>QXEO01000220.1:2958836-3703789 GCA_007115705.1 Dactylis glomerata
AAGGCGACAAGTTGAAATGTGTGCTAAGGATGAGTTTTCCTCAAGCTTCTAATAATGAAGCCGAATACGAGGCACTGCTCCATGGGATGAAAATGGCCAAAGCATGTGGAGCAACTCGACTGAATTTTTTTGGAGATTCAAATCTCGTCGTCCAACAAGTGATGAACAAGTGTGATGCTATCAGTGACAATATGACAGCATACAAGAATCTATATTATTATCTCGAAGGAACATTTGATGGATGCGAAGTTTCGCATGTCAGCAGAGCAAGCAACGAGGAAGCCGACAATTTAGCAAATATCGGGTCCCAGTGTTTACCCGTACCACAAGGAGTTTTTTGGGAAGAAATCATAGAGAGATCAATAAAAAGCACCAAAGTCTCGACTACAGGAGAGCAAGCCCAGCACCAAGCAACAGGCTTGGGGGCTGGTAGCAGCGGGACAACTGAACCCGAAGAAGTCATGATGATCGAGGAAACTTGGATGCAACCATACTTGGCATATATGGTAAACAAAACACTACCCGAAGATACAGTACAGGCGAAAAGGATAATACAACGATCCAAGGCTTTCGTCGTGCTACAAGGAAAATTATACAAAAGAAGTATAACAGGTGTCTTACAACGGTGCGTCACCCCTCAAGAAGGGCAGGAGATCTTAAGAGACATCCACGCAGGAGTATGTGGCCATCACGCTAGTAGCAGATCCATTGCAGCTAAAGCTTTTCGTGCAGGATTTTACTGGCTAACAGCCATTGAAGACGCGAAAGACATCATAAGAAAGTGCGAGTCTTGCCAACGTTTCGCATCCCGACCGCACGCGCCAGCAGCAGAGTTGCAACCAATACCATTATCTTGGCCCTTTGCACAATGGGGCCTCGACATGGTAGGGAAACTACACAAATCTTAGCCAGGAGGGCATGTCTATATGCTGGTAGCAGTCGACAAATTCACCAAATGGGTAGAAGCAGCCCCAGTGACAACCCAAGATTCCACAGCTACAATTAACTTCATCAAATCCATAGTCTTTCTTTTCGGAGTACCACACAGCATAATCACAGACAATGGGACAAACTTCACATCGAAAGAGTTCAAGAATTACTATGAAAGTCTGGGAATCAATTTGAAATTTGCATCTTTAGCGCATCCAAAGTCAAATGGGCAAGTCAAAAAAGCCAATGGCTTAATATGCAATGGGATAAAGAAAAGGTTGCTAGCACCCCTCGAAAAACCAAGCACGCTTGGGTAGATGAGCTACCCTCCGTACTATGGAGTCTAAGAACTACACCCAACGCAGCTACTCAGGAAACGCCATTTTTTCTGGTTCATGGCGCAGAAGCCGTGCTTCCAGTCGAAATAACTCATGAAGCTCCAAGAATCGCGGCATATGATGAGGCAACTTCTACGGAAGCACTTCAAGATGATGTCGATGCGCTTGACGAAGCAAGAGATGTAGCGCTCGCCAGAGCTACTCAATATCAGCAAAATCTGCGAAACTACCATAGTAGTCGAGTTCGTCCACGGTCTTTCGTGGTGGGAGATCTAGTTCTACGACTCAAGCAAGATGGCCATGGAAAACTCGAGTCCCCATGGGTGGGACCTTACATAGTCACAGAAGTGATACCAGGAGGAGCTTATTGACTACAAGACAAGAAAATGGGGAAAGATGAGAGTAACCCGTGGAATGCAGAGCAACTACGACGATTCTACGCATAGGCGATAAAGAGTTTTTCGAGTTATGACCCTCTGAACCCAGAACATGAGGCCATAGGTCAGGTTCCTTGGGCCAAGTTGACAATATGTGTAAATATTTTACTATACACTCGGGGGCTCAAACCCTCGAGTCGTACAAAATAATATTAATAAATTATCGAGATTTTTGATTCTTTGAGGCACACTACAAGGATGATTGCAACCCGATATTTCGTCTCCGGCGTAAACGGTTCAAAGGAACCCGATAAATATTAATGAGCACACCTCGGAATCATGATTCGTTCCCATGGTCTATTAATAAAACACATAATTGTGATACAGATCTACGACGAGGAAGAACAACTGGATTACATAAAGGAGAATACTAATGAAACTACACTTTGGCTTCATACTCCTTCTGGCACTGGGTGCCGTCGTAGATTCTCACGTCGAACTTCGACGTGCCAACATGGAAATCAAAGGTCATGAAGAACCTCTGATGGAGGTCATGATCCTCCGCAAATCGCGACCAGCCGCCCTTGAAGAATTGTTCACCGGCGCCATCGTGCCACACCTCCAATTCGTATGGGGTTCCTCCACCAGAATGTTCACGGAGAACTGCTTCACGCAGTTCTCGCCCATCCATGAATTTGGTAAATTTCAGTGGCAGGCGCTGAATTTCGCGGCACTGCGCGTTGCAGATGCAGAAGAAAGAATAGATTCTGGGCGATGAAGAAGAAGCATCAGGGGAAGGAGCACTTGGACCTGACGCAGCAGAGGGCACCTTGGGTTTATTCTTGCTTCCGGCCGGACGGCTGGGGCATCATTTTCCCAAAGCAGAAGACGATGCTACCGCAGCTGCGGCGGTAGTCTTGTTCTTACTACCACGAGGACGATCGCGGCCCCGTTTTTGCACTGGGGCGTCGATGTTCAAACGAGATTCACTGGCATCGGCCATGGGAGATAAGCGTCAGAGATGAAAAACCCTAGATGGGGTGAGAAGATGATGCGGTGAAGAAAGGTGGAGAAGTTAGGGTTTTCACCCTGGTCAAAGTGTGCTTTATTTATAAGCACGCGCTAATGGGCCCCTGGAGCGGCAAGGCCCAAAGTAAACTTTGGGATTTTTTAAGTGCAAAGAGCACAGAGAAATTAGCGTATCAAGAAAAGCGACGCGTATAAAAAAGAAAGAAAGAAGGGAAAAATATCTGTCATATCACACAAGTTCACCTCGTCTTCGACTTGGGGGCTTGCAACGTACACAGGGGAAAAATCCAGTCAAAGGTGAGTAAAGTCAACAAATGATACAAGAAGAAGTATATGGAGCAAGTTTATCTATTCTCTTGAGCCTATACCCGAAAATTTTGGCTATAGCCTCGGGGGCTACTCCCATCGGGAGCGCTGTCGCGCACCCAATAGAAAGAAATCGACGAAAGGAAGGAACTTTGGCTACATTGCTAGCAAAATAAACATTGACTACTCCCATCGGGAGATATTCGTGAAAGTTAAAAAAGGTAACTCGAAAAATTACATATATTAAATCAGTCAAACAAGGCTGCCAAATATATTTCTCGAGTTGCATCATTGCGACAAAACTTGAATGCCGTGGTTGAAATATATCACGAAGGTAAGACCCCAGGATCCGTCCTGTGTGGCCCGGTATACACACATGGATGCGCTCTGCTGGTATGTATCCATGTCTACAACGCGAAGAAAAATCCTGGTGGACGCACTGGGTACCATGAGAACCACTGGGATTCATTTTTTGTAAGTCCTAAATGCGGCAAAAGAATGGGTTTGACCGGTTTCCCGAATTCAAGTCCAAGGGGATTGAATTTGAAGTAGGTGGCAAGTATCTGTTCCGGCAGTTAACTGGCCTCTTGATCCGTCAGAGTTGTCAGGCTTGTTCATTAAAACCCCTTGTGAGATATCATAGTAAAAAGATAAGTCGAAAGACCAAGTCGAAGATTTCAAGATTTGAAGAAATCAAGTATTGATCAAGTCAAAGAATTGAAGATCTGAGATTCAACCCAAATATGCAATTCTGGTAGAATCTCGGGGGCTACTGACAAGGGTATAGATAATAGAGCCCGTCGGTTGAGTACCCCTGAGGCCCGTTAAGCTAGGCCCAATTGTAATACTATTCGAAATACGAGTTCATGTCGTATGTCGATATTGTAATCTGTGTCGGATCCCACCCGATCCTCGAGACCTGGCCACCTATATATAGGGGCCAGGAGGGGACGGTGTGGGACAGATTGAAAGCAAGCTAGGTTCTACATCCACGTTTACTTTCATAGCCACCTTGTTTGACTGAGTTTACCTTCGAGTTCATCCGACGCCCTGTCTCCCCGATCCTAAGTCCTTCATTTAGGACATTTGTCGAGTTTAACCCTCGTCAGTTTCTGTACCCAAGGTTCTCTCTCATTACCATGCTTGTTGGCAATGAAATCTTCTTTGGTGTACTTTGCATTCTTATCAATCTTTTCTGGTTCCTCTTCAACTTCTTCTTTATTGGAAGCATCTCCTGGTTTAGTTTCAGCATCAGAAATAGAAACACTATTAGGATCTTTACCTGCTTCAGAGGATTCTGCAGTTGTTTTATGCTTCTTCTTCTTCTTCTTCTTGGAAGGAATATCATCTCTTGAAGTGCGTTGAGAATCTTGCTCGATCCTCTTAGGATGTCCTTCAGGATATAAGGGGTCTTGAGTGGTAGCACCTCCTCTTGTGCGTATTTCACATGCTTATTTTTCTCTTGCAGCATTAACTAGCAAATATTTTTGCACCTTGGTAAGCTGATCACTTTGAGTCTGAACCATTTGAAAATGTTTAACAAGTATCTTCACATCATTGGAGGTTCTCTCCACAATATCCTGCAACTTGTTAATAGCTCTAGAATTTTCCAACAAATGATTCTACACCATTCTATTAAAATTATTTTGCTTAACAATAAAATTATCTAAATTGTCTAAGCATTGATCAGGAGGTTTAGAGTAAGGAATATCTCTATCATCAAAACGTTGGAGAGAATGTACCTCAATAGTAGATGAGTGAGGGATTGGCTTACATAATTCTTCTATAGGAGGTAAATTCTTCACATCTTCGGCCTTAATACCTTTCTCCTTAAGAGATTTCTTGGCTTCCTTCATAACTTCATCATTTAATTCAATCATTCCTCTCTTCCTCGGTGTTGGCTCAGGAGTTGGCGCAGGTGTTGGTGCTGGTGTTGGCTCAACTAGAGTCCAATCATCATGATTCCGGCTTATTTTAGCCATTAATTCTTCAGCTTCAGCCGGAGTTCTTTCCCTGAAAACACAACCAGCACAACTATCCAGATATGACTTAGATTCATCAGTTAGTCCATTATAAAATATATCAAGGAGTTTGTTTTTAGGCAATGGCTCTTTAGGCAAAGCTCTAATTAAAGAACAAAACCTTGTCCAAGATTCAGGCAATATCTCTCCTTTTCCCTGTTCAAAATCAAAGATTTTCTGCACAGCAGCATATTGAGCACTAGCAGGAAAATATTTCTGAAAGAAAGCATTAACCAAAGCAATAGGACTATGAATAGATCTAGGAGACAAGCTATTAAACCAAGTTTTAGCTGCATCTTTCAACGAGAAAGGAAAAATCTTAGCAACAAAGTAAGTGCGAAGCTTAATATCATCAGAAAACAAATTACTCAAAGTAGAAAGCTCATTCATGTGCTCCATAGCACTTTCATTCTCAGTACCACAAAAAGGCTCTTTCTCAACAATAGATATGTAAGATAAATCTAAAGAGAAATCATAATCTTTGTCTCTAATATTTATGGTAGAAGCAGCGAACTTAGGATCAGGCGACAATTTATATCTAACAACACGTCTTGCTAGAAGTTCCTTAACAGCTTTAGCATCACGAGTAGCACGAGCTTCAGCAATAAAATCATCGTCAAGCTCAATATAAGCATCATCAAAATCATCACTAGGACATTCCCTAGACTCAGGTGAACTAACAGGTGTAACAGTGGTGTTTTCCATCTTAGCTCTAGCAATTGTAGCATCTAAAAAGGAACCTAGCGAACCAATCTCATCAAGCATAGTAGAAGCACCATCTAAATTATCAGTGGCATTTTCAAACTCAGCAGAAGTAGTAGCAGTAGCGTGTGCATGTGGCGGTGTAAGCAACTTACTCATAACAGATGGTGAATCAAGAGCAACAGAAGTGTTCAAAGTCGTACCTCTTCTTGTAGTGGATGGCAATATAGGAACTTTTCTATCACGAGGTTTACCCATGATGAAAGGATTGCAGTGAACAATATGAATTCCAAGTGAACTTACAAATAAAGCTATGCTCCTCGGCAACGGCGCCAGAAAATAGTCTTTATGACCCACAAGTATAGGGGATCGCAACAGTCTTCGAGGAAAGTAAAACCCAAATTTATTGATTCGACACAAGGGGAGCCAAAGAATATTTATAAGCCTTAACAGATGAGTTGTCAATTCAGCTGCACCTGGAAACAGACTTGTTCGCAGCGGTTTATCAGTAGCAACAGTTTTAGAGTGGTGATAGTAGTAAAACAGTAACAGCAGTAGCAAAATAAAAGCGGTAATAGTAGCAATAGTAAACAATACGATAAAATACTGTAGGCATAGGGATGTATGTACGGGCGTTGTATGAATAAGATAATTTATGAAATCAGTGAGACATGGGCAATTGTAGATAAATAATGATAAGCATTCTAGTACTAACAATCATAGGCATGTATTCCGTATATAGTCGTACATGCTCGCAATGAGAAACTTGCACGACATTTTTTGTCCTACCAGCCTGTTGCAGCAGGGCCTCAAGGGAAACTACGGGCCTCTTTGTTTCAGCTTTTACCTGCTTTCCACTGGAATAAGCTGGACAATCGAAACAAACAGGCGGCTTCGTCGCTGGCTTTCTCCAAAGCCAAAGCCGCAATTGCACTAGGCGAGCGAAGCACCCCGGGACGTGCTTCCCACAGCTTCGCATAGAACTAGCGAATCGTTTTCCAGTGTAGACATATCGTTTGAAGGAAATTACAATCATTGCCACCGCGGGCCAGTGGATAGGAGAGCGAGAGGTCAGGCCGAACCGTTCCCAGACCCCCCACTCGCCCGACCCCATCGACTCCAGCGCTCGCTCTCGCTCTCGCTCGAGCTCCCAGCGCCTAGGGTTCCTGCATAGCGCTGCCGGTCACATCTCCGGCCGCCCTCCTCCCGGCCGACCTCCTCCCGGGCCGCCCTCCTCCCCGTCCGACCTCCTCCCGCCCGAACGACCTCCTCCCGCCCGAACGACCTCCTCCCGGGCCGCCCTCCTCCCGGGCCGACCTCCGCCCGCCCGATCTGTGCCGCCCGACCTCCTCCCGCCGGCTAAGCTCGTCCCCGGCCGCCGTCCTCCCCGGCCGCCGTCCTCCCCGGCTGATCTCCTTTCGCAGCAAGGTAAGCCTCCGTCCCTCTGTCCCTCTGTAAAAAAGCATGTTCTACTATTTGTGCATAGATATGTGTGGTTCTACTATTGATGCTTGCTATGTGATGGTAGATGCTAGTTTGGTGCTGGTATTCTTGTAGAGAAGGATGTGAAAGATATATTTTTGAACCATTGATATGCTATTGATATTCTATTATGTGTCTCCTATGGAAATAAAATGGTACCTCTAGTAATTGTGTAGTGCTTTTTTTGTGATAGCTTGGTATTACTTTGCAATGTCGAAGGCCGTGTGGGATGCATTTCACACTAAAGTTTTCTGCAACGTAGCATTGAGAAGTATCCAGTAGAGTTCCCGACACCTCCTGGTGGTAATATTCTCTATCTTTATTGCTTTCAGATTATAATATGCTTATTGCTTGTTTGATATTTTCCCTTCATGTGCAGATACATATTACCTTGTCGATTCAGGTTATCCAAATAGGAAAGGTTTCCTAGCTCCTTTTAAGAATAACACTTATCATATACCTGACTTTCGTCGAGAAGGGCGACCAACAGGAAAGAAGGAGATTTTCAACTATCTACACTCATCGCTTCGGAATGCTATAGAGCGTGTATTTGGCATCTTGAAAAACAAGTGGCGCATATTGAAGCAAATTCCTTCGTATGGTCTGGTTACACAGAAAAGAATCATCCTTGCTTGCATTGCGCTTCACAATTTCATTAGGGATTCCAACTTACGTGACAAACAATTTGACCTATGTGATTCAGATGAGAATTACATCCCTAAGGTCCAGAGGCAGTCAGTAACATTAGTTGGTGACACTGCTCCAAATGGGCTACACACGGTTGACATGAACTTGACGCGTGATAGCATTGCTACATCTGTGTTCAATGCAAGAAGAAGATGATTGATTAGTGCTAGCTAAATTACTAGGGACATGTAGTTTGGATGAATCTTTATTCATTATGGATGTTATCTTATTTGTGTACTCGTACAAGTATGTATTTTGGACAAACGTATATTTAATTAATTACTAGTGTGCTTTTTTTTTGTGTATTCATGGTATTTTGCGGTCAAAAATACGTTAATACACTTTAAGTCAGCAACCATGAGGGCATTTCAGACAATTCATCAACACACAGCCAGCCAGCCAGACAACTAGCCAAACGGTTCAACTCAGAACAGCAGCTTTCCCTGCACAGCAGCTTTCTCTGCACAGCAGCTTTCCTTGCACAGCCAGCCAGCCACAGCCCAAACAAACAGGCCCTACGTTAGCCCGCGCCCCCTGGTGGTGAGCCCAGGCCACAGCCCCCCTCCGTCTCTCCTTCTGGCTCCGTGGGTCTCCTGGCAAAATAGAATTTTTGCAGTATTTTTTAGGATTTTTCCTGAAAGTCGGATTTCTGCACAAAAACGAGACACCAGAGCAATTCTGCCGAAAACAGCGTTAGTCCGTGTTAGTTGTATTCAAAACACACAAATTAGAGGAGAAACAATAGCAAAAGGGTTCGGGAAAGTAGATACGTTTTGGACGTATCAAAGACCACACTAGATATGGTCAGCGAGATTTGGTATTATCTTCCCGGCATGACGCCAACCTGTGACATAAAGCCAAAACCTAGCACTACGGCTACTACTACTAAACTTATCTACTCCGGCACCTCTCCTACTCCAATTCCGGCCGACTATTCTGGCAGAGAGGAGGCAAGATTGGCCTGTTCTTAGGTGGAGGACACTCGGTTACTGTAGCGGCTTGAGAGTGGACGTAGGGGGAAAGAAGAGGGGGAGTGAGGGGGGAGGGGGGCTGACATTGTATCAAGTGTGTTGGTAAGTTTATCTGGAAATGAGAAACGTAAGAACCATATAACATAACATTCAAAACTTACACCCATTTTCTAAGTTGTCAATTAAGTTTTTTAAATAGTAGGTCATCATGTACGTTAGTTCCAAGAATCGTTCTCCCCGAATCACAAATTGCTCCAACCGAGTAAGATTTTGTGAACATGATTCCAAAAACTCTCTGTTATCCTCTACACATATTTTTGTTAATCCACGCTATCACGAGACGCTAAGAGACAAGAAGAACGACTGAAAGGAGTAGAAAAGGAGTTTGGTGCGACACAACACTCGAGCACATCCTGACCGGTCGTTTCACCCCCACGATCGTTACACATCTGCTGGTACTACCAACACAAGCTGTGTAGATCCAGTTGTAGCTCGGCCGATTGAATGCGACAATGGAGCGCATGTCCACTATGATCAGTCCGATCCACCCAATGCACATTCTCATGTTTTTGTAAACTTCATATTTGTATCACAATAAGCAGTCACGGATATCGTTTCCGAAGCGAAAAAGTTCTTGAACATGTCCATTTGTTGTAAACGCGAGCAGAGAAGTGTTCTCTGTAGACTGAAAGCTGGTGTGTAGATGTATGGGATTAACTGATCGATCCTAGGTAGATGCAGTGCATCGCATCTAACAACAGTCCAGTGAAAAGAATACAATAAGCGCAGCAGGTGAGGAAGTACAGGTAAACAAACAACATGTACGCCTGAATGTTGAAAAAAGAAAAGAGGGAGTGGTCCATCTTTCAAGGTTGCAAAACCATCATTTTCTGTCGGGCATATTAGCCCGAGGATTCAGCAACATGTAATTAGACTGTTTTGATCTGTTTGTACTAGTAATGAACAAGGATATAGCAGTGGTTTAACCTTAACTACCCATGTATTTGAAGTGTAGAATGAGCCACTAGGTCGTGTGGGGAACAAAAAGTTTCGGCCCCGCCTCATTCTCACGAGGGCGACATGGCGGCGTCCAGAACCATATCTTCGGCCGCCCTAGCCTTCCATCTTCATCCTCGCTGTTGCCGCTGGTGATGGTGGCTAAGTTGGAGCGGCGCTGGTGGTCACACAAACATTGTGGTTTCTGCTGTGGTGTGCGGTGAGGGTAGAGGTTACCTCCATGGCTCTTAAATGAGCATTGATCTCTTAAAATTTAATAGCTCTCCTTTGAAGATGAAGAAACTCGGCCATTGAATCTTCTTTCTCTCGGCACCGTCTTTTTTTTCAGTTTGCATTGACCCCCTCCTTCTTGGCTATTACCCCCTTTATAAGATCCTGCATTTCTAGAGTTTAAGCATCATACTTGAGATCGTGGTAGACTTGTAACCCGTTAGCCGGGCGATTCCAGGTGAACGTAGAGACGATTCGACGAGGGCTATGGTAGTTCTGATCACATGGTGGAAAGATGCAGAGGATGGTTTGGAGTATAGGCATGGGCGGACCTAGCCATCCCTAAGCCCGAACGGCTATCCAAGCTTAGCAAACAATACAAGCTTACGATTTATAATTTTCTATAGCAATTTTATCTAAAAATAACAGCTTGGTGCTTTCGGAAGTTTTCTAGCCACTAAGGCCTCCTTTGATTTGTAGGATAGGAAAGTCAAAGAAATAGGAAATACAAAAGACTGGAGTAGCATGCCCTATTGAATCCTATGGACATAAGAATTTAATATAGGCTGTTTGATTGCCACAAAGGAGAACCATAGGAACTAGTACTTTCCCGCCAGGATTTTTTACATAAGGTTTTAGCTCATGTTAGCTTTCCCATAAAAATATACTATGCAATTCCTATAGAAATAATTCCTATAGGATACAATCCTGTGAATCAAACACCACTCAAAGAAAAAATTTCATAGGAACTAAATTCTACCAAATTCCTTTGAAGATCCTACAAATCTAAGGAGGCCTAAGTTTAGGTGTGGAGCACGGGAGCGAGGTAAACGGCTTCCCGCCAAAACCTGGGCCAGAGAGAAAATGCCAAGCTAGGTAGGGTGATATGGCGAGCACGCGGGTGCAGCACGTTTGCGCCCACTGTTGGCCGATTCTCTCTTTTCACTGTGCCCAATCGGCTCCACGTACTACGTGTGCGGGCTGTAAAAAATAAAGCCCGGCTTTTGTCGGCACAGTAAAAAAGCGAGATTGCAGCCTCGTTTTAAGGAACGCAGGGCCAGGAAAAAAAGGCATTCGTTCTCGCGACTCGTTTTAAAAAAAGAGGCGGCCACCACCTTTCCCACTCGGTCGCTCTCTCTCGGCCTCGCTCCTACTCCACTGCGCAACAGCTGCGGCAAGCTAGTCACAGGACACGAATTCCGAGAACCAGAGCACTACCTCTACCTAGCAGAGGCAGAGGCAGAGCAGAATCATCACTCCTCTCCTCTGCCCGTGAACCCTCAGCTGTACAAACGACCCAGCTGAGATTCCCCACGCAAAGCCAAGCCACACGAGTGTGAGTGACCTCTGCTCCTTCTCTTCCCCCAAACCTCCTCTAAACCCACGCCCACTACCACCGTGCGCTGCGCCGGCGGCCGGCGGAGGAACCAGCCAATGCCGCCGTCCCTGCCTCCTCTCCCCTTCTTCTCTCTCCTATTTCTCCTACCACTCCTCACGGTCACAGCTACGCCCGGTTCATCCGCCCACGCCCAAACGGGCCGCCGGCTCCTCCAATCCACCCTCCCCCCACCACCGCCTCCGCACCGCCACCACCACCACACCCCGCGCTCCCCACCACCGTCACCGCCAGCGCCTGCTCCACCAAAGCAGACTCCTGCTGTCTCCTTGCCGCCGGCATCGGCGCCGCCCCCGACTCCAACCCCCACTCCCATCTCCATCCCCACTCCCCCGCCGCCGACGCCCACCGCCACGCCCACCCCGGACGCCTACCCATTCACCAACTACCCCTTCTTCCCCACCGCCTCGCCCCCACCTCCCCTCCCGGACCAGCAATCCCAGCCCTCAGCCGACCCATCCCGAACCTTCCCGGCCAACATCTCCAACCTCGTCGCCCCCAACTCCACGGCCCCCTCCGGATCCCTGCGCCGCTTCCCGCTCATCCAGGCGCTGCTCCTCGCCTTCCTCTCCCTCTTCCTCCTCCTCCTCTCCGTGCTCCTCTCCGTCCTCCTCTTCCGCCGCCTCCGCTCCGACCGCCGCGCCGCCAATGGGCCGGCCTCCTCCCGCTCCGCCGCCTCCTCCTCCGCGCGCCGGGACGACGACGACGGCGAGGAGGAGGACGGGGACGAGGAGGGCCGCAGCCTCAAGCCGCCGCCGATGCCGACCTCCTCCACCAACCCCAGCACAGAGTTCCTCTACCTCGGCACAATCGCCTCCTCCGCCACCCCGCCGCCGCCCGCATCGACCCACCTCCGCCCGGGCTCCCCCGAGCTCCGCCCGCTCCCGCCGCTGCCCCGCACCGGCCCGCCATCCGGCGAGTTCTTCGCCTCCCGCGGCTCCCTAAACGCCGCTGCCCTCCGCGGCGCCGGCGCCAACCCCTCCTCCTCGTCCTCCTCCTGGCTCTCCCCGTCCTCGCCGTCCGCCTCCTCCCCGACGCTCGGCTCCAGCCCCGCCCGCGTCCACGTCCACGCCCACTCCCGCCCGCCCTCCATCCCGCAGCCACGCGGCCGGGCCCGCAACCCCTCGCCCCCCAAACGGCGCCCTTCCCCGCCGCCGTCATCGTCACCGCCGCATCAATCATGGAACCCCTTCGCGCCCGCTCCCTCGGACGACGACGACGGCGCCGAGTCCTACACCACGGACATGCGCAAGTCCCGCCCGCTCCACTCCGACAAGCTCAAGCCCGGGTCTTTGCAGTAAGCGCGCTCGGCTCGACCCGCCGCCTCTCCCTTTCCAGTTCCACTTGTCATTAGGGTTTGAGTCTGAACCGCATCTCCGTGACTGTAGCATGAAGGACGAGATGATCCAGCTCTACCTGAACAACTCGGCGGCCGCGGCGAGGGAGGTGTGCTTGCTCGGCGCCCCGAGGTGTCGCGGCATTGGGATGGTGCTGGGCGCGTTGGGTGTCTCTGAGGACCAAGTGCGTGATGCCCTTTTGGAAGGTAATGAATTGATTGTTCTACCCTACAATGTGCACTTCTGTTCTGTTAGTGATGTTTGTCAAAGATGTGAGCTTTCACCAATTGAACTGGTTTGTACTTGTTCTTGTGGGGGCATTGGAATTTATGTGCCAATGATCATATCTGGAGCAGTACATAAATGGTGCATTATCAATGATGAGCTTGTGATCTTTACCTTTTCCACCTACTGTTCTAATAGGGGAAAAGTTGCTACTCCCTCCGTTCCTATATATAGGGTGTATAGTTTTTGGCAATAAAATTAAAGAATCGCACATTGTGGGAATAGTATATAGTACTATATACCAGGTTTAGAAGGGATTGCCCCTGGATAATTTAGAGGAGTTTGCATGAGATAAGTGCTCACGTGCATCTGGGTTCCATAGCATTCTTTCAGTTTAGTGCATGTTATGTTCTCAGAGTAAAAATATGTAACTCTTTTCTCTAAGAAGCATTTGGGTTTAGACTTCAGACATCAGTTTGAAGTTTTGAACCAAGCATCTGCTTTTTTTTTTGAGATTAAATGGTGCGGCTTTTTATTACTCAAACCAAGTCCTGGAACAGTACAGAATCAATACAGACAGGGGGAACCATAAACCAAACCCTATCACTTTCCAAGCCGCAACCCTCCTTCGCTAGAGAATGAGCAACTCTATCAGCCGTGCGCCGTGCCCATTTCACCTGGTAATTCGCCAACAACCGTAACTCTTCCTTGATTTCTTCCACCAAGGGACCATGCATCGATCTATCCCTGGCCTCGCTCCCCAGCTTTGCAACCACAGACGCACTGTCCGTCTCTAGGATCACCTGCTGAACCTGCATCCTCCTGGCTAGCTCGACGCCAGCCTTGCACGCTCGAAGTTCTGCATCCTCCGGATCGAGTAGAGAGGGGAAAAAATGGCAAGACCCCGCAAGGAATCGACCATCGTGATCGCGTGCGACCACAACTCCACCACCTTTGTCCGAATTCTTCAGCATAGCGCCGTCCGTATTGATTTTCGTCCATCCAGCCTCCGGAGCGAGCCAGTGCTCATGCGGAGTTGGGCTTTTCGCTGGTTTTGGCTCCTGGACATTGCGCCATTCCTCAAGCAGGCAAATTGCACGTCTAGCTATGCTAGCAGGGTCCTCGATCATCGACTCGCGAGCAGCGTTCCTCGCCAGCCAAGCCTGGTAAATGACCATCATCGTGACCTCAATCTCTCCACTTTGCGCCGAACTGAACCATTCCAGCATCCAGTTAAGCAGGTCACGCTGGTTATGCACATCAGCTGCTGGTTGCGGGATCAACGCACCCGTCAAATCACAGGCATTCTTCCACAAGGACTGCGAGTGTGGGCACTGCCAGAAGCGATGAAGAGCAGTCTCTTCCCGCCCACATGCCACACACAGAACACCCTCCTTGATCTTGCGACGCTGTAATTCAGCTCCAAGAGCCAAGCCATTCTTCAAAAGTCGCCATACGTGTACTTTGACCTTCCCTGGGACATTAGCTCCAAGAACCAAGCATCTGCTGGCACCAGAAGTTCAGAACATGCTCTCTCTATGTGCTTACGTGCTGTGGTTAGCAGTGTTGATCAACCCGTCGGTTGTTGCCTTGTTGCCACACAGAGTCATCCTTGTCTTTGGTCATCTAATCTTTTCAATTCTTTCAGTTGGGTGCATATTTTGTTCTCTGGAGTACAAAATGTAACTCTTTTCTTTGAGAAGCATCTGGTTCAGATTGTACCAAGCATTTGCTTATCTCAGAACAGGCTCTGTAAATGCCTACATTCTGTGGTTAGCATGCTGCCGGAGTTGGTCAACCTGTGGATTGCGCCATGGAGTTAACACAAATTCCCATATCTTGTTGTCAGATTATCACATCATTTGCTGTATTGGACATACTTTGGATCTATGCTTTATCTGTAATAACCAAATATTTAAAACGTTCTCGTCATTCTTTACAGTGCTTTCATGTTATACTGTTGGTTAAAAATTCTTTGGTCACAGTTTACAGTTTTCGTTAATGCAAAGCTTTTCATTCAAAGTGTAGCTCTAAATATACTACACGGTGCAGCTAAGTACCTACATGCTGCGGTTAGAAGGGTTGATCGACCAGTGGATCGTTGCCATGGACATGGAGTGAACACAATTCTCTCCTTGTCTTATTGTCAGCTGATCACTTCATTTGCTGAATTTGCATAGGCTTTAGAGCTGTGCTTTATCTGTGTTTATGACATACTTGAACAGTACTGATCATTCTTTTCCAGTATAGTCATATGTTCTGTTAAAAATTCTTCAATGAAAGTTCAACATTTTTGTTTACACAAAACTTTCCACTCAAGTTGTAGCTCTATATATTTTACACGCCATAGCTGATTGGTTCTTGCAGTTGATTTATTATCGCTTTTCTCAGCCCTTTTTGCTTCCTTTTTGTTATTAACTCTAGCTGTTTCTGTTTCTGAGTACAGGCAATGCACATGGTTTGGGATTAGAAGCGCTGCGGATGCTTAGTCAGTTGGTTCTCACCGATGAGGAAGAGCTTAAGCTGAGATATTTCAAGGATGATCCACCTGCCAAGCTTTGCAAAGTAGATGCATTTCTTAAGACAATGCTGGGCATACCGTTTGCATTCAAGAGGGTGGATGCAATGCTCTATGTCTCTAATTTTTATCTGGAGGTCAATCAGCTGAGAATGTCCTATGCTACTCTCGAGGTAAAGTTCGATGACCTGATAATTCTGTCTAAAAAATCTTTTATCCAGCTGCTTTGAAAAAATAACACTGCCTTTACTAGTTACATTTTGCTTCAAATCTTCAAGCGTAGAATCATCTATAGATATAGTTGCAATTTTGGACTCATATGCGAATGATTTCATTTATCCAGGCAGCCTGCCAGGAGCTGAGGAGCAGCAGGCTATTCCACAGAGTTCTTGGGGCAGTTATAAACTTTGGCAACCTGATGAGCATCAACACAGGTTCTCCAAACTCACGTGCCTTGGAGCCCAACACGCTTCTGAAGATCGTCGACGTCAAAGGAGCCGATGGGAAGGCCGCGCTGGTCCATTTCGTTGTCCAGGAAATCGTGAAGCCTGAAGGACACAACAGCCTGAACATGATGCACTCAGGGTCAGTGGCATGCAAAACGAACACCGGCACTCTGCCGTACGACGTCAACTGCAGGAAGCATGGTCTTCAGGTCGTCTCCACGCTCGCCGCCGAGCTGACTAGCACCAAGAAGGCGGCGTCCATGGACATAACGAGCCTCAGCAGGACCGTGTCGGAGCTCGGGGCAGGCCTTGGGAAGATCCATGACGTGCTGCGGCTAAACAGCATGATGGCTTCGGCCGAGAGTGCCCGGCGGTTCCACGGTGCGATGCGCACATTCCTGCGGCAGGCGGAGGAGGAGATCCTCGAGCTGCAGGCTCAGGAGAGCGTCTGCCTGTCGTCGGTGAAGGAGATGGCCGAGTACTTCCATGGCGATGGTTCGGCGGCAAGCGGCGACGAGGCTCGCATGTTCAGGATCTTTGTGGGCGTCAGGGAGTTCGTCGCCATGCTCGACAGGATCTTTAGAGAGGCTGTTGAGATCAGCGGTGATCGCGTGGGCTCGACGACTGGGAGCTGGATGGCTGCTGCGCCCATGGGGATGACGATGGCGACGCCTTGAACAACTGATGGGTGTCTATCTTGGAAATGGTTACGGTGCATCTGTTTTGGTAGACCAAATTATTATGTTTCTAGCTGTTACTTAGTGTAGATGAAACACTGCTAAGCCTCTATATAGTGTAGGCATGCTGGACACGCTGGCTTGTATAAAGTTTACAGATGATTAAGCCTATTAGATTTAAATTGGAATGGTCATCAGAGCCGAATAGCTGAAACTGAAGCAGTGTCCAAATCCAAAATCCATCCAGTCCAAACCAACTATACCATTGGATATGAAGGTCTAATGGACCTTAGTCATCCGGCGAGATGTACGTGGGTGTACAATCTAGCGGCAAGGTGTACAAAGCAAGCACGTTGATCGATCTCAAAGCAATCAGGTTGATCGATCTCTCGTGTACACGCACGCCGAGGAGGCAAGATCTAGTAAATTGTGGGAGATGAAACGAAAGAATCGAAAATGCTAAACCTACGGACTCTTTTCTACGGAAAGAAACTTACGGGATTGGGGTTGGAAATCGTGTTTGCTTCCATGATTTAAGGGGCTGTAATCCAACTGATTTTTCCACGTCATTCTGTAAGTGAAATCCGTAATATTCCGTCCGTAGCTGTAGCATTGCTGCGCAAAAATTATGGTGGAGATATTATTGGGGAAGAACAAAGTGCTTTTATTCCTAGCCGTCTCATTACAGATAATGTACTTATTGCTTATGAAAGTGTTCATGCGATGAGAAGAAGGAAGAAGGGGAGGAATAATTCTTGTGCTGTCAAGCTTGACATGATGAAAACGTATGACAGGATTGAATGGCATTATCTGGAGGCTAACATGTTAAAACTCGGCTTTAGTGACAATATAGTTAGACTGATTTTGAAGTGTGTATCTTCAGTCAGGTTTACAGTGCGGGTGAATGGTGAACTACTACAGTATTTTATTCCGTCGAGAGGACTTCGACAAGGGGACCTTATTTCACCCAGAGGTTTGCTTCAATGCGCCCCCCCTTCCCAAACTTAACTAAAGCTTAAACACATCAAGGGCTTCACTGAAGCAAAAGCCTTTCACCCTATCTTTTTCTTTTATGCTCACAAGGGTTCACGGCCTTACTGCATAATTATGGCGGTGGCCATGTGGATAGAGGAATCAGAGTTAGCTCTCAGTCCCCATGGATTAATCATCTAGTGTTCGCCAATGACAGTCTGATACTCATGAATGCATGTCCAGGAAGTGGAGAGAGGCTTAATGAAATTCTGCGGATATATGGGGAATGCTCTGGACAAAAAGTCAATCGAGAGAAGAGCTCGGTCTTTTTTAGCCCGAACACCCCAGATCATGTTCGGCAGGAGGTGAAGCAGATTATCGGTATTGCGGTGGAAGCATTTAGTGAGCGATACCTGGGTCTGCCTACTGCTGTAGGGCGCATCACCAGCGACTCATTTGACTATATTTCCGAGCGGATACGCAGTAAGGTCCAGGGATGTGAAAGAATGTTGTCTTGTGCAGGTAGGGAAACTTTTTTGAAATCTGTAATCCAAGCGATCCCTCTATTCAGTATGACTTGTTTCAAGCTGACGAAGAAACTCTGCAAAAGTTTCTTGTCGAGCACTGGTAAATATTGGTGGAGTAGCTCCTTTAGATCGCCGGTCTCTACACTGAGTTTCTTGGCAGGAGCTAACAAAACCAAAGATACATGGCGGAATGGGTTTCAGAGACCCCGAGATGTTTAATATTGCTCTTCTAGCCAAGCACGACTGGAGATTATTGACTGAACCTAATTCCCTTTGTGCAAGGGTGTTAAAAGGGAGATAGTTTCCGAACTCTGACTTCTTGCAAGCTGCAGTACCTGGGCGAGCATCTGCAACTTGGCGAGCGATAGTGGCTGGAAGGGAAGCCCTCCAGCTCGGCTTACTGAAACAAATAGGAGATGGGTCCTCGGTAAATGTCTGGCAAGATGCCTGGGTTCCTGGTCCCAGGACTATGAGGCCGGCAGTTCAGATTGGTAAGGACAGAATCAACTTGGTCTCAGATCTTATTGATGGCGAGAATGGACGTTGGAAAACTGAATTATTTCGGAGAAACTTCATTGCTCCTGATGCTGACGCCATTCTGAACATTCCGCTGTGTCGCGGAGGAGAGGATTTCTGGGCCTAGGAGTCAGCTCTTTTTTCCATAAAATCAGTGTATCGCGCTCTAGTGACTCGCAACGAGCAAGCTGCTCTAGAGGAAGGGAGATTACCGAAACCTCAGATTCTGAAAAATGGAAATGGAAAGCTCTCTGGAAGCTGAATGTGGTGCCAAAGGTACGGGTGTTCTGGTGGAGAGTACTTCGCGGTATTCTGCCAGTTGAGAGTATCCTTAAGCATCGACATATTGCACAGAGTGCACGTTGCAAAATCTGCCTAGCTGTAGACGAAGATTTGATGCATGCATTGCTTAAGTGCTTAGAGCATGTCTAACAGCACTCTTATCCGCCCGGCCCTTAAAACCCGAGTACAGGCTTCCAAACTCTTTTTTTTACGGGCGCAAAAGGGTCGGCGGAGATCGGAGCCCTTATTCACAACCCGTAAAACAGAAAATATCTATTTTACGGGTTGTGAATAAGGGCACTGATCTCTTCTGACATATTTGCGCCCGTAAAAAAAGGGTTTTAGCCTATTTTCACATACAAATGAACATACAAACACAGCACATACTTCATCAATAGATTGGTGAAATAAATAAAATAATAGTTCACAGGATCAAACAAATATCATCCAAATTATTACAACAATTTCTCAATCAAATTACAACAATTGTTCAAATCAAATAAATCAACAAATGTTCGAAAAATGGTTCATCTCACACATAGAAGCCGAAGAAAAACAAGGAGAGATCAGGAGCGAGCGCGTTGGCCATGCAGCTGCCAGTGGTGCTGGATGAGATCATTGACCAGCTGCTTATGGGTTGCCTTATCTTCAATCTCCCGATAGGTTTGAAGAAAACCTTCTAGCCGATTGGGGTTTCTTTCAGGCCGCACTCGAGTGCCAACATTGTCGTAGAAGCACGACAAGTTTAACCCTCTCTCATCCTTGATGATCATGTTGTGTAGAATGACACAACATGTCATGATGTTGATAAGGGTTTCCTTGTCCCAAAATCGAGCTGGCCCTCGAACAATAGCAAACCTTGCTTGTAAAACACCAAAAGCCCTCTCAATGTCCTTTCGGGCTGCCTCTTGTGCCTTGGCAAATATTCTCTCCGCATCAGTTGGGGGATCTTTAATGGACTTCACAAAAGTTGCCCATTCGGGATATATGCCATCGGCTAGATAATATCCCATTGAATACTCATGACCCATGATCTTGTAGTTGCACGTTGGTGCATCTCCGGCAATAAGTTTTTTAAACAAGTGGGATCTTTGTAAAACATTGATGTCATTGAGTGTCCCGGGCAGTGATACGTCTCAAACGTATCTATAATTTTTCATGCTCCATGCTTGTTTTTACACTATTTGCTTAGTGTTTCGTTACACTTCGTGGCGTTTTTATGCATTTTCCGGAACTAACCTATTAACAAGATGCCACAGTGCCAGTTCTCTGTTTTCTGCTGTCTTTGTGTTTCAGAAAAGTTACACAGGAAATATTCTCGGAATTGGACGAAACAAAAGCCAAACATCCAGAAATTTACCGAAGCTTCCAGAGAACCGAAGAGGAGACGGAGAGGGGCCACAGGCCGCTCACACAACAGGGCGGCGCGGCCCAGGCCCTGGCCGAGCCCCCTATGTGTGAGGCCGCCTCGGTCCACTTCTGGCGATACCCCTTCGCCTATAAAGACCCCCCCCCCCCGACGGGAAAAACCTAAGTACCCGATCAATTTTCCAGAAACACATTGCGATCCGCCGCCGTCATCGACCCAAGATTGGGAGGGTCCAGAAGCTCTTCCCGGCACCCTGCCGGAGAGGGGAATCACCACCGGAGGTCTTCTTCATCGCCATGCTTGCCTCCGGCGCGATGAGTGAGTAGTCTACCTTGGACTATGGGTCCATAGCAGTAGCTAGATGGTTGTCTTCTCCACCATGTGCTTCATGTTTAGATCTCGTGAGCTACCTTACATGATCGAGATCACCGTTATGTAATTCTACATGTTGTGTTTGTTGGGATCCGATGAATATTGGTGTTATGTTGAGTTGATGTGCTGAATCATATATCTTATGTTATCTCTATGTTGTTTATGATCTTGCATGCTCTCCGTTGTTAGTAGCTATCTTGGCCAAGTAGATAGTAGTGACTCCAAGAGGGGGTATTTATGCTCGATAGTTGGGTTCATGCCTCTATTTAATCTGGGGGAGTGACAGAAACCTCTAAGGTTGTAGATGTGCTGTTGCCACTAGGGACAAAACAACATTCTTATGTCCAAGGGCATATACTTTGTTTACATTACACACTTTGCTTAATGCAGTTATCTGTTGTTCGCAACTTAATACTTATGGGGTGTTCGGACGATATCCCCGTGGGTGGATTATTAGTCATAGATGCAGTTGGATGGCGGTCTATGTATTTTGTTGTAATGCCCAGAGTAAATCTCATAGTGATCCTCGCGACATATGCACGTTATCTTTATTCTATCAATTGCCCAACTGTAATTTGTTTTCCCAGCATATGTTATTTATCTTATGGAGAGACACCACTAGTGAACTGTGGACCCCGGTCTAATTTCCTTTATATTGCTATCACCTGTTTACTTAACTCGCACTGTTTACTTTACTCGCATACTACTATTGCTTCCCACTCGATACGCTCATACCTTTGTTTACAGCAAATCGATGAGATTGATAACTTCATCGTAAGTTGGGAGCAAAGTATTTGGTTGTGTTATGTGCAGGTTCCACGTTGCCGCTCGCAAAGCAAAGCCTGGACGAGGCACCTTATAAATTGTCCAGAGCTGTCGCAAAGCTAGCGGGCATCACCTTCAGACGTTTGGCTTTTTCCTAGATTCGACAAACCTTGGTTTCTTACTGATGGAAAATTTACTGCTATACTCATCATACCTTCCTCTTGGGGTTTCCAACGGGACGGTGATTTATATCAACACCGCCACAACAAACATAAATTTTCTGGCGCCGTTGTCAGGGAAAAAGAAGACTTCTGCAAGGGGAGTTTCGCACACACATCCTTTACTTTGTTTTAGTTTGGCTTTTACTTTATTTTTGCTTGCATCGTTTTATCAAAAACACAAAAAAAATTAGTTTCCTTAATAGTTGTTACTTCATTACTCTTAGTTCATTATATTGTTCCCTAAGTACGTCTTGGAGGACCTCTCAGTAGGTAGTGGTTCTATTATTGGGAAAAGTAACATCGAGGAGTTTTTTAATCATATTAGTATGCATAAAGATGTTGAGGAAAAATCTTTGGCTGAGCTTGCTCCTAGTTATGAAGTTGCTTCTGCTTATTTAGTTCACATGTTAGAAGCTAGGTTTGCTAGCCTTAATCCATTTATGCAATACATGTTTCTTAAGCTTCATGATATTGAGGATCCTGAAAAGAAAGCTTTTATCTTGGAAACTTTGCGTAGAGAATTAAGAGATGTTGCCATTGAAGCTAGGAAAGTTCTTAAACGTTTTAATAAGCTTGGCTCGCATAAGAGGTTGTTAGTACAAACAATGAAGAAACCCAAGTACCAATACCTAGCAAACTCTTGGGATTGCATGAGGCTTTTGAAAACAATTTTGATTGGATCTGTCCTAAAAATCTTTTTAGTGATTTGAGTGAACCAAAGCGTGATCACAAGGGGTGTTCAAAAACTTGTGTGGATGTAATACAATGCCTTGTTGAAAAGACTTCTACAGTTGATCTTAATGCCTCTTTCGATATTACTTGATTTGCACTTTCTGCGCCTAGCTCAAAGGCGTTAAAGAAAAGCACTCTTGGGAGATAACCCATTGTTTTACTTTCAGTTCTTTTTCTTTTATTTGAGTCTTGGAAGTTATTACTACTTTAATAACCGCTCCTTATCATTTTTATTTCGTTGTTGTGCCAAGAGAAGCCTCTAATTTGAGTGAGGTAAGATTTGGGGATGTTGCTGTCCTGAAACAGATTTCGGTGCTGCACCGTACAAATTCGTGAAAATTCTCAAAATATCTTTTTGACCTGAGATTTCTTGTGCATATGCTACAGGTTATATCCAAACTTTCATTAGTTATACACTTTTTGATTTGAGCAACAGAAAACCCTCTAAAAAAATCGACCTTTCTCAGCTGTTCTGTTTTGACAAATTTCTGCCACTATTTGTGTTTGCCTCTTTATCGCTTTCTTTTTTAGTTCTTTTGATCACGGAACTTTTGGGAAAGTTGCTACCGTAGTATATGCTTAATATGTGGTGGTTTTGAGTTGAAATCTGAAGCAAAAAGGGGTTGATTCATTATTATGCTTACACTAATGTTGCTAATAGAATTGTGTTTAGTTTTGTATGAAGGAAGTTTTCAAGTGTAGGGATCGGAGAATGATGAGATGAGTTGAAGAATGGACAAAAGCTCAAGCTTGGGGATGCCCATGTTACCCCAAGAAATATCAAAGAAGTACAAGCGTCAAAGCTTGGGGATGCCCCCGAGGCACCCCTTCTTCATCGGCAAAAATCAGGTCACCTTTCAACACACTATATTTTTATTGCTTCATGCATTATGCGTTTTTCTTGGAGCGTCTTGTCTTTAGTTTTTAGTTTTGTTTAGTTTTGTTTGCTGCAATAAATGGTTGGACCCCAAAAAATTCTTTTTGGAGAAGTTGCCTTGCTTTTCATTTGCCAAGAACACTCCGTTTTTCACTCTTACCGTTCAACGAGTGTTCTCTTTTTCTAGAACTGCATTTAGCTTTCGTTTTTTGCCTTGATTTTTGTTCAGATCTTCTTATATCTTTATATCAAGGTGTATTTTGACCTCTGGTCCATGTTGGTTTTCATCAAAAGAGTTGTTTCAAAAAAGTTTGAATGGTGTTGGAAAAGAGAAAAAGTTTTATGCAAAAAAGTGGTACAAAAAGGAGCTTGTTTAGACTGCGGCTTAGACTTTTGCATGCCATGCTTGATCTCGTTTTGATAGTATGCTTAGTGATTTTTGCTGTAGCATGACTTGTCTCAAATGACTGAGATTGCTTAATGAGCCTTTGAAAAAAATCATGCGTTGTTTTTATTATTTGGAAGCATTAATTTGGTTTTCTCCTTGATGCTTTATTTCGGTTGACTTGGCGCATGCTTACACATGTTTGACTCATACAAAGTCGCCATAAGCCTCTATGATCATTTAGTTTTTGACTTTTGATGCCATCTTATGCTTCTCTTAATGATGTTTTGTCGCTATGCATGATTATGGCCGTTACTGCTCTCTTAGTTGGTCGCTCCCAGTATTTTGCTAGCCCTCATTTTGTACTGAGTATGAGCTCTACTCGTGCATCCAACTCCTAAAAACCAAATTGTTCCAATGTGTCCACCATACATACCTATTAGCAATTTGCTATTCCAAAGTACATTTGACTTGCTTTTATCTATCCTTCAAATTAAACTCTTTTGGTGTTATGCGAAAATTGGTCAGTAAAGCTCTCACGAACCTGATGGCACACTTTACTTTTCTCGTTCTTAAAAATTTGACATTGTGGCTCTCTTATGTTGAGTTGTTATGCTTGCAAGTTGTAAGTTGGAAATTAGCCCAGCCATGCCGTCATGGGGTAAGCTTTCAACATTGCACATCTTATTTGAGTTGATATCGTGATCTTTTGTTTATGGATACTCGCGATGTGAAATAAATTGGGAATCTTGCGGGATCATGGAGTTTGTATATGTGTTAGAGAAACGCCTGGGCCGCTAATCTAAGCCATGCATAATTCATGGTGGAAATTTACAGCATGCCCATAGTGAACATTCGACGACGCATCTCACAATAAAAAGCTATACCAATGGTAAATAGAAGAGATGCCGAGGTGTTCATTGTCTGTTTGTCCTGTCATTTTGATGTGGGCTTGTTCCATGTCATCGGGAACGGAGGTACCCTGTTGGCGGTTCTCGATGATACGTGTATACTTACAATGACAAGAGCTTGCTTAGGACTCTAAGTCAAGTAGCATGAGGTTTGGGTATTCGTACTTCACGGGACACGAGGTTTTCAACTTATGATTTGTCAAGCATATGCATCATAAGTATACTCGCATTAACTTTAACCATTCAAGATGCCTATGATGAGGGCAATGAGAGCTCAAAGCTAGTAAGTACCATAATTTTTGAAGGTTTATAAAACTTGCAATCACTGCTTCCCTCAGCGAAGGGCCTTTCTTTTACTTTTATGTTGAGTCACCACCTTCTATCTTTATGCACCGTCTAAGAGAGCATAGTTGTCATTTTGAGTATAATGTGCATTGTCCCAAAGTTTTCATTGATTGATTCATGATGTTGGTTTCACTTGTTCTTAAATTATTTGTATCTAGTCGCCCTCTTAAACTTGAAGGTGTCCTATGCATTTATGTTTTGCTCTCTCATGAAGGACAAGCTGAAAACCATTTTCTATGTTTTTTCATATGATTTGAACACACGTCTGACTTTCATTGTTTCATTTTCATGATCTTTTGTTTGTGTTCTTTTTCATGTTATAACATAGTTGCTAAGTTTCTTATATCAAGATTATATCTTTCATGCCCATGTTATAAGTTCTTTTGATCCCAGCACTCAATGCTTTACATAGATGATCAAGATTGTGTAGGTGCATGTCACCTCAAAAATTATTTGTTTTGTTATCACTTACCTACTTGAGGACGAGCAGGAGTTAAGCTTGGGGATGCTGATACGTCTCAAACGTATCTATAATTTTTGATGCTCCATGCTTGTTTTTACACCATTTTCTTAGTGTTTCGTTACACTTCGTGGCGTTTTTATGCATTTTCCGGAACTAACCTATTAATAAGATGCCACAGTGCCGTTCCCTGTTTTCTGCTATTTTTGTGTTTCAGAAAAGTTACACAGGAAATATTCTCGGAATTGGACGAAACGAAAGCTAAACATCCTGAAATTTACCGAAGCTTCCAGAGAACCGAAGAGGAGACGGAGAGGGGCCACATGCCGCTCACACAACAGGGCGGCACGGCCCAGGCCCTGGCCGTGCCCCCTATGTGTGAGGGTGCCTCGGTCCACTTCTGACGATGCCCCTTCGCCTATAAAGACCCCCCGACGGGAAAAACCTAAGTACCCGATCAATTTTCCAGAAACACATCGCGATCCGCCGCCGTCATCGACCCGAGATCGGGAGGGTCCAGAAGCTCTTCCTGGCACCCTGCCAGAGAGGGGAATCACCACTGGAGGTCTTCTTCATCGCCATACTTGCCTCCGGCGCGATGAGTGAGTAGTCTACCTTGGACTATGGGTCCATAGCAGTAGCTAGATGGTTGTCTTCTCGACCATGTGCTTCATGTTTAGATCTCGTGAGCTGCCTTACATGATCGAGATCACCGTTATTGGTGTTATGTTGAGTTGATGTGCTGAATCATATATCTTATGTTATCTCTATGTTGTTTATGATCTTGCATGCTCTCCATTGTTAGTAGCTATCTTGGCCAAGTAGATAGTAGTGACTCCAAGAGGGGGTATTTATGCTCGATAGTTGGGTTCATGCCTCTATTTAATCTGGGGGAGTGACAGAAACCTCTAAGGTTGTAGATGTGCTGTTGCCACTAGGGAGAAAACAACATTCTTATGTCCAAGGGCATATGCTTTGTTTACATTACACACTTTTTTTAAAGCAGTTATCTGTTATTCGCAACTTAATACTCATGGGGTGTTCGGACGATATCCCCGTGGGTGGATTATTAGTCATAGATGCAGTTGGATGGTGGTCTATGTATTTTGTTGTAATGCCCAGAGTAAATCTCATAGTGATCCTCGCGACATATGCACATTATCTTTATTCTATCAATTGTCCAACTGTAAGTTGTTTTCCCAGCATGTCTTATTTATCTTATGGAGAGACACCACTAGTGAACCGTGGACCCTGATCCAATTTCCTTTATATTGCTATCACCTGTTTACTTAACTCGCACTGTTTACTTTACTCGCATACTACTATTGCTTCCCACTCGATACGCTCATACCTCTGTTTATAGCAAACCGGTGAGATTGACAACCTCATCATAAGTTGGGAGCAAAGTATTTGGTTTTGTTGTGTGCAGGTTCCACGTTGCCGCTCGCAAAGCAAAGCCTGGACGAGGCGCCTTATAAATTGTCCGGAGCTGTCGCGAAGCTAGCGGGCATCACCTTTAGAAGTTTGGCTTTTTCCTGGTTTCGACAAACCTTGATTTCTTACTGAGGGAAAATTTACTGCTATACTCATCATACCTTCCTCTTGGGGTTCCCAACGGGACGGTGATTTACATCAACACCGCTGCAACAAGAAGGCAGCCCAAAAAAACAGTGCCAAATCCACAAATCCTGCGAAGCAACTGCCTCGAGCACAATGGTAGGATCATGGCTTTTTCCACAATACATGCCATGCCATGCTTTTGGACATTTTTTCCATGTCCAATGCATGCAATCTATACTACCAAGCATGCCCGGCCATCCCCTTTTTTCATTCATCTCCATTAACCTTTTCGTATCTTCCTCATTGGGAGCTCAAAGATATTTGCTCCCATACAACCTGATAACCATCTTCGCAAACCTACGCACCGAATGGGTGGTTGTATCTTTGCCTATGCGAAGGTATTCATCAGTGTAGTCTGCGGGGATGCCATAAGCAATCACTCGCATGGCAGCCGAGATCTTTTGGTAGGCGCTAAATCCTAGTTCGCCAGTAGCGTTGCGCCGTTGCTTGAAGTAATTGGAATTGGCTTCCACATCGTCGACTATTTTGACAAACAAGCTACGGCGCATCCGGTACCTCCTATGGAAAAGATTGGGCGGATATGTAGGTACCTCGGTGAAATAATCCTGCATCAGCGTCGCGTGGCCGAGGAGGCAGTTGCGCTGGATGCAGGTGCGGCCCTTCACCGAACCGCGCCTCCGATCCAGCAGCTTGGCGTGGTCCTTCACGGCGAGGAGGAGAAGGTCTATCTCACAGTCGTTGTCATCGTGGAGCAGATCCTCGATGTCGGAATCGTCCGAGAACGACGAATCTGACAGATCTAGGTCCTCGCCCGAGTTCATCCTCGGTGGGGCAAGTGGCGGCGACGGCTTGGCAAGGCGGGGCGCGGAAGGGAGAGAGGACGGCCGGAAATGGTTCCTTGTGGTGGCGGCGGGGGAGGCAGCGGCGGGGACGGTCGAAGGTGGCGGCGGCGGGGGCAGGGAACTGGCGGCGCGCGCGGGAGGGGCGGCGGAGGTGGTGGTGAATCTTCAGCGCACGCTAGGGCTCTATGTAGTGTGGGCTGACGTTCGGGTCGCTCTCGAAACCCTCGTTTGTGAAGGCCGGAAGCGGATTCTCGGCTCGACCTTTAATTTTTTTTACCATTCACGTCGTTTAAGGGTGCTGATTTGCGCCAATTTTTTAGCGACAACCCATAAGTGACAGTTATTTTGAGGGTTTGGCCCCTTTAAGGGTGCTGTTAGACATGCTCTTACATGCACGGAAGTATTGGGAGGAGGCGCAGGTGTGTCTTGAGTTTACCCTCCCCATATTACATCCAAACACTTGGTCGATAGATATTCTATGTGACCCTATGTTCTCAGAGATGGATCACACAAAAATTATTACTACCATGTGGGCAATTTGGACTTTGAGGAACAGCTGGACGCATGATCGGGGTGGCTTCAACCCCGTCCAGTCAATGAAGTTGGCTAAGGAGGCTCTTGCAGTTTTAGCCCTGCCGAAGAAGATGACGACAATCCTCCCTGGCCATGGTTGGAGACCACCAGAACTTAATGTTGTCAAGATCAACACGGATGGAGGTCTCTCGCTGGATGCCCTCAAGGGCGATGCTGGCGGCGTAGAGCGCACATCATCGGCGTTCTTGGGAGCCTGGAGCAAACCCTACAAGGGTATTACTGACACTCTCATTGCTGAAGCCCTATCATTGCGCGACAGAGTCATCTTTGCACGTCTGCGTGGGTTTCTGAGAGTGATCATGGAGGTCGACTGTCTAGAGATGGTACATCTTTGGAATTCTCGTCACGGTGCAAGATCAATCGTGGCACCCATCCTTTCGGAGATTGGAGAGCTAGCCTGTAATTTTCTTTGTTTTGATATTAAGCATGTACCTAGAGCAGCCAATGTACCGGCCCATCTCTGCGCCAAGCAAGCTTGCACATTGACGGTGACGTGTAGTTGGTTTGACTCCCCTCCTGACTTCCTTGTCTGCAGCTTGCTAGCTGATTAGGCAGGATCCGTTTGCGTTGATTGAATAAAGCTCTCGTTAAATGTCAAAAAAAGGAATTATGGTGGAAATTATAGGGACATAAATGAGCTATGCTATTGATCATCTATATTGAGCAAGCTTATCTTCGCGCTGGGTCTGGGCTTTATCGGAGGCAGAGATAGCATAACATGTAGAAGTGGTGGCTGAACCAACGGCGAAGCGGTAGCTCTTCATGTTGATCGAGTCGGTGAAGGGAGTGGATCTAATTCACATGGTAGTTCTTCTGTTTTTATTTACCCTGCATTCTAGATTAAGTTAAAATTAAACAAGATAAAATTTGATCAAATATATTGTTAAAAATATTAAATTCTATAATATCAAATTTATGTAATGTAAATATACTTTTTTGATGATTCTAACAATATCTCTTTCATATTGTAAATGCTTATATTTTTTCTTGTATACTTAGTTAAAGTGTATAAAGTTTGCTTGGTGCTCGGACGGGACATTGGCGAGGTGAAGGGTTTCGTAGGATAGGAAACAAAATTTTTCCTACGAAGAAGAACAAAGAACCAAGATCTGATCTACGAGATGCAAAACTACGAGAGGAAAAATTAGATCTACATACCTTTGTAGATCGCACAGCGTAAACAGTTGAGATGTGAAGGAAATATGCTCTAAAGGCAATAATAATATTGTTATTATCATATTTCTTGTTCATGATAATGTTTATACTCCATGCTAGAATTGTATTAAGTGAAAACATTAATACTTGTGTGGTTTATGAACAACACCGTGTCCCTAGTATGCCTCCACTAGACTAGCTCATTGATTAATGATGGTTAAAGTTTCCTAACCATAGACATGAGTTGTCGATTAATAATGAGGTCATGTCATTAGGAGAATGATGTGATGGACAGACCCAAATAAAGCACATCAATTAGATCGTGTCATTGTGTTCATCTTTGCGAAGCTTTTTCCTATATCAAGTATTATATTCTTTAGACCATGAGATAATGCAACTCCCTAGTACCGGAAGAGAGCTTTGAGGTCATCAAACGTTATCCTATGAAAGGGTGATCATAAAGGTGTCTCTCAGGTAATCGGAAAGTACTTGTTGGGTTGCATGTATCGAGATGGAATTTGTCCCTCCCGAGTCGGAGAGATATACTTCGGGCCCACTCGGTAATCGATATCAATACCGCTTGCAAGCATATGGTTAAGGAGTTAATCACAAAGTGATATTGGATTACAGAACGAGTAAAGTACTTGCTGTGAACGAGATTGAACTAGGTATGCCGATACCGATGATCGAATCTCGGGCAAGTAAAATATCGCGAGACGAAGAGAATACATATACGGGATTAATTGAATCCTGGCATCGTGGTTCATCCGATATGATCATCGATGAATATGTGGGAGTCAATATTGGTTTCCAGATCCTGCTATTGATTATTGATAGAAGATAATGTTTGCATATTCTCGAACCCGTAGGGTCACACACTTAACGTGCATCAACGCTAGGATAGAATGGATAATTGGTTATTGTTTTTTTGTTCGGAGTCTCGGATGAGATCCCGGACATCACGAGAGGTTCCGGAATGGTCCAGAGAATAAGATTCATATAATGGAAAGCAGTTTTTGGGTTTCGGAAAAGTTCTGGACTTTTTCGGTAGAGTACCGGAATCTTATAGAAAGTTTCGAAGGGCTCCATGGTGGGCCCCACATGCCCCAAAGGGTCCACATGGACCAAAGGGTGCTGCCTACATGGGCCTGGTCGTCCATGCCCACTTGTCCTATGAGGCCAAGGGCAAAACCCTAGGGTTTTCTTATGGGCCAAGGCAACGGAAACTTAGGGGGCAAGTTTTCTCCCTGGGGCCACCGGCTTGACTTGGAGGCTAAGGATGACCCCTTGGCCGCCCCCTTGACCTATTTAAAGGGGAGGAGAGGGCTAGGGCGTGCTCACCTGAAAACCCTAGCCGCCGGCCCAACTGCTGCCCTCCACTTCTCTCTCTCGCGACTGCACGTAGGCGAAGCCCTGCCGCAGAAATTCTCCACCATAAGCACCACGCCGTCGTGCTGCTGATCCAATCTATCTCTCCACCATACTTGCTGGACCAAGGAGGGAGGAGACGTATATGCGCCGTACGTGTGCATCGCTTGGAGGCGCCGCCCGTTGTGGCGCTTGGATCGGATTGGATCGGATCGCGAGGAGGAGACGCTAGTACGACTACACCGACCATGTTCATCTGAACGTTTCTGCTGTGCGATCTACAAGGGTACGTATATCTGATTTCCCCGCTCGTTGTTTTGCATCTCGTAGATCAGATCTTGGCTTGTTCTTGTTCGTACTCGTAGGGAATTTTTTGTTTTCTATGCTGCGAAACCCTTCAGTGGTATCAGAGCTAGATCTATGTGTGGATGTGTTTCACGAGTAGAACGCAACATGCTTGTTGCGGACGTTGATGTTTTCTGTTGCAAACCTTTATGTTGTCTATTTCTTATGGCGCGGCATAGTGAGATCGAAGCGGTCCAGGCCAACTTTATGCGACCTCGTTCGCGAGACCGGCTCCGCACTTGACGTGTGGCTTGTTCCACACATGCGGCTGGTGGATGCCAGTTTCTCTCACTATAGTAGTCATGAGATTTACAATAGATGTTAGCAACCATAATATCGCCGTTGTGGCTTTGCGTAGGTAAGAACCATTCTTATGCGTAGCTCCCATAAGCCACGTAAAACATGCAATCAACAAATTAGAGGCGTCTAACTTGTTTTTGCAGGGAGTGTTTGTGATATGGTATTGCCACAAGATGTGATGTGTATGATATATGTGATGTATGCGATGATCATGTTTTGTAATGTTTCACGACTTGCATGTCGATGAGTTCACAACCGGCAGGAGCCATATGATTGTCTTTATAATTTTGTATGACCTACGTGTCAACTTCTTATATGCCATGTAATAGATTTACTTTATCGTTAAGTAGTTAGCAATAGTCGTAGTTGCTATTCGTGGTGGAGACAATCATTATGGAGTGATGGAGATCATGCCGGCGCGCACGAGATGGAGATCAATGCGCGAAGATTGGCTATACCATGTCACATATTGTATATGCATGTGATGTTTATCCTTTATGCATCTTATTTTGCTTTGATCGTGACGGTAGCATTATAAGATGATCCCTCACACTTAATTTCAAGATAAAATGTGTTCTCCCCTCGTATGCGCCGTTGCGAAAGATCGTCGTTTTGAAGCATCACGTGATGATCGGGTGCTATAAACTCTATGTTCACATACAACGGGTGTAAGCCAGATTTACACATGCGAAAATACAAGGGTTAAACTTGAAGAGCCTAGCATGTACAGACATGGCCTCGGAACATACGGACCGAAAGGTCAAGCATGAGTCATATGGATGATATGATCAACATGTTGATGTTCACCATTAAAGCTACATCATCTCACGTGATGATCGGTCTTGGTGTAGTGAATTTGGATCATGCTTCACTAAACAACTTCGAGGGATGTTGAATTTAGAGGGAGTTAATTAGTAATTTGATTAACTTGAACTAATTATCATGAACTAAATCTTAGTGTATTTGCATAAGTCGTTGTAGTCTTTGGCAACCGTTTTCCACCGACACTTAGTTTAATTGAGTTAAAAAGGAACTGTAGAATCTGGATAATCACTTTACGGAATAGTACCGTTTAGTTAGAATGTCAAGACTAAAGACTAAGTCCAATTGCAATTTTAGCAAACCTCACTTCTCCATGCGATTTAATAAGTTGTATTAATCTAAGAGCAATGATTCAAGTTTAGCATCTAAGATCATGTTTGCCTCCATGAGAAATTGATCTTCAAAATTGTTTGAGAATCAAAGTGATCATCAAGCTGAAAGAATTGTTTCAGAAACAAACAAGAAGTGAAAGATATTTGATATATAAAACTTTGATTGTTTGCAAAATGATGAAGTATAATTTAGTAAAAGAACATATGCTCATATTGTATGAATATATGCGAAGATTGAAGGCGCTGGGCGTCCAGATCACCCAACAGTTAGGGAACTAATTTTATAATTGCACTCGTTCTTATGAGCTATAGTGGTTTCATCATGAAAGTTGTCATGATAGGATGAATGAAAAGGTATCGGCTAAATTGTTTTGCTATACCAAATGAATGCTAAAGAATGGAATCTAGAAGAACACCAATTATATGATGATGGTGATCCACCTCAATTTGCAAAGTCCAAAGCCATTAGTATTTGACTAAACATCCTTTGGACCATGTGTCAAATGATTGACGCCACTATTGATGTTGATAGATTCTTCTAAATGAAGAGGAAATGCTAAATAGGATCTACAAAATATTTGGTAGAAAAGGAAAAGACTGGAAATGTCCAGCTCAGGTATATAAATGATATACATGTTATAAATGGATTCTTTGCTTGTTAACAATGTAATTCTTATGTATTGGATACTGGATTGTTGGTATAAATTGTCATACAAAGCAACATAATACAAGAACTACAATGGCCTAAATAACCAGCAAAAGAATGTGGTAATGATGAGCGTCGAGATACAAATAAAAGTGTTATTGTGCTTCTCGTCGACATCAAACCTAGCCTTCAAGATTTGATTGAACTTAATAATTGTTATATTGTTCTGGTATTATGAGAACAATTGTTGTTCATATTATTACTGTCTTCCATAATCGATGGATAGATTATAATTATAAATATTGTTGGTAAAATAAAAATTTATAACACTAATGCTAAAGGTCGCAAGACAAAAATGAATTTCACTTATATATGACACCGCTGTTTAAATCATATTGGAAACAAAACATGAAAAAAATTCCATATTGATGGATTTTTGAGTCATTTGATTTTGAATTGATTGCGCTTGTGAGACTTTTTCCTGAAGATGATTAAACTTTGTTCATGGGCCATGGACATAATAAGCGACTACCTAAATGGAGATCATATATGTTGATGTATGTAGTTCATGTGTGAAGTTGAGCGTGGTGTATTTTCTATTTCATCAATGACTCGAATAGATGTATGGTATATCTACTTGATGAGATAGAAGTATGAAATTGTTCAATTTATGAAGTGGAAATTATTGTAACAAGAAAAATTCAAGTTTTTATGATTGGATCATAAAGAAGAATATTTGAGTTACAAGTTTAGCAAACATCTAAGAGTTAGGGGAATTGTTCCATGAACTTGCATTGTGATAAACACCATGTGAGTATGGAGTTTTCGATGGATGTAATCAAACCTTGTTTGACATGGTTAGATCAATGATGAAATGAAACTGCCAATATAATTTGTGGATTATGCTTTAGAGACTATCGCTTTTCACCGAACAGAGTGCCATCATAATCCGCTGAAATGACACCGTACAAGTTATAGTTGTCTTTTCTTAAATTTTGGTATGCACGGCATAAGTAAAATGTTTACAACTAAAATTGGATTAGTAAGTCTTTGTAGGTTATCCCAAAGAATGTCGATGGGTATTCCCTCTACTATGAACCCGAACACATAGTGATTGTCGCTAAAAGAAGTGAATTTCTTATGAAGGAGTTTTCTCACGAATGGTTTAAGTGGGAGGAAAATAGAACTTGATGAGGTTATTAAACCTGAGCAAGATGATCAAAGTTGCGCAACACCGGAAATTGTTCTGAAAGCGGCAACTGTATTCATGGATCCCGCACCTACAATATGTTGTAGTACCGGACATCAAAGTTCCTATTTAACCAAGTTGGTCGTAATCAAATAGCAAGATTTGAGGACGAGATATTATTGGATAATAGTAACCGACAATATACAAAGAAGTGGTGATGGGCCCTGACTTCGTCATATGGATTATTCTAGCAAACAACTACATGTTGAGATATGATAGTTGAATAAACAAAACAACGTTTCTCTACCGAAATGCACACCAAGGACGTGTACCTGACACGACCCAATGGGTTTTGTTGATTCAAAGGTTGCTAGATATGTATGCAAACTTCAATGGTAGAAGTAAGCATAGCGAAGTTGGAATCTTCAATGATGAAAATGTTAAAGTGTTAATTTCATCAAGATATTTGAAGAAGCTTATATTTACAAGAAAGTAAGTGGGAGCGCTGAGACATATTTCCAATACTTTATGTAGATGACATATCGGTCATTAGAAATTATGTGTTTTTCTTGATATTTGTGAAGTTTTCATTAAAATTAGATTTCTAATGAAAGACTTAGGTAAAACCAGAATATTAAGCATCAATGTATATACAGATAGATTGAGGCGTTAATATAGTTTTGCCAGAGTACATAGATGAAATATTGAATCTGTTCAATATGGAAACAATAAGAACGGTTCTTGTTGCATGGAAAGGGTTGGAGCAAGAATCAATTGTTTTGACACTTGATGAGTGAAACCGCAAGAATGATTTTATCAATCTTGTATACCATGATATGTTGATCCAGATATGTCCGATGCTCTAAAAGGTTACGGGCATTCATATGATGATTGTTGGACAATAGTAAGATATTCTTATGTACTTTAGAAGAACTAAGAATATGTTCTGTATGCAGAAGTGACATTCAGTTATGTTACATGTTTGCTCGCAGCGATATTTATTTCAGATTGCATTTACTACTTATAATCATCCATATTACTTGTATTTCACTATCTCTTTGCCGAACTAGTGCACCTATACATCTGACAAGTGTATTGGGTGTGTTGGGGACACAAGAGACTTCTTGTATCTTAATTGCAGGGTTGCTTGAGAGGGATACAGATACGTCTCAAACGTATCTATAATTTTTGATGCTCCATGCTTGTTTATACACCATTTGCTTTGTGTTTTGTTACACTTCGTGGCATTTTTATGCATTTTTCGGAACTAACCTACTAACGAGATGCCACAGTGCCAGTTCCCTGTTTTTTGTTGTTTTTGTGTTTCAGAAAAGCTACACAGGAAATATTCTCGGAATTGGACGAAACAAAATCCGAACCTCCTATTTTTACCGAAGCTTCACGAAGACCGAAGATGAGATGGAGGGGGGCCAGGGGCCAGCCACACTATGAGGTGGCGTGGCCCAGCCCCTGGCCGCGCCACCAGGTGGTGAGGCCACCTGGCCCACCTCCTGACATTGCCCTTTCGCCTTTAAATTCCCCTCGACGGGAAAAACCTAAGGGACGGATCGCTTTTCCTCAAAACATACTGCAAGCCGCCGCCGTCATTGACGCGAGATCGGGAGGATCCAGGAGCTCTTCCCGGCACCCTGCTAGAGAGGGGAATCCCTGCCAGAGGCCTTCTCCACCACCATGGTCGCCTCCGGAGTGATGTGTGAGTAGTATACCTTGGACTACGGGTCCATAGCAGTAGCTAGATGGTTGTCTCCTCCACCATGTGCTTCATGTTTAGATCTTGTGAGCTGCCCTACATGATCAAGATCATCTTTGTGTAATTCTACATATTGTGTTTGTTGGGATCCGATGAGTATTGGTACTATGTCAAGTTGATGTGCTGAATTATATATCTTTATGTTGTTTATGATCTTGCATGCTTTCCGTTGCTAATAGATATCTTGGCCGAGTAGATGCTAGTGACTCCAAGAGGGAGTATTTATGCTCGATCGTTGGGTTCATGCCTCTAGTAATCTGGGGGAGTGACAGAAACCTCTAAGGTTGTAGATGTGCTGTTGCCACTAGGGAAAAAATAGCATTCTTGTGTCCAAGGACATTTGCTTTGTTTACTTTACGCACTTTGCTTAATGCAGTTATCCGTTGTTCGCAACTTAATACCCAATGGTTGCTCGGACGACATCCGGAGGGTGGATTATTAGTCAGAGATGCAGTTGGATTATGGTCTATGTATTTTGTCGTAATGCGCACAGTGAATCTCATAGTGATCCTCATGACATATGTACGTTATCTTTATTCTATCAATTGCCCAACTGTAATTTGTTTACCTAGCATGTTGTTATTTATCTTATGGAGAGACACCACTAGTGAACTATGGACCCCGGTCCAATTTCCTTTACATTGCTATACCGTTTTACTTTTACTCGCACTATTTACTTTTACTTGCATACTATTACCTTTTACCACTCGATACGCTTAATCCTTTGTTTACAACAAACCGGTGAGATTGACAACCTCATCGTAAGTTGGGGAAAATTACTTGGTTGTGTTGTGTGGAGGTTTCACGTTGCTGCTAGGTGAAGAAGCTCCTACGTCAACTACGCACCAGCATTCTCTAGCGCCGTTGTCCGGAGTGTCGCGAAGCTAGCAAGCATCACCATCTGAAGTTTGGCTTTCTCCTACTGGTTCGATAAACCTTAGTTTCACAACTGAGGGAAACTTGCTGCTGTGCTCCTCATACCTTCCTCTTAGGGTTCCCAACTGGGTGCTTAACACGCACCATCAAGCAATTTTTCTGGCACCGTTGCCGGGGAGAAAGAAGACTTCTGCAAGGGGAGTCTCTCACGCTCAATCTTTTACTTTGTTTTTGTTTTGCTTTATTTTATTTTTGCTTGCATCGTTTTATCAAAAATAAAAAAATTAGTTTCTTTATAGTTGCTTTTACTTGTTTGCTTTTAGTTTTGCTGGAATGGGTACTTCTGAGAACACTAAGTTGTGTGACTTTACTAGCACCAAAAACAATGATTTTATCTGCACTCCTATTGCGCCACCTGCTCCTGATGCAAATTTTTATGAGATCAAACCTGCTTTGTTGAATCTTGTTATGAAAGAGCAATTTTCTGGTGCCAGTTCTGATGATGCTGCAGCTCATCTCAACAATTTTGTTGAGCTATGTGAGATGCAAAAGTATAAGGATTTAGATGGTAATATCATTAAGCTTAAGTTGTTTCCTTTCTCTTTAAGAGGAAGAGCTAAGGATTGGTTGCTATCTTTGCCTAGAAATAGTATTGATTCTTGCGATAAGTGTAAGGATGCTTTTTTTGGAAAATACTATCCTCCTACTAAGATTATAGCTTTGCGTAGTGATATTATGAAGTTTAGAGAGTTTGATAATGAACATGTTGCTCAAGATTGGAAAAGAATGAAATCTATGATAAAGAATTGTCCCACTCATGGACTGACTACTTGGATGATTCTCCAAACCTTTTATGCAGGACTGAATTTTTTCTTCAAGAAATCTATTGGATTCAGCTACTGGAGGCCACTTTTATGTCCCTTACCTTGGGCGCCGCAACAAAGCTTTGTGACAATATGATGTAAACTATTCTGAGTGGCACACCCAGAGAGCTCCACAAGGTAAGAAGGTAAATTCTATTGAGGAAACCTCTTCCTTGAGTGATAAGGTTGATACTATTATGCTTATGCTTTCTAATGATAGAGCTCATGTTGATCCTAATAATGTTCCTTTGGCCTCTTTGGTTGCTCAAGAAGAGCATGTTGATGTAAACTTCATTAGAAATAATAATTTCAACAACAGTGCTTATAGGAACAATTTTGCTAGCAACAATTATAGGCCGTATCCTTCTACCAATGGTAATGGTTATGGTAACTCTTATGGTAATTCCTCCAACAACACTAGGGGCGCGCCCTCTGAACTTGAAGTCATGCTCAAGGACTTCATTGGTAAGCAAACTACTTTTAACAAGTCTGTTGAGGAAAAGTTGGGTAAAATTGATATTCTTACTTATAAAGTTGATAGCCTTGCTCTTGATGTTGAACTTCTAAAACTAAAAGTGTTGCCTAATGATGTGAAGGAAAGCAATACTTTTGCTGCTACTAATACCATCCAAGTTAGAATTGATGAAAATGTTAGGATGTTAGCAGAATTGCATGCCAGGTGGGAAAGAGAAGATGAGATGGCTAGAAAGATGAAGGTATGTACTATTACTACCTCTAATAATGTTGTTTCAAATGCTAGCAATCCTCTTACTTTGATTGGTGTAGAGAAATCTCCTACTCCTTGTGCGAAAAAGCCCAAAACTGCAACAACTTTTTCTACAAAAAGTGCTAATTTTTTTTGGAGTTTGGGAGATGATAGCTCTATTTCTTTTAATGATTTTGACATTGATGGCTGCAATATATCTGAAGTTATTTTTTTCTTACAAAAGCTTGCTTTGAGTCCTAATGCTAGTTCTATTAATATTGCTTTTACAAATCATATTACAAATGCTCTCATAAAAATTAGGGAGGAAAAGTTGAAGTTAGAAGATGGTTGGGAGCCCATCATTGATATGCATGTTAATGATTTTGATTGCCATGTTTTATGTGATCTAGGTGCTAGTATTTCTGTTATGCCTAGAAAGATTTATGATATGCTTGGTTTACCACCGCTTGAAAAGTGTTATTTTGATGTTCCTCTTGCTGATGTTGCTAAGAAGAAACCTTTGGGAAGAATTAATGATGTTCTTATTATGCTTAACAATAACCTTGTTCCCGTTGATTTTCTTTTTATGGATGTTGAATGCAATGCTTCATGTCCTATTATTTTAGGAAGACCTTTTCTTCGAACTGTAGGTGCCATCATTGATATGAAGGAAGGCACCATTAAATATCAATTCCCACTCAAGAAAGGTATGGAACACTTCCCTAGAAGGAGGAAGAAATTACTTTTTGACTCTATTCTTAGAGAAAATTATGAACTTGATGCTTCATCGCTTGATATTACTTGATTTGCACTTTCTACACCTAGCTCAAAGGCGTTAAAGAAAAGCACTCTTGGGAGATAACCCAATGTTTTCTTTTCAGTAATTTTTCTTTTATTTGAGTCTTGGAAGTTATTACTACTGTAATGACCACTCCTTATCATTTTTATTTTGTTGTTGTACCAAGAAGAACCTCTAATTTGAGGGAGGTAAGATTTGGGGAAGTTGCTGTCCTGAAACAGATTTCTACGCTGCACCGTAACATTCTCAGAATATCTTTTTGATTTGAAATTTCTTGAGCATATGCCCTAGGTTATATCCAAACTTTCATTAGTTTTGCACTTTTCGATTTGAGCAACAGAAGGTCCTCAAAAAAAGCGACCTTTGTCAGCTGTTCAGTTTTAACAAATTTCTACCACTATTTGTGTTTGACTCTCGAGCGCTTTCTTTTTTTAGTTCTTTTGATCATGGAACTTTTGAGGAAGTTGCTACAGTAGTATATGCTTTATATGTGGTGTTTTTGAGTTTGAAACTGAACCAAAAGGGGTTGATTTACTATTATACTTATGCTAACGTTGCTAATAGAATTGTGTGAAGTTTTGTGTGAAGGAAGTTTTCAAGCGTAGGGAATGGAGAGTGATGAGATGAGATGAAGTATGGATAAAAGATCAAGCTTGAGGATGACCATGTCACCCCAAGAAATATCCAAGAGGTACAAGCGTCAAAGCTTGGGGATGCCCCCGAGGCACCCCTTCTTCATCGGCAAAAATTAGGTCACCTTTCAACACACTATATTTTTATTGCTTCATATTCTATGCGTTTTTCTTGGAGCATCTTTACTTTTGCTTTCAGTTTTATTTTGTTTTGTTTGCTTAAATAAATGGTTGGACCCCAACAAATTTCTTTTGGAGGAGATGTACTTCGTTTTTCATTTGCCAAGAACACTCTAGTTTTCACTCGTATCGTTCAACGAGTGTTCTCTTTTTCTAGAACTGCGTTTAGCTTTCGTTTTTTGCCTTGATTTTTGTTCAGATCTTGTTATATCTTTGCATCAAGGTGTATTTAGACCACTGGTCTATGTTGGTTTTCATCAAAAGAGTTGTTTCAAAAAGGTTTGAATGGTGTTGGAAAAGAGAAAAAGTTTCATGCAAAAAAGTGGTACAAAAAGGAGGTTGTTTAGATTGCGGCTTAGACTTTTACATGCCATGCTTGATGTTGTTTTCATAGTATTCTTAGTAGTTTATGCTTTAGCATGACTTGTCTCAAATGACTAAGATTGCTTAATGAGCCTTTGAAAAAATCATGCATTGTTTTTATTATATGGAAGCATTTATTTGGTTTTCTCCTTGATGCTTTATTTGGGTTGACTTGGTGCATGCTTACAGCATGTTTGACTCTTACAAAGTCGCCATAAGCCTTTATTATCATTTGGTTTTTGACTTGCGATGCCATTTTATGCCTTTTTAATGATGTTTTGTCGCTATGCATAATTATGGCCGTTATTGCTCTCTTAGTTGGTCGCTCCTAGTCTTTTGCTAGCCCTCATTTTGTACTGAGTATGAGCTATACTCGTGCATCCAACTCCCAAAAACTAAGTTATGCCAATGTGTCCACCATACATACCTATTAGCAATTTGCTATTCCAAGTACATTTGACTTGCTTATATCTATCCTTCAAATTAAACTCTTTTTGGTGTTATGTGAAAATTAGTCAGTAAAGCTCTCACGAACCTGACGACAAACTTTACTTTTCTCGCTTTTAAAATTTTGACATTGTGGCTCTCTTATGTTGAAGTTATGCTTGCAAGTTGTAAGTTGGAAATTAGCTCAGCCATGCCATCATGGGGCAAGCTTTCAACATTGCACTTTCTCTCATTTGAGTTGATATCGTGATCTTTTGATTATAGATACTCGCGATGTGAAATAAGTTGGGGATCTTGCGGGATCATGGAGTTTGTATATGTGTTAGAGAAACGCCTGGGCCGCTAATCTAAGCCATGCATCATTCATGGTGGAAATTTACAGCATGCTGATGGCGTGTAAGTAACACCCCGTTGGGAACCCCAAGAGGAAGGTATGATGAGCACAGCAGCAAGTCTTCCCTCAGTTGTGAAACCAAGGTTTATCGAACCAGTAGGAGAAAGCCAAACTTCAGAAGGTTGATGCTCGCTAGCTTCGCGACAGCTCCGAACAATTTATAAGGCGCCTCGTCCAGGGCTTTGCTTTGCACCATCAGCAACGTGGAACATGCACACAACACAACCAAGAACTTTGTCCCAACTTACGATGAGGTTGTCAATCTCACCGGTTTGCTGTAAACAAAGGATTGAGCATATCGAGAAGTAAAAGGGTAATAGTATGCAAGTAAGTAAATAGTGCGAGTAAAAGTAAACGGTAATAGCAATGTAAAGGAAATTGCACCGGGATCCACAGTTCACTAGTGGTGTCTCTCCATAAGATAAATAATAACATGCTGGGTAAACAAATTACAGTTGGGCAATTGATAGAATAAAGATAACGTACATATGTCATGAGGATCACTATGAGATTCACTCTGGGCATTACGACAAAATACATAGACCGCAATCCAACTACATCTATGACTAATAATCCACCCTCCGGATGTCGTCCGAGCAACCATCGGGTATTAAGTTGTGAACAACAGATAACTGCATTAAGCAAAGTGCGTAAAGTAAACAAAGCAAATGTCCTTGGACACAAGAATGTTGTTTTCTCCCTAGTGGCAACAACACATCTACAACCTTAGAGGTTTTTGTCACTCCCCCAGATTACTAGAGGCATGAACCCAACTATCGAGCATAAATACTCCCTCTTGGAGTCACTAGCATATACTCGGCCAAGATATCTACTAGCAACAGAGAGCATGCAAGATCATAAACAACATAGAGATAACATAAAATATATGATTCAGCACATCAACTTGACATAGTACCAATACTCATCGGATCCCAACAAATACAACATGTAGAATTACATAAAGATGATCTTGATCATGTAGGGCAGCTCACAAGATCTAAACATGAAGCACATGGTGGAGGAGACAACCATCTAGCTACTGCTATGGACCCGTAGTCCAAGGTAGAATACTCACACATCACTTCGGAGGCGACCATGGTGGTGGAGAAGGCCTCCGGCAGGGATTCCCCTCTCCGGGAGGGTGCCGAGAAGAGCTCCTAGATCCTCCCAATCTCGCTTCGATGACTGCGGTGGCTTGCAGTATGTTTCGAGGAAAAGCGATCCGTCCTTTAGGTTTTTCCCATCGAGGGGAATATATAGGCGAAATGGAAATGTCAGGAGGTGGGCCAGGTGGCCTCACCATGTGGTGGCGTGGCAGGGGCTAGGCCGCGCCACCCCATGGTGTGGCTGGCCCCTGGCCCCCCTCCGTATCATCTTCGGTCTTCACGAAGCTTCGGTAAAAATAGGAGGTTTGGCTTTTGTTTCGTCCAATTCTAAAAATATTTCCTGTGTAACTTTTCTGAAACACAAAAATAGCAGAAAACAGGGAACTGACACTTTGGCATCTTGTTAAAAGGTTTGTTCTGGAAAATGCATAAAAATGCCACGAAGTGTAACAAAACACAAAGCAAATGGTGTATAAACAAGCATGTAGCATCCTTAAATTATAGATACGTTTGAGACGTATCAAGCATCCCCAAGCTTAACTCCTGCTCGTCCTCGAGTAGGTAAGTGATAACAAAAGAATAATTTTTTAGGTGACATGCACCATCACAATCTTGATCATCTATGTAAAGCATTGAGTGCTGGGATTAAAGAACTTAAAACATGGGCATAAAAGACATAATCTTGACAATAGAAACTTAGCAACCATGTTATAACATGAAAAGAAACACAAACGAAAGATCATGAGTAATGAAATATTGAAAGTCAAACATGTGTTCAAATCATATGGAAAAATATAGCAAGTGGTTTTCAGCTTGTGCTTCATGGAATAGCAAAACATAAATGCATAGGACACCTTCAAGTTTAAGAGGGCGACTAGATACAAATAATTTAAGAATAAGCAAAACCATAATCATGAATCAATCAATGATAAACTTTGGGACTATGCACATTAAACTCAGAATGGCAACTATGCTCTCTTAGACGGTGCATAAAGGTAGAAGGTGGAGACTCAACATAAAAGTAAAAGAAAGGCCCTTCGCAGAGGGAAGCAGTGATTAAACATGTGCTAGAGCTTTTCATTTGTAAAACCGAGAGATAAAAATTTGGTTTTGAGAGGTGGTTGTCTTTGTCAACGACTGGCAATGCGGTTCTTACTATCTTCCATACAAAAAGCAAGTTTTGAGAGAGAGATTGGCACTTTGGTGCTCTTTTATAAAGCTTGGCACTCCTCCCCACCTTTTTCCTTTCACAAACCATGGCTAACCAATTTCATCGGGTGCCCACCAACATTCACATACCATGGAGGAGTGCCTTTTTTTGGAATAAAACAATATGGAAGATAGCAAATCCGACCACTACGTCCCCATGAGCTAAAAATAGTGTCAACAAATGAGAAGTATTTTGAAGATTTTTTTGAAAGGTAGCACATGAAAATTTACTTGGAATGGCTTGCAAATACAATGCATAGGAATTTATAGTGGACATATTTGCATAACTTGGTTTTTGGGAGTTGGATGCACGAGTAGAGCTCATACTCAGTACAAAATGAGGGCTAGCAAAAGACTGGGAGCGACCAACTAAGAGAGCAATAACGGCCATAATCATGCATAGCGACAAAACATCATTAAAAGAAGCATAAAATGGCATCACAAGTCAAAAACCAAATGATCATAGAGGCTTATGGCGACTTTGTAAGAGTCAAACATGTTGTAATTATGCGCCAAGTCAACCCAAATAAAGCATCAAGGAGAAAACCAAATAAATGCTTCCATATAATAAAAACAACGCATGATTTTTTCAAAGGCTCATTAAGCAATCTCAGTCATTTGAGACAAGTCATGCTACAGCAAAAACTACTAAGCATACTATCAAAACGATATCAAGCATGGCATGTAAAATTCTTAGCCGCAGTCTAAACAAGCTCCTTTTTGTACCACTTTTTTGCATGAAACTTTTTCTCTTTTCCAACACCATTCAAACCTTTTTGAAACAACTCTTTTGATGAAAACCAACATATACCAGTGGTCTAAATACACCTTGATGCGAAGATATAACAAGATCTGAACAAAAATCAAGGCAAAAAATGAAAGCTAAACGCAGTTCTAGAAAAAGAGAACACTCGTTGAATAATAAGAGTGAAAACTAGAGTGTTCTTAGCAATGAAAAACGAAGTATATCTCCTCCAAAAGAAATTAGTTGGGGTCCAACCATTTATTGCAGAAAACAAAACAAAATAAAACTAAAAGCAAAAGTAAAGACGCTCCAAGAAAAACACATAGAATATGAAGCAATAAAAATATAGTGTGTTGAAAGGTGACCTAATTTTTGCCGATGAAGAAGGGGTGCCTCAGGGGCATCCCCAAGCTTTGACGCTTGTACCTGTTGGATCTTTCTTTGGGTGACATGGCATCCCCAAGCTTGAGCTTTTGTCCATACTTCATCTCATCTCATCACTCTCCATTCCCTATACTTGAAAACTTCCTTCATACAAAACTTCACACAATTCTATTAGCAACGTTATCATAAGCATGATAGTTAATCAACCCTTTTTGGTTCAGTTTCAAACTCAAAAAACACCACATATAAAGAATATACTACTGTAGCAACTTCCTCAAAAGTTCCGAGATCAAAAGAACTAAAAAAAAGCGATCGAGAGTCAAACACAAATAGTGGCAGAAATCTGTCAAAACAGAACAGCTGACAAAAGTAGATTTTTTCGAGGACCTTATGTTGCTCAAATTGAAAAGTGGAAATCTAATGAAAGTTTGGATATAACCTGGGGCATATGCTCAATAAATTTCAGATCAAAAAGATATCCTGAGAATTTTCATGAATTTTTATGGTACAGTGCAGAAATCTGTTTCAGGACAGCAACTTCCCCAAATCTTACCTCCCTCAAATTAGAGGTTCTTCTTGGCACAAAAATGAAATAAAAATGATAAGAAGCGGTCATTACAGTAGTAATAACTTCCAAGACTCAAATAAAAGAAAAAGTACAGAAAAGAAAACATTGGGTTATCTCCCAAGAGTGCTTTTCTTTAACGCCTTTGAGCTAGGCGCAGAAAGGTGCAAATCAAGTAATATCAAGCGATGAAGTTTCAAGTTCATAATTTGCTCTAAGAATAGAGTCAAAAAGTAATTTCTTCCTCCTTCTAGGGAAGTGTTCCATACCTTTCTTGAGTGGGAATTGATATTTAGTGGTGCCTTCCTTCATATCAATGATGGCACCTACAGTTCGAAGAAAAGGTCTTCCCAAAATAATAGGACATGAAGCATTGCATTCAACATCCATAACAAGAAAATCAACGAGAACAAGATTATTGTTAACCATAATAAGAACATCATTAATTCTTCCCAAAGGTTTCTTCGATTATGATGAATTGTTAAATTTTGTTAGAAAACATACAAGTTAGCAGTGCTTATACCTCTTATGGAAGATGTAGTTCACTTTGACTTTCATCTTTGCATGGTCAGCACTTGATAGTTCACATATAAAATCGTTTGCAAGTCTTATTGTCAAGGTACAAAGCTCAGTTGAAACATATTGATCTTAGCAATGCGATATTGATGGGTTCGTAGCATAGAAAACAAAAATTTTCCTACGCATGAACACAAAACTAGCCAAGAAAACTCTACGAGATGGTAGCAACGGAGACTAACCCTCGACGACCGTAAGCAGGGATTACGTTCCCGCACAAACGTTGACGATGGAGAGTCGATGTAGACGCACGTAGTCGACGTAGTTGTTCACTTGACGTAGTCGACGTCGTGGTTCACTTGACGATCTCAAGATCGTGTACCCGGCGCCACAAGTGGCGGCGCCTCCGTACTCGCACACACGTGCAGCTTGACGTTGACTCCTCCACGCCCTCGGTCCAGCGGGGCAGCGGAAGAAGGGATCCGCCGGACACTCCTCCACACACTTCTCCAAGTGTATGAACTACGAACTACAATTCCGGCAGAGCTTCGCTAAGCCAAGACGGAATTTGGGCAGCAACTATGCAAGGGAGGGGAGGATCAAGAAGTGTGTGAACAAGGGAGAGAGGGGGGGGGGGGTTATATAGAGGAGGAGGGGCAGCCAAGGGGTGGCCGGCCAAGGTGCCCCCTCCTCTTCATTGCCCCCTCTTCATTCCCATTATGGTGATTACTCCCTCATCAACATGAGGTAACCCCCATTTTAATGCATGACATTCATGCCAATTAAAATTCACACTTATTGATTTAATAAAACATTTTTATTTATTTAATATTTGTTAATTCATTCAATTAACAAACATTAACAAATACACCCTTGAGTTATTTCGATATCCCGAAACAGTTTCGGTACTTTTCTGAAACAACCCTTATGCTGTCCTGTAATTCGATCGGAGTATCGTATCCACTCAAAAACGACGACGAGCCTTAAGTGTGTCACCCTACGGTTCGTGAATAACGTGGACATGATCGAGACTCCTCTCTGATCAATAATCAACAGCGGGATCTGGAAATCCATGATGACTCCCACTTACTCAACGATGAACTAGTGATCGTGTGAACCGGTAACGAACATAGTTAATTCCTTTTGTCTCGCGATATTATTACTTGTCCGAGATCCGATCATTTGGTATCAACCATACCTAGTTTGATCTCGTTCCCGACAAGTCTCTTTACTCGTTCCGTGATAATGCATTCCCGTGACCTAGTCACATGCTTGCAAGCTATTCCAATGCAATATCACCGAGAAGGGCCCAGAGAATATCTTTCCGTCATTCGGATGGACAAATCCCACTCTTGATCCATGAGCCTCAACTAATACTTTCAGAGTACCCAAATCAACCTTTATAATCACCCTATTACGGTGTGACGTTTGATATCATCAAAGTACCCTTCCGGTATCAGTGATTAACATGATCTCATGGTCTAAGGATTAGAACTACTTCGCATGAGTTTGATATAGCAATGAACTTGATGACTTGATCGTATTGCTATTCGTACTATGGGTGTGAGTGTTCATCACATCATTCTTCTAATGATATGACCCCGTTATTAACAACATCCAATGTTCATGATCAGGAAACCTTGATCATCAGTTAATCAACGAGCTAGTATAAAAGAGAGGCTTTACTAGGAACCCTTTTAGTTTATTAATCACACAAGTATTAATGTTTCCGATTAATACAATTCTAGCATGAGAAATAAACATCTATTATGAACACGAAATAATATAATAACAACTTTATTATTGCCTCTCGGGCATATTCCTTTCAGTCTCCCACTTGCACTAGAGTCAATAATCTAGATTACATAGTGATGAATCTAACACCCATTGAGTTCTGGTGCTGATCATGTTTTGCCTTGGGGAGAGCTTTAGTCAACGGGTCTGCCACATTCAGATCCGTGTGCACTTTGCAAATCTTTACATCACCATCCGCGACATGTTCACGGATGGAGTGAAATCGGCGCTTTACATGCTTGAATTTCTTGTGAGACCTTGGCTCCTGAGTATTGGCTATGGCACCATTGTTGTCACAATAGATAACCATTGGATCCAATGCACTCGGAACCACACCCAGTTCGGATATGAACTCCTTCATCCAAACTGCTTCTTCTGCCGCTTCTGAAGCAGCAATGTATTCCGCCTCTGTAGTCGATCTCGCCACCACGCTTTGCTTGGAACTCCTCCAGCTTACCGCTCCTCCATTCATAACAAATACGTACCCGGATTGAGACTTAGAGTCATCCGAATCAGTGTCGAAGCTAGCATCGACATAACAACTTGCGACGAGCTCTTCTTCACCGCCATATACGAGAAACATATCCTTAGTCCTTCGTAAGTACTTAAAGATATTCTTGACCGCCGTCCAGTGTTCCAAACCTGGATCAGATTGGTACCTACTAGTCAAACTAATAGCATGTGCCACATCTGGTCTTGTACATAACATGGCATACATGATAGAGCCTATGGCAGAGGCATAGGGAATCTTATTCATTTCCTCTCTATCTTTAGCTGTAGCCGGACCTTGAGTCTTACTCAATATCTTTCCTTGCAACATAGGTAAGAACCCTTTCTTACTATCTTCCATTCTAAACTTCTTTAGAATCTTGTCAAGGTATGTACTTTGCGATAGCCCAATTAAGCGTCTCGATCTATCTCTATAGATTTTGATGCCTAAAATATACGCCGCTTCACCAAGGTCTTTCATTGAAAACTTACTGTTTAAGTAATCTTTTACGCTCTTCAAAAGTTCTGTATCATTTCCAATCAGCAATATGTCATCCACATATAATATTAGAAATGCTACAGAGCTCCCACTCACTTTCTTGTAAATACAAGTTTCTCCATAAGTTTTGACAAATCCAAACCCTTTGATAACTTCGTCAAAATGGAGATTCCAACTCCGGGATACTTGCTTCAGTCCATAAATGGATCGCTGAAGCTTGCATACCTTGTCAGCATCCTTAGGATCAACAAAACCCTTGGGCTGTACCATGTACAACTCTTCCTCAATGTTACCATTAAGGAACGCGGTTTTCACATCCATCTGCCAAATTTCGTAATCGAAAAATGCAGCAATTGCTAACATAATCCTAACAGACTTTAGCATCGCTACGGGTGAGAAAGTCTCATCGTAGTCAATTCCTTGAATTTGTCGGAAACCTTTTGCGACAAGTCGTGCTTTATAGACGGTCACATTACCATCAGCGTCTGTTTTCTTCTTGAAAATCCATTTATTCTCAACGGCCTTTCGGTCATTGGGAAGTTCCACCAAAGTCCATACTTGGTTTTCATACATGGATTCCATTTCGGATTTCATGGCTTCATGCCATTTGTTGGAATCTGGGCTCATCATCGCTTCATCATATGTCGCAGGGTCATCGTTCTCAACAATGGCATTTACGACAAGATCACCGTACCATTCAAGGAACAGCGCGTGTTCTTGTCGACCTGCGAGGTTCGGTAGTATCCTCTTTTGGAGTTTCATGATCTTTATCATTAGCTCCCACTTCATTTGGTGAAGTCACCACCGGAACGGTTTCCGGCGCTGCGCCACTCGTCAATTCATGAAGAGGAGGTTCAATAACCTCATCGAGTTCTACCTTCCTACTATTCACACCTTTCGAGAGAAACTCCTTCTCCAAAAAGGATCCGTTCTTAGCAATAAACACTTTGCCTTCGGATCTGTGATAGAAGGTGTACCCAATTGTTTCTTTAGGGTATCCTATGAAGACACATTTTTCCGCTTTGGGTTCGAGTTTATCAGGCTGAAGTTTCTTCACATAAACATCGCATCCCCAAACTTTTAGAAATGACAGCTTAGGTTTGTTTCCAAACCATAATTCATACGGTGTCGTTTCAATGGATTTAGATGGAGCCCTATTTAAAGTGAAAGCGGCTGTTTCTAGCACATAACCCCAAAAAGATAGTGACAGATCGGTAAGAGACATCATAGACCGAACCATATCCAATAAGGTACGGTTACGACGTTCGGATACACCATTTCGTTGTGGCGTTCCAGCGGGAGTGAGTTGTGAAACTATTCCACATTCTCTCATATGTGCGCCAAACTCGTAACTAAGATATTCTCCTCCACGATCAGATCGTAGAAATTTAATCTTTCTATTACGATGATTTTCTACTTCACTCTGAAATTCTTTGAACTTTTCAAATGTTTCAGACTTGTGTTTCATTAAGTAAATATACCCATATCTACTTAAGTCATCAGTGAAAGTAACAAAATAACGATATCCACCACGCGCCGGCACACTCATAGGTCCACATACATCGGTATGTATGATTTCCAATAAGTCTGTCGCCCGTTCCATTGAACCGGAAAACGGCGTTCTAGTCATCTTGCCCATAAGGCATGGCTCGCATGTTTCAAATGATTCATAATCAAGTGATTCCAGAAGTCTATCCGAATGAAGTTTCTTCATGCGTTTAACACCAATATGACCTAAACGGCAGTGCCACATGTATGCGGCTATATCATCATTTGACTTAATTCTTTTGGCATTCACGTTATGAATATGTGTTTCACTACTATCAAGATTCAAAATAAATAAACCTTTCTTCTCAGGTGCATGTCCATAAAAGATATTATTCATATAAATTGAACAACCATTGTTCTCAGACTGGAATGAATAATTGTCTCGCATTAAACAAGATCCAGAAATAATGTTCATGCTCAACGCAGGCACCAAATAACATTTATTCAGGTTTAAAACTAATCCAGATGGTAAATGTAGAGGCAGTGTCCCGACGACGATCACATCAACTTTTGATCCATTGCCGACGCACATCGTGACCTCATCCTTCGCAAGTTGCCGCTTATTCTTTAGCCCCTGTTTCGAGTTACATATGTGAGCAACCGAACCAGTATCAAATACCCAGGTGCTATTGCGACTACTAGTAAGGTACACATCAATAACATGTATATCATATATACCTTTGTTAATCTTCCCGTTCTTCTTATCCGCCAGATACTTTGGGCAGTTGCGCTTCCAGTGCCCCGTTTCCTTGCAGTAGAAACACTCAGTTTCAGGTTTAGGACCAGCCTTGGGTTTCTTCTCAGAACCGGCAACAGATTTGCCGTCCTTCTTGTTTCTACCCTTGGACTTATTATCCTTTCTACCTCTCTTGAAACTAGTGGTCTTATTGACCATCAACACTTGATGTTCCTTTTTGATCTCCACTTCTGCAGTCTTAAGCATTGAGAGAAGCTCGGGGAGAGACTTCCTCATGCCCTGCATGTTGTAGTTCATCACAAAGCTTTTGAAGCTAGGTGGGAGAGATTGGAGAACCCAATGTATTCCCAACTCATTGGGAATCGTTATTCCCAAGGAGATGAGCTTATTGGCGTACCCAGACATTTTGAGTACGTGCTCGCTAACGGAGCTGTTCTCTTCCATCATGCAGCTAAAGAACTTTTCTGAAGCATCATAACTCTCCACGGCAGTATGGGAGTCGAAGATCAGTTTCAACTCTCCCATTGTATCATAAGCGTTGCTGTTCTCGAAACGTTTTCGCAGCTCCGGCTCAAGTCCATACAGTATGCCGCAATGAACTAAACTGTGGTCCTCCTTACGAGTCAGAAAAACATTTTTCTCTTCATCGGGAGCATCTTCTGCAGGCGGGTTACCTAGCGGTGCCTCAAGCACATAGCCCTTTTGAGAGGCATTGAGGAGGATCCTCAAGTTAAGTGCCCAATTGGTGAAGTTGCTACCGTTGGTGGCTAGTTTTTCTTTCTCCATGAACGCATTGAAATTCAGAGCAGGTGGTGCCATGATCTACAAATTATTTGCAAAGTTAACTTAGACTAAGTTCATAAAAGAATGAGTTCAGGTTAAATCAAATTCTACGTGAACTCCCACTTAAAAACAATATTCCTCCTAGTTTTCTTAAGTGATTACACGAACCAAATCCACTATACCGCAACCGATCATCACGTGCAACGGTATAGTTTCAAAGGCGAACATCACCATGTTCATCATATCAACCATATGACTCATGCTTAACCTTTCGGTCCGTGTTCCGAGGCCATGTCTGTACATGCTAGGCTCGCCAAGTAGAACCATAACATTTGCGTGTGTAAAACTGTCTTACACCCGTCATATGTGAACGTAGAGTCTATCACACCCGATCATCACGAGGTGTCTCAAAACGACGAACTTTCGTGACGGTGCATGTTATGGGAGAACACATTTTATCTTGATATTTATGTGAGAGGGATCATCTTATAATGCTACTGCGCAATCAAATCTAAGCAGAATAAGATGCATAAAAGGATAAACATCACATGCATATATAATGTGATATGATATGGTCCTTCATGCACCCGATCTCCATCTTGTGCATCATGGCATGATCTCCATCATTCCGCCGGCGTAGCACCAAGGTCCATGGCGCGCCACCTTGGTTGTCTTCCTTCATTACAATATATCACTTGGATATATATATACGGCACGCAGGCCATTTAAATGTAAAGACAACCATATGGCTCCTGCCGGTTGTTTATAACTTACAAAAAGGATCATCGCATACAATTTGTAACATAAACAATTTGACCATATCACATCACATGCCCTGCAAAAACAAGTTAGACGTTTCTAATTTGTCTTGCATATTTTACGTGGTTTGGGGCTTTCTAGGAAGAACCGTTCTTACCTACGAACAAGAACCACAACGGTGATAAAAATATTATCAACAACTCTTTGTAAAATAGATCATAACTATAGTGGGAGAAATGTACACCCGCAAAGCCACATATGCCGAAGCATGTCAAGTGTGGGACAAGTCTCGTGAACGCGGTCACGTAAGGTTAGTCTCGGGCAGCTTCAATCCCACTATGCCACTATGATCCAAAATACCAAAAAATTGCAATAACATGATCATCAACGCCCACATCCACATGTGTTCTAACCGTGCATACCAACTACACATAGAGATGGCTCTGATACCACTGATGGGTTCGTAGCATAGAAAACAAAAATTTTCCTACGCATGAACACAAAACTAGCCAAGAAAACTCTACGAGATGGTAGCAACGGAGACTAACCCTCGACGACCGTAAGCGGGGATTATGTTCCCGCACAAATGTTGACGATGGAGAGTCGATGTAGATGCACGTAGTCGACGTAGTTGTTCACTTGACGTAGTCGACGTCGTGGTTCACTTGACGATCTCAAGATCGTGTACCCGGCGCCACAAGTGGCGGCGCCTCCGTACTCGCACACACGTGCAGCTTGACGTTGACTCCTCCACGCCCTCGGTCCAGCGGGGCAGCGGAAGAAGGGATCCGCCGGACACTCCTCCACACACTTCTCCAAGTGTATGAACTACGAACTACAATTCCGGCAGAGCTTCGCTAAGCCAAGACGGAATTTGGGCAGCAACTATGCAAGGGAGGGGAGGATCAAGAAGTGTGTGAACAAGGGAGAGAGAGGGGGGGGGGGGTTTATATAGAGGAGGAGGGGCAGCCAAGGGGTGGCCGGCCAAGGTGCCCCCTCCTCTTCATTGCCCCCTCTTCATTCCCATTATGGTGATTACTCCCTCATCAACATGAGGTAACCCCCATTTTAATGCATGACATTCATGCCAATTAAAATTCACACTTATTGATTTAATAAAACATTTTTATTTCTTTAATATTTGTTAATTCATTCAATTAACAAACATTAACAAATACACCCTTGAGTTATTTCGATATCCCGAAACAGTTTCGGTACTTTTCTGAAACAACCCTTATGCTGTCATGTAATTCGATCGGAGTATCGTATCCACTCAAAAACGACGACGAGCCTTAAGTGTGTCACCCTACGGTTCATGAATAACGTGGACATGATCGAGACTCCTCTCCGATCAATAATCAACAGCGGGATCTGGAAATCCATGATGACTCCCACTTACTCAACGATGAACTAGTGATCGTGTGAACCGGTAACGAACATAGTTAATTCCTTTTGTCTCGCGATATTATTACTTGTCCGAGATCCGATCATTTGGTATCAACCATACCTAGTTTGATCTCGTTCCTGACAAGTCTCTTTACTCGTTCCGTGATAATGCATTCCCGTGACCTAGTCACATGCTTGCAAGCTATTCCAATGCAATATCACCGAGAAGGGCCCAGAGAATATCTTTCCGTCATCCGGATGGACAAATCCCACTCTTGATCCATGAGCCTCAACTAATACTTTCAGAGTACCCAAATCAACCTTTATAATCACCCTATTACGGTGTGACGTTTGATATCATCAAAGTACCCTTCCGGTATCAGTGATTAACATGATCTCATGGTCTAAGGATTAGAACTACTTCGCATGAGTTTGATATAGCAATGAACTTGATGACTTGATCGTATTGCTATTCGTACTATGGGTGTGAGTGTTCATCACATCATTCTTCTAATGATATGACCCCGTTATTAACAACATCCAATGTTCATGATCAGGAAACCTTGATCATCAGTTAATCAACGAGCTAGTATAAAAGAGAGGCTTTACTAGGAACCCTTTTAGTTTATTAATCACACAAGTATTAATGTTTCCGATTAATACAATTCTAGCATGAGAAATAAACATCTATTATGAACACGGAATAATATAATAACAACTTTATTATTGCCTCTCGGGCATATTCCTTTCAGATATTACATGGTTCTTTCGACTTGGACGGGATAGTAGGTCTCACATGTTTGGAGAAGCATATAAAGGTGCTCCTTCACCAAATTGCCACTGATTTGATGCATCATCATCGCGTTGTATGGAAATACAAAATTTGTATGTGATCTCAGTTTATTTTTTAACATATGTGTTTCCTATGAGAATCTTGTGCACATGAAAACAAACCCACCACACATCGTCCTATGAGCCAGCAAAAAGACCACGCGTTTAAAGATAAAATAGGAAACATGCTACAAATGATCATCAATAGAAACCTATGCCGAGAAAGCCAACGATAAGACCATAATCTTACTCACGGAACAGAAAACACATCGTAAATAATCATTGTTAGGACCGGAGGTGGGCGCAGGAGAGCGCGCGAGTACCATCTAGTACTTACCTAATTATGCACCAGAAACCACTATTAAGATATTTATTAGATCATTTCTAGAGATCTCTTCCATGATATTTTTGATGTTAAAGTAGACATGAGCACATACGCATAAACACACATACAAATATATACATATATAATATAGGAAAATGAGATGGTATCCCTGGCTGTACGTACTCCCATCTTATACCTCATATACAAGGGTATTATACCTTTTTATTATTTTTAATATACTTCATTAGTTAATACTAGATACCTCAAAGTGAGTTTTATGAAAATATTCATTTGAGTCTATATACCTCATATTATTTGCGTATATACTGCATTTATGCACGTAAAAGTGATATATTAAAAAAGTAAGGGTTCCGATGGAATTTTTTGCATACTACTTATATTGAGGTATATTAGAATAATTAATGAGGTATATTAAAAATGATAAAAAGGTATAATACCCTTGTATATAAGGTATATTGAATATGAGAGTATATACACCCAGGTGTATATAAGATGAGTCCATACAATATATATATATTATGTAATTATCAAAAAATGAATTAAGGTAAACCATGTTACACCTTATGATTGAAGTTTATCACAACACATTTTTTTCATTAATTCACGTTACATCTTCATAAGAAAGAATGATATAATTATTATAAGCAACATTTAAATGTGGTTGAAAACTAATACAAGTTATGCTAGTTGAGATTTGAGTATGATAGAAGTAAGTCATCCATAAGTATAAAATTTAGTATAAACTAGCAAGGTGGCCCTCACAAATGCGAGGGTCCAATCAGTAATATATGTGTCTTATGTTCCTATACTCTACTCAGTAATACATAGTTGACTACATGTATTGTACTTCTCACAATACTAGATTTGCAACATCTGATATGGTCTGTATTTTACCCGCCACGTCCTACCATGGTTGCTATTTGGATTTATAATTTATATGGTCATTTTATACACAGATAAATACACCCGTATGAAACATAGGTTAGTCCTAGCTAGAGTATATTTTTGTTGAGATATGCCGTCGAGATTAACCACAAATACTTATCCTAGACATGCATGTTAATCAACTTTTTTCTATTTAAAAAAGATTGGCTTAACTTTATTTAGATACTTATGCGTATCTAGACATATTTAGTTGTGTAGATACATGCGAATCTAGAAAAGTTGAGATAATCATTTTAGAACTGAGAAAGTACGTTATATTATGGATGGACTCATGTAGCTACTTAATATTGGATTTGGATTGAAACTAAATGCCTTATTTTAAAAAATAAGGTTTGAATAAATCGTACTACTATTGTTCTTATAACGTTTGCTTATAAATTCAGTTATTTTATGGAGTATTTTTCTTTAATATTTATTTTAAATTTCATATGTAAATATTGTCTCGTTAGATTCTCCTTCGTGTGACCCCCACGCAAGAATGTACTCTTTGCTATTTCCTGGTGTACCCAATTTGCGTTGTTGTGAATTGTACTAGATCATCGGGCGCGCGTTGCCGCGCCTGTCTATTTGGAAGAGAAAATGCTAGGCAGTAACAAAAAGACTATATATCATAAAAAAAATTGAGAATTTGTTAGTGGACCATATGAAAGCAAATTGATATGATCTCTGGAAATTAAACTTGTATAGATAATGGAATGAGGCCTGGGAGACAGTGTCAAGATACAAAAATAGAAATTGTCTACGGGTGGTGTGGGCATTTAAAACTTCAAATGTATATTGATCATACAAATGTATGAGACAATGCCAAGATACAAAAATAGGAATAATTGTCTATAGATCTTGTGGGTATTCAACTAAATTTCAAATGTATATTGATCATACAAATGTATGAAACCAAAGTACATGTCCTGGGTTACATGTAACATCATAGATTCTGAATAGAAAGAATGATGTCAAATATGCCACTTTACACATTTCAATAGCAACATCAGTTCATCTGGTGTTTCATTGTGCATCGTCCTTTAATTCCATCAAGCATCGGAAACAATTACATGCACATATTTTTTTTGTATTAGCCAAGGAAAAAAACTGTACTGAGCATTGGCCTGCTGTACTGATCCAAGAAAGCATTTTTTTACCTCATCACGCTTCTTCTCCAATGTTGCAGCTGTCTCTCAAGAGAACTTGAAAGAAACAATATCCTTAAGATTTCCTACTCATGTGGCGGGATATTAATATCTCTATACGGCACATCCATCAGTTAGAGGACCGTCTCTAGCCTAACGAAGCATAGATCTAACACAAAACTGGGTCAAAACAAATAGATTATTACCTTTAGTAGCCATGAATGCTGAGAGCATCTCCACTCACACACTCGACGAGGTCCCCGGCATCCGTTTTTTTCATCCGGACGGCGTAAATCGGCCCAGTCGTGCCCCTGGATCCTCGTTTTTCGCCCGGATCTGGGCCTTCATCCATCCGGCGAGCCCATGCCATCCCCGGCCTTCCGGGGCGCGCTCGGGGACTCCGGACGAAAGAAACGCGCGCGAAACGGCGAGGAAAATTCCCGCGTGTCGTGTGGCCCCGACTTGTCGGCGAGAGTGGGCGGTCATCGTCCTCATCGTCTCGTCTTCCGCACATCATCTTCTTCCCCGCGCATCGTCTTCCGCGTGCTGTAAAAGCTGCCGCCGATGGACGGCCAGTCACGCGGCGAGGCGAGTTAATGCCAGCGCGCCTATATATCGCGGTCTACCGCGCCTGGCCGGCCACATTCGCCAGCACCTCCCCCCAATCAACCTCTCCACCTCCTCCACCCACCTCCTCGAGCAATGGCCGACTACCGATCGGACGACGATGGCGCGACCAACAACGGCTTCGGCCGCCGCTCCCTCCACCAGTGGGAGGGCCGGCTGCTGTACACGGCCGGCTACATGGCGTCGCCGGACTTCCGCGCGCCTGGAGGATGGCGCCTGAGCGCCGGCAGCATCCCGATCCCGCCGCCGCCAACGGGAGCCGTCCTCGACTCCGCCATCGACGAGGTCATCGAGACCATGTCCGACGAGCAGCGCGCCGATCCACGCTTCTACCCCGACAGTCGGGAAGCATGGACGGCGTTCTTCCGCCATCGGTACGAGCACGAGCTGGCGGCATACGACGGCCTGCCCCTCCTCCGGCGCGCAACAACGCCGCCGGGCGCCGCCGCTGGTGGAGCGCGCCCGGCCGCACGCTCGAGTTCGTCCTCGAGCACATCTAGCGCGGCAACGACCCCATCCTGGAGATGCCGCCGCCGCCGCGTCCGATGCTCTCCCGCCGCCGCGGGAGCTCCTGGATGCCACAACGGATGGCATCCGGCTCCTCCGGCTCGGCGTCCTCCGGCTCGGCGATGAGGTCGGGATCACGGTCCTCGAACGCCGAGGACCGTCAAGCAGGAGCCGGCGTCTGCGCCTCGGCGCAACAGCGGCGCCCTCGTCATCCGCGAGGGGGCGCGCACCGCGTCGCCGCCGCATCGTCGCAAGCCGAGGAAGGACGCCGCTGCCAAGGCCGCGTCCGACCTCGCCGAGGCTGAGGCCGCGCGCGCCGAGGAGGCGGCAACGACGGAGGCCATCGCCCGGTCTCTGCGCGATGTCGTCCCCGCCGAGAACACCATGCCGCTCGAGGCGGCGCTGGAGTGGTCCCGGCGGGAGTGGGAGCACGAGGAGACGGAACAGCAGCGGCGGCTGCTGGACCTGGCGGCCACAGAGCGTCGCGCCGCCGCCGCCGCGCTACCTCGACGCGGCGCGCCGGTCGTCAAGCTGGAGGAGTCCAGCGACGACGAGCTCTACCGCCCTACGCCGCCACGTTTCGGCGATGCTGGGCAGGGCTCGAGCCGCCAGGCGCCGCCGCCGCAGGACGACGGCGACTCCTCCTCCGACGACGGCGGCGACTACACCCGTTTCTACCACCATTTCGGCATGTAGAACAGGTGTTTTAGTTTAGGTTTCGGCCGAATTCGAATATATTACGAATTCGGCCGATATATGTAAAATATCTCTATATTTTGCCCAATTAATATAAATATCTCTAAATTTCATCAAAGTTTGCCGCTTTTCGTCAACTTTCAGTTTGAATTCAAATAGCGCCCTGGGCTCGCCGCTGGAAACATGGGCCTTCCCAGGCCAAAATTTTCATTCATCCGACACTAAATAGCGCCGGATTTCGGCCTGAAGACCTTCAACGGCTGGAGATGCTCTGAGAGAATGCATCATTCAGAATGCTTTCGTTGGTGTCCTTATCCAAGCTGAAGTAGTATCACACATTAACTAATGATATAAACATGCTTTTAATAGACTCTATATGTGTTGGCAAATTAATAACACCGTGTTTGGTAGCAGCGAACTGAGCCTGGAATTAAGAATTCAGGAATTCAGTCCCAAATTATACTATTTGGAGTGGCCAGGAAACGAGGACTGGAAATCGGACCCAATTCCGCGTGGCTTGCCTGCGGCTATTCGCTACGCTTGAGGCTAGTCACAATACATAGCATCATATACTAGTATTATGTATATTATGCCACTATATGATATAACCTTTATAATACATAGTATCATATAGTAGTACTCCCTCTGTCCTAGTTCTTAAGGCTTACACGTATACCTAGGTTGTTATTTTGACCAACATAATACAACTTATATACTATAAAATATATATATCACTAAAAAATTCAAACATTGTACTTTCTAATGATATAATTTTTATCTTGTAAAATTTAAATTATATATGTCAAAATGACGACCTAGGTATACGTGTAAGCCTTATGAACTGGGACGGAGGGAGTATGAGAGTTACATCATATTTAATATTTTGTAGAATTTTGAAATGAATGTGTGTCTATTATGTAGTATTTGCTAGTAGATTTTCTAGTTTTACGTATCATATCATATTATGATACAACTTTTATCTCTCTCTTCATTAATTGTCATACCATATCAGACTTTTACCAACATGGCATGTATAATATTAGCTATGATATTCTCATTGTGACTAGTGAGGTTTCCAACCTCTAGCCCTCCGAATTTTCCAGCAATCGAGCGTACTGCTTCGTTCTAAAAATTTGCAGCGACCTTCTCCTACCTCGCTCGTCCTGCAGCTTGGTGGCGGCGGCCGGATTGGTACCCTCCTCCCTCCCCTTCTCCTCCTTTGCCCTTCCACCCTCCTCCCGCCTCATCCCTGTACTACGTGCACCCGCAGCGATTCCCTAACCCCGCCCTCTTCTCTTCCTCTCCACCAGCCCTAACCCTAGCAAACCCTGGCCAGTCCCCAAGGGAGCACAGTCGGCAGAACGTGTCGCGGTGGCGGAAGCGGGCGTAGGCGGCGGGAGGTTCCCTCTTCCTGTCCGTCCCCTACCAGAGCTCGGCTCCTGCCCAGCTTTCCCATTCGTTCCTCCTTTTACAGCCATGTTTCTGATATTTTCAGGTTCCTGATATTGTTTGCTATTTTTTACCTGTAGATTACGAAGAAATGCCAGCACAAACAGATCCAGTTTTTGTCCAACAAGATCGAAAAGCGTTGTGGATAACCTGGCATAAACAGAGCCAAAGTTTGCTGTAAGAGCATCTCCAACAGACGCGCCATATAGGCCGCGCGCTATATAAACCGCTGATATGCAGCGCCGGCTGGCGAAAACGGTCCTCCAGCAGGCGCTGCAAACGGCGCGGCGCTGCAATTTTTTTAGGCGTGGGCCGGTTTGCCCTATCCTGGGCACTAAAATTTGGGCTTCGGCTCCAGCGCGCGGCATCGGGCGAGGCAACCGCGAAAAAGACCCGCGCTGAAACTTCCCCCCGCGCCTCGCCGCCCCACCGCTGAATCCTCGCCTCCGCGCGGCCGCCGACGCAATTCCGGCGATGGACGCATCCTCCGGCACCCCACCGACCCCTCCCTACTCCATTCCCGCGGGCGCCGCCGCCGCCGCATCCTCTGTCGCGCCGCCGCCCAATGCGGCAAACCCTAGCGACATCGGCAACCCGGCCGCCGCGGCGCGAGCTCTCTTTGTGCCGCCGCGGCCGACGCTGCACACAAGCGCCGCCACCGCGTAGGTGCCCACCGCGCAGGCCCCCGACAAGGCGCGGGCGCCGCCGAGGAGGAAGGTGCCGGCGTCCAAACGCCCGCCAACAGCCGCGGGCGCCGGTAACCCGGCGGCGAAAAATGTGAAGGCAACCATGGCCCGCCGCGCGCAGGCTCCGCCGCCGCCTCCACCAATGAATAATCCGCCGTCGGTGCCTCCGTCCGCCGACCCATCCGGCGCACATATGGTGTTCGACGAAGTGCCGAAGAGGTGAAAATCACTTTTTTATCTACATTGTAGTTTTGTTGCATACGTAGCCGGAGAATGATGAATTTTATTGCAAATGTAGAGTCGATGATGATACATTCATGGAGACAATGAATGTTGGATCTTCGTTTATGCATGGAGATATCAACATTGATGCATGTGAGGAATATGAGAAGGATATCGATGAGGAAGGAGAAGAGTTGATTGGATCGCGCCCTACCGGTCGGACGGCAAACTACACCATAGCGGGGGACAAGTTGCTTTGCAAGACATGGTTGACAATTGGAATGGATCCAACAACCGGTACCGATAAAAAAGGAAGAACCTATTGGATGAGGATGAAGGAGTACTTCAACGCCAACAACACAAGTGGGAGCGAGCGAACCATGCGTTCTCTCCGGTCTCGTTGGTCGGGCATCCACACCGATGGCCGCCATGGGAGGCATGCCGGCATGGCCACCATGGGAGGCATGCCCGGCATGGCCGCCATGGGAGGTATGCCCGGCATGGGAGGCTATGGAGGCATGGCCGGCTATGGAGGAGTCTCCGGAGGGACTGGGAGCATCGGTGAGTGGTGTGTATGGAGCCAGTGGAGCACCACCGGGAGGATTCGTGGCCTCTTTGGATCCTACCATTCCTCCTTCAACCCAAGATATTGATGAAGAAGAAGCAAAAGAAGGCGATCACTTGGAAAATGCGGAAGCGTGAGATTCTATCTTGCATTTGATATGCAAATTGTGTGTTGCACTTTGTGTCTATTTGAACCATATGTTGTGTGTTGTTGTTGAACTACGTCGTGTTGTGAGTTGTTCTTGAACTATGTGATATGTGTGTTGCACATTGTGTCCATTTAACTATGGTAGATCATTTGTTTCATGATTTTTATGTGAGCATTTGATCTTGTTGAATGCATAGGAGTGTAGAATGTTGTTTTCCGCCGGCGCGCGCTCTGCATTTTGGAGCATCCGACGGAGGAGCATGTTTTGCACTCGCGAACACGCTGTAGTTTAGGGCCTCCGGTGGGGGAAAATCTAGGCCAGCGCTCCATAAACGTTTACAGCGCGGGCGGGACGACATATAGCGCGCCGAAATATTGTGCACCTATTGGAGATGCTCTAATACTAATAGTGCCAGTCTTCATGCTTGCATGTAGTTGATCTTGCTGGCTGTATGTCTGATAAAATTTTCTCTCAAATATACAGACGGCTTGCATCCTCTACTAACGCATCTTTTATTATATCTAAATAGGAGACCCCCACTACATGATTTCTCTTAACATGCAAGCATGCCATGTCACTTTTTTCAGTTTCAAGTCCACGTCATTTTATTTCCACGTCTTTCCGTTTCAATATTTCGTCGCCGAACAAAAACTCTTCATACCGTGCAACCCACTTCTTCATTGCAGCCCATCTTATATATCTAGCCCACAGGCCCGCCCACGTACAGGCTGCTCCTTCGTTGATTACTGAGCGGCCGAACAAATCTTGGCACAGACGTCTCTCTGAAGTAAAAAAATCACCATTAATTACAGCCATCGACGATTTGTGTTTCCTCTTCCCAATTAACGCCGTGATGGTGCATACACTTCCTCTCCCCACGATCGCCCCGCAAGAACCGGAAACTGGAGGAAAAGATCCGACGAATTTGCTCACAATTGCTCCCCTTTAAAGTCTGAGATGAGATACCTCCGCTGCCGCTACCGCTGGTGAGCAATCCTCACGTTTTCCCCTTGCTCCCCGTTTCATATTAACTGATTTGTATTTCTTCAGGTACTCAACAACTCGAGCGCCTAGGCAGCGATCTTTGGACCTCTGTCGCTGCATACCTCACTGAAGGCTCCTGTTGGTAATGCATACATCCATGTTCTTAGTCTACTAGATGACCCGTTGCGCCACTGGCGCAAAGACAAATCCGAAGCGGCATTGGAGCCACAAAAAGTAAATTGTTTTAATTCAAATAAAAATAGTAGTCTTCAAAACCTAATGCTACGCAAATTTTTAGATGCAGGTCTAAACACCTCGATTCCACCAATAGGTTACTGTTCAGCCATAAAAAAAGTAACTGAGAATCTGAGTGTGGCTAACTGATACAAATGATCTATGTTGTTATCCATGATTAATATTCATAGCCATGAATTTTAAAAAATTGGACAATATGCTATGGAGTACTGTAGAATTGAATAGAAGTCATACAAGCAAGATACAAATATCACTAGTGGAAAAAGGCTTATAGATAGATGTTTTATCAGTGGAGCATATTATTCAATATGCTCCACTAGTATTTACTAGTGGCGCATTTGCAAATATGCTCCACTGATAATTTTCTTAATAATGGCGCATATTATTCAAAATGCGCCACGCATAACTGGCGGGACCCACCAAAAAGGTCGTCGAAAAATATCCTGTCTTATGCGTGGCGCATTTGCCATATGCGCCACGCATATTTGACCTATTAGTGGCGCATATTGCAATATGCGCCACTGATAGGTCAAATATGCGTGGCGCATATGGCAAATGCGCCACGCATAACTGGGGGATTTTTTTTTCACCCGCCACCCCCCCCCCCCCGGTGGGTCGTCTTTTTAGTCTTTTAAAAAATAAAAGAAAATGATAAAATGTTTGAAAAAAATTCAAAAAATCAGATTTAGTTATGTTATGTGATATAGTAAGTAATAAAAATAATAAAAATAATTTTTGATATTTTTTACAAAAAAACTTTATGTCACGGTAAAACAGCCATAACTTTTGCATACGAAGTCGGATTAAAAAGTTTTTTATATGAAAAAGTATCAGAACGAAAAGTTACATCCGAATTCAACGACCTATGGTCGTTTCGACAAATTTTAGAATCTTAAAATTCACAAGCGAAAATAGACTTTTTCGCACTTTTATATTTTCAAATTTTTATTTTTATTTTTATTTTTAGATCAAAATTTATATTGGATTAAACTTTTGGATTAGTTATATACACACATATAGCACACATGCAGATATATACACACATATACACATACATATACACAGATACGCACATATATACGCACATATATGCACATATACGTGGACATACATACACATATACACACATATATGCACATATACGCACACATATATGCACATATACGCACATATACGTACACATATACGCACACATATATGCACATATACGTATATATACACGGACGTACATACACATATATGCATATATGTGCACACATATACGCACATATACGCACATATACGTGGACATACATACACATATACACACATATGCATATATATGCACACATATACGCACATATACGCACATATACGTGGACATACATACACATATACACACATATACATAATACATATACAAATATATACACAAATACACACACATATACACATATATATACACACAAGCACACATAGGCCTTAAGAGGATTGATATGATAGTAATATCAATAAGAACTTAGGTAGGTTAGGGACAACTCATGCAAATAGAATGATGCAAATAGAATGGAGAAGTTAAGCATGCTCAGCCAGGAGTAGTCTAAGGATGGGTGACCTACCGGAAGGTCAAGAAATTCGGTGTGATTTAAAAATGTTCCTCATGTGATAAAATCCTCAAAAAATTAAAATACAATAGTTTTTTCACATTATTTCGATTTTTATGATTTTCAAAAAAAAATTGTTTTTTTTCGATTTTTAATTTTTTTTTCAAATTTTTAAATTTTCAAAGGCTACTAGTGGCGCATATAGCAATATGCGCCACGCATAGGCAAATTATGCATGGCGCATATGGCAAATGCGCCACCAATAAACTGTTACTAGTGGCGTGGCATTGGTGGCGCATCCCATATGCGCCACGCATAAGCCAAAATGGTGCGCCACCAATAGCCCTTTTTCCACTAGTGTATGCATCAAGAATTGATTGACCCACTTGCGCAAAGGCCGGAAGCGAGACAGTATTGTAGCCGTAAGCCCATGTTAAACATAACAAAACCAAGAAATTCAGAATTCTAAGTTGAGCTCTGGATTTTCTATAGTCAATGTCCCATGTAGCAATTTCGTATATTGGATCTGAAAAGAAAAGAAATTAAAGGTGTCCTTGGAAGCTAAGTGTTTATAGAGAACAATTGACTTAGGAAACAAAATACATTAGAAAAATAAATAATTGGCACATGATGCCTTATCATGAAAAGTGCATTTGATCAATGGCATGACTTTAAATGATTTAGAAATTGGTATAGAGGTAGAAAGGCGTTGCTTTACTTCATAAGAAAATTGTATTGCTTATAATGACAAAGAACATTTTCGTCGTAAGTAACTTCCGGCACGTAGAAACAAATTGCAGCATGGGACTAAAAGATAGAAAACTCATTTCTCATCACCGAGTATTTGAGACATGCTGCCAAGTTGCTTGGCCAAGGAAAACTACAACCATATCAAACTTATCTTTATCTTGTATCGCAAAACCCGTTGCGCCACTGGCACAAATGGAGGAGTCGAGAAAGAACTTAGGGCATAAGTTTTAGCTTGTTTTACTACGCTGCATTTCAACGCGCACTTTAAGGCTTCTAATTGTTTGTGACTTTGAGCCATTGACAAATTTTAAGTCACCACAACTTTTGGTCAAGTAATAAAATCAGAAAATATGTGCCCTAGGTCAATCAATCCGTTATACGTCAGGATATGTCCATCCTTATGGTTGAAATGAATGAATTACCATGCCTTCTACCGGCTAATGTATTTTCTCTTAGTTGTGGATCTCCAACCACTAAATCTCACAAAAAACATGCACCGGTCTTTACCAAAAAATCCCATGCATTCTAAGAAAATTAGAACTATATGATCTTATAACATTTGATAGGGCGAACACAGTCGTCATACCTATCATATGGAAGCAGACATCATGTTTCGATCGACAGAATACACAACACATCATGACCCATTGCGCCACTGGTGCAAAGGCTGGAAGAAAGACAATATTCTATCCATGAGTTTAATCTATTTTGCAGCCAAGTTTTTTTACAAAGCAGCAAATTGACAAAAATCATTTATACATTTCAATCGATGCTGTCTAAAGCTAATTATATTGCCAATTCTAAATAAATATGATACTACAAATAGTTGTATTACTTTGGGATAGCACCCACGGGAGAACAGTAAACGATTTTAGAGGCTATGCGAGTGAGAACTAAAGATACATGGAGCATTATAATAAATGAAATATTGTTTCCAAAAGGGATGCTCTCCAAATAGAAGATGGATTTTAAGCCTGATATCTTGTAAAACAATCAATACATAGCAACACTTAAGTTGACAAGGCATAATCAGACCATTGGTAAAATGGAACCATCAGAATATATGAAGAGAGCTACAAAGTTTTCTCCTTACTGTTTTAGCTGGCTGAAAAATACAAACCACACGATTTAAAAAAACATTCCTTGGTACGACAAACCTAATAATAGAGGGTCATCCTCCTAAAGGCATAATAAGGAATGTTCATTCCTCGAAAAAGAAGGAATGCTTCACCCTTACAAACATCGTAGAACCTTGGGAGCCAAAAATGACCAGAAGTTATGTAGTCAGTTAGCCCGGACACGACTAGAAGTTATGTAGTCGGTTAGCCCGGGACAAGAAATCCTTTCCACCCGATTAATGTTGTGCTCCTAAGGAAAGCGAAGAAGAATAAGTACTCCCTCCGATTGAAAAAGGTTTTCGGTGAGCTTGTACAACTTAACACTAAGTTGTACTAAATCATTCGACAACCTCTTCCAATCAGAGGGAGTATACAATAACAAAAGACAATCAGTTCATTGACTAACAAAACAGGACAATATATACTTCTCGAGACTTCTATTTATTTTGTGTAACAGCAAAACAAAAACATAAACAATATAGAGACATTCTTTTATAGAAAGCTCAGCTTGACTACAAATTTGGCGGTAGTGGGCATCAAAACACAAGTACAGAAGACATATCAATGCACTGGGATTTCAGGAGCCTTTCCCTCCATGGTACCGAAAATGTGGATGATTAATACTTTGTAGGTATGTACCAGCTGCAAGTATAGCCGGTGTTTTTCTACCTAGTAGAGCTGGTATTACTTCCAGTCAGATGCTAAAGTGACCAGCTACATGGATGTTTTCAGATGAACGCAAAGTGCCAAAGCTCATCTACCAACTGCTCTAGATGAATAATCAACTATTAAATTGTTGGACACTACAAACTAAGGCATAGCATGTATGATACCTATACAATATAGCTGTAGAACTATCTAATTACTTATACTTCCACTATATTTGTTTTCGTTGAAATAATATCTCATTGCCCTCTGAATGGTATTAGCACCAAGGTTCTGCTCGGGGTCGTCCAGCTTGCGCTCGTCGAGCCCCGTCTCGGTTGCGGCTCCAACCTTTATCACGGCAACTCCGCCAGAAAACTTTGCAATTCTCTTTGCCAGCTTCTTCGAAGCGTACATCAAATATGTCTAAGAGGTGGAACCAGTTACACAACAAAATGAGGGTTGTTTTATTCTTAAAGTCTAAACTGGACACTTGAAACCACTCATACCAACACAAAAGAAGTGGTATAATAGCTTGTTATACACAAGGAGTACATTATTTTTGCATATCCTAGTAGAACAGCTAACAGCTAATCTTCATACCATTTTCCGAAAAAAGCTAATGTGCATACCTATAACCAGATGACAATATTAAGACTATGTCACAGTCTAACGTAAGATAATAAAAATGAGAAGGAGGGATATTGTAACAATATAGCAAGATAATGTATTTGACAAAGATAGGGAGCTTTTGCATACCTTGAGCTGAAAAGAGAATTTTATACCCAGCAATAGACTGTATTATTTTTTTCGCAAAAAAAATAGACTGTATTATTTGTGAAACACATGAAGCACAACTTAACTAAATTGGAACACGGGATTCTGGTGTACAAAAGTGGTTTCAGAATTTTGATTTGATTTTTTTTTCATCAAAGTCAACTCAAAAATAGATTTTTCGTTGACTTTTTGTTTTCCAGGTTGACTTTGACCAAAAAAAATTCATACAAAAAATTTGAAACCACTTTTACACAGCAGTATTTCGTGTTCTACTAGAAAACCAAGCTAAAATAGGTTAATACATTTTGAATCAAAAGTTGAAGGAGGGGTATGTAGGTACCACCGTGCATACCGTTTTATTTTTGATTGGAACAATAACATTATCGGCTATCTGCATACCTGTAAAGTTATATCAACCGTCATTATCTTCAGATGTACCTATAAATGATGAGTAAAAGATACTATGGTCGGTACCTATCGATCCACCATCCACCAACCCTGGAAATCACAAAGCTGAATAACCAGAGATCCTTGAATAGACCTCACATCTTATTTTATTTTGGTACTCCTTTTTAATAGCCAAAGCAACCTGTATGGCATCTGCAATCACAAAAGGATCACTAACCTTTTTATATCAAACAATACTGGATGTATGTTCACCGTGAGTGCAAACCAAGAATTTTAAGTTATAATAATGTGAACCGTGAGCACAAAAGGAGCTTATACTACGAAACAATCAGAAGGACCATATATTTGTATGTTATAGTTGCAGTGTGATAAACATGCATATTGATTTTACACTCCTCAAAAGGAGCTTACAAGAACCCTCAACATTCACAATAAAGATAAAGTGATAGTTCTAACGCCATATGCTGATAAAAACACAAATAAGAAATTTGCACTCTCTTAATAGATTAAAGCTAAATTTTGCCCACTGAAATTATTGTAGAGTACAACAAGGTAAGCTGCATACATACAATTGTGCATATATTTAGTGGTGTATCAAGTACTGAAACTTGTGAAGAACAAAATCAACAAGATTGTATTAAATTATTTTGCTCACCAAATGACAACCCTCAAGAAACATGGTGCGTATGCGGGCTGCACAGGGACAACCGCACGGTGTTGATTTAGCTCTGTGTTGTGCCCCGATTGGTCGATGTGGCGAATACCACTGCAACAGCCCTGTACACCACTGGGAGCCATGCTATGAGTGCGCCATGGACACATGGTTGCCTCGAAGCAGACAACGAGCGACGGACAAGGCGCTGGACATTATACAGAGAATCACCCCTTGAATCTTCTGCTCCTCTTTTCTAGTTGCACTGGGAATAAAAGTAATACGCATGTTTAGAAGACATTGCAATTAGGGGAAAATCACTCATAAAATGATGGGCAACAAGCATCCAACCTGAGTTATCACACAGTATGAGCTTGCAGCAACCATCATAGAATTTGTACCCAAAAACTCAATCTGGCTTCAACTCATGACACACCGCAAATCTGCAAACAGTGGCATAGAGAAAGATCAAGAGGGGAGAATTAACAGGGGCATAACACATGAAGAGATAACCAGAAATTTTGTCAACGATCTGAAAGAAAGTTGGAGCAAAGAGAGAGGAGAATAATCATACTCGCCTTAACCTATCTCTGTCGAAGAAGCTTTGCTTCCTTACACCAGTAGGTGTGCATTTTTTTCACTCAAATTGTTTGCTTGTTTATTCAATATTCAGAAGTGTCATTGGAATACTTTTAAAATGTTGCATCACTCTAGCCCATCGGAAAGACAATCAAGAATGTTTTCATGGCCAAGAATTTAAGATAGTTATAGCTAGAAGGTGAAAGGGGCCAGGGAAGGCATGCCATTCCAGTAATTGGGCAAAGGCAAACACAAACCAAAAGGAATAGAAGAATAGATGAAGCAATTCGAAGTGTACAGTGCAACTTATAGAATGCAATTCTTCATTTGAGTGAAAATAGTAAGGCATGCCATTCCTCATTGACCACCTTTGTTTTAGTTGAACAAGTTATTATACAAGATGAACAATATATACAAAAGAAAGCAAGGATGGTAACAAGAAGGTAATCTGAACAATGAACAGTCTAGCACAAAACCAAACCTGCTCAAGAAAAAGTCAGCAAGAACATACTATTTCGTCACCTCCCAAAAAAGCTCTAGAACATGCTGAAAATGCAAGCTTGTGGCTCATGTGCTCATTCTCACCCCATTGACCTAAAAAAGCACATTACTCATTGTATTACAGTTCAGCTGACTAAAGCCTGAAATGGTACTGAAAATGCAAACAAATCATAGCAACCTATTTTTTCTATTGAAATAGCGGCTGCAAAACGGGAAAACTATTATTAGAGGACCTTAGCTTAAAATTATATACGCAAAGTATCTGAAAACACAAACTGTATTAGAACGACAATAACCCAATCTGATACATGCTGCTGAAATTATCATCCTTGCTCAAGCATTTACTGAAGAAGTAATATAGATACCATGTATCATTGAATTCAAATAGAGATTAACTGTTTATGTTTGTTGGAAACAAGGGGAATTCAAACAGAGCATAAATAATATGACATCACAGGTTCAGTCTCAGTTTGCACACAGACAAGAAAGAGCTCACCATTATTTAATTCCATAAGATAAATTGGCAAAAGCTAAATTGTTGTCAAATGAAAGGAAAGAGCTCCATGAATTCCTTGAACACAGTAGTAGACAAGCTCAACACACACCGCTGGTCAATTATGGGCTACCACCAGGAACAACTGCCCACAGACTATGCTGCCAATACTGAAGAAAATCAGCTAGTCTGGCACTGTCAAGATTGTCAACGTCAACTATCTAGCACCATCTAGTTCACTTGTGCTCGCTCCAACTCGGCGGCCACCATGCCACCAGAAAGCAATGTTGCGATGATCCTAACCTTCAGGTCTACCTACAGTGATTAAGCAACATGAATTACTGAACCGAAGAAAATTCAGTGGATGGAATCAAGTGACAACTAAACAGACAAACCATTGAAACGTTAGAAATAATAATAGACTTGATAATTGTTGAACTACCTTAGAAATGTTAGAAATTCCACTGGAACAATTTCATCTAGCTCAGTCTTTCCAAATAATAGCCACTGGAACCATCGCTGACAAGCAAGGATTGCCAACTCCACGACCATGCAACGGTGGCTGCAGCTTCAGTAAGCAAGGACAGTCCGAGTGGATGCCCTGAACACCAGGAGGCCCATCACCAAGCACCACAGCAACATCCCCATCACCGGAGCACGCCAAAGATGAGCCATCGTGACCTGCTGTTTGATGCCGGTGAGGAGAGATTCCATGGAGCTTACGAGACAAAAATCAATCACAAACCAGATTACAATGTCTCCAAGTCCTCAAAAAATAAGGAACAACTTTACAAGTACCAAAATCTGAGTAAAATTAATTCCAGTTCACATGCAGATGCCACTGCAACTACTCAAACAGTTCTTGACAAGAAGTAAGTCGAATCGACAAACTCGAACCAACCTCCGAGCAAGGGCGCTTAAGATTCTGAGCAGAAACACAACAACAATGCTCCATGCAAGCACAAATCATGATTACATCTAGCATATTTTTAAAATAACAAGCATAAGATAATATACAAGTAAGCCTACCTGGCAGAATCGTATGCATATTATCCCCTCTTCATAACTTTTCTTATTTATGTCAATAATAATAGACAGCTCGAGCAATGTACACAAATCACAAATTCTCAATAGCTTCCAAGAAAGCGCCTGCAGAAAATAAAGTATTAAGCTAGCACTTGACAGAAGTTAAATAAATATACTTTCGATGTACATTAAAATTTCAATGATGGAAGTGTGTGCATCCATACCAAACTTTATTCATAGATTGCAGAGACCATCAGAGTTCAGAGAATGCTCAGCGAGGTACTCGTCTCTGTGGGAGAAAATTATGCAAATGAAGCATGTCACATTGTTGTAGTACTCATCAGATAGATTGCCACCTCTGATGGCACATCAATCTACAAGAAACAGCCATAAGATCCGTCAGTTTGTGCAGCTACCCAATCAGCACACAAATACGTGTAAAATCCATCAGCTTCTCCCCTATACCACTAATTAAATTCAGAACAAACTGGAAAACAAAATACAACACATGATGAGAAGATGGGGAGAGGAGAAGAAAGCTAGAGCGAGACTCACTTGCACTCGATGAAGTTGTTTGCGTCCGTCCAGCTGGCTCGTCTCGCCCGACCGTGTCCTTCACAAAGCATAAGCAGCCATGCTCAATGCCATGGGTGGAGGCGGGGCTGGAGGTGCAGGTGGACATGGCATGCCATGGAGGAGGCTGGGATGGAGGTAGCAGTTGTTGCACGGCCAACGGGGGCAGAGAGGAGACAGTAGCGCTGGTGGCGGCCTCTGCAGCAGGTCAGGGCAAGCAGAAGCGGCAGATCGGGGGATACCGTGCGTGAAGGAGATGGGGCGCCTCCTCTAGGTCAGCGCCGCCCCAAGCCTCTACTCCACCAGCGCCGCCCCCCAGAGTCGCCCGTCGCTGCTCATACACCTCCGGCAGCACCATACCTTGCTGCTCCTCCACCTCCGCCCCAGAGCCGCCCCTCGAGCTCCGTCCCCTGGCTCCCACAGGACCACCTTACTCCTCCGGGAGAGACGAGCGAGTGGGGTTGTCAGACCGATCTAGAGGAAGAAAGAGGAGGCGAGTGATGCCGGGGACTCCACTGACCTCTTTCGGGCACCTCCTCCCACCCTCGACTGCTGCATCCGGCTCCGTCCGGTCGACGCTCATCCTCCGCGCGTCGCCGCCCTTCTCCTAGACGCGCTGTTGGTACTCGCGGAGCAAAGAGTAGGGAGGGGGAAGTCGAGGGCGCAGGCTCCTCTTCCTGCATCCTCTCCAAACTTCACCGCCGTCGCCGCTGCCCTCGGCCCCATCAGCCACCTCCTGCTCCAGCGGACGGCGGCGGCGCCCTTCCCGCCCTTCACCTTCCCCGCGGCCGATAGCAGCAGGGCGCAGCAGGAGCTCGCCAACAGGTACCACCCGGCGTCGGCGGAGAGGCTCATGCATGACCTTCTCGCGGCACCGGAAGACGACGCCGTGCCCTGGCTGCACCCCGTCGCCGTGGACAACGACGGCAGCAACACGGCCCCGCTCCCCCCGGAGTACTGCTCTGGCCCCATTAGCCACCTCCTGCTCCCGAGTGGCGACGGCCCCATCAGGGACCACCTGGGATGCCTCCGACGCCTCCATTCGCTTGCTTCCTGCCATCGGCCGCCGCGGCTGCGAGTGGAGAGGGAGGAGATGAGGCCATGGTTGCGGGAGAGAGAGAGGAGTCGAGACAGCTTATATATTTTTGACCAAATCTAGATCTAGGTTTTACTGTGGGAGATATGCGACCAGCGCGACGCGGACGCGGTAGTTAAGCCCACTTGTGTCTGAAACATCGGTCCTACATGCATGTGGCCCCAGCAGTCAGTGAGTCACGCTGATAGCTAAGAAGTGAGGAACTGAATTACTGCATCCAACGGTCTGAGTGAAAAGTGGGCTCGATTTTTTTACTGTAGCGAGCCATCCAACGAACCAGCAATACGGGGCGCTCGCAGATGGCCTGGTTGGCCGGGTAGGCTAGCGCCCTTTAGGTTTTAGAATTGATTGCAGCAGTATCCTCTCTGATAAGATATAGTAGCCCATGTTGTTAGGCTCAAATTTTCTCCATGACCATTCAAAAAAAAGGTTTCTCCATGTTCCCAATCTTAGATTCATATTTATACTTCCTCAGGCAATCAACGGCTTGAACCTAAGCCGTATTTGGTCCTTCGTTCGTGCATGTCATGACTCCTGGTGAACTTACAACTAAGAGCAACCATGTGGTGTCAAGTGTAGATTTTTTTTTCTTGGAGCCACCTGCAGGCCACAATGTTGTTTCACGAGCTATCACTCTTGAAAGCTACCCTGCACCGGCAGGCTCCTATCTCCGGTGGAATGTGCCATGGTTGTCCTCACCTGTTCTATTGATGCATGTACTCTAACTGGAAGTCGGATGTAAACATAATTTTGTTTATTGAGTCAGCTCTTTCTCAAGTGGTCAGCACTGGTCCAAAACTACAAGCAACAATTACTCAGTATGTCATTCAAATTTCCTTCTTTCAATGCTTTTTTTTTTCTTCCTGTGTATTTATATCAATCTAGACATCCATGTCCTCTATTGGTATTTACTAATCATTTTTCTCGACGTAGGGCCTGTTGTGTTTTTTCCTACTCAATTGTGGGAATTTATTTTCTCCTTCAGTTTGGCCTGGTTAATGTTTTTTTACGAATATGTGAACTGTACTTGCAGTGAAAGAAACATGACAGGAAGCAACTTGGACGAGGTGATTGATCATTGTTTCTTGCTGTAAAAGTTTTTTTTAACTCGGACTCTGAACGTACAATGGCAAGATAGGTAAGAAAAAGTACTCCTAGATGGTAGTGCCGTGCTTACTTTTACGTACACATTGCAAGATAAAGCTACTCCCTCCGACCTATAATATTCTTTGCTAATACGGATATATCTATCACTAAAATGTGTCTAGATACATCCATATTAGCGAAGAGTAATATGGGTCGGAGGGAGTATATAGTTTTATTTTTTTGGAGATGAGGATATTAGTAAATTTATCACGAATGCTTTTGCTTTCTCCGTTGTGATTTTTTTCAAGTAAGGTTCATTCAGATGCGATGTCTTCTGCTATCATCTCAAAACAGAAAATTCTGCTGTGGCGTGTTATTTGCAGGCCCTCAAGTCAAGTACCTTTTGTCCATTCAATTTACTAAGTACCAAATCTGATTCCCTCTTTTAGTTTTTGGTTTATTAACTATATTTTTTTAATGATAGTTGTTTAACGCAATGTCTAGCTTCTAAAACAGATGCTATTTTCTCCGCAAATAAGATTAATTACTGGATGGGATGGCCTCACCTTCATATTGGAGATCATGCACCTCTAATAAGTGATATCACAAAGATTTTGTGTTTTTGCATGTGATTAGAAAGGAAAGAAATGGTTCCCGTCGTATAGCAGGTCTGTCTATTCCATACATACGCACTTTACCATAGCAGGTCTGTCTATTCCATATACATATGCACTTTACCATTTCTGGAGACATGTGTTTTCATAGTCATAAACCAACAGTTCCGCTCAGGGCCGGCTCTATATTTTACGGGGTCTAGAGCGAAGTTGTAAACATGGGCCCTAGTAGTACTCATATCAAGAACTTTTTTTGACATGCATATTAAGTAATTATCGCTTTGCTTGAGATCAATCAGTGCGTGTGTTTTCCTACCTCTAATCCTCTTCCCGATAGGCTCATATATATCTTTTCTCTAAAAAATATTAGTTCAAAACAATAATACTTATATACAAAGGTATAGAGAATGGGCCCCTTCCGGTTGTGGGCCCTAGGCGGCCGCACATGGTCGCCTAGGGTCAGATCCGGCCATGGTTCCGCTGTTATTTGGTATGATCATGTGTTTAACTGAGTAGGATGAGGATCAGAAAAGTTTTTGTCTTTTCAGATCTAGAAGGATATAATTCTCAGCTTAGTCTTATTTTATCCTATTGTTGGAGTGGAGCGAGTTGAGTACATCAGGCTAATGCATGCCCTATTTACATGCTCTTCGTGAAATTTCTATATGAGTTATTTCCTTTTGTAATCACGAAGGAACCGAATGACCAAAAATGTATCTTCGCATGTGTAGTCTAGGTGACTAAAGGCAATCTGAATTTACACCTAATTCAACATTTCTTCTACAACTCGGATGGAAAAAACTTTCTTCGACCACTCTCTTTGTAAATAATTCTGTAATTTATTTGTGTACATGAATTGTGGAACAATGCTGTCCTCTGGGGTATATACAACTAGATGATACCCCGCGCGTTGCTGCAGAAAATTATGGCCATATTACTTTCTTTGGATAAGTTGTTTCAAAATAGATAACATGTTGCATTGCTTCATCAACGACAAAAAGAATACAAAATATATAAAGCCACATAGGAACAAAATATATAATATGGATTATATATCACTCAATCTCCTCTACATAGAATATTTGTAGCTCAAAGATTTTTATCAACTTCCAAGTTCATTTACCAATTGCATGGAGCTATCACCTTGAGATCTGATAAAGTTTGAAGAACCTAGCATCGCGATGAGATTTGACTATACGCAGTACATATGTTCAAGTACAAAAAAGTTCTGATTGGTCACATTTCATTTAGATGGTAAGTGGTAGCTACAAACAGTATGCCAGTGATTGATCAGTTCATTCCTTTAATTTTCCCTGCTCCATATTCTTACAAATGAATGATAACTCAAAGTAACATCTGCTTGTAATAGGATGAGATATTCTAGTAGAAACATAATGTGACGATTATATATAGCTGTCTCTAAAGTAAGATCTCAACCACTTCCAATACAGCCCGAATACACGCATGCCAAAAACGGAATACTTAAAGGCATGTGATCAGCAAGATAGGAAGCACATTACCAGGACGGTCATACACATTTATCGCGGCAGTGATTCAGCTGAATCAAAATACCAGAGAAGGTAACGCATACAACCCTGCCCAGTTTTCTCAACCAGAACCAACGGAGTACTCTAACCACAAATGTTAAGTACGCTCTTCATGGAGTTTTTTTTAGAACTTTAATGTAAAAGAGGGCATTTCATGATTTGGAAGTTAATATTTTTTTGTTACATGATGAATTGATAACCATTCACTTTAATAGCTATGCCATTTGGTGTATTCAGTTGTGAAGAACAGATGATCAGATCCAAGTATGCTTGTGATATCCAGACGCGAAGGTCCATCTTTGCTCCCCTTTTAAAGTTGGATGCAATGGCTGTTTAGTCTCCCTGAATTTCTGTATTGCCCCGTATACAGCTTGCCAGCTTCTATTTGTCGATCAGTTGAGAGTGGAAGTCAAATGCAATGGCTGTTTAGTCTCCCTGAATTTCTGTATTGCCCCGTATACAGCTTGCCAGCTTCTATTTGTCGATCAGTTGATAGTGGAAGTCAAATGCTGTTGGCCTGCTGGATATAAAGCAATGTACATGAAGGAAGAAGGTAGTAGTTATGAAATAGAAATAGAAATCAATGCTTGAGTTAGTACTACCTGTTTTGCCCTGGTTGTCGCTCATGTATCGCACACTGGAGAAGACTGTAGCCTGGAAGTATAATTTGTACTTTCATCTGAATGAAGGAAATGGGTCTGTTGCTGGTATATAGAGAGATGGTGTTGTAATTTTTTTATATATAAAAGCACCTTTTAATTGATTTCTCAGAAAATTACCAAGCCAGTTTTTGAGCATTGAATTCGTATTAATTAATTAATGAATTCTTTTCAGCGGCTGTGTTTATTCCTTGGAATAGGTGTGTGTGACAATTCTAATCTGTTAGTCACAAAGTTTTGAGATGAGCAATAATAAATATTCTTTAGACCCTTCATAATATTTTCTAATAACTATATTTTAACAGTTCAATACCCAGAGTGGAGTGGACTGCCAAATAATCCCCGAATACTCGAGTATCGGTACCTTTGGAGCAGCGACCCACTGTGAGGAAACATGCAGCAATACATTGTTATACAAAGGTTCTCACAAACTGATTACGTGAATGTGTCTTGGTGTGGGCAACTGTCTCCTTCCATGCTCGCTTTGCTCTTTACTTTTCTGGTTTTGTAGAAGTGCTGACTCTCCTCTACAGTGGTAAATAGTCACAGATTGAATATGACATTTGTTCAGGATGATAACATGGGAATCATATATAGTTTTTTTTTAGATAAAGGGCTTTTATTACTGAGTTCAGCAATTACAATCCGGCCTCTGCATAACAAGATGCACACAGCCGTCCAGCAGTTCATGGTTCAAAAATAAAGGCAAAATATAGTTATATACTGAAAAGTAAGCAAACAAATTTCTGGGGAGATTCGAAGGGAACAACTACATGTGATCAGGAAGAGTAAGAAAATAGAAGATGTATGTGCTAATTCTATGTAAACTAAAATTAACAGATGAGAGTTTATGTACCATTGGAAGCAGCTACTGTTGTCCAACGTCTCTATGATATAGACATGATGCTAGCTTCTTTCTCCTTTCTTGAGCGATCAGTAGGGCAATCCAAATGAAACCCAATCAAATCAGGGTAGCCTTCGGTCGGCAACAGGAACAATCCAATGAAAATCAAACCAAATCGCGGGTAGGCAAAACGTCGAGCAGGTTTAGAGCCGAAACGCAACCTAACAGATTGGCAAACATGGGTGAGGGGATATAATAAAAAATAAGAAAGGAGGAAGGAAATCTAGAGAGGACGGCTACCAAAGGGGAGCCTGGTGCCAGAGATTGGCGTCGCAAACATCCGGGCGCGCTGGTTGTTGACAGCAACATGGGTTGGGTGGCTATTTAAGCATGAAGGGGCGGCTGAGTTCATCCGAGCAGTTTCTTGCATATTTGCCGGCAATGATGATGACTGATGGGCTGCAAGCGGTCGGTTTCATTGGCATTTGTGGCAAGAAGGCAATAGGTCGCAGAGCATTTGTGGCCATCAAGACAAAGGTCGCGGCCAGGAAGACGAACAACAAATATTTTTTTTTACAGAACGAACGGGGAGCGACTAAGTGGGCATGCCAGCCGATGGTGGAGCGTCCAGCCCATGTAGCAAGAAAAGCACGAGAAGCCCATGATGAGAAAATGCAGGAGAGAGAGAGAGGGAGCGAGCAGAGACGCGATGCAGCGAGGCACGCAGCGCCTGGGGGAATATATGGTGACGTGGACGCATGAGATGGCTAGAAAATCAGTTAGTGGGGAACTCTTATTTAGATATAAAAGATTTTGCTATCGCGAGAATGGAGAGTTATTTCTGCTTCATTAACATATCTGCATTTTGTATTGTAACTACATAATTATTCTACACATGTTGTTCTTTTATTTATGTTTCATCAATTTATTGTATATGTGTCCCGCAGCAACGCGGCGGGGTATCATCTAGTTTTGTAATAACAACAATTGCTCTGTAGGTTCAGTAATACGTACATCAATATATTAAGTTGATGTAGTTATGCGGTTTAGATAGCGATCGCGATCTACCAGCCAATCAAGCTATGCCACGTTACAGAAACACTATTCATTATCAGCTCTCTGCAGTAATTAGTCTGTTTCCTCCGTTGGATCCGATCTTTGCGGTCGCCTCCCATTTATTCCGTGAAAGCGGTGAGGGCTTTGACCATGGAAGAGTTGAGGACCTCCGCCCTCTCCTCTCCCTCGCCTGCGTCCTTTCTCCTCCTCCTTCTGTTCCTCCCTGAGGGAGAGCGTGGCTTCAGATGCGTGCGCGAGGTCACCGGCGACGGCGAGGTTGCCCGCAGACGGAAGGAACGGAGGCGGCCGGCGCTGTCCGCGGGAGCCGGACATGGTCGTCGCTGGAGGCGGCGGCCAGCACATTCTCAACTTGACTTCTCCCCTCTCTATTGCCTACATGCTCCTCCCAAGGCTGGTGTCATCCTCTCTCTTGCTGGCCGCTTTATGTGTACCAGAGCATCCAGGCGAGTAGGAGCTGCGACCTGCGAGGACGGCCGGGATCGGCATGGAGCCTTGGGCGTTGTGGGCAGCCGGGAGTCTAGGAGCACACCCCTACTGACCTCTCCGTGCTTGCCGTCGCCAACGACGACCTCCTGCCGAAGTTCTTCCTCCTCCCCATCCATATCGACCGCCTTGCCGGGAGTGGAGAGGGCTCTGCGCCTCCAGCAGCCCCACCTCTACTCTTCCCAGTCCTCTGACAAGGGCGACGAGGGGCACAGGGGTCCGTCATCGGTGAGTGTGCACGGCCGATTCCTCATCTCCCCTTCCCTGATTTGATCTTCTTGGTGGCACCAGCGGCATCTGCCCGCTGGCGCGCATCGCCGCGCGGCATGTCCTCGGTTCGACGGCCAGCAGCAATCGCAGCATCTAGCCATTCATCGGCGGCCGGCAAGGCGCAGGGTGCGCACGTGTCCGTGGCGAAAAGGGAGGTCGCCGACTGTTGCACCTATTCCTCTTCTCTCTCTCTCCCTTCTCTCAGTTCTATAATTTCAATGGCGACTGGGTAGCTCTGCCTTGCCCTCTGCTAATTTATTTCTTCCCAATTGGTTCTCCTGTGATTTTTCACACATCTATACCACGTGGTCATTTTCTCAAGTTGAAAGATAAATGGGCATGACATAGAACCAGGCTGCCTTGAACATGTTTGATGGAAGGCCCTTGCTTCCGTACACCCCCCCCCCCCCTCCCCCCCCTCCCGCAAACTTAAAAGGGCAATTATGTATTTTATTATTAATTAGTCTTTAATCCTATTTTAATTAGTCTGGGCCGCTGAGATCTAGATCCAAACCCGTATTGCCCACGTATATACCCACGTACTCCTGTAGACAATCAATCTAACTGTTCCCGCCGCGCGTGCACTCGCCTCCTGATCGCAGCGACCTCCCCCGTGCTGGCCGTCTCCAGATCGTAGTCGTGTAACTCTTAGCAGTTGGGGAACAGTCAAAAATTCTGGCCAGCGTGAGTCAAACACAATTTTCCATCTACGCGAGTCAAACGCAATTTTTCATATATGCATTACAAACACCACGCCAATCGATCGCTGTGCGCAGGCTTTGAGGTTGGTAGCTGATTGGCAGCTTCCGATTTAACCTGCGTCTTGTTCTTGTAAAATGTTCTGCACTCGCTAATTGTTTTGTGAAGAAGTTTTCTTGGTTTCCCATGCATGGCTGTTCAAAAAGCTTCCACGGGGCTGAATGTGAGACGACAGGGACGAGCCAGACAGTCCTGCTAACAGCCGGGCAACACTCGGATGAGAAAACCCTAGCGCGCCGCCTTTATGCTGCCGTGCATATGCAGCACTGGTCTGGCCGGCAGCTGCCTCCATGCCTTGGTGCGGTCGTCCAGGGCAGACCGCCGCCCATACCAGCGACCAACGCTCGCCACCGACGGGGACGGAAGCCGCCATGAACATGACAAGAAAACAGACCCACCATGATGCATACGTATACGTATTCATACATATTTAAATGGGTCATACGGGTTTCTACAGGGCTAGAAATAACTTGAGTATTTGTTAATAATGATTTAATAATTATTTAAAGACCATCATACCCTTAATTATGAAGAGGTACCGAACGATCTCAGCCGTTATTGTGTTTAAGTTTAGGGAGGGGGGGTGTACCGAAGCAGAAGGCTTGGGTAAATATGTACGTAGCCATGGGAGGGAATCCCGTTTTTATTGCTACGTACAAATTATACAGTACAGTAATAAATTGTGGTACTCCCTGTCCGCCACGATCTTGTGCAGCTTTTTGGCGTTGGCCGTCACGGCACGAACCAACCGTCATGGCTACAGCTTCCCCCTATGGATCCATCATCTCCGCGCCTGGCCACCTGCACCCCGACCTGTTTCCCCTCCATGGCTCCATCAGCTAGCGGCGCACATTGTCATCGTCCTCGCTGCGGGGTGACAGGAGCATGCAGTAGGCCCAGCACTAGTTGTCGGAGAAAATAATAAACTTGGTCTATCACAAATATTCTAAAAAAATCATTTTCATGCATGCAAAATACATGCATGAACTTTATAGTTTATTGATTGATATTCCTATATATAATAATATTATTAGTTGTTATAATCATATTTTGAAATGATTTATGGGAATTTTCTATTGATCCCCCATATTTTGGTTATAACTCTGCAGAATAGGAAAACCCTGTTTTGTGTATTTTGACGTTTTAGGAATCTTCCCGAACTCAAATTGACCTGAAATTTTTTGGGCGTTAATATTTTATTATGAAAACCTTCTGGAGCACAAGAAGTCAACGAGGAAGGCCACGAGGGCCAAACGAGCATAGGTGGCGCGGGCCTAGGCCCAATCCGCGCCACCCATGCTCATTTGAGCTTCGAGGCTCCGATGTCGTCCATCTTCGTCTCTTGATGCTCAGCTTGACCTAAAAACGCATATATAAAGACCCCCCTGATCTTCCCAAGAGGAGGCGGTGAAGAAACACGAAACACAGAAACAGAGGTTGTTCCGAGGAAGATTGGAGGGGAAACGCTGCTAGAGTCGCCCCCGATCACTTCTCCAACCTCTCCGACATCACCACCATTGAAAACGCCATGAAGAGGGAGTAGTCCATCTCTGGACTATGGGTTTGTGGCAGTAGCTTGTTCTATCTCTCTCTTATGCTTTAATGTTTAGATGTTATATGAGCTGCCTAACATGATTATGGCACATATTATGTAATTTCTATGTGGTGGATCTTTAATTTATTAGATTAGATGATCTACTTGGGATCACGACGATGTCACAAATCTTAATGCTCTAGTCCATTTTGCTTAATTAATACTTTCCTAGACAGGGCTGTTGCGGGATACTAGTAGGACTAGAAGTCTACTGACATATGTAGCTCACAAAAATTTGTAGATTATATGGACGTGCCACCCACAATATTTAACACTATTTAGCCTTAATACATGTTATGCTTATTATCTTTACCCCTTATGCATGCACAGCTGCAGGTAAATCCTATGCCCATGGCCTATTCTCCATCCATCGACAAAAAAAATAGTAACGGTCTGGGAACAGACAGGTGACCAAACTAGTAAGTGCTCGCCAAATAACATACTCTTTAGCACCAAGCAATACTTCCCCAAGTTTGATAAACCTAGGTCTACTAGGGAAAAAGTACCGCTATCCTAAATCCTAAAACCGGATTGAAGGTATCAAGCGGCCCAGCCCAACTTACAAAAGCTTACAATTAAAAAATAGCATGGCCTAGAATAACAAGGATGGTGGGACCCGTTGTCATGTCCATTGGACCGACCCATGGGACCCATTGTCATGGTCGGCTAGTCGGACCTGGCTGTTAGGCCCTGGGACCCGCCCGTTAGCCAGTGGAACCCGCCTACGAGGTCGATTGGTTGGTGGGACCCGCCTGTCAAGTCCATTGGACCTGCTGATGGGACCCTTTGTCAGGGTCGGTTGGTAGGACTTGTCTGTCAGGTCAGTCGGTGGGACCTTGTCAAGGGACCCTGCTACTCGGTGATGGCGCCAGAAAAGAACTGGTGGCGCGTAGTTGACGTGGAGCAGTAAGTCCTTGTGCGTGGTGAATGACCAGCCCGTTGGGAACCCCAAGAGGAAGGTATGATGAGTGTAGCGGCTAGTTTTCCCTCAGTTAAGATACCAAGGTTTATCGATCAGGAGAGGAGAGACGGCGACGACTGAAGGTGATATGGAACCTGCACACACACAACCAAGTACTTTGTTCCCAACTTACGATGAGGTTGTCAATCTCACCGGTTTGCTTGAAACAAATATTATGAGCGTATCGAGTGGAAAACAGTAATAAAATACGAGTAAAGTAAACAGTGCGAGTAAAGTAAATAGGTGATAACAATATGATGGAAATAGGACCGGGGTCCACAGTTCACTAGTGGTGTCTCTCCATAGATAAAACATGCTGGGTAAACAAATTACAGTTGGGCAATTGATAGAATAAAGATAACGTGATATGTCAAGAAGATCACTATAAGATTTACTCTAGGCATTACAACAAAATACATAGACCGCCATCCAACAGCATCTATGACTAATAATCCACCCCCAGGGATATCAATCCGAACACCCTAGAAGTATTAAGTTGCGAACAACAGATAATTGCATTAAGCAAAGTGTGTAATGTAAACAAAGCATATGCCCTTGAGCATATGAATGTTGTTTTCTCCCTAGTAGCAACAGCACATCTACCACCTTAGAGGTTTCTGTCACTCCCCCAGGTGAAATAGAGGCATGAACCCACTATCGAGCATAAATACCCCCTCTTGGAGTCACTAGCAACTACTCGGCCAAGATAGCTACTAACAACGGAGAGCATGCAAGATCATAAACAACATAGAGATAACAAAAGATATAATTCAGTACAGCAACTTAATCATAAACACCAATATTCATCGGATCCCAACAAACCAACATCAAAGAATTACATAACAGTGATCTCAATCATGTAGGGCAGCTCATGAGATCTAAACATGAAGCACATGGTGGAGAAGACAACCATCTAGCTACTGCTATGGACCCATAGTCCAAGGTAGACTACTCACTCATCGCTCCGGAGGCAAGCATGGCGATGAAGAAGACCTCCGGTGGCGATTCCCCTCTCCGGCAGGGTGCCGGGAAGAGCTTCTGGACCCTCCCGATCTTCGGGTCGACGGTGGTGGCGGATCGTGATATGTTCTGGAAAACTGATCGGGTACTTAGGTTTTTTCCGTCGGGGGGTCTTTATAGGCGAAGGGACGATGTCAGAGGAGGGGCCAGGCGCCCTCACGTGGGCCCGGCGCGGCCAGGGGGCTGGCCGCGCCACCCACGCGTGTGGGGCCCTGGTGGCCCCCCTCCGACACTTCTTTGGATCTCTGGAAGCTTCCGGGAAAAATAAGACTTCAGGAACTTGTTTCGTCCAATTCCGAGAATATTTCCTGTGTATCACTTCTGAAACACAAAAACAGCACAAAACAGGAAACTGGCACTGTGGCACTTCGTTAATAGGTTAGTTCCGGAAAATGCATAAAAATGCCACTAAGTGTAACGAAACAATAGGCAAATGGTGTAAAAACAAGCATGGAGCATCAAAAATTATAGATACGTTTGAGACGTATCAAGCATCCCCAAGCTTAACTCCTGCTCGTCCTCGAGTAGGTAAGTGATAACAAAAGAATAATTTTTGAGGTGACATACACCTACACAATCTTGATCATATATGTAAGCATTGGTGAGCTGGGATCAATAGAACTTAAACATGGGCATGAAGATATAATCATGACAATAAGAACTTAGCAACCATGTTGTAAACATGCAAATGAACACAAACAAAAGATCATGATAATAAAACAATAAAAGTCAAACGTGTGTTCACATCATAAGGAAAAACATACAAATGGTTTTCAGCTTGTCCTTCAAAGAGAGCAAAACATAAATGCATAGGACACCTTCAAGTTTAAGAGGACGACTAAATACAAATAATTTAAGAACAAGTGAAACCAACAATATGAATCAATCAATGAACTTTGGGACAATGCATATCACACTAAGAATGACAACTATGCTCTCTTAATGGTGCATAAAGAAAGAAGGTGGTGACTCAGCATAAAAGTAGAAGAAAGACCCTTCGCAGAGGGAAGCAGTGATTGCAAGTTTTATAACCTTCAAAAATTATGGTACTTACCGGCTTTGAGCTCTCATTGCCCCCATCATAAGCATCTTGAATGGTTAAAGTTAATGCGAGAACAATTATGATGCATATGCTTGACAAATCATAAGTTGAAAACCTCGTGCCCCATGAATACGAGTACCCAAACCTCATGCTACTTTACTTAGAGTCCCAAGCAAGGCTCTTGTCATTGTAAGTATATGCATATCATTGAGAACCGCCAATGGGGTACCTCCGTGCCCGATGACATGGAACAAGCCCACACCAAAATGACAGGACAAGCAGACAATGAACACCTCGACATCTCTTTTATTTGCTATATTGTTTAGCTTTTTATTATGAGATGCGTCGTCGAATGTTCACCATGGGTATGCTGCAAATTTCCACCATGAATTATGCATGGCTTAGATTGGCGGCCCGGCGTTTCCCTAACACATATACAAACTCCATGATCCCCACAAGATTCCCAATTCATTTCACACCGCGGGCATCCATAAACAAAAGATCACGATATCAACTCAAATAAGAAGTGCAATGTTGAAAGCTTGCCCATGACAGCATGGCTGGGCTAGAATCCAACTTACAACTTGCAAACATAACAACTCAACATAAGAGACCACAATGTCAAATTTTTAAGAACAGGAAAAAGTAAAGTGTGCCTTCCGGTTCGTGAGAGCTTTACTAACCGAGTTTCGCATAACACTGGTAAGAGTTTAATTTGAAGAGAAAATAAAAGCAAGTCAAATTTACTTGGAATAGCAAATTGCTAGTAGGTATGTATGGTGGACACAATGAAAAACTTTGGCTTTTAGGAGTTGGATGCACGAGTAGAGCTCATACTCAGTACAAGGCGAGGGCTAGCAAAAGACTGGGAGCGACCAACTAAGAGAGCAATAATGGCCATAATCATGCAAAGCGACAAAGCGACATTAAAAGAAGCATAAGATGGCATCAAAAGTCAAAAACTAAATGATCATGAAGGCTATTGGCGACTTTGTAAGAGTCTAACATGTGTGAGCATGCGCCAAGTCAACCCAAATAAAGCATCAAGGAGAAAACCAAAATAATGCTTCCATACTATAAAAACAACGCATGATTTTTTTCAAAGGCTCATTAAGCAATCTCAGTTATTTGAGACAAGTCATGCTACAGCAAAACCACTAAGCATACTATCAAAAAGACATCAAGCATGACATGAAAAAGCCTAAGCCGCAGTCTACACAAGCTCCTTCTTGTACCACTATTTTGCACAAAGCTTTTTCTCTTTTCCAACACCATTTGAAATTTTTATAAACACCTCTTTTGATGAAAACCAATAAAGATCAGAGGCAAAAATACACCTTGATGAAAAGATATGACAAGGTCTGAATGCATATCAAGGCGAAAACGAAAACCAAAAGCAGTAGCAGAAAAAGGAGAACGCTCGATGAACGATAAGAGTGAAAAACTGAGCGTTCTTTGCAAATGAAAACGAGGTAACTTCTCCAAAAGAAAATTTGTTGGGGTCCAACCATTTATTGCAGCAAACAAACAAACTAAACCAACTAAGAAAACTAAAACAACTGACGCTCCAAGAAAAAACACATAGTGCATGAAGCAATAAAAATATAGTATTTTGAAAGGTGACCTGATTTTTGCCGATGAAGAAGGGGGTGCCTCGGGGGCATCCCCAAGCTTTGACGCTTGTACTTCTTGGATATTTCTTGGGGTGATGCATGGGCATCCCCAAGCTTGAGCTTTTGTCCATTCTTCAACTCATCTCATCATTCTCCAATCCCTACACTTGAAAACTTCCTTCATACAAAACTAAACACAATTCTATTAGCAACATTAGTGCAAGCATAACATATAATCAATCCTATTTTTGCTTCAGGTTTCAACTCAAAACCACCACATATATAGTAAATACTACTGTAGCAACCTCCCCAAAAGTTCCGTGATCAAAAGAACTCAAAAGAAAGCGATAAAGTGGCAAACACAAATATTGGCAGAAATCTGTCAAAACTGAACAGCTGACAAAGGTCGAATTTTTGAGGGATTTTATGTTGCTCAAATCAAAAAGTGTTCAACTAAGAAAAGTTTGGATATAACCTGGGGCATATGCACAAGAAATCGCAGGTCCAAAAGATAAACAGAGAATTTTCACGAATTTTTACGGTGCAGCACCGAAAACAGTTTCAGGACAGCAACATCCCCAAATCTTTACCTCACTCAAATTAGAGGCTTCTCTTGGCACAAAAACGAAATAAACAAGATAAGGAGTGGTCATTACAGTAGTAATGACTTCCAAGACTCAAATAAAAGAAAAAGTACTGAAAAGAAAACATTGGGTTATCTCCCAAGAGTGCTTTTCTTTAACGCCTTTGAGCTAGGCGCAGAAAAGTGCGAATCAAGTAATATCAAGAGATGAAGCATCAAGATCAACAGCAGAGATATTTTCAACAATGAAGGAAAATGTGTTCAACTGAGTTTTTGAAACTCCTTTACGATCACGCTTTGGCACACTACTTTCATCGAAAAGATTTTCAGGACAAATCCAACTGGAATTCTTTTCCCAAGCATCATGAATTCCTATAAGTTCATAAGGTATTGGCACTTTAAAATCATCGGGCGTACCAACCTTAACAGGCGAGCCAAGCTTATTAAACTTCTTAAAAACTTTCCTAGCCTCAATTGCAACATCTCTAAATTCTGTGCGCAAGGTTTCTAAGATAAAAGCTTTCTTTTTTGGATCCTCAATTTCATGAAGCTTAAGAAACATGTATTGCATAGAAGAATTAAGACTAGCAAACCTAGCTTCTACCATGTGAACTAAATGAGCAGAAGCAACTTCATAACTAGGAGCTAACTCAACCAAAGACTTTTCCTCAACTTCCTCATGCATACTAATGTGATTAAAGAACTCCTCAATGTTACTTTTGCCAATAATCGAACCACTACCTACTGAGAGGTCCTCCAGAACGAACTCAGGGAACAGCATGATAAACTAAAGTAAAGAAATAACAACTACCAAGGATTCTAATTTTTTTGGGTTTTTGATATAAAAAGCAATGCAGGTAAAATAAATAAAGTAAAGCAAAACAAATAACAAAGTAAAGGATGTGTGTGCGAAGAACTCCTCTCGCAGAAGTCTTCTCTTCCTCCCCGGCAACGGCGCCAGAAAAGAAGCTGCTACCCGGTGATGGCGCCAGAAAAGAACTGGTGGCGCGTAGTTGACGTGGAGCAGTAAGTCCTTGTGCGTGGTGAATGACCAGCCCGTTGGGAACCCCAAGAGGAAGGTATGATGAGTGTAGCGGCTAGTTTTCCCTTAGTTAAGATACCAAGGTTTATCGATCAGGAGAGGAGAGACGACGACGACTGAAGGTGATATGGAACCTGCACACACACAACCAAGTACTTTGTTCCCAACTTACGATGAGGTTGTCAATCTCACCGGTTTGCTTGAAACAAAGATTATGAGCGTATCGAGTGGAAAACAGTAATAAAATGCGAGTAAAGTAAACACTGTGAGTAAAGTAAATAGGTGATAACAATATGATGAAAATAGGACCGGGGTCCATAGTTCACTAGTGGTGTCTCTCCATAGATAAAACATGCTGGGTAAACAAATTACAGTTGGGCAATTGATAGAATAAAGATAACGTGATATGTCAAGAAGATCACTATGAGATTTACTCTCGGCATTACAACAAAATACATAGACCGCCATCCAACTGCATCTATGACTAATAATCCACCCCCGGGGATATCAATCTGAACACCCTAGAAGTATTAAGTTGCGAACAACAGATAATTGCATTAAGCAAAGTGTGTAATGTAAACAAAGCATATGCCCTTGAGCATATGAATGATGTTTTCTCCCTAGTAGCAACAGCACATCTACCACCTTAGAGGTTTCTGTCACTCCCCCAGGTGAAATAGAGGCATGAACCCACTATCGAGCATAAATACCCCCTCTTGGAGTCACTAGCAACTACTCGGCCAAGATAGCTACTAACAACGGAGAGCATGCAAGATCATAAACAACATAGAGATAACAAAAGATATAATTCAGTACAGCAACTTAATCATAAACACCAATATTCATCGGATCCCAACAAACCAACATCAAAGAATTACATAACAGTGATCTCAATCATGTAGGGCAGCTCATGAGATCTAAACATGAAGCAGATGGTGGAGAAGACAACCATCTAGCTACTGCTATGGACCCATAGTCCAAGGTAGACTACTCACTCATCGCTCCGGAGGCAAGCATGGCGATGAAGAAGACCTCTGGTGGCGATTCCCCTCTCCGGCAGGGTGCCGGGAAGAGCTTCTGGACCCTCCCGATCTTCGGGTCGACGGTGGCGGTGGATCGCGATGTGTTCTGGAAAACTGATCGGGTACTTAGGTTTTTTCCGTCGGGGGGTCTTTATAGGCGAAGGGACGATGTCAGAGGAGGGGCCAGGCGCCCTCACGTGGGCCCGGCGCGGCCAGGGGGCTGGCCGCGCCACCCACATGTGTGGGGCCCTGGTGGGCCCCCTCCGACACTTCTTTGGATCTCTGGAAGCTTCCGGGAAAAATAAGACTTCAGGAACTTGTTTCGTCCAATTCCGAGAATATTTCCTGTGTATCACTTCTGAAACACAAAAACAGCAGAAAACAGGAAACTGGCACTGTGGCACTTCGTTAATAGGTTAGTTCCGGAAAATGCATAAAAATGCCACTAAGTGTAACAAAACAATAGGCAAATGGTGTAAAAACAAGCATGGAGCATCAAAAATTATAGATACGTTTGAGACGTATCAGACCCGCCCATGGGACCAGTTATCAGGTCCATCCATCAGCTCATGGGACCTGCCTGCCAGGTCGATCGGTTGGTGGGACCCGCCCGTGTGACCCGTTATCAAGGTCGGTTGGTGGAACCTGGCTGTCAGGTCAGTTGGTGGGACATGGCTATCAGGCTGAAATTTTCTAATTTGAATAGCCACATAGACATGGCACATAGGTGAATTGCTCAGGTGTCAGTCCAGTCACCCTGTTCTATCAAAAAATTGATGTTGGCAGCGTTATGACGATCAAAATTCGTTGTAAACGGCACTAGATAAGGTCCTAAACCGCTTGAGATAGGTTATGATGATTTGGTGCCCATCGGATGATGACATTCCTGGTTCAAATTGTCGTAATTCTTAAGGCTTTTGGCCTCCCCTGGTTAGCCCATGATGATCTGGTACAAAATCATCACAGATTTATGACACTTTTTCTAGGGTCACTAAGAAAAGGTCACCAGTCAACACTTTTGTTGTAGTGGGTACGTGATGGGCGAGTGTCGGTCGGCGGCGGGGACAAGAGGGACCGCGGATGCCTGGCGGGAGGCAAGGAGCAGCGCGGGCGTGATGGATTAGCCGATTAGGTTCTGCTAATGGGGGCCAATGCGGATACTACTAGGGAAGTCAACCACATCCTGAACACATATGAAGCTTGTTCAGGGCAGATGATAAACAAAGAAAAATCATCAATCTGTTTAGCAATAATTCAAAGCCTTGGCAGATGGAGGAAATGAAGAATATACTACATATTACATCGGAAGGCCTAATGCCGAAGTATCTAGGTGTCCCATCTTATGTAGGCAAATGTAAATCAAGGAAATTTGATTACATGAAAGAGAGGGTGTGGAGGAAGATCCAAGGGTGGAAGGAAAAACTACTTTCTAAAGCGGGGAAGGAAGTATTATAAAGGCAGTAGCACAATCAATTCTGGTGTATTCAATGGCATGTTTCGACCTCACTAAGTCAATGTGTGAAGAACTGAGCACTATGATCAATAGATATTGGTGGAGCCAAATGGACAAGGAGAATAAAGCACATTGGGTCAGCTAGGAGAAGTTGACAAAACCAATGAAAAATGGAGGTTTAGGATTTAGAGATCTTCATTCTTTCAATCCGGCCATGCTCACAAAATAATCTTGGAGGCTTCTCCAAAACGGATCCCTCTCTGTGTGCACAAGTTCTCTCAGCAAGGTATCATCCAGGCTGTTCGATATTGGAGGCCAAGGCAAAAAATGGTATTTCGTATACATGGTGAAGTATACTTAAAGGAGCTTCTAAGGAAGGGGGTTGTATGGAGGGTTGGCATTGGCAGCAACATCAACATCTCTTCTGACCCCTGGATCCCAAGAGGAAGTACTAGAAGAGTCATCACTCAAAAATGCATAAATGTTATAGACAAAGTAAGTGACCTGATTGATCCCTTTGCAAATTCTTGTGACAAAGAGCTAGTAAAACAAACCTTTGTCCCAGAAGATGCAGACATAATCTTACAAATCCCAATCCAAGAACACACTGATGACTTTGTTGCATGGCACTATAACAAGAAAGGTATGTTATCCGTAAAATCAGCATATAGAGTAGTTGTGGATAGCACACAGTCTCCTCAGGGCTAACCTCCACCTCAAGTGCAGATGAAGATACTGGGATTTTAATTGGCCAAAATTATGGTCTCTACCTCTCCCAAACAAGGTGCTTCACTTCTTATGGTAGCCGGCCACTACGAACAAAACTTCAACGCCGAGCTATGCAAGTAGACACTCACCGCCCTCTCTGTTTTTAGAATGGATGAGGACGGTGGTCACTGTTTTGTTAAATGTAAGAGGGTAAAGGAGGTCAGGAGGAAAGCTCTTCTCGAGCATGTTAGGGTACAGTTAATCCTTTGCAATGATTCCCTCAGCTTCATGGAGAAAATTCTTAGTTTAAGTGAGCGGGAGAAAATAAAATCTTTCCTACTCTTGTGGCGCTGGTGGCATGAGAGAAATAGAGCCAATGTTGGAAAAGCAATTAAATCTTCTAATGATATGTGCTCACTTATTGATTATGATGTCGTTCATGTTTACAAGGCAAAGGAATGCGCTGGTGGAGTGTTATATAAATGGAATGCGTTGTGTTCCTTTCCAAAAAAAAAAGAAGCCGGATGAGCGACGCGGAGGGCCGTGGGGCGTACGTACACGCGCTAGGGTTCGACTTCCGTTCTTGCGTCTCCCTTCCCTCGCAAGCCCAGAATATATATAAGTAATATAACCAACCAGGGACCCCCTCGCCGCCGCCGCTCCCAGATCTATCTATCTGCCTCCATCATCTCGATCTCTCCGGGAGACACAAGATGATGCTCTTGCCGCTGCCTCGCGTGGCCTTCCTGCTGCTCCTGCTCCTCTCCGTGCTGGCCGCGCCAGTGCTCTGCGCCGCGCGGAGCCCCATCTCGCCCGGCGCGCCACCCGCCGAAGCCCCCTCCTCCGCTCTGCACTCCGCCGCCACTCCATCCCCCGCCCCTGCCGCCAACAACGCCCACGATTACAACAACATCAAGGCCCTGACGGCGACGGATGTCAAGGCCGGCAGCGGCGGCGCGGAGGAGCAGCCGCACAAGTCGACGGCGGCGGACGTGTTCCATTCTTCTTCTTCCTCTTACCGCTACAATAAAGATTTGTACGTCAGTGAATGCTGCTTGTTTAGAGGATGGAAGGGAAGAAATTCAGCGTATTGCACCCTAGACTGGGCTCGTAATTGTCAAAAACATATGGATACTAGTGCTTGATTACATCAACAGTAGAATGTTCTGAGGACCCTCTTGTCGTTAATTGCCCCTTATAATAGTGGGAGATTTTCTTCTTGGACCCAGTTGGGCAAACGAAATATATTGTGTGTGCAACTATAAATTCCACAATTATGCCTTATGAGTATTATTATGCACTAGCTGTTTGAATATCTGTGCGTTGCAACAGGTACTTAATTTCACCAAATATGTAAACATCTCTATCTCTATCTCTACAACTTGTACCTCTATCTCTATCTCCACTTCATAACTTGCGAGCATTGCTATGTTCTGTGCACATTTCGGGCGTTAATATTTCCATTGGTTAAATTTCTTTTCCTGGTGATTTAATTCTATTATTAAAACAGTTTCTATTTTCATGTTACTAACGATTATATTCAGAATCTATAATGACTAGTTGAATGCCCGTGCGTTGCTACGGGTTCTAAACTTTTTTGTCTTATCACATAAACAAATATAATACACATAAAAATTGATATGTTTAAGAAAACATAGCCATGTAGTTTACAGTTTCCAAAAATAATAAGATGCTATTTTCACAAAATAGACCCAAATAATTATATGCCATTAGTATTAATTTCTAGTTAGCTTAAACCCATAACCTCATCATGCAAGAATTCACACATAGATTGTAATAACAAAAGAAATAAGGCGAACAACCGATCAAGCACAAGCACAAATTTGGAGCTAGATGAAAGGCATATTGCAACATGACATTGGTTTGTACTCATTATACATGCTATCTTCGTGATGTTGTTCATTAATTATTACTGCAAAACTGCTTCATCCGCAAGAGGTTCAATGAGTCCACTCAAAAGACCCTAACTACGGCCACAGATGTGTGAAGTTAGAACTTTATGAATCCTGACCATTTTGAAGTTAGTAACACTACAATAATAATGCTAAGACTGATGTCCTGATAAGAACATGTATCAGTAAGTTAAAATTCAGCATGTTTTGCCGAGAAAATGGATAGAACCTCTTGACTCATGTCTATCACACATCACATACGTAGTAGGTTAGGTTAAAATCCCTAGTACCAAGCTCAACCCAGTCCTGAGGAATTTTTATTACAATATCAAGCTAGTAACTGAACGAAATACAACCAAGTACAGTGATTAAACACACATATTGCTATCTGATGGTGACACAAACAAATAAGGCATGAACATGGACTACCCACAGATTCAATCATCTCAACTTCTTCCAAGGTGCAATGCTTGCAATGCTATCTATCAAACATGTATTTGGTACAATTTATTTACCTATTTGAGGCAAAGCATATAACAATGGTTGCTGCCTATGTAGGAACGAGGAGGTCCAAAACTGCATGTTCATAATGAAAATAAGGTGAGAGGATATATAGAGAAGACGGAGGGAATGTTTATTAGTTGTATATAATTTATTCCAAGCAATTAAGCAAAAGAAACCAGACATTAGACAAGATGGCATTAAGTAGCGGGCGAGCTGACCTGCAGGCTTTCCCCTTTACTGTTACTTCCATCGACGTGTAGGGAGAAATAAGTGCACAATCGCCATGGCGGCGTCATCTTGGAAGGTTTTTTTAGCATGCGTCATCTTGGAAGGTGAGATGGCAGCTGCGACCTAGAGGGTAGAAAAAAGCATCAAGCATGTTAAAAAAAATATAGGTTGGTCAGGCATTAGTTATGTCAAGACACTGTTCATCTCTTAATTGGTGGATCTAACTGGATATATAGAGAAGTATTTCTTCCGTGTTCTTTTGTTGTACCTTTGATGCACGGTTCACGTATGGTGCTTGATCTCCAGCTGCAACCTACCATTATAAGAGAAGCAGGCAAGCAGCACTGCTAATTATCTACTGCAAATTATGAGAGAAGCAGGCAAGCCGCGCTTGCGCATAGGCAATATAAAAATTGACTTGCCCACAATACTGATAAACAACATGATCACATAAATTCTCAGGATTGAGGCGCAATAAGAGTAACTAATGGTTCAATAAGATTATTTGACTTGGTGTTCTCCTTTTGGTAGAACTGATTACTTGCCAAATAAATTCCATAAAGATAACTTGTTGCCATCCTTTCTAGATAGTAAACTCGCAGCTCCAAAACTTCTGACGACTCTTGACCAACCAATGTATCTGCCCTCTGTGTAGACACCACTGATAAGTATTCATTTAAATGCATAGATCTCACAATTGTAACTTCATACATCATTGTATTTACTGTTTGCTCTGCTACTAAAATGGAATGAGGTATGACTACTTGCCAAGTAGATGTTGCAGAATACCTTCTGGATGTCTTTTTTAGACACTAAATTCTGATGCACTCTTACCGGTTCAATGTCTCTCCCTCCAACCTATAAATCACAATTTATAAATCCCCAAAATCACAAGTCACCTCTTAATCTGATTCCTAAATCAAAAATAATCGTAATGGTGATGTGATCACTTACCATAACTCAACTACATATCACATTCTGAAATCAAAATCAATTTCAATGGCAATGTGCCGTTCTGCAGGGTGGAGTCGTGTCTTCAGAACACCCTTTGTCTCTTGGCTCTACAAATGTTTGCCACCATGACGGAGAAATTGTACTCTACGAAGAGCCGCCGTTTGCATCGCCGCATCCCAATGACCTCTGTATCGCCATTCTTGTCAGTCTCATCTCGTGGTAGCTCTGGCAGCAGCAGAGGAGAGCAGACGGGTCTCACTTCTCATGACGGTTCCCTAGATCCAGAGGAGACTTCATATCATAATTAAGATGGCATCTCTGAATGAGTTAGCTTCATATCATAATTAAAAAACAATAAAGAATTCCATGTATATATATGTGCAAGCATGCTTTAAATACCCAGCCTCATGCTAAATGCAAACAAATCTGCTTGAGTTTAGGAAATCAAACTTGGTACAATGACAAAGCGATTGTTTTCTAACCGGGACGTCTATTTTCTTCTCTGAATCGACTGGACCATGAAAGGATTGGTCATAGCACCAGTAAATTTTTTGTACCCCATCTATACTCTTGCACCTTTTGCTTCTCATAAAGCCATATAAATTATAGTATATAGTTTGTGGCAAGAGAAAATAATTGAGGACAAAAGAACCGTATAAGACAGGCTAGAAAAAAGGTTTGCCCAATGCTTGGAATACCAAATAAAAACCTTTGTGAACGCATGGCATGTAAAAATGGTTCAGAACTCAACACCTGATTAACAGAACAAGCGATCCATCATCCATAGATCAATAGAACAGCACGCCAATGCATCCAATCAAATATCCAATGTACTGAACTGCATGAGAGATAGAGCTACTAACATCAGGAACAAGCGGGTGGGATCATGTGGACAGAACAAATAATTCGTGCCGCTCCGGCGTTGCCGATCCCATCCGGTTGTATTGTCTGATTCCCAGCGTGCACCTGGATCAAGAACCACATGGATGCCATGATACAGAGGTCATCGGGATATGATAGCTCAAGAAATTGGTGGCCCAGCAGCATGATACGATAAAAAACCCGATAAAAAAAGGAAAGCTTGTTCACCTCCGATAGGGATCCCTGCGGATCGATGATGCTCCTAGATCGCGCCGTAGGAACGAGGGCGGGAGGCGGCCTGGCGGTGGGAACTCGGGGCGGGCAGCATGATGGCCGCCGGAGGGAGGCAGATCTTGGAGAGCACAGGGCTCTAAGGCGTCGATGGCGGCGAAGGCAGTGAGGATGGGGAACGGAGGGAGTAGGTTGGCCCAGGAATGGTTTCTTGACTTTGTGACGGGTCTTTGGCGGTCGTCTCTCTATTGATTGCGATTTGATTAATTGCGATTTGATTTGATACCGTGATACCGTGATACCGTGATTAGCGCATGTCCTACGGTTTAAATTGCTGTTTTTTATTAGGGGTAAAATGGGCAATCAAATGATGTAGAGGCAAAGTGCCTTCACCAACTGAAAACCAATAGTAAAGATAATGTGTCCGGACTACATTTTAGTTATTCCGTGAAATCATTTTTATACTTTAGAGTTCGCCGGACCTCATTCTTTCGTCATTCGCCATTGATATCGATCTTAGTTTACATGCTTTGTGGTTATTGTATGGACAGAGGAGTGCCTTGTACGTAGGCTTATTAACTTAATCTGGTTATGTTCTCAAGAGGAACATTGTATACAAAATTATAACTTTGTTAAAATGTCTGACATTAAACTGCGAGTTGTGAACAATAATTTATTACTACTTATTTCTTAAATTCCATAGCGATAATTTGGTATCTATAACCGAATGAATGCTTGTATTTTTTTTCTAAATAGTTTGTCTTATCTAAATCAGATGTCTGAAGCTAGCTCTCCCTCACATAATATACATCAAGAACTTTATTAAATTTATGGTCTATTTTACAGGTTTGGAAATACAACTAACATGTATATATTTCAGTTGGCTTCATTAAAAAGCGACTTTGAGCGAGTTATTGTGCATCTCCTGATAGTGTTGTTGGGTAATAATTTAAGATAATTTTTAATACATATCTTATGGAAACATGTATATCTGAAATTGCATACCGCCGCATTTCATTACCGTCTTGCAGGTACCAGATTACATACTATATCTGAAATTTTGAACCGTGTGGACTACGCCAAGCGGGTGTAGCGGGGTGTGCCCTTATGTCGACCGTGCTGACCAATCCCAGTTCCCTCACAACATTGCCAAGCTCAGCCCCATCATCTGCCACCCACGCTACAAGACCCAGGTCTGCCTCACGGTCATCAGACCGTGCTGCATCCCAAATTCGCCATCATGGTACCCTTGCTCTGTCCTAGGTGAGTTAGAATGGTGGGTACTTACATGGTAGGTGTTCGTTTTTTTACTTTCTAATGTGACTTGCAATGCCCTATGAATTTTTATTATTATTTAATTCTAAGATTCTGAATATCTTGAAGTTGTGGAGATGTTAAGTTCCTATTTTGGTTACTTTACAGTTAGATGGTTTAGCTTCTCTGTCGCCTACTAAATTTTAGGCGTGAAAAGAATTTTGATTTACTATCTAGAAAGGAAGAAATAATACATAAATTTTCTATTTTGGACTTTTGGTAACTTTAAAGTATATTACACCCACTGAGATTTCACAATCTAGAATGGAAGAAAGCATACATAATTTTTTTTTGATTGTGGTAGATTATTTTCAACGTCAATTTTCGCTTGTGCATTTTGTTTTTTCAGAAATTTGGATCAAATAGATTAGGTTATTAGGGGCTTGCATTGGTGACTAAGATTTTGTATTTGTCTTTGTGTTCAGATTTATGGTCCCTAATTCATGGAAGCAACTACAGTTCATTGATACCTTTTTTTGCCATGGGATTGAAGAGCGAAAACATTGGTCGCAAAGCGAGCTGGATGTCCCCAAATCAGCAGATGCGGCAGCACTAACAAGAGCATTGGCACTAACGCAGCTGGCTGCTGGAGCTTGTCGACATGAAGAGGAATGTGAGGAAATCGTGTTCTTTTAAAATGGCAAGCTCCATAAACAGTGGTGTAGCAAAAGGCGTCCTAATTCCCAGCCATTTAAAATTACAAGAACAGATATATATCATGTTGGTTGATGCTTATATGGAAGTGCATTATGATAGGAAAATTATTTGAAATGTTATGTGTTATTTTCATGGAGAGCAGAATTAAATAGTTGAGACGCGCGTGCGCGTGCATGGCTACTAGTAATTCACAAATTTGTGGTGTGTGAAGAAAGAGACCTTACTAATCATCATTTTATAATCATCTTTCACAACACACTTCTATTCCACATTGATTTTGCTATTTGATACCAGTTTATATACATGAAGAATCACACTTCTGTTTCACCACGGCCGGCCAAGCAAGCAGCACAACACCACCTCCACACGCACCTTAGACCGGCTCCTAACGCCCTTTATTGTTAAAGTTGCCTACGAAGATCTCCTTGCCTAATCTGAACGCCGTAGAACCAGGCGAAGATCTCCATCCAGCAGCTGCAGATCTCGGCAAGAGATCTACCAGCCCTTCCATGGCATGGTGCCCGATGGCGGAACCAGCCGCACCATCTAGTACTACAACCCTAACCCTAATCCTAGATTACGTTGGCATTTCCCATCTGCCGTTCTTGACCGGAAACGTCGGCGAGCGGGCCTCAGTTCGGCCCGGTTCCTTCGGGGAGCTCTAAGGCTGCTCATAGTGGGGAGTAACTTAGAGTAGTGTCACATGTTACTAGTATATGTTACTACCTTCATAGTGGGTAGTAACTTATGTGTGATGTCATGCAAGGTGTTATTTATTAGGTTATAGACTCATTTTGCTTTGGGGTGTGTGATGTTATGGTAACATAGCTAGTTAGACTACTCATAGTGGAGAGTAACATAGGTAGTAACATCAACAACATGCAATGCCAACTAAGCATTTTGATGACATGGCATGTCATTAATTGAAGAAAGAAAATGTAGTGGTAACTAGCTATGTTACCATCACATCACACATTTCAATGCAAAATGAGTCTACAAAACAATAAATATGGTATTCTATGTTACTAGAACTATGATACTACCCACTATGAAGGTAGTAACATAAGGTAGTAACATGTACTCCCCACTATGACTAGCCTTACCACAAGCCTCTCTCTTTAATTAATGACCTGCCATGTCACCATTCTATCTTGAAAAGTGTGATGTTACCACCTAAGTTACTTCCTAGTCTAACTGTAGCGAGGAGAGAGAATAGAAAGAGGTAAATAGGGTCGGTGGATATACTCCTCGATGGATGTTTATTACACACAGTAATGACAGTATGAGATGCATGCACGCATGACAAGTAAGCGATGTGCTATGGATGGATTGCTACGTAGACGCGCTCCAGGCATGCATGCATGTAAGTACATGAGTGGCGATCGATGGATCGATGTGCTGGTTTTAAATTTGTTTGTTGTTGGACAAAGGATTCATGCAGAGCAGCAGTTTCGTCGCCGTGCATAATTAGCGCAAGTTCCAGCAGGGCCCCCGCCCCATGTCCGCCAGCCGCGACCCCGTCCAAGCTCTACTCTTTCTCGCGCCGGTACAAGGTCGACCCCGACGCCGGCTACCAGCGTGGATTTTTTTAAACATGATATAGTACAGTAGCACACACTAATCATAGTACAATATTTGTACAGAGAAGCTGGATGGTATTTTCTGCTGTAATCGTTCTCCTTTCTTCAGAGTTTACTTTTCAGATGTGTTTTATTATTGAAGCCATGTGTAGAATTAATAGAGGGGCAAGGAAGCACGTGGAAGCGACCAGAGGGAACGTGCACTGTAGAACTTGCTAATTTGAACAGCTACAACGTGGCGGGTGCACAGTTGGTCAGAAACGTCCACGAACAGTGATACAAACTGTGAGAGAGACGGTGAGCCAAAAAATTGACAGAATCGTAAGCTATTTCAACTTAATATATGTACCGCCGCGTCCATGAAATGATATTGATTGCCGTGAGAAACTTATGTTGTTATTGTTGAATTAACACTACGGGAAAGAAACAAGGGGCCGACGACCAGAAATTGTGCCGACGGCAATTTGTCGGGGCCGTCGGCACAACACAAGAATAAGGTAGCCAAGCAAGATCGCCGTCGGCACATAATTGCCGTTGGCATAGGTATAGCTGTGCCGACGGCCGCCGTCGGCACAGCCTATGCCGACGGCCTAGCCGTCGGCACAGTTTATTTATTTATAATCATGGTAGAGCTGTGCCTACGGCCGCCGTCGGCACAGTCTATGCCGACGGCAAAGCCGTCGGCACAGATTTTTTTTTTGCAAATTATTCGTCACAAGGCCTAAGCACTTTGTTTATTGATCTAACGGCGCTCCTAATTTGGACGATGTACTTTCAAATTTTAGATTTAAAACTGCATCTTCATAGATGTATGTTGTATCAACGTTATACAACTTTTTCCTTTGAAATAACTTGTTCTGATCTAATGATTACAAAGAAGAACCAAACTTAGCTTCCCTATTTGCATACGAAACGCCGCTTACATGTCAACAGTATATATGATGGCTAGTCGATCAATGCCCTCGTGGTGACTAGCGCTGCTGCAACTTGTAACTAGGCTAATAAATCTCACGTTGGATACAGTTTCAAATGAAACGAAAGTTTAACTTCTCTGAATGGGTCATTGTAGTACGCAGATCCTCTACAGTTCTTAAATAAATGTGCAGCAAGTACGAAATGCTTTAAAGATTCGGCCATAGCCAATCGATAATCGAAACAAGATGAACACGAGAAATTTTGTGCATCTTGCATGCTACAGTATTCATCATTAAACTAGTTTATATACATCGCCAGCTGCTACTGCTAGCAATAAGGTAAGGCTATAGTAGCTTGTGTTCTGAAGTGAAACGAGAGCTGATATGTGTATTTCAGGTGGTCTATTATTTATGTGGGGTGTTGTGCCCAGCTTTCGATTTCGTGTTTCGATAGCCACTTCACAAAAAAACTCGGTTTCGATACTTCAAAAATGGAAAAAGCACTTTTCGTGGGATGGAACAAAATGCATGTTGCAAATGATGATATAGATGTCATATTTAGATTCCTCTCATTTTTCTGATCAATTTAGATATATTATTTATCAAATTCCAATTTATGGATATGTAAATATGGATTATTCAATATTAAATGGAAAAAAGAAAATAAATTAATATTTATTTTATTTTACTGTTATTTGAATTCACGATTATTATTATTTATTCATTTTTGTTTACTTAAATAATTTTTTGTAATTCAAAATATAAAGGATTGTGGCATCATGCATAAGGGTTAATAGGCTCGATATGATACTATTATCAGTAAGGTATAACATCTTTCTCGGAAGCTAGGAAGGAACAAAGAAGTTAAGCGTGCTAGAGCTGGAGTAGTCTTAGGATGGGTGACTGACCGGGAAGTCTGATTAGGAGTAAGAGATTTGAGCTAAAATTAATTGTGCTTAGAGATAAAGATGTCCTAGTGTGATTTCTTGGTCAAACAATTCAAATATTTTAATTTTTTTTGAAAAAATAAAAAAATAAAATGTAAAATGTAATTAGCTATGCCGACGGCCTAGCCGTCGGCCTAGCCTGCTGTGCCGACGGCATATCTATGCCTACGGCTTTTTTTACTATGCCGACGCCTGCCTAGCCCGACGGCCTTGTGCCGACGGCTTTTAGAGCTGTGCCGACGGCTCGGGGCCGTCGGCACCTTGACTGGCTGCCGTAGTGTAAGCAAGAAGTCTTCAGTTGTAATAGAGAGTTTCCTAGTTGTTGTTGCCACGATGGCCCGTAATGCAATTGTATTTTTGCGTGCCTTCGCACAACGTCGGACCAACAGTTGTAATACATAGATGACGAACAATGGCTTGCTAGCTTGTAACTATTTTACCACGCAATCTGAGCTGTATAAATTCTTTTAGTACAATAAACGATTGTTTATATCAGCTACTGTTTTAGATTGCAAAAGAAAGAACCAGTATACAAAACGTGAGGTTGCTTATGTTCATCTGTCAACATGTTTTTCTCTCATCTTATTTAGCTAAGGAATTCCCAAAAAATAACCAAACTTACAGGTACATGTACAGGTCTCATGCAGACTACACTTGCTGCACTTCGCATGAAACTTCTGAAGAGGAGGTCCCATGGACTCATGGAAGCAGAATGGCGCTGGAGTTCCACTGACATGATCAGAACAGCCAAACGCTTGGAAGAAACTCTGTTGAAGTTCCTTTTGAAGGTACTATATTGAAAATCGGAAGGTCCCAGTGCAGATGTAACCTTCTTTCAAACTTTCAACAAAATTGTTAAGTTAAAGTATGATCCTCTGGTTGATGGTACATACATATAATATCACCATACTTCAGGAATAAAAATTCAGATGAAGTACTTTCCAATCTTTACCTCTTCCAAGATCATACACCAACATCCATGTAAGAATAATCATATATGTCAGAGGTTTCTGCTTCGGTACACCCCCCTTATCAAACTCAAACACAACAACGGCTGAGATTTCTCCGTACCTCTTTATAATTAAGGACATGATGGTCATTAGAAAGTAATTAAATTATAATATAGCCTGATTAAACTCGTATGGCCCATTTGAGCCCGTACATGATATACTATCAGTACGCGTATTTGTACGAATCTGATTCATGGTTAGCCAGTTTGTATCCACGTTCAGGGTGCCCATTGTCGCGGCTAGCGGTAGCGCCTTGACGGCGGCCGCCGGCACGAGCTGTTGCCCGATCTCGCGGCGGTATTAGGCCGGCGTCTGGCAAGAGTGCTCGGCAGTTGCGTCTAGCCGAGGAAGAGGCCACCGGCAGCTCGTTGCTTGGTGCGCCCGGCCTCAAGCGAGTAGGAGCAATACAGATCAAGCGGCGCGAGTTAGGTTAATGTAAGGTGCTGCTGCTCGTCAGTGTTCCCGAGCTAGCTCACGAAGAAAATGAAGCACAGAATTCATCAGGATCTACATGTTCGCCATGAACCCTTAGGAATACTCCCCATAGAAAATGATCCGGTTCAGAAATTGTTAATGTAGACTACTTATACATTGCACAAAAATTCAGACGTTCTTGTACAAATCAGGAACCAAGGCAGCATGTGCAGCACACCTCGTGGATCTGGATTGGGAAAAAGAAAGCCAAGAGATAGGGAAGGTGGGATTGAGGTCGACCGCTGCGACCCTCCTTCCCGTCGAGATGTATCCGGGCTTCATGTGGGGACGTCGCAGCCGCCTTCTGTGTCGCCGGTGTCAGCCACCGGGGTTGACGGGGACGGGAAAAATGATACAGCGATGATCCTTCTTTCCCTCTCCGTTTCCTCTCCTCGATCCCGCCGCCGGCCGTCGCGCGCGTAGGGATAGGTGTGGAATACCGTATGCCATACAGGTACAGGGTTTTGTATTTGGGCTTGGCGAGCGCATCTAATTAATCAGCCTAATTATCTAATTAGTGGAGAAGTCTATAATAACCTTTTGAGTTTGAGGAGGGGGGGTGTACCGAAGCACAGGCCTTTACCCAAAACGAAACCATGGAAAGCCAAGACAAGACTTCCGGCATCGTGTCCGTGTCTGCGGACGGGCTTGTTTATCTGATGCTGCCGTCCACTGCTTCTTTGTTTGCTCTTGTACAGGCGGGCGGCACGGCCGGATGTGGCAGTACCCGTGTCTGTTAAAGTTAATGATGTCTTCGGTATTGTGATCGATATTTCTTCATCCGAACTCCCATTGAGGTATTTTTTGGCTCGTTGGACTTGAATGGAAGAGGGCTAAACTCCACCTTTTCCACTCCTTAAATGGCTAAGTCTAGTGCATGCAGCTCCTCAATATTATGTCCTAGTAGCTACTCTTGTCTTTATTTATCCATAATCATCTATGACACCTACGCAGATGTCAAAGACAAGGAAAAGTGATAAAATCTATCTAAACTACTAGCTGTGCGAAATTTGTATGAAAATAAATGAAAACCAGTAATCATGTATAATAGGCATAGTTGTAGCTAGATTAAGCATGAGATGAGTGATTTATCTGCATAAAGTATGTTGTAAATATGCTTCATAAATGCACTCGTCATGTAACAAATCTATCGCGGTACACATTTTCATGGTTGACGAAACACATCTACCATGGATTTTGTAGAACTGTGATAGAAACATCTGATAGGCTTCATAGACAATGATATGCATTGCGTGGTTGAACACTCATTAACCAGGAAAAATGACCCTTCTACCATGATTTTGACCATTTTAGATGAACATTTTTTTCTAGAGTAAGTCTTGCAATGTGTGCATGTACTCACATTACTTTGCTTTTCATTTACATGCATCCTTGTGTTCTTCCAGAAGTGGGTATGGTGATATACGGTGTTAGAAGGGTTATCCTCTAGCTTGGCCTGTGAGGTTATGGACGTTATTGTTTATCTTTAGACCTCTTATTCCAATCTTCACTATTGTTTGTACTTGGATGCTATTTATCTCTCTGCTATGTTCTTTGTTTTTTGTTGCAATGTATCTATGTTAAACTTGGATCGTTGGAGTCATTGCTTTATATATGTTTTTTTTGGGTTCCATCATGAACTATTGTAATACTTTTCTACATTTTGATCTGCATCATGTATATGTTTCAATGTGCATGTGCTTGGTGGGCATCTTAGGATCATTATTATGTGGATTTTAGCGGATAGGATAAATGCTGCATTGTACCAATCCTAAAGCGTTACATAAGTGGAGCTTCTTCTTGAACCAACTAACACTTGAGCCGACTCACCTAGTCTCTAGTCAAAGCCCATCTGGAAGGAGTGGACACGAGTAGGACATAAGCCTCCCTAGTCATGTGGGCCCTCTTCTACTTGTGATCCTACAGGTACCCGATTGGTATTCCCACATCACACTACATGAATTGTGGGTCATCCTTGAATTATTATATGGAAATCAATTATTTAAAACAATCCCCACAATTCTTATTTGGGTAGTCAAATTATGGCCTATTCAAAGAATCTTATTAATGTCAATTAGTAAGGATTATTTCCACCTATCAACTCATTAATTATTACTTAATGGTTGCAAAGACAATAAACTACAATTCCCAACTTCTAATTTATTCAGATACAAACCTGACAATATAAATAGACATGTCGATTGAATCCGACTTCATACATCACAAGTTATCAATCCAACTCTAGAGTTCTACATCTCAAGTCACCAAACCGAAGTATCAACCATGTCACGCAAGGTGGCGATATTAGTTTTATCTATCTTCATATTAGCGGGCATCTACTGTACTAGTAAGTATACAGAACATAGTATTAAAGCTTCAGTTCAAATATTTTATGTATTCATGGATTTTTGTTGATATAGGTACATAAGCTAAGTGTAATCAACGCCGCTATAACCTACCACGACGTTGTGATGGTATAAAATGTAAGAATTTTTGCATACAACAAAAGTTTGAAAGTGGGACAAGCGGTTGGACTGAAAATCCTGATGAAATTCTTTGTTACTGTGTTATCTGCGATGATAAGACTTCATTTGATGGAGGCATGACGGGCCTGTTTGGTTTAAGCCTCAAGTTGCCACACCAAAATTTTGGCGTGACCAACTCAAAGGCATGACCAATATTTTGGTATCTGGTTGTTGTTTGGATGGTAGCCAATACACTCTACCAATCATAGTCATAACCAAATGAAGGGCTGCATGCACTCACTAATCGTAAGAAGCCAAGACCATAAAAAATCGAATTAGTCTACTGCATGCACTACAGGACAAGGACAATAAATAGAAAATTACATGGGACCACAAGAAAGAGATGGCCAGCCGACCATGCCAATTTTTTGGCGGACGATTTGCTCGGCCTCAACTCGCCCGCGTTTTGGGCAAGATTACACAGGGGTAGCGCGGGCATCCAGGGCCAGCCAATATTTTGGTACCAGTCCAAACGACCACCAAATTTCCTGGGCGAGCCTATTATTTGGTATGGTTACCATTGGATACAATCCAAACAAGCCCGAAAATACAATATCTGATGGACACATCACCAGTACAAGATTAGTGCTCTTAGTGAGGTTGTTTATTTGGCATAGAAATAAATTTCTGATAACGAATAAAGATATTCACATGAAATATATCATTACTATGAATTTTTTCATGAGCTATATACACCAGTAGTCCCAATAGTTGTCTTTTAGGTGCAATTTAGTCCCAATACTTGTAAAATGGGGTGTAGTAGTCCCAATACTTGTTCCTTAGATGCAAAACTCATCCCAAACAAATCAGGAGATGACACGTGGCATTGTTGGTTTTGCGAAAACGCCCTTATGTTTTTATTCTGGCACATATATGGCTATACTAGTTTGTTGGCACAGGTCCCACCGGTCAGAGAGGGTGAAAAGAAATTCTAAAATTAAAAGGGAGCCAATGAGATTCGAACTCAGCTAATTAGGGAATAGAAGACTGAATCTGTACCACCACAGCCGCGGGAACAATGCTGAATAAATGCATAATTTCCGTTTATTATAAATAACGTTCCCGGCCAAACCAGAGAATTCAGCAAAGAGTTATCGACTGTAGAGACAAATGAGCTGATTTTTTTTTATGCATGCATACTTACTGAATTTCTGCTGACTATGAAGTTGCGAATATATCATCAACTGGCCTAAATCTTTGATTCTCTCTTGCAATCTGATAGCTAAATACAAAAGCCCATATTCCATTATGGATTATCTCATTTCCTCCAATGGCATACAGTAGTGTTACATTTTTTGTTTGGAAATAGCTGTAATGTTTTTTTAACCGTAAATAGCAGTAATGTTGTTCTTTCATATGGTTATGCATGCTTCACAAACACATGACTGCTAGTCAGTTTTCTTGATACGCATTACACTTATGCCATGAGATATGTAAGGTAACATGGCATTTACAGTTACATTTGGCATCACAAGTTGTGCATAATACACAAGGCGCCATTCTGTCAAAAAATATGCCCTCTGTTTAAGAAGTGCTGACAAGTCGTCCGTTTAATGTGTACAAACGAACAGTATACATGTGTATCTGAACTGACAAAAATTTAAGGAGTGATAAAAGACATGTAGCATGCTTTTCTTTTGGTATCCGTGTTGTAGCGCTGAGTTGGGCGTTTAGAAATTCAAGCGGAGAAGCCAAACTTGTCGGCTTGGATCTGTGCGATATGATGATAAACGAATTGGCCTGGAGTAAAACTTAAAGAAGTTTGGGAGCAGCTGGTTAGTGCGTCTATACTGTAGTCATCAGGTTGTGCGTTCGAATCCATGTTCCAGCACTACATTTTTATTCACCCCTGTTCGTTCGGCCTTCTCCCATCACCTGACAGGTGGGGCCCGCATGCATTAAACATCAGCAAGGACAGATGTGATATACGAAACGTGTAGGGACTACATTGCAAAAAGACCAAAGCCACATGTCGGTATGAGGACCATTTGGGACTTGTTTTGCACAATGTTACAACTTTTGGGACTACCTGACCCCAATTTATAAGTATTAGGACTAAAATGCACCTAAAAGATAACTATTGGGATTAGTGGTGTATTTAGCTCTTTTTTCATTGTGTACGATATTCTGTGCAATAATGAATATTACCTTATGGTTATAGTATGGCGGATACGTGTAACACCGCGCATACATAGTATGTGATGACACGATAAGGTGTCGTGGTAGGCACTGGCGGGCCAATCTGGGCCATGGCCCCCCAGCAAAATAAAAAGTTGTCTATTATACCTTGGTATTTTATAGAGTAGAAATGGCTCATTAGATCAAAAGCACTCTGTACATTGGTCTCGACTGCACTGCTCCACTCTCCTCCACCTATGCACGTGAGTACATATTTTATTCTTTCCTTGAACGCCTCCTACGACTGTCACACTACTTGGTATTTTGGTTCGCATATCGTAATTGATTAAGTTCTAATTATGTCTCAGAAATAGTACTAATAATAGTGCTATTTTGTTTACAGATTTCTATATTTCTATGTGGATCAGTGTGAATGGTTAAGGGGAAAATATTATTTAAAAAGTTATTAATTCATGTGTTCTATGATGGTTACCTCCCCTGTTAAGTTATATTTTGGTACTATTTTTTATTTTAGAGTAACTTTTACCTATGAATATTGATGCAAAGATGTATTCTATAAGCAAATGAACAAGTACAGTGAAAATTTCTCTAGATGCTAGAAATTCTAATATATTAGGATTATACGATTAATTATGTACTGTCATCTGGTAATTTGCCCCCCCCCCCCCCCAGATTTCCTTCAAGATCCGCACTGCTGGTAGGTGTGTGTGTGGGTCCATACCATTAGGTGTGCCTTCCTGTTTATCACTACACGACACAAATTAATGCCCCTATGATGCTTTCGGCGCTAGGTTTTAGCCTGTTATTTTTATTTATGGTTCATTTAATTATTATTCCCTTTCTCATATTATAAGATGTTAATATTTCATAAGATATTAGTTTTTCGCAAACTAGTATAGTTTTCCCAAACGACTTATAATATGGGTCTAACGACACACTACATGCAAAGGCTGGTGTTCAATTATGTTAGAGTATATTTTTTGTTTGTTGTACAAGTATTATAACCTACTTTTTGTTGGACTTTGAGCTTAATATAAATATTAGAACCCCACATTGTTATACGTGTGAGGCCTCTGTCGCCACGGTCATCTCCATGAAAGATCCGCTGCCCATCTTCCGCAGGACTCGCGCCATGCTCCTCTTGAAAGAGATACAATAGGCAAAGGCAAGCCCACCAACACGCCCAAGAACAAGCAGGGGGCGCAATGTTGGTGGCAACTAGCGCCCGCCCCTGCACCGGCCGTGCCCTGGATTTATTTTTCACCATGCCTGGGGCAGTGGCGTGCACCCTCTGGTGCCACCATATATACCTATATCCTCTTCCTGCCATTCTTCTTTATGCACACTTTTAGGGCATTTCTTTGAACTCAACCATGCCCTTCTAGTTCAAAATCTTATTCGAAATTTGCTTTTCATTCGCAAACTTATCTGCAGTAATTTTTGTTCTTTTGATTTTGATGCCTTTGGTTTCTCTGTGAAGGACATGAAGACTCGTCGCGTGATTCTTCGTTGCAATAGTGACAACGACCTCTACACCTTTCTCGGCAACATACCCACCCGCCGGCCTTCCTTCACCGCCTTGATCGCCACCGACTCAGTCTTGTTTGTTCTTTTTTCCTTTTTGATTCGACCGGGACCGGCCGGGTGAGCGATGTTGAGATCCGCGGGAGTACGTACACGATGGGATTTTTCTTCTCTTAATTTTTGACGATAAATGGCACTTTATTGATTACTTAAGATCAATACAAAGAGCATCCAGGATGAGATCTGGAGCATAGTCTAAAAAAAAACTCAAACTAGGATCATTACAAGATCTAGCTAAAACATGTGCCACACGTTGATCGATCGATGAACATGAATGGATGAAGCTGACTGAAGAGTATAAGCTTCAAACCTGATATCAGCCACCACATTTCTGACAGGTGATCTGTCCTCCGCCTTCGAGCTCACTCTTTGAATCAATGAGAAGCAGTCCGAAGCAAAGATGGCATTAACAAACCCATGATCATGTGCCAGGGAGACAACACGCCGGAGTGCGAGAGCTTCTACCAGTTCATGGGATGCGAAACTTGGCAAAGGCTCACTGGTAGCAGTAACACAATGTCCCTGGTGATCGCAAACCACCACACCTGCTGCCATGCGATGGAAGTCATCAAAGAGAGTTGCATCGACATTAACCAGAACATTCCACAGCGGCGGTGGAGACCACTTCCTTGGTGCAATAGTCTCACGTCTATGACTCAGTGCGGGTTTATAGCAATGTAGCAGTATCATATCGACATATGCTCTGATCTTTGCTGCTGTGCGATTTGGATCCGATTGGGCTTGATTTTTCCGAACATCGTTGTGTGCTTCCCAGATATGCCAGAACAAAACCGCAAAGACTATTGCCTCTAGATCCATATCCTCAGACAAGAACTCAAACAACCAGGACTTGGTTGATACAAAGTCGCTCTTATGCAGCCAGATTCTGAAGAAAGATTCGACGATCCGCCACACCTCCTGCGCATATTGACAGAGTACAAGGGAGTGTTGAATAGACTCCACTCTCTCACAAAATACACATAAAATCGCTATTCGGGATGTGTCGGTGAGACATTTGGACTCCGCTTGGAAAAAGAATCATGCGCAAATCTCCAGACATGAATTTTCATCTTGTTCGGCGCATTAATCTTCCAAATTGCCTTCCAAGCCTTCTCGTCTTCATGGTATGCAGAAGTGAGACCACTACCACGGTAACTACGTGTCAGGTAAAATTCTGAAGACCGAGCAAAATTGTACGCTGATCACACAGAGTAGATTCCTTTCTTTTCAAACTGTCAGCTCACAAAATCCTCCCCTCCATGCTGACAGATTTGTACTTGTAGAATCTTGGATGCCGTTTCTTGATCAAAAAGGCATTGATCATCTCAGGGATCCATTCCCTCGTTTCCTCATCAAACAAGCAACTGATCGTGGCATGGTTCGGAATGGGTTTTAGGGGATTCACCATATAGGGAGGACGATTGGGTATCCAGTTATCTGACATAATTTTGATCGCCTTGCCATCCCAACTCCCCAGTGCACACCTCTAAGATGGAGCTCCCTTCTGAAAAGATTACTCCTCCAGTATAGGATGATGATTTGGGTTTCGGAGCATGCCAGAAATCAGTATGAGGGAAGTATCTCCCTTTCAGAACTCGGGCACACAAAGAGGTGGGCTCCGTAAGGAGACGCCAGCCTTGTCGCCCCAATATCGCCTGATTAAATAGTGACAAGTCTCAAAAACCCATTCTGCCGAGAGACTTTGGAGAATAAAGCCACTCCCAAGATCTCGAGTGCATCTTCTTCTTGCCTTCCTCCACACCCCACCACTCATTAGCGATCACCTTGTGCATTTTGTCACAATTGCCAATGGGGATTTGGAAGTAGCTCATAACATGAGTGGGGATAGTCTGAATGACAACCTTCAAGAATGTATCTTTCCCTCCCTGCGACATTGGCTTATCCGTGACTCTGTTCATCCGTTTCCAGATCATATCATATAGGAAGTTGAAAGTGGCCATAGGGGATTTGTCGACCGAAGTGGGCATGCCCAGATAGAAGTTGTTAAGAATTTTACTGTGTACGGCTAGACAATCTTTCACCCTTCCTTTGACTTGATCACTGCAGTGGTTCCCAAAGAATACTGATGATTTATCCAAATTAATCTTTTGGTTAGATCCATCACAGTATGTCTTGAGGGTAACTTTGAGGGCTTCCACACTCCTATTGTCACTTCTAGCAAAGAAGATGTTGTTATCTGCAAACAGTAAATAAGAGATAGGGGCCGAGTCTACCATTTCCAATCCCATAGAGCTCACCACGGTCCTCCTGTTGTTGCAGTAAACATGACAACCCTTTTGTACAAAGAAGAAATAAGTATGGGCTGATGGGGTCCCCCTGATGAATGCCTCAAGAAGGAACCACATGCTCAGTTAGCTCCCCATTAACACGAACGGCATAGCGAACACATGTGACACACCTCATAACTGACTGTATCCAATCCGGGGTAAAACCAAGCTTACTCAGACAGCCATGCAAATAGTTCCATTCAACTCTATCATAAGCCTTCATCATATCTATTTTCAGTGCAAAGAAAGGCATCTTGGAAGTCTGTTGTCTGATCGAGTGTAAGCACTCAAAGGCAATTAGTGCATTATCAGTAATTAGCCTGCCTGGGACAAAAGCGCTCTGTTGCTCAGAAATAACATCAGGAAAAATCACCTTCAACCTATTTGCCAAAACTTTGGAAGCAATCTTGTAGATCACGTTGCACAAGCTGATTGGTCGAATTTTTTTAAGATGTTTCGGCTTAGTTACCTTAGGGACAAGGACGATGATCGAGTCAAGCAAACCTTCAAGAACCTCCCCTCCCAAGATAAATGATCTTACTGCTTGGCAAATTTCTTCCTTAAAAAACTCCCGATGCGCCTGATAGAACAGCGCCACAAAACCATCAGGGCCCAGTGCCTTAGTCGGACTCATTTGGAATAGAGCTGCTCCAATCTCCTCATCAGTGTACGGTTTACATAGGTTTTCATTCATCTCATCCGTGACCTTAGAGGGGATAGCATCTAAAACTGTATCGACAGAGGTAGAGATTTCAGAGGTAAACAGATCTTCATATAAACTCTGGACCATACCTTTGATCTCTCCTTGAACCTCACATTTCGAGCCATCCGGACACAGTAGTAAATCAATCTTGTTAGTTTTCCGCCGTCTCGACTCTAGATCGTTGTCGTGCCATTATTTCCTCACGCGCAAACAATTCACAGTGTTCCGCTTCCACCTTTCTTTCTTCCTCAACATAGTCATCTGACAGCCCTCCTTCTCGGATATCACGTAATTTACCTCCAGCTGTCTGATTTTCTTTTTAACCGAGCCAAAGTTGGCTCAGCTCCAATCCTTCAACGATGATGCGACACGGCTGAGATTTGTCCATGTCGATTGCAAGGAAGTGACTCCCACACGCCCATCAGACCACGCCTGCTCAAGCACCTCCTAGTAGTCCGGCGCACTCAACCACATAGCTTCAAACTTGAAACCTTGTTGCACGGGTTATTGCTGGAAAGACCGTGCATTCCTCTTCAACGAAATGTGAATAGCATAGTGATCAGATGAGGTGGTAATAAGATTCTCCACCAAACAATCTTCAAAAATTCGGGAAAAATCACCATTTGCAACAGCCCGATCGAGACGAACTTTGACATGAGTGTCACGATCCTGTCTATTGCACCATATAAAGTTTGGGCCTTCAAAACCCAAGTCTGTGAGCTCGCAGTCCTGCAAGCAATCTCGCGAAGCGCTAATCTGATTTTCAGTCCTATCACGAGGTCCAATATGCTCATCCTGGGAGAGCACCTCGTTGAAGTCACCAACAACAAATCCACGGACCATTCCATTGCGCTCTGATAAACCGGAGAAAATCCCAAAACTCCGAACGGCGTTCACGGCGAGGTTCTCCATAAACAAAGGATGATCTCCATTTTATTCCATCATCCAAGGTAACATGAACATCAATACACCGTGAATTACAAGCTTGGACAGAAACCAAAACCGAAGGCAACCAAAATAAGGCCAAACCACCGCTTAGGCCAACACTGCTCACAGCATAACAACCAGAGTATCCTAGTGACCACATGTAGAGTAAGAACTAACGACTCGGTGCGCGTAAAACTAATCTTGTTGGGATTAGACGGACCATGAGGAACAGTACGTAAGACAATAAACATGCTATAAGGAGACAGAGCCCAAGGGTGCCAGCTCGTGGCCTTACGGTCCGGAGCTGCCTCGAGTTGGAGCCCGGCCGAGCCTGTCACGACGTACGGCTTCGATCAACGGAGTCCGTTGGTCACGCTGGGCCTACTGCATGCATGCCCCCGTCACCCCGCAGCGAGGACGACGACGATGTGCGTCGATCGGTGGTGTACCAACTACTGTACCATCCAAGGGGCTTCTTTACGGGCGCTGATGGAGGTCGGAGTGCAGGTGGCCAGGCGCGGAAATGATGAATCCTTCCACAGAGAAGCCGTAGCCATGACGGTTGGTTCCTGCTGTGACGCCGGATTAGGATGTGCCAATGTGCCATGACGGTTCATCTTCGCAGCCAACGCCAAAAAGCTGCACAAGATCGTGGCGGACCGGGAGCAGTACCACGTTCTATTGTTATTTGCAGCAGAATAAAAATGGAATTCCCTCCCGTGCCTACATACATGCATACATATTTACCAAAAAGCGAAATCATGCAATGACAAGACTTTTTGTACAAGTATTCTTACCTTACCCTAATTGGCCTTTGAACCAAATATAAATACCGAAACCCCATGTCGTTATATGTGTGAGGCTTCCTCCAAACCAAACTGGTTGGTGCTCCTCGCCAGGTCGGCCCCGTCGTCCTCTCCTCTACAGTCGAAAGTGGTCCATCTACATGAAGACGTCTCTCGGGCGTGTAGGCTACCTCAGCCATATCGACATAACCATCGCCACCGCCCCTACCGATGCGGCTTGGCAGGCCACATTTTACACCGTCCTCAACACACGCCACCATCAACTAAGATGTTGCCGACATGATCCTCACCGGCAATCAAATTGTTCAGAAACTCTAGCTCGCCGCCCAAGACCTCTTCTCCGCGAACAGGGAGAGTAAGGCGATCTATCTCAATAATGTCTTTTGCAAGATCTTGCACGTTGCTCTATCCATCCATGAGTAATACCGTCGTCTGAAACATCTCGCCGACTCCCTCGCCGACAATGACTCTCCCATCACCGACCGCGCCCTCATCGTTAGCACTCTTCGCAGGCTCGCTCCTCGATTTGCCTCCGTCGCCATGGTCATCTCCATGACCGACCCGCTGCCCACCATCCTCCGGACTTGCGCCATGCTCAGATGCAGCAGGACAACGCCGCGTCTAATGCCGCATCCACTGCGCTTGTTGTGCGAGCCCACGGTCCTACTCTGGCATGCACCAGCATGGGGGTGCCGCGACGTGCCCTCCAACCAGGGCAAAGGCAAGCCCGCAAACAAGCCCAGAAACAAGCAGGGGGTGCAATGGTGGCGGCAACCAACGCCCGTCCCCTGCACTGGTCGGGCCCTGGATTTGTTTCTTGTCGGGTGTGGGGCAGTGGCATGCACCCTCTGGCGCCGGCATACTCAGGCCCTGTCTATAGACCTACAACAATACCGCCGCCGCCGGTCTAATAGACCGCCTCTCCGGCCTCGTCATCGTGAACCTGGGACAAGTCCGCGCTGATCGTGGCCCTCACCAACCTTGCTCTCCAGCAAGGTGGTTTGTCATGGACTCGGTCACGTCGTCGCACATGACCAACGATGATGGTAAAATCTCCCGATCCTCAACTCTCAACTCTCTGCACTTTGACACCGTAAGCAATGGCACCACCATACCTATATCCTCTTCCGACCATTCTTCTTTACGCACACCTTCATGCCACGTCTTTAAACTCAACCATGTTCTTCTAGTTCCAAATCTTGTTCGCAATTTGCATTCCATTCGCAAATTTACTCGTGCATCTCTGTTCGATGGTTTAACCTTCTTCTCCATACTAGTAGTTTAAGATTGTTGTCAATTGAGCATCTTAAGTTTACAGTTAACCAGAGATAATTAGAAACAAAGATAACACCAAGTTAACATTTCTAGATCCGTTATAAGATATGTTTTCATAATATTTAATTATTTTTTTATTTTAAATCACATACTCCCTTCATCCGAAATAACACAATGTTTTAGATTTGCATAGCCTCCAATGGACAACTTTGTCTAGTGCTCTACTTTTTATAGGAATATTTTTTTCGAAAAGGAGACAATTGCCCCATCCAACTTTACAAAGTTTGACTACTATATAGGAAAATATAACAACATCTACAATATAGAAAAAACATCAACATCTATATAGGGTATCTTTGACCTCTTTTTTTTGATTTGACATGGGAAACAAAATAGCTCCCATCCCTGAATTGGTGACTACTCATCATGTTTAATAATAATGGAGTGTCTCTACGTACAAATCAAATTATGTCGGGATTAGTGTGATGTGTTCTAGGGATATATAAGCCATATAACTAAATCACCTAGGTTAATTTTTGTCATTGGATATGTTCTATTGTTGAAGTCTTAACCTTGTAAAGTTTTCTTGATTCCAGCTGAAGTTTTATAGAGCAAGGGAAAAAACCAGGTGTTTACAACAGAAACAAAAAGAAGATGATTATATTGGGGGCAGGAATCCACCGCGTACCTGTGTTCTTGACCAGAAGATAACCTCCCCATGACACCTTGCGATTGCAAAAGTGCTTCCGCAGAAGGGGCGGGGCGGGGGGGTGGGTGAGATCGGAAACGATAAGTAGAATCAATTGATGTGCTTGCGAAGCAAAAAAAGTAGAAAACCTAAACATCACGACAAAGCGTGTGAGGCCCTTGTAGTATAATTTAGGTTTATGGACATTCTAATTCGTTGAATTTTCTTTTCACTTTGTATGGCATTTTTTGGTCTCAATGATGGGTGCCCAACTTTGAATTAACAAAGCCACAACGGCCAGCATGTTATAGATGTTAGACCTACTGGGGTTACCAGCTTACAAGAGAAAGCACAGAGAGAAAAAACAACGCCTAAACAACAAAAATGAAGACTACTCCAAGCATGATAGAAAGGAAACTAAGTGTGCTAGGATTGAAATCTTCAACCTCTACTGGCTCAAGCACAAGGCGATGCCGTAAAAAATTTGGGCCACAATCGTCACCAGGATCAACAAGGAACCGTCTTCTCGAGCTCGTACGAATAGCAAAGAAAGCCACCAGAAGTGCACAATCGAGAATCAAGGTTCCAAGGTGACGCCTCTCGAGCATCAGAATGTCACCGTCGCCCGCCCAGAGGGGCAGGGTTTTCACCTAGAAACACAAGACCAAGAATAGGAGATGCACGAAGTCACCTCAAATACGCCTCACAGGAGGAGAATGGCATCCACAGATGTCATCGTCATTGGCACCAGACTAGCTAGGGAAGGATTTCATCCAGGCCATCCGCTACTTCCATGTCACACCGTGCCAACATGCCGGAGATGTACGACAAGCAAATGAGACTCCAACAGCAGACCAACAATGTGGAAAAAGCACAACAAAACGAAGCGCAAAGTGATCACACTTCCCCCAGGATTTGACGGAATCAAGAAGGATGGACGGAGGAAGCAAAGTAGGTGGATTGTTTCACACCGGTGAAGAAAATGAAGTGGACTCCGGGATGAAGAAGGGGAGGGTGCCGCGAGACCTCTGCTCTGGCACCAGCGGCATGGCGGGTCACCCTACCATGCCTGCATTAATCCCCGACTACACCCACCTCACTCCAGGTTGCTCCAAGCCAGTAGCGAAAAACGACCCAAAGAACATGCCTCCACACAACCAGCCTCGTGAAGGACCGCCGACGGACTCGAAGACCAGCACCACCGACCACATGACCACACACCATGACCAGAAGAACCTGCCCCAGATCTGGGCGGACCAGATCGGAGCACCCACCAACGCGCAAAAGATCACGGTTCACATCCGACAACAACGGAGATTGATCTGCAGCGGGCAGATCCAATCCTCTTTTGTGCACTGCAACAACGGGATCGGCCATACACACTACACCATAGCGGAGCCTTGATGTCTACGCACGCTTCTATTCTTGTAGACAGTGTTGGGCCTCCAAGTGTAGAGGTTTGTAGAACAGCAGCAACTTTCCCTTAATTGAATCACCCAAGGTTTATCAAACTCAGGGAGGTAGAGATCAAAGATATCCCTCTCAAGCAACCCTGCAATTAAGATACAAGAAGTCTCTTGTGTCCCGAACACACCCAAGACACTTGTCAGGTGTATAGGTGCACTAGTTCGGCGAAGAGATAGTGAAATACAAGTAATATGGATGATTATAAGTGGTAATTGCAATCTGAAATAAAAATGGCAGCAAGCAAACATGTAGCAGAACTGGTTGTAAACGGTGTTTCAATGCTTAGAAATAAGGCCTAGGGATCATACTTTCACTAGTGGACCCTCTCAACAATGATATCATAATTGAATACAGAAATATCTTTTCTTCACTATGCTACTCTAAACTACTCTCTGGTTGGATAACGAACACCAATTCACCATGTAGGGCTGTAAAAGAACACCTTAAAGTTTGCATTCCCCATCTAGGTAACCCCACACTGTCACCTTGAGCGCCCTAGATGGTTCTAGACAAACACCACAATTTCATAGAGACATCCAACTCAAATTATAACTCATGATAAGTATTTATGTAATCTTTAGCCTAAGAGCCACACACGGTGCGCACACTATCAGCTTCACACCGTGGGACAAGGTGTCTCCGGAGATCACATTAATAAAAGCACTTGAGTAGCATAATAGATGAAGAGTAACATCTACTTATTCAACTAGATTACAAAGCTCATGATCACATAAAGATCACACCATGGGAGAGAGAGATAAACAATATAGCTACCGGTAGATCCCTCAGCCTCGGGGGAGAACTACTCCCTCCTCATCATGGGAGTCAGCAACGGCGATGAAGATGGCGGTGGAGTCAGTGGAGATGGCTCCGGGGGCAATTCCCCATCCCGGCAGGGTGCCGGAACAGAGATTTATGTCCCCCAAAACTTGTCTTCGATGGCGGTGGCGCAGCGGAACTTTTCGTGGATGGAGGCTTAATGATCTAGGGTTTTCGCGTCGGGGGCAATATATAGGCGGAAGGGCGAGGTTGGTGGATGCCCGAGGGGCCCACACCATAGGGCTACGTGACTAGGGGTGGGCCTGCACCACCCTACGGTGCGCCCATCTCGGTGCCCCCTTTTATCTCTGGTTTGGACTCCGTTGACGTGTCGGGAAAAATAGGAGGTTGGGTCCTTGTTTCGTCCAATCCCGAGAATATTTCCTTAAGTAATTATCTGGAATAGAAAAACAGCAGAAAACAGAAACTGGCACTATGGCATCTTGTTAATAGGTTAGTTCCAAAAAATGCATAAAAATGCCATGAAGTGTAAACAAAACATAAGGCAATTGGTGTAAATAAGCATGGAGCATCAAAAATTATAGATACGTTTGCAACGTATCAGCATCCCCAAGCTTAACTCCTGCTCGTCCTCGAGTAGGTAAGTGATAACAAAAATAATTTTTGAGGTGACATGCAGCCAACACAATCTTGATTAAGTTAATATAAAGCATTGCAAGTTGAGATTAAAGTACTCTAAACATAGGCATAAAAGATATAATTCTAACAATAGAACTTAGCAACCATGTTACAACATGAAAAGCAACACAAACAAAAGATCATGAATAATAATGCATCGAAAGTTACTTGTTTGTTTTGAGCATAGAGAAAACATAGCAAAGTGGTATTCAGCTTGTCCTTCATGGAATAGCAAAACATAAATGCATAGGACACCTTCAAAGTTCGAAGGGTGACTAGATACAAATAATTTGAGAACAAGCAACACCATAATCATGAATCAATCAATAATAAATTTTGGGACTATGCACATTATACTCATAATGACAACTATGCTCTCTTAATTGGTGCATAAGGATAGAAGATGAAGACTCAACATAAAATTAAAAGAAAGACCCTTCACAGAGGGAAGCAGGGATTAATAAGTTTTATAAAACTTCCAAATGTTTAAAGTATGGTACTCATTAGCTTTGAGCTCTCATTGCCCCTATCATAAGCATCTTGAATGGTTAAAGTTAATGTGAGGGCAAATATGAGTTATATGCTTGACAAATCACAAGTTGAAAACCTCATGCCCCTTGAATACGAGTACCTAAACCTCACGCTACTCAACTTAGGTCCCAAATAAGTTATTGTCATTGTAAGCATACATGTATCATTGAGAACGCCAGCGGGGTACCTCTTGCCCCATGATATAGGAGTTTTCCCATACCAAAATGACAAGACAAACAGACAATGAGCATCCCAGCAATCCGTTTATTTACTACGGGCATAGTTTTTTTATTGAAGATGCTTCATAGAATGCTCAGGTATGGTGTAAATTTCCACCATGAATGATGCATGCCTTGGGTTGGCGGCCCAGGCTTTTCTATAACACATATACAAACTCCATGAGCTTACAAGTTTCCATTTTAATTCACACCGTTAGGCATCCATAGACAAAAGAACATGATATCAACTAAATAGGAATAAGTGCAATGTTGAAAGCGTGCCTCATGAAAGCATGGTTGTGGTAACTCCCAACTCACAATTTGCAAGAATATAATTTCATAAGATGGTTACAATGGTTCAATTTTATTAAGTGCAAGAAAATAAAATGTGCCATCAAGTTTGTGAGAGCTTTACTAACTAATTTTCTCATAACAAGCATTTAATTTGGAAGATAGATAAAGCATGATGAATATACTTGGAATAGCAATGATGCTAATAGGTAGATATGGTGGACACTTTTGGTAAACTTTGGTTTTTGGGAGTTGGATGCACGAGTAGAGCTCATACTCAGTACAGGTGAAGGCTAGCAAGAGACTGGGAGCGACCAATTAAGAGAGCAATAATGACCATAATCATGCATAGCGACAAAACATTATTAATCAAAGCATAAAGTGATATTACAAGTCAAAAACTAAATGATCATAGAGGCTTGAGGTGACTAGTTCATAGTCATAACATGGTGTGAGCATGCGCCAAGTCAACCCAAATAAAGCATCAAAGGAGAATACCACAATATTATGCTTTTGTATGATAAAAACAACACATGATTCTTTCAATAGCATATTAAGCACTCTCAATTATTTGAGACAAGTCATGATACAACAATAACTACTAAGCATATAATCAAAATAATATCTAGCATGACATGCTAAAGTCTAAGCCACCGTCTAAGCAAGCTTCCTTTTGCACCACTATAAGCATGAAATATTTTACTCTTCTCCAACACCAATCAACTTATTTGAAACAACTCTCATAGATAATAATCAATAAAGACCAGAGAGCTAATCATAAACAAGTGAACCAAACCAACAAGCTCTGAACAAAATAGGAGTGGAAAACAAGAGCTAAACGCAGTACTAGCAAAAAGTGAACACTCACAGAATAATAAGAGTGCAAACTAGCGTGTTCTAAACAATGAAAACAGAACGTGTCTCTCTCCAAAAAAAAATGCTGGGATCCAACCATTTATTACAGAAAACAAAACAAAAGAAAACTGAAAACAAAAATAAAGACGCTCCAAGAACAACACATAGCATATGAAGCAATAAAAATATAGTGTCTTGAAAGATGACCTGATATTTTTGTTGATGAAGAAGGGGATGCCTTGGGCATCCCCAAGCTTTGACACTTGTACTTCTTGGATATTTCTTGGGGTGACATGGGCATCCCCAAGCTTGAGCTTTCGTCCATCCTTCATCTCATCACATCATTCTTCTCTGCCTACACTTGAAAACTTCCTTCATACAAAACTTCACACAATTTTCATTAGCAACATCAGTGTATTCAAGATAATAAATCCACTTTGGTTCAGTTTCAACTCAAGTAAAACATCCATTAAAACATTAGCTACTATAGCAACTTCTTTCAAAAGTTTTTCCGATCAAAAGAACTCAAAAAGAAAGAGATTAAGAGGCAAATGCAAATAGTGGCAGAAATCTGTCAAAACAGAACTGCAGGTAAAGACCGATTTTTTCAAAAATCATATGTTGCTCAAATCTAAAAGAGCAAATGTATCAAAATTTAGATAATAACCTGGGGCATACGCACAAAAAATTTCAGATCAATCCGACGTTCTGGCTGAGAGAATTAATTTTTTTGGTGGCAGCACAGAATCAGTTTCAGGACAACAACTTCCCCAAATATTACTTCCTCCCCATTAGAGGCTACTCTTGGAACAAAAATGAAATAAAAAGGATAAGAAGAGGTTGCTACAGAGGTAAAAACTTCCAAGACTCAAAGAAAGAAAAATAATCTAAAAGCAAAAATATAATGGGTTGTCTCCCAAAAGCTCTTTCTTTATAGCCATTAAGATAGGCATGATAATTTCTATGATGCTCTCATATGTATAAATTGATCATATATAAGAATGCATCAAGAAGCAAATATCCAACACATTTAAGTCTAACCCACTTCCTATGCAAAGGGATTTTGTAAAAAAATAAATTATTGAAGCAAGAGGCTACTAGCATAGGAAGGCAAAACAAGTGCAACATCAAAACTTTCAACATAAAGAGAGGAGACTTAATATTATGAAGATGCATAAAACCATGTTTCCCTCTCTCATAATAACTTTCAGTAGCATCATGAATAAAATTAACAATATAACTATCACATAAAACATTCTTATCATGAGCCACATGCATAAAATAATTATTACTCTCCATATAAGCATAGTCATTCTTACTAATCGCAGTGGGAGCAAATTCAACAAAATAGCTATCATTATTATTCTCATCACCATAGTCATCAAATATAGGAGGCATATTGTAATCATAATTAATTTTCTCCTCAATAGTAGGTGGACTAAAAATATCATATTCATCATTGTAATCATCATATATTGGAGGTATAGTATCATCATAAGCAATAGAATAGCTATGTTCCAAAGTATGTTCATTTGTAAACATATCATCATTGGAAGGAACAAGGATAGTACTAATAGTACAACAATTATTAATATCATCATTTTCAGAATTGGTACCCAAGAGATTTTCAATATCAAAAGTAGTGTGCTTTTCCCAATCATGATCACTACTATAGGTAACAGGCATATGATCATCGTCGAGTTCAGACTCATCAGCAAAAACTATAATAGGAGCAACATGCTTAGGGGAAGATACTGTTTCCTCTCTCCTTTCACTCCTCTTCTTCTTCCCCTCTTTAAGAGGGAGAGGCTTTAAAGGAAGCTTCTCCACATACCCTGGTTTATTGTCAGAAACGATAGAAGAAACTTTGGAGGACTCCTCCTTTTCATTAATAAGAATAAAACAAATATTAGTCCTATCATATTTTGGTAAAGTCTCATCTTTTATAATATTTTGTATGTAAGTATTTGTGTGGCAATTATCAACACAGTAAAGATGACATCCATGCAGGACGCTATTCATATTAAAAGCACTCATATATTTCAAAGAAGTTTTTCTTGATAACTCTTCACACCCCAAAAATAATGTAAGTTCATCATGCTGATTAGGAGTGACCATGTCATCACAATACAAACTTGCAGTACTCATTGGATAAGAAAGGCTATTATCATAGCCTGAGCATTGAAAATTGAAATGACCCACTTTATAGCAAAGTTCACAAATAAAAGGATAGAGGGCACACACTTTTTCACCAAGATCATTTAGAGCCCTGCCCCACGTTCTAGTTTTTTCATTCCTGTGATGGATACAATATTCTTCTTTGATTTGATTCTTTTCACAAAGTCTAAGTGCTCCACAAAAATTAACACTACTAGGAAAACCCTTATCCATGGGCCCATTATCTACGGCGCACTACATTTCGGTGCTCCACAGATAAGTAGCCGTGGCGCAGCAAGTGAAATGCGCCACATATATCACCTTATTTGTGGCGCACCAAACAAGGGGTGCGCCATGCATATGTGTGAAGGGAATATGCCTGAGAGGCAATAATAAAGTGGTTATTATCATATTCCATGTTTATGATAAATGTTTATTTCTCATGCTAGAATTGTATTAATCGGAAACATTAATACATGTGTGATTAATAAACCAAAAAGGTTCCTAGTAAAGCCTCTCTTTTATACTAGCTCGTTGATTAACCGATGATCAAGGTTTCCTGATCATGAACATTGGATGTTGTTAATAACGGGGTCATATCATTAGAAGAATGATATGATGAACACTCACACCCATAGTACGAATAGCAATATGATCAAGTCATCAAGTTCATTGCTATATCAAACTCATACGAAATAGTTCTAATCCTCAGACCATGAGATCATGTTAATCACTGATGCCGGAAGAGTGCTTTGATGATATCAAACGTCACACCATTACAGGGTGATTATAAAGGTTGATTTGGATATTCTGAAAGTATTAGTTGAGGCTCATGGATCAAGAGTGGGATTTGTCCATCCGGATGACGGAAAGATATTCTCTGGGCCCTTCTCGGTGATATTGCATTGGAATCGCTTGCAAGCATGTGACTAGGTCACGGGAATGCATTATCACGGAACGAGTAAAGAGACTTGTCGGGAACGGGATCGAACTAGGTATGGTTGATACCAAATGATCGGATCTCGGACAAGTAATAATATTGCGAGACAAAAGGAATTAACTATGTTCGTTAAAGGTTCACACGATCACTAGATTCATCGTTGAGTAAGTGGGAGTCGTCATGGATTTCCAGATCCCGCTGATGATTATTGATCGGAGAGGAGTCTCGATCATGTCCACGTTATTCACGAACCGTAGGGTGACACACTTAAGGTTTGCCGTCGTTTTTGAGTGGATACGATACTCCGATCGAATTACAGGATAGCATGAGGGTTGTTTCAGAAAAGCACCGAAACTTTTTCGGTATATCAAAATAACTCAAGGGGGTATTTGTTAATGTTTGTTAATTGATTGAATTAACAAATATTAAAGAAATAAAAATGTTTTATTAATTCAATTAGTGTGAATTTTAATTAGCATGAATGTCATGCAAAATTAAATGGGGGGTTACCTCATGTTGATGAGGGGGTTACCACCATGAAGAGGGAGTTACCACCATGAAGAGGGCCATGAAGAGGAGGAGAGGACTCTCCTTGGCCGGCCACCCCCTCCTTGGGGCTGCCACCTCCTCTCCTATAAAAGGAGCCCCTCTTCTCCCTCTTCACACACTTCTTGATCCTCCCCTCCCTCGCATAGTTGCTGCCCAATATCCGTCTCAGCTTAGCGAAGCTCTGCCGGAATTGTAGTTCGTAGTTCATACACTTGGAGAAGTGTGTGGTGGAGTGTCCGGCGGATCCCTTCTTCCGCTGCCCCGCTGGACCGAGGGCGTGGAGGAGTCGACGTCGAGCTGTACGTGTGACCGAGCACGGGGGTGCTGCCACTTGTGGCGCCGTGTACATGATCTTGTGATCGTCAAGTGAACCACTACGTCGACTACGTCAAGTGAACAACTACGTCAACTACGCGCGTCTTCCTCGACTCTCCATCGGCAACATTTGTGCGGGAACGTAATCCCCGCTTCCGATCATCGAGGGTCAGTTAATCATTGCTACCATCTTGTAGAGTTTTCTTGGCTAGTTTTGTGTTTATGCGTAGGAAATTTTTTGATTTCTATGCTACGAACCCATCAGTGGTATCAGAGCCATCTCTATGCGTAGTTGGTATGCACGGTTAGAACACATGTAGATGTGGGCGTTGATGATCATGTTATTGCAATTTATTTTGTATTTTGGATCATAGTGGCATAGTGGGATTGAAGCTGCCCGAGACTAACCTTACGTGACCGCGTTCACGAGACTTGTCCCACACTTGACATGCTTCGGCATATGTGGCTTTGCGGGTGCACGTTTGTCCCACTATAGTTATGATCTATTTTACAAATAGTTGTTAATAATATTTTTATCACCGTTGTGGTTACATATTCGTAGGTAAGAACGGTTCTTTCTAGAAAGCCCCAAACCACGTAAAATATGCAAGACAAATTAGAAGCGTCTAACTTGTTTTTGCAGGGCATGTGATGTGATATGGTTAAATTATTTATGTTACAAATTGTATGCAATGATCCTTTTTGTAAGTTATAAACAACCGGCAGGAGCCATATGGTTGTCTTTACATTTAAATGGCCTGCATGCCGAATATATATATCCAAGTGATATATTGTAATGGAGGAAGACAACCAAGGTGGCGCGCCATGGACCTTGGTGCTACGCCGGTGGAATGATGAAGATCATGCCATGACGCACAAGATGGAGATCGAATGCGTGAATGACCATATCATATCACATTATATATGCATGTGATGTTTATCCTTTTATGCATCTTATTCTGCTTAGATTTGATCGCGCGGTAGCATTATAAGATGATCCCTCTCACATAAATATCAAGATAAAAATATGTTCTTCCATAGCATGCACCGTCAAGAAAGTTCGTCGTTTCGAGACACCACGTGATGATCGGGTGTGACAGACTCTACGTTCACATACGACGGGTGTAAGACAGTTTTACACACGCGAGTGCTATGGTTCTACTTGACGAGCCTAGCATGTATAGACATGGCCTCGGAACACGAACCGAAAGGTTAAGCATGAGTCATATGGTTGATATGATGAACATGGTGATGTTCGCCTTTGAAACTATGCCGTTGCACGTGATGATCGGTTGCGGTATAGTGAATTTGGTTCGTGTAATCACTTAAGAAAACTAAGAGGGATGTTGTTTTTTAAGTGGGAGTTCACTTAGTAATTTTGAATTATAGAACTCAATTTATCATGAACTAAATCAAAGTGAATTTGCATAGTTTGTTGTAGGCATTGGCATCCGTTTACTACCTTGCGTTTAGCTATAATTGAGATAATAGAACTATAGAATTCTGGATGTTAACTTTACGAACTGGTATCGTATTGTTTGAATGTCAATCTAAAGTTTAAAGTCCTATTGCAAACTTTTAGCAAACCTTGGTTACTCGATAAAATTTAATAAGTAGTATTAAATCAAGAGTAATAATTCTAGTGTTAGTATCTAAGTATCACATTTGTCTCCATGATCCTTGATATTCAAAAGTTGTTTTTAGTATCAAGGTTGTCTAGGAGTTGAAAGAATTGTTTCATGAACTATCATGTGTGGAAGATATTGTGATATCTGAAACAATGTTGGTTGCAATGTGATAGAGTATAATTTAGTAAGACACATGTTCTCATATTGTATGAGAATTTGTGAAGATTGGAGACGCTAGGCGTCCAGATCTCCTAAAAAGGTTTTAGGAACTAACATTATACTCATAATTCATCCTCATAAGCTATAGTAGCTTGATCATGAAAGTTGTCATGATAGGACGAATGGAAGATGTAGGTAAAATGTTTACTACACTAAAAGATTACTAAAGAATGGAATTTAGAAGAACGCCAAATAGTTGATAATGGTGATCTACTTCAAAGTGTGAGTCCAAGGGTATTAGTGTTTGACTAATCATGCCTTGAACTATGTGCCATGTGAATGGCGCTACTATTGATGTTGATAGATTCTTCTAGAAGGAAAAGAATTGCTAAAAGAGAATCCAAAATTTATTCAGGCAGAAAAGAAAAGACTGGAAATGTCCAGCTCAGGTATATAGAAGATATACATGTTATGGGTGTTTTCATTGCTTGTTAAAACAATGTGGTTCTTGGGTATTTGATACTAAATTGGTTGGTATGAACTGTCATACAGAACAACGCAATACAAGAACTACAATGGCCTAATTAACTAGCAAATGAATATGGGATGATTCTCATCGAAAACAAATAAAGTGTTATTGTGTTTCGTTGGAATTAAACCTAGCCTTCAAGATTTGTTTGAATAATTGTTATTTTGTTCTGGTATTATGAGAACAATGGTTGTTCAAATTATTACCGCATTCATAAAAGATGGATGAACACTTATCTTGTTGGGGAAATCACATCCATAACACTGATGCTAAAAGTGTCTCAAGACAAATGATTAGAAGATCACTTATGAGTGACACCACCATTTAAATCATATTGGAAAGTAAACATGAAGAAACTCCATGTTGATGGGATTTTGGAGTCTTTTGATTTTTGAATCAATTGACGCTTGTGAAAATTTCCTAGAGATGATTAAAACTCCGTTTGTAGGCCAAAGAAGAACGGACGACTAACTTATTGGAAATTGTACATGTTGATGTATATAGTCCATTATGTGTAGCCGTGTGTGGTGAATTCTTGAACTTCATTTACTTTAACCGATGATTTGAGTAGATATATGTGTATATTTACTTAATAAGGAAGAAGTATATAATATTTGAAAAATGTTCATAGTATTTCTAGATGAAGTTGAAAATCATTGTAACAAGAGAATAAAGAATTTATGATTGGATCATAAAGGAAGATATTTGAGTTACAAGTTTAGCAAACACCTAAAAGTTGAGGAATCGTTCTATAGACTTGTATTTCCCGAAACACCACAGGAGTATGGAGTGTTCGAGAGATGAAATCAAACTTTGTTTGACATCGTTGGATCAAAGGTGTCGTATATAAAACTGCCATTATATTTTAAGGATAAAGCTTTAGAGACTACCGCTTTTACACTGAAAAGAGCGCCATCATGATCCATTGAAATGACACCATATGAGTTATGGCATGGGATAAAACCCAAGTTGTCTTTTCTAAAATTTTGGTATGCTAGGCATATGTAAAATGTTTACAACCAAAGTCGGATAAATACATCTTTGTAGGTTATCCCAAAGTAACTATTGGGTATTCTTCCAGAACACTGAAAACAAAAGTGTTTATCGCTGAAAACGTCAAGTTTCTTGAGAAGGAATTTTTCGCAAAAAGTCAAGTGGGAGGACAATAGAACTTTGATTGGGTTATTGAACCTAAGCTATATGTGCTGAGTAGCGCAGCACTGGGAAGTGTCCCGGAGGTGGCCACAATGCGCATGGCTGTCGTACCTCAAAGGTTGTGGTCACATAGATCTAAGTTCCTAGTGAACCGTGTGAGTCGGGTAACAATCAAATAGTTAGATTTGAGAATACATCATTATTGTTTGACAATGATGAACCGACTACATGCAAAGAAGCGATGATGGGCCCTGACTCCGTCAAATGGCTAGAAGCCATAGAATCCGTGATAGTTCCATGTATGAGAAACCAAGTTTCTGAACTTGGAAGACCCTCAAAAGGCATGAAGCCTAATGAACATATTTGGATCTATAAAGGCAGACATGGATGTTTAACATCAATAAAATAGTCGACACATCGTTAAAAGAGTTTACGATTGTGTTCAAGGAGTTGACTGTGACAAGATTTGATCTTTCACAGCGATATTTTGTCTGGATGGATTACTGTAGCAACCACTATATATGCCAAGTTTGGTATATGTTAGTTGGACAAACAAGACAACATTCTTCTAATAGAATGGTTACCTAGGACATGTACATGACATGGTCCAATGGGTTTTGTAAATTCAAAGGATGCTAAAAGGCATGCAAACTTCAATGGTTGAAGTAAGCATCGCGGAGTTGGAATATTCACCGTGATGAAATAATTAAAAGGTTTAGTTTCATCAGATACGATGAATATGCTTGTATTTGCAAGAAATTAAGTGGGAGCGCTGAGACATATTTCTAGTACATTATGTAGAAGACATATTGTTAATTGGAAATGATGTATCTTTTATTGACATAGGTTAAGAATTTCATTAAAATTAGATTTCAATGAAAGACTTAGGCAAAACGAAAATATTGGGTCTCGATGTCTATGTAGATAGATCGAGGTGCCAATATGGTTGTGCCAAAGTACATAGATGAAATATTGAATGAAGTTCAATATGGAAACGACAAGAAAAGTTCTTACCGCATGGAAGAGGTTGGAACAAGATTTAGGTGTTTTTGACACTTGATGAGTGAAGCCACATGAATGATTTGATCGATCATGTATATCATGATATGTACATATCCAGATATGTCCTATGCTCTAAATGTTATGAGCATATACCAGAGTGATAAATGTCATAAGATGATCACTGGACAATAGTAAAGATATCCTTATGTGCTTTGGAAGGACTAAGGATATATATTATGTATGACAAAGTGACACATAGTTCATTGTAAAGTGTTACATTGATACTAAGTTTGTCACAAGATACAAATTAAGTTTATCTCAATTTTAGCTATATGTTTAGGTGGCACAATGTAATGGAAGGAAGTTCCATGGTGGATTTGGATGAGTTCCAAAGTTAAGACATTGTGATGGATTCTACAACAAAGGTTGAGTATATGGCTGCTTTAGAAGTAGCAAAGGAGGGCATTTGTGTCAAGAAGTTTGTTATCAAACTAGGTGTTGTTCCAAGCGGGCTATTACTATGAAGATCTATTGTGTGACAATAGTGACAACATAATTTTAGCTAAAGGAACTAAGGTCTCACCTAAGGACCAAATTTATACCCAACTATCTCATTTGAGAATGAGTGATGCGTAGAGACGCAAAGATATGCAAATACACACAGAACTGAAAGTGTCAGATCTAGAGATCAGATTAACCACATGCAACGCGTACGTATAACACATGAATGCCATAAGTGTTATATACGCAAGTATCAACTAGATTATTGACTCTAGTGCAAGTGGGAGACTGAAGGGAATATGCCCGAGAGGCAATAATAAAGTGGTTATTATCATATTCCATGTTTATGATAAATGTTTATTTCTCATGCTAGAATTGTATTAATCGGAAACATTAATACATGTGTGATTAATAAACCAAAAAGGTTCCTAGTAAAGCCTCTCTTTTATACTAGCTCGTTGATTAACCGATGATCAAGGTTTCCTGATCATGAACATTGGATGTTGTTAATAACGGGGTCATATCATTAGAAGAATGATGTGATGAACACTCACACCCATAGTACGAATAGCAATACGATCAAGTCATCAAGTTCATCGCTATATCAAACTCATACGAAATAGTTCTAATCCTCAGACCATGAGATCATGTTAATCACTGATGCCGGAAGAGTGCTTTGATGATATCAAACGTCACACCGTTACAGGGTGATTATAAAGGTTGATTTGGATATTCTGAAAGTATTAGTTGAGGCTCATGGATCAAGAGTGGGATTTGTCCATCCGGATGACGGAAAGATATTCTCTGGGCCCTTCTCGGTGATATTGCATTGGAATCGCTTGCAAGCATGTGACTAGGTCACGGGAATGCATTATCACGGAACGAGTAAAGAGACTTGTCAGGAACGGGATCGAACTAGGTATGGTTGATACCAAATGATCGGATCTCGGACAAGTAATAATATCGCGAGACAAACGGAATTAACTATGTTCATTAAAGGTTCACACGATCACTAGATTCATCGTTGAGTAAGTGGGAGTCGTCATGGATTTCCAGATCCCGCTGATGATTATTGATCGGAGAGGAGTCTCGATCATGTCCACGTTATTCATGAACCGTAGGGTGACACACTTAAGGTTTGCCGTCGTTTTTGAGTGGATACGATACTCCGATCGAATTACAGGATAGCATGAGGGTTGTTTCAGAAAAGCACCGAAACTTTTTCGGTATATCAAAATAACTCAAGGGGGTATTTTTTAATGTTTGTTAATTGATTGAATTAACAAATATTAAAGAAATAAAAATGTTTTATTAATTCAATTAGTGTGAATTTTAATTAGCATGAATGTCATGCAAAATTAAATGGGGGGTTACCTCATGTTGATGAGGGGGTTACCACCATGAAGAGGGAGTTACCACCATGAAGAGGGCCATGAAGAGGAGGAGAGGACTCTCCTTGGCCGGCCACCCCCTCCTTGGGGCTGCCACCTCCTCTCCTATAAAAGGAGCCCCTCTTCTCCCTCTTCACACACTTCTTGATCCTCCCCTCCCTCGCATAGTTGCTGCCCAATATCCGTCTCAGCTTAGCGAAGCTCTGCCGGAATTGTAGTTCGTAGTTCATACACTTGGAGAAGTGTGTGGTGGAGTGTCCGGCGGATCCCTTCTTCCGCTGCCCCGCTGGACCGAGGGCGTGGAGGAGTCGACGTCGAGCTGTACGTGTGACCGAGCACGGGGGTGCTACCACTTGTGGCGCCGTGTACACGATCTTGTGATCGTCAAGTGAACCACTACGTCGACTACGTCAAGTGAACAACTACGTCAACTACGTGCGTCTTCCTCGACTCTCCATCAGCAACGTTTGTGCGGGAACGTAATCCCCGCTTCCGGTCATCGAGGGTCAGTTAATCATTGCTACCATCTCGTAGAGTTTTCTTGGCTAGTTTTGTGTTTATGCGTAGGAATTTTTTTGATTTCTATGCTACGAACCCATCAATGTGGGCCCCAACGCGCACCCTAGCCGGGGGTGTCAGGCCCCCATATATGTGGCGCATTAAATGGGTGTGCGCCATGGATATGGCAGAGATTAGTGGCGCACCACAGATCCATGCGTCATGGATATAAGTGGGTCCATCCTGTGAAAAAGGTGGCAGGCATATCCGTGGCGCATGGCTCTTTGGTGCGCCACTGAGGTAGATATTTGTGGAGCGCCATAATGATGTGCGCCACGGATATATCGTACCTACCACCATAAAGGTGCCATCTCCCCCTACCTCCCACTCCAAACCCTCACTCCCATAGATCTAGCTCTAGTTCCTCTTCCTCTCCACCCCCATTTTCTTCAATTATTTCTCCATTTTAGGTAGCTAGTCAAAACCTTGGATTGGATATATATGTAAGGGTTGACTTCCTCCTTCCTCCCCTCCCACATATATCTAGCTCTACTCCTCCCACTAGCTAGCACATATCTTGTCTCCCTCAAGTTTGGCTCTAATAGGTGAGTATATGGTTGGATGAAAACATGTATGCTTGTTTCCTTGTGGCGGCCAACGCGGCACGTATGGCGGTGTTGATGTGAGATATATATGGCATATGTGTTTTGTATGTGATCGAGAGGGGCATGGATGCGTGTGTATGGTTTGTGCAGGTACCGGCGTGTGGTGCATGGATGTTTGCCGAAATGTTGATTAATTTCTGTTTTGGCAAACTTTTGCTCTACCCATATGTCCTATTTATAGGGAAGGTCATGCTGAATTTTTCCGGTGATGACCATAAATTATTCTAAATATTCTCATTTGCTCCATACCATGCAGGCAACGATGTTGCGCCACATGAGCGAAGGTATGGTGGCTAGATACAAGGAACGCACGATGGCCGTCATGATTCGGAACAACATGTCCGAGATAAGATGTCCTTGTCATAGATGTAACCTCAAGGCCCTAATCAAGCCTGATTCTAGTACATTGGATAAGCACTTTCTCATAAGTGGTTTCATGAAAGGCTACATTGACGAGGACGTCAACAACGGGCCCCCGCCGGCAGGAAATGGTGACGTGGGAGGCTGACGAGAAGGCGAAGAGTCACCTAGACAAGATGAAGGAGATGCGGGACATGATCATGATGATGACACCAGATCCGATGGTGGTGGAGAAGATGCAGACACCGCTAACTTCAGCCTTGCGGGACCCTCATGTTCAAGAACTGCTCCTCAAAGAGACAAGCAACGCCAAAGTTGTTGCCCATGAGAAAGACAAGCTGGAGCAAATGGAGAAAGATGGGAAAACTCCGTTGTATCCTGGGTGCCGGCCCGGGGATACATGCCTGAATGTAACCCTCAAAGCTTTGGAGATGAAGGTGCAACACAAATGGACCGACGTTAGCTTTGACGATAACCTGGAATACTGACACGAGAAGCTTCCCGAGGGGAACACATTGCCAAGGAGTACTGAGGAGGCCAAGAAATTCGTGTGCCCTCTCGATCTACCGCACGTGAAGTATGACGCATGCATCAATTATTGCGCACTTTATCGGGACGAGTACAAGGAACTAACCACATGCCCGGTGTGCGGCCAATCATGATACAAGAGAGGGAGCAGGAAAGTTCCTCGAAAAGTGGTATGGTACTTTCCTATCACCCCCCGTCTGAAGCGGTATTTCATAGACCCTAAGGAAGCGAAGCTCATGCAATGGCACGTGGAAAGGGAGAAGCCCGGAGATGATCCGGAGAAGGGCACGATCCTGACACACCCTGCGGACGCTAGCCAGTGGCTCGCGTTGGACATGGAAGACGGTTTCGGGGACGATGCCAGGAACGTTAGGCTGGGTATGAGCATAGATGGACTCAATCCCTTCGGCAACCAGAGTAGCACGCATAGCACCTGGCCTGTCTTTGTATGGCCATACAACCTTCCCCCTGGCTGTGCACCAAGCAGAGATACGTACACATGAGTATTCTTATTCAGGGGCCGAAACAACCAGGTATCGACATGCACCTGTATCTCGAGCTATTGAAAGAGGAGTTAGCCATGTTGTGGGAGATGCCGGTACATACGTGGGATGCCTACAAAGGAGAGTATTTTGGTCTGAGAGTCGCGTTGCTCATGACGGTGCAGGACTATCCTGGATACGCATATGTCTCTTGCCAGGTGGCCCATGGACACAATGCATGTGTCAGGTGCATGGATAAAGCGTCGCATGTCCAGCTACCGAAGGACCCCGGTTCTTTGAAAACCGTGTTCCCTGGCATTCGAAAGTGGCTTCCCGCCGATCATCCTTGGAGAAAACGCGGAGTTCTGTTCAATGGTAGTGAGGAGCTCGAAACATCCCCACCTATTTATAATGGAGAGGATATCAATGATTTGCTAGAAGAATGAGAAGCGTGCCCCACGCCGGGAAAGAAGCATCCGAGGGTAAAGCCGCTGCGAGGTGTATGGAAAGCGAGGTCCGTTTTCTGGGACCTGCCGTACTGGAAATACCTCCATACGCCTCATAGCCTTGATCTCATGCACATCACGAAGAACGTGTGCAAGAGTCTAGTTGCCACTATCGTCAACATGCCAGAGAAAACCAAAGATGGGCCAAAGGCAAGAAACGACCTGATCAAGCTGGGCATCAGGAAAGAACTTCATGGAGGATGCCCCGATGACGCTGATGATGATAAGACGCAGGCGGATACTCAAGATCATATGCGCAAAAAGGCTAAGAGAAACGACTACGACTGCCACGTGCTGATGATGCAAATACTTCCAGTAGCGCTCTGAGGGATCATGGATGAGCACGTACGTGAGACGTTGTTTGGCCTCTGCAACATTTTCGACGTCCTCTCTAGGAACTCGATCGGCATGAAGCAACTCGAAAGGCTACAAGGTGAGATCGTCATGATACTATGCGAGCTCGAGATTTCCTCCCCCCCCCCGCGTTCCACGACATCATGGTGCATCTGCTCGTCCACGTGGTGGATGATGTCATCCACCTCGGGCCACCATTACTCCACAACATGATGCTGTTCGAAAGGCTGAACGGCGTTCTCAAAGGCTACGTTCGCAATAGGGTGCGTCCGGATGGAAGCATAGCCAAGGGCTTCCTGTCCTACGAGTGCATATCGTTCTGCCAGAATTATCTAGAAAACGAGGACGAGGACATCCCTATTGGTCTGCCAATCAGGAGGCACCTCAGCAGGATCCATGGGTTTGGTCACCGTGATGGCTTCGTCCCCATGCACGTCGTCTTCAAAGCCCGACAACCATACTTTGACAGGGCACACCGAGTCGCGCTACAACACCTTGAATTGGTCACACCTTGGGTGTTAGAGCACAAAAGCTTCATTGAGAAGAAGTTTACTGACACGGGCATACGGAGGATGAAGGGAGACGTAACTAGAGAGCACAACTCCAGCTTTACGCGTTGGTTCAAGGAAAAGCTACTCCAGCTTCATCATGGTAACATGCCTTCCACAGAAGAGGAAAAACTCTTATTCGTCTTGTCACAGGGCCCCGCGATGAACGTGAGGACCTATCAGGCGTACGACATCAATGGTTCCACATTCTACACCGGGAAAAAGGACCATAGCAGCGAACACCAAAACTCGGGAGTCACGATGCTGTCCTACGCGACGAGGAATCCACCTTCAATGAAAGGTTCTTCAGGAGGATGGAGGAGATCTGGGAACTCAACTACTATAGAGAGAAGATGCCAATGTTTCGGGTCAAATGGGCCAAGAACGTCGAAAAAGAAGGCCGGTACTTCACCACCATGGTCATACCCGAAGCCAAATCCAGCGCGAATGTCCAGGCAAAAAATGAGCCATGGGTACTGGCGAGCCAGGTTGATCAATGCTTCTTCATTACCGACCCGGTAAGGCCTAGCCGCGTTGTCGTTAGGAGGGGAAAAAGGAGCATCATCGGAATGGAGGGAGCGGCCACCGAGCAAGACTTCGACAAGTACGGCGATCCCAAGATAGAAGAGGAATTCGATAAGTACTTCGACAGGCCTAGTGATGCCACTGGAAGAAGGAAGACCACCCTACCCGCTAAAGGATGCCCGTACACGAGAAGAAATCCTCATGTTTCCGGGCTCAATTATTCAACCGCGACGAAGAAGGGCAAGAAGATCATGACGAGTCAACGACGGTAGCTCGTTCGGAATCGACATCGGACAACATGTGTCATTTTTGGAGGAACAATCATATAAATGATTTTTGGTTTTTTGTAACAATGATCATATATATGATATATGATTCATATGGTTTTTTGTAATAATGATATATACATGTCAGACTGGTACTATTTAAAAATTAGGGATTTCTATTCTCGTGCCCCTGGGTTGTTAGTTGTACTCAGTTTTCCCCAGCCGCTTAACTTTTCCTCAGTTTTCTCCTCGCTCCAGTTTAAAACCCCTCGCAGATGCTCGGACGGGAGGGTTGCCGTCTGGTCAGAGGCCTTAGACCGTTACTGGTGACGGCCAAGGAGCCGCGGTGGTTGTGAATGGACCGTTGCTTTTGAATGGTGTTGACTGTTGACCCAATGAGACACGTCGGACTGGCGGTCACTCACCCAAAGCTTTCCCCTCTGCCCGAGACTGGAAGAGCTCACCGCCCCTCCGCCGCCACGCCGTCCTGCCCTCCTACCTTATGGCGTCATCTGCCCCTGAGCCGCCCCCGTCCCCGCCCCCACCACCACCCCCGGGAGGCGGAGAGGGCTCCGCCTCCACTAGATCTACCCCTATCGCGGTAGAGTTTGTACATCTGTCTGGTGTGCCGATTATGCCCCTCAACGGCGGAGAAGATTGGGAATTGGAGGGATCTAACGCATGGATTCCATCTGGGTAAGCATCGTCTGCCTATGTGAATTAATAGTAGGCAGTTTTTGAGCGCGAATCGTTGTTGCTCAACTAACTGCGTTGCTTTTCGAATAGGATTGATCCAGCGCTGGCTTTTCGGCTGGTGGTTAGGCTGGATACTAGCTTTTTGCGTTGTCGTGGGAATTTGGAGACAGTAGCCATAGGGAGGCTTATCGAAGGGGCTCGACGTTGGTGACGATGGGTTCGGCTCGGGATTGTGCCAACAGAGACACCTCGGTTTACCCAGGTTCAGGGCCCTCCCGGCTGGAGGTAAACCCCTACTTCCTGCCTGCTTCGTATTGATTGGATAGTAGCGATTATAGTGCTCCTCGAGCTGTTCGGCTAGAGGAGGAAGAAGAAGATCAGATCCCCTATGCTAAGGGTCCAGGCCCCCTTATATAGACGGGGGCCTGGTTACAGGTTTCAGTAACGCTTCGGCCGGCTGCCGGCTCCTTGGCGGCGGCGTCTTTGGCCTCATCTGCCCTGGCCGTGCTCTGGCAAAGGCACTTTATAAAGTGCCTTTTCCCTGGGCCGGCATCTGGAGAGCATATCCCCTCTCCTTCGCCTAGGATCCCGCCGTGGGGAGGAGTCTACGTCTCCTCATTGGTCGGTCGTGGTCGTGGCGTTCGTCACACCTGTCCTGCGCCTCTGTCGCTCTTGTCGGGACCATCCGGCTTTTGGCCAGACAACCGTTGAGGGGTTTCGTCTCCTTCGCCCGGCTCCAGCCCTCCTCGGTGGAGTCGTCAGCCGGCCGCTGGCGCAACCGGCCCTTCCGGCTGGAGCCGGTCTTCTTGCGCCGAGGCCGTGGGATTCCTCGGGACGCCAGCCGGCATACTGCCTGGCCCGTGGTACGCCCCCTAAGTCATCCCCACGACACTAGCCCCCGAAACTGGCGAAGTCTCATGGGCTAGCATGGGGCTTCGGCGGGTTCTTCTTTTCGCCGATGTCTCGCTCGTCTTCATCGAAGTCCTCGGGCCTCTGGTTTGACTTGGTCGATCTAGTCATCGAGGCTAGGCCTTGCAGAGTTTTCCTGGCCGTCTCGGGACGAACCGGCTCCGGGATGCGGCCCGGTGGGAGGCCGTGAGCCGGCATGCTGCCCCTTGGGAAACCGCGCCGCTTCGAATCTTGTTCCCACGCAGCGACTGGCGCCGCATGCCAATGGTTGGTCTCGTCATTTCAGCTTCGGAGTCATCATTGCCACAACTCCCTAAGTCATCGTGCTGAAACGATGTGTCCCATCAACTCCTCCCACGATCCTCTGTGGCAACTGCCGCAGTGGTGCACGATACGGAGGTTGGTTGCTGAAACGTCGGGGGTTATCCTTTAAATCTCGGAGCCTTCGAGGGTTTTCCTCATTCTCGAGCGTTCCACTTCCTTCACCTGCCTGGCCGGAACCGTCGCCTCCACCACTCCCGCTCCGCTCTCAATGTCGGCGTCCGGGGCGAACTGCGGAGCCGGGGCCGGCGATGGGTCAGACGAGCGTGGTCGTCCGCTTGGTGGCCTGGCGGGGAAGCCGCCGATGCCTCGGAAACGCGGCCGCCCGCAGGGCAGCCGCAACAAGAAAACCCTGGCTGCGCTCGCGGACGCGGCCACCACCACCGCCGCCGCCGGGCCCCTTAGGATCGGCCACTCTTCCAGTATCGCGGCTCCTGGCGGGACTGCGGCTGCCAGCGGCGCCGCGGTTTCCACGGCCGCGACCTCCGTCGCCGGCCTCTCCGGGACGCCCCTACAAGCGGCGGCGGCCCTTGTCGGCGCCGCGATGGCGTTTGGGGCCGCCCCTCCAGGCCTCGCCGGTCTGGACGTCGGCGGTTCCTCCAGCGCGGCCGCTGGGAAAATGCGGAAGGCGCCGCCGCGGCCACCCACCAAGCAGCGGCTTTCCTATGTGCCAGTGCATGGGTTTGCCACTGCCTTGGCGCCCCTGCTGGCTGGGAGCGATGAGCGTCTACCGCTCCCTGCTAGCTTCGTCGGCACCATGGGGAGGAATCCCCCGACGAGCTTCATGATCGAGGACGGCAGCGGCGGGCAACCGCTGTACGACGTCGAGGTCCTTCATGACGGGGAGGGGAAGAGCTACCTCACCGGGGGGTGGGGGCGGTTCTTCCACGACTACGGCCTGGAGCGGGGGTGGTCTCTCATCCTGACCCACCGCGCCGGGTCGCACGTCCTCTGCGTCCGCGTCATCGACGGCTCCGGCTGCGCCCGCGCCTACTCCCCCTGGCCATGATCGGCGAACTGCCCAGAAGCCTCCCTCTCGGCGACGTCGTCGTCAACAGGAGTCTAGGGGGGGAGTCCTTTTGCTATTCCAGCCCTTAGCGTGGCTTTTATTATGTAACCACCAGCCGTATGGCTAAGAACCTTCTTTAGTTTGCTATGTGAATGTCTTTCTTCGCTATGTACTTTTGCCATCGCGCAAAACGCCTTCTGCTTGACATCGCTGCGCCGCGACGGTTCTTCCCTTAGCGAAATTGCTTGTTGCGCGAATCCGTAGGTAGAGACTACGATAGTCACTGGCCTGTGCAAACGCTTCGGGCAGGGCTCCTCCGGCTTCGATGCGGGGGGAACGATGCTCCTGCTAGCCGGCTATGGGGAGCGCAGGCTAGCTCCGGCTCCGGCGCGGATGGAACGGCGCTTCTGCTGACCGGCTCCAGGAAGGATGGGCTAGCCCCGGCTCCAGCGCGAATGGAACGGCGCTTCTGCTGGCCGGCTCCAGGAAGGATGGGCTAGCCCCGGCTCCAGCGCGAATGGAACAGGAACCGCCTCTTATACCGGCTCGACCAAGGGTCGGAGCTGGCGCGCTCCCTTTCCCGAGCCTTCGCACGTTCCAAGTCACGACTGGAGTAGGCCTCCTGGTTTCCGGCTTTAGCCGTTTCTTTGCGAGTGTTAGGTTTCGATTTCGCTGCTCGTTTACCGATCGTGTCGCCGCGCCAGCTGCTCGAACAGCCGGCGAGGTACTGGGGCTGGCCTGCTTCTGAGGGCCAATTCCCTTTCCCCCTAGCCCCCGAGTTTTGGGATAGCTGGACTGACAGCTAGCTCGAAACTGATTTTTCGCGAACGATGCCAATCGCCAAGTGAGGTAGCTCTAGCTTCGAACCTCTTGGGCGTGGCTTCTCAGCCCACACATCAAAGACTGTGCTTATCAGCTACTCGCTGGCTTCGCATTTGCCCGGTTCCCTCAACCTTTTCCTTAATCTTCCCACCCTTCGGCCCTTCTACCCCCAACCGGCAGCCTGGTGCCGGTTGGTCTCCCTTGGGCCGGCAGCCGAATGCCGGCCTAGGGTGGGAGCGTGCCGCGGAGTGAGAAGTAGTACTTCGGTCTATCAGGCCCCCGACTCGTGCTAGCCTACGATTAGTTGACAGACACTGCCCTTAACGTTTGGTTGAGCGGTTTTTCTATCGCTTGTGTTTCCGCTCTGCGGCTTTCCCTCGTATGTGGCCTGCCGGCTCCTGTCCGTCCGGCTACGCGGAGCCGGACGGTGGAGGTTGGGCTCGAGACCTTGGTCATACGCAGTACTCATCCGGCTGGCGTGAGATCGATCGTTTTCGGGGCAGCCGGCTGCGGCTCGGTGCCTGGAGCCGGCTGCCGGTCAAGTGAATAACGCAGGAAGCAAATCATGCACAGAGTGTTTTTCTCCGCAGCCGGCTGTAACTTGCCGCTCCGTTTTCCTTTATTCATTGACATATTTTTCGGGGTACAAGCTTTTGCCTTAGCAGAAGAAAGGTCTTAAGAGACTGACATTCCAGGGACGCTCGGTCTCCTTGTCAGAGTTGTCTGCCTTGTTCTTTCTGGGCTCTTGTGCGTCGATGAGGTAATATGCCCCATTGCCCAACACCCGGCTGACAATGAACGGTCCCTCCCAGGGAGAGGACAGCTTGTGCATGCCTTTAGTGCTTTGGACCAGCCGGAGTACGAGATCACCTTCGCGAAACGCGAGCGGGCGAATTTTCCGGCTGTGGTATCGTCGCAGCTGCTGCTGGTAGAGCGCCGATCTAGCCAGAGCCTGCTCTCGAGCCTCCTCGAGGAGGTCGATGCCATCTTCGCGAGCTTCTTTTGCTTGTTTCTCCGTGTACTGGACAACTCTGGGCGCGTCGAACTCGATGTCCGTGGGTAAGACTGCCTCTGCTCCATAGACTAGGAAGAAGGGTGTGAAACCCACAGAGCGGTTCGGAGTGGTGCGCAGGCTCCAGAGCAGTGAGGGTAGCTCCTCGACCCAACAGCCGGCTGAGCGTTCGAGAGGCTCGACCAGTCTTGGTTTAATGCCGGCCAGGATCAGCCCATTTGCCTTTTCCACTTGTCCATTTGACTGAGGGTGTGCCACGGACGCCAAGTCCAGCCGGATGCCTTTCTGACCACAGTAATCAGCAAAGACTCCCTTCGCAAAGTTCGTCCCATTGTCGGTGATGATGCTGTGGGGTACTCCGTATCTTGTGATGATCTCGTTGAAGAACTTGATCGTGGATGAGCCGTCGAGTTTCTTGATTGGCTTGGCTTCGATCCACTTGGTGAACTTGTCCACGGCCACCAGCAGATGCGTCAAGCCCCTGGGTGCAGTTTTGAATGGTCCCACCATGTCCAGACCCCAGACAGCGAATGGCCAGGTGAGCGGGATGGTCTTGAGGGCTGCCGCTGGGGTGTTTCTGTGCTTGGAGAAGCGCTGGCAGCCGTTGCACTGCTTCACCAGCTGCTCCGCGTTCTGCTTAGCCGTCGGCCAGTAGAATCCATGGCGGAAGGCTTTGGCCACCAGGGCTCTGGAAGATGCGTGGTGTCCGCACTCCCCTTGATGTATTTCTCTTAGCAGCTCTGTCCCTTCTTCCGGCTCGATGCACTTCTGGTAGATGCCTGACACGCTGCGCTTGTACAGCTCGCTGTTGATTAGGGTGTATGCCCCAGCTCGGCGCAGAATTCGCCTAGCTTCCGCTTTGTCTTGCGGCAGGTCCCCGGTGATGAGGTAGTTGGAGAATGGCTCTGCCCATGAAGGTATCTCCCGTATGTGGAAGACACTGGCGACCAGAGGGTTAGCAGCCCCCGGGTCCGTCGTTGAGCCGGCTTCGCCTGATTGTCCGGCTGGGGGAGCGGGCGTGGAGCCGGCAATCCCCTTGTCCTTCGTCGAGCCGGCCGCGCTAGGCTGGCCGGCTGCCTCCTCCAGCCCCGAGACGGCAGCCCCCGAGTCCGGTTGTGGTACCTGAGCCGGGGCTGGGTCTCCAGGCACGTAGATGGATATGGATTCCGGTGAAGGCTTGATGGACAGCTTGCGGATGATCTCCAGGGATACCCCGGCTGGGATGTCCTGCTTGGTGGATCCGATCTTAGACAGCCGGTCTGCCTCCTCGTTGTTTGCTCTGGGGACATGGTGGAACTCGCAGCCCTCAAAGAATCCGCTGAGCTGCTGCACGTAGAAGCGATAGGAGGCCATGTTGGCGTCCTTAGTGTCCCAATCTCCTGAGACCTGGTGCGTTACCAGGTCGGAGTCTCCAAAGCAAAGAATCCTCCTGATTCCAATCTGCTTGGCCATCTTGAGCCCATGCACCAGGGCTTCGTATTCGGCGACGTTGTTCGACGCACGGAAGTGCATCTGCAGCACGTACTGCAGCTTGTCTCCCTTGGGTGAGGTAAGGATGACGCCGGCTCCCAAGCCCCCGAGCAGCTTGGAGCCATCGAAGTGCATGTGCCAGTAGGTGGAGTCTGGAGCCGGCGGCAAATACTGGTGCTCTCCCCAGTCCGCGAAGAAATCCGCTATGATCTGCGACTTGATCGTCGTCCTGGGCTTGTACTGAATGGTATGAGCTGCGAGCTCAATCGCCCACTTGGCTACCCTTCCTGACGCGTCCTTGCATCCGATGATCTCCGAGAGCGGAGTGGTGCTCACCACCGTGATTGGGTGCTCCTCGAAGTAGTGCTTCAGCTTCTTGGCCGCCATGTACACGCCGTACGCGACCTTCTGATAGTGCGGGTAGTTCTGCTTGGAGAGAGTGAGCACCTCACTCAGGTAGTACACCGGGCGCTGAACCGGCAGCTCTTTGCCTTCCTCGGTGCGTTCCACTACGATCACCACGCTGATGACGCGAGGGGTCGCTGCGATGTAGAGCAGCATTGGCTCTCGCGGAGCTGGCGCTGCCAAAACCGGCGCGGTAGACAAGGCTCGCTTGAGGTCGTTGAAGGCGTCATCAGCGCGCTGAGACCAAACGAAGTGGTCTGTCTTCTTCATCAGCTGGTACAGCGGCATGGCCTTCTCCCCGAGCCGGCTGACGAACCGGCTAAGCGAGGCCAGGCAACCAGCAAACTTCTGCACATCTCTGAGCTGGGTGGGCTTCTCTAGGGCCTCGATGGCTTTTATCTTCGAGGGGTTAGCCTCGATCCCTCGCTCGGAAACGATATAGCCTAGGAGCTGTCCAGCCGGCACACCGAAGGTGCACTTCTCTGGGTTGAGCTTCATGCGATAGCGCCGCAGGTTGGTGAAGGTCTCCCTGAGATCGTCCAGGAGCGTGTTGCTCTGCTTGGTCTTCACCACCACGTCGTCCACATAGGCGTGCACGTTCCTCCCAATCTGCCCTTGCAGACATCGCTGCATGGTTCGCTGGTAAGTGGCTCCAGCGTTCTTCAGGCCGAATGGCATGGTGACGTAGCAGTAGGCTCCATATGGGGTGATGAAGGAGGTCTTGATCTGATCCGGCTGGAAGAGCGGGATCTGGTGGTAGCCTGAATAGGCGTCCAGGAAGGACAGCAGGTCACAGCCGGCTGTGGAATCGATCACCTGGTCAATCCGTGGCAGTGCGAAAGGATCCTTGGGACAAGCCTTGTTGAGACTGGTGTAGTCGATACACATTCGCCAAGTGTTGTTCTTCTTTAGAACCAGGACTGGGTTCGCGAGCCAGTCAGGGTAAAACACTTCCATGATGAAGCCGGCTACAAGGAGCCGGGCAATCTCTTCGCCAATTGCTTTCCTCTTCTCTTCTGCGAACCGCCGCAGCGGCTGCTTGACCGGCTTGGCGTCCGGCCGGACGTTAAGCGCGTGCTCAGCCAGCTCCCTCGGCACACCTGGCATGTCCTTTGGAGACCATGCGAAGATGTCCCGATTCTCACGGAGGAAGCTGGTGAGCTCGCTTTCCTATTTGGCAGACAAGCCGGTGCCGATGATGACATAATTGGAGGGGTCGCTCTCGTCCAGCAGGATCTTCTTGGTGTCGTTAGCCGGCTTGAATTGCTCCACAGGCGATTGGCGGACTGGTATGTCTTGTTGGGCCAGCTCTACGCGATGCAGAAGCTGCCTTTTCTCCTCAGCGATGACCAGCGCCTCCGCCAGCTGCGAGCTTTCCTTAGCGCAAGCCAGAGACTTCTTGAAGCTTCCCGAGACTGTGATCACACCTCTGGGCCCTGGGAGCTTCATCTTCAGATAGGCGTAGTGCGGGACAGCCATGAACTTAGCTAGGGCCGGTCGGCCTAACAGCGCGTGGTAGGGACTGCTGATGTCCACCACCTCGAACCAGATAGGCTCGCGGCGGCTATTCCCCTTCTTTCCGAAGAGAACCTCCAGCTGCACCTTGCCCAAAGGGGTGCAAGAATGCCCAGGCACGACGCCATGGAAGGTGAGCCGGCTAGGTTTTAGTTGAGCAAGCGGGATGCCCAACTTCTCCAGAGAGCTCCGGTAAAGAAGGTTGATACTACTGCCGCCGTCGATAAGCACGCGGGAGAACCGGCACATGTGCGTATCGGAGCACACGACAGGGTCTACGACCAGGGTGTATTCTCCAGGGCTGGGCATCAGCCTTGGGTGGTCCTCGCGCCCCCAGGTAATGGCCGCCTCGGACCAATGCATGAACTGGGGTTCTGCAGGCATCACAGCATTCACCTCCGCCTCATGCCAAAGGTCGTTCCTTTTATCCTTGCCTGGGGTAGTGAAGATGTGATACTGGTCCACGTCCGTCAGGAAGTCGTCATCTTGATCCGGCTCGCCTCCAGCCGGTTCGCGTCGTTGCTCCTCCTGACCTCCAGCCGGTTGTGCCTGCGGCGTTCCAGGGATTTGCCGAGCGCGCTGCTCCAGCTCTCTCATGAAACGGCACCGACGCGTGGAGTGGGTCGCTTCCCTGCCCGGGGAGGTGTGAAACTTACATGGCTGGTCAAGCGCAGCATCGAGGGTGTACTTGCCCTCTTTGCGCCCATGACCGCTGCCTGCAGCCCCCAGGCCTCCTTGGTCTGAAGCCGCTCGCTTTGAGCTAGCAGATCCCCTAGAGGACGCCTGAACATGGTCTAGCCACAGGTGGATGTGCAGCGCCGATGGGTGAGCCCGGGACTCCGACCCTGGTGCTGACTCCTGGGACTGGCATGATCTGCCTGCCCCGCCGCCTTGCTGGGCGCGACGGCCTTGAACGATACCGCTGGGAGCACGGCCACCGTGCCCACGCCCTCCGCGGCCTCGGCCTGCCGATGGCGACCGCTGGATCTGGCCAGGGACAGTGGTGGCGAAGCTGCGGTGCAGGTCACGGGCGAGCTCAGTCGGTGCGTCTCGGCGCACGTCGTAGAACTCGCCGAGCGTGGTGCTCGCGCGGCGTCGGTTGGACTCGTCCTCGGCCGCCTTGCCAAGGAGAACGAGGTGCGTCCGCTCCAAGGCCTCGGCGACCCGAGCGGGATCGATGACGCGGTCGAGGGGAGCGCGCAGGTCCACCACGGAGACGTCCGGGGCGTCCCGCTCTGGGAGTGAAGCATCTTGCTCCTGTGGAGGTGGGCGCTCGAGCGACGGGCGCTCGGGGCGCGGGGAGTCGCCGCCCTCATCCTCTCCCAGGGCCATCACCTCAACCAAAGCGCCAAGATTGCTGCTTTCGCCGCAACTCGAGCCTCTGCCGCAGGGAGAGTCGAAGACGTCGGTGATCTCCTCCGGGAAGGACTTGGCGACGTAGAAGCGGTGGCTGCCGACGTCGAGGAAGGAGCCGCCGTTGCTGAGGCCGTTCTTGAAGTGGGCCAAGTTGTCGTCGATGCAGTCGAAGGTGCCGAACCTCCAGACGAGGCCGGAGGCGACCTTCTCGGCGGAGGGTCCCGGCCGGAACCTGACTCCGCTCGCCACCGCGCTTTGCCCCACGGTGGGCGCCAACTGTCGTGGGAATTTGGAGACAGTAGCCATGGGGAGGCTTATCGGAGGGGCTCGACGTTGGTGACGATGGGTCCGGCTCGGGATTGTGCCAACAGAGACACCTCGGTTTACCCAGGTTCAGGGCCCTCCCGGCTGGAGGTAAACCCCTACTTCCTGCCTGCTTCGTATTGATTGGATAGTAGCGATTACAGTGCTCCTCGAGCTGTTCGGCTAGAGGAGGAAGAAGAAGATCGGATCCCCTATGCTAAGGGTCCAGGCCCCCTTATATAGACGGGGGCCTGGTTACAGGTTTCGGTAACGCTTCGGCCGGCTGCCGGCTCCTTGGCGGCGGCGTCTTTGGCCTCATCTGCCCTGGCCGTGCTCTGGCAAAGGCACTTTATAAAGTGCCTTTTCCCTGGGCCGGCATCTGGAGAGCATATCCCCTCTCCTTCGCCTAGGATCCCGCCGTGGGGAGGAGTCTACGTCTCCTCATTGGTCGGTCGTGGTCGTGGCGTTCGTCACACCTGTCGTGCGCCTCTGTCGCTCTTGTCGGGACCATCCGGCTTTTGGCCAGACAACCGTTGAGGGGTTTCGTCTCCTTCGCCCGGCTCCAGCCCTCCTCGGTGGAGTCGTCAGCCGGCCGCTGGCGCAGCCGGCCCTTCCGGCTGGAGCCGGTCTTCTTGCGCCGAGGCCGTGGGATTCCTCGGGACGCCAGCCGGCATACTGCCTGGCCCGTGGTACGCCCCCTAAGTCATCCCCACGACATGCATGATTCTGAACGCAATGTGAGCGGATTTTACATCCCAGCGGTGGTTGCAACTACCATCTCGTTGAGGGATTTAAAAGATAACATTTGCGCTCAGTACCCCTGGGGCGCTGGCGATTTAGTTGATTTCCAATATTTCAACAGCATGGAGGGAAGATATGTTCCACTAATTTTTGACGACGATCTGGGAATTCTTTTTTGCTTTAAATGATTCTTGCCGTGTCGGTAAAATTCGAATCCATGTGGACAGGGTCCAGGCATCATCTGGTGTTGGGGCATCATCAGGTGGTCGGGCATCATGTCTCTCTAGTGTTGCTACCTCTGCTAATCATGTGCGCTGCCCCGCTCCTTGTAGGTCCACAGCAGCACCATCTGTCCCCAGTGCTAGTGGTAGTGGTAGCTAGATCTTTCCTGCGGTCGATGTGGAGGACGATGCAGAGATTGAGGATCCGTCTCCTCAAGATGATGAGGATGAGTTGATGTTTCCTGAATTGGTAGATCGATGCAGTAAGCAGGCAATGGAGGATCAATACATGGAAGATATTGCACAAGGTGCCAGATTTGATGACACTGATGATGAAGAGAAGGATGAGAACAATGACAGCCTCGTTTTAGCCGATTACGAAGGTGATGACTTGCCAACAATTGAGTGGAACAGGGAGGATCCTCAGCTTGCAGAAGGCACTGTATTTCAAACGATGATGGACTGCCATAATGCAATTACTACATATTGCATTCTCACCAAGAATGATTATGAGGTTATTAAAAGTGAGCCAGGTAGGTTCACAGTTAAGTGCCCATACAAGAGGTGTAAGTGGAGGCTGCATGCATCCACAATGCTCAGAAGCACCGTGGTTCAGGTACTATACCAACCAGTTGTGTATTTTAGATCACAGTGTAAAATTTGTTAACTATTACTGACATCCCTTATAATTATGTTTCAGATAAAGAAGAACTCGATCGACCATACTTGTCCACCACGAGCGGGAGCGCCAGAGGAGAAATCAAAGCTAGCGAAGACTAGGTGGTTGGCAGATGCAATCATATATTGGCTGAGAGAAACTCCATCTCTTGGTCCAACAACACTCATAAAATTGATATCTGATAAGTTTACTATAAAAATACCTTACACGAGGATGTTCTATGCAAAGGAAATGGCTCTTGACAGGATCAATGGTCCATGGAATGAAAGCTTTCAGTTGCTTTACACTTTCAAAGCTGAAGTGGAGATGGCTAGTCCAGGCAGTGTTGTAGCGATAGACAAGCATACAGTTCCCTACAAATTGAAAAGCGGGAGGATAATGTAGAAGGAATGTTTTAGAAGGGCTTTTGTTTGTTTCAAAGCTTGCTGAAAAGGCTTTCTGGACGGTTGCAGGCCTTATTTGGCCGTGGATGCAACAGCTCTTCATGGCAGGTTTAAAGGACAGCAAGTTGCTGCTACTGCAGTTGATGGACACAATTGGATGTTCCCTGTTGCTTATGGAGTTTTGGAGGTTGAGTCAGAGGAAAGTTGTACTTGGTTTCTGCAGAATTTGTGCGACCTTATAGGTCATCCACCAGGACTTGCTATCCACACAGACGCTTGCAAAGGTTTGGAGAGTGCAGTAGAAGCAGTATTCCCTGGAGTGGAGCATAGGGAATGTATGCAACACTTGGTACAGAATTTTACAAAGAAATTCAAGGGTAAAGTTTATACTGACAACCTATGGCCAGCTGCATACACATGCAGCATTAGGAAGCATCTGTTTCATTTGGAAGTGTTGTATAAACACAAACCTGGGGTGAAGGAGTACTTGAATGAACATCATGGTAGGGTGTGGTCAAGAAGCCAATTCAATGAAATTTGCAAGGTAGACTATGTAACAAGTAACCTTGCGGAGAGTTTCAATGCAAAGGTCAAGTCATTGAAAGGGCTTATGCTGTGGCAAATATTTGATAAGATTAGGCAGATGATCATGATAAAGATCGATCTGCGTCAAAGAATTGCAACCACAAAATATGTTGGCCATCTCATGCTCCCATCTTTGATTAAGTCTTTGCATTCCAGGGCAAAACAATTGAAGATGAAATGCATCAGAAAAGGAATGGAGGCTGAGGTAACCTACACTGACAGTAAAAATAGACAGTGGAGGTATCCAGTGAGTTTGGTTGATAGGACATGCCATTGTAGGCGATGGCAGATCCGTGGGATACCCTGCATACACGCATTGTTTTTCATGAGTGTTATAGCGGGTGCAGAAGGTGAAGTTGATCAATATGTGTCAGAGTATTTCTCTGTTGCCAAATTTAGGGCTGCATATGCTATGAATGTTCCTACCTTGTTGGGAAAAGACCAATGGATGAAAGTCGATCCAGGCTTCAAACTGTACTCTCCAGTTTTGACTAGACCGGTAGGTAGGCCGAGGAAGAATAGGATCAGAGCTAGTGCAGAGGGTGGTGCACCGATTCGACGACGTAAGTGCAAACGTTGTGGAACCCCTGAACACATTGCTAGGCTTTGTAAAAATCCAGTTGACCCAGCTTTTGGAATGGAAGATCAGGCGGGAGCAGCAAATGCAGAGGAGAATGAAGCAGCAATTCAACATGAGGAGATTGAAGCAATGGATCATGAGCTGCTTGAACCGATGGATCCAGAGCAGATTGAACCGATGGATCGAGAGCTGCTTGAACCAATGGATCAAGAGCTGCTTGAACAGATGGATCGAGAGCAGAGGGAACAGATGGATCGAGAGCTGCTTGAACCGATGGATCGAGAGCAGAGGGAACAGATGGATCGAGAGGCCTTTGAAGCAATGGATCGAGAGCTGCTTGAAGCATTTGAAGAAAATGCATTAGAAGAAAGAGCACAAGCTTCGTATGATATGGTTGTCTCGGTCTTGGCACAACCCAAAGAGAAGAAGAAGAACAAGAAAGATGGCAAAAGGAAGGTAGACACCGGTAATATCCCTGGTAGGGTTACCCGGAGTAAGGTGGTGGACCCAGCGAGTCACACCAGGAGCAAGAGAAAGATTTTAGTTTGAACAATTAATTTGAATGTATGTGTTATTGCAAGTTTTCTATGGTCATGCACCTCGAATAAGTTCATCGCTTAAGCCACATTTATCATTTTCCAAGTGACTAAACTAAAAAAATATAGTTTTGGGTTTAGTTTAATTCAAAAAAAATCAAAATAATTCAAAACATGGTGGAACCTTCCCATGGAGTCTTGTTATGTTACCTACAACCTAGAGAAATAATAATGGAAAAGGAAATTTATCATTTTCTAAGTGACTAAACTCAAAAAATATAGTTTTGGGTTTAGTTTAATTCAAAATAATTCAAAACATGGTGGAACCTTCCCATGGAGTCTTGTTATGTTACCTACAACCTAGAGAAATAATAATGGAAAAGGAAATATAGAGATATGAAGTTTTTCCCAAAACCACTTCCTAGTCCATGAGCTACTAGCAATGAAGATGCAGGGCTTTCTACTCAACACACCTCCCAAATACCCACTATGCTTACAAACTTTGTCCAAATGAGTCCAAATTCGTCACACTTGTGTATCTTTGAATTGCAAACAATATCACATCGGCCAAAATGTACTATATTGTTCAAATAACACAATCTAACAATTTTTATGCCAAAAGCTACAATTTCCCTTACTCCCTTTATTATTTGGGTGCCCCTGGTTTACTTAGTTTTACTCAGTTTTCCCCCTCCGGGTCCACTTGTTTTACTCAGTCCTACTCAGTTTTGCCCTTCCGATAAACATTTCCTTACTTTTCCCCCTCTTAGTTCTACTCAGTTTTCCTCACTTGTACTCACTGGCTGATCTCTAATTGGTCGAGATGTATGTCACACGGATCTTGGTTGGTTGATAGCTCAACGTACGCTTGCACCGTGGGATCATTTATGATCAGACGGCCTATATATCTCTCTCTACCTCGATGGATGCATACGGAGAGAAGAGCAGAGCACATACCTACCAACCCTAGCAGTCGCATCTTCCTCTCTTACTCTGGCGGTCGCGGTGGCGTGGATCTGCAGCGTGCGTGCGTGCGGCGGCGTGGATCTAACCGTGCGTGCGGCGGCAAGGATCTAACCGTGCGTGCGGCCGTGCGGAACTGCAGCGTGCGGCGGCGCGGATCTAACCGTGCGGCGGCGTGGATCTAAGAGTGCCGGTGAGGATCTAACCCTCAGAAATAGTTGAAATGTCTCTCTCTGTCTCACTTTCATTACCCTCGTCAGATCTGTTGCTGATGGACACCAAGACGGCGGCCGTGTCCACAGTGCTCATCGATCGTCTTGAAGCCATCGCCTACAACATCGCTGCGACGGCGCAGATCAAGCCTTCAATGTTGGAGCCTGCCGATGTCTCACTTCCGTTGCCCTCCTCAGATCTGTTGCTGATGGACACCAAGACGGCGGCCGTGTCGACAGTGGTCATCGATGCCAAGAAGATTGAAGCCATCGCCTACAACATCGCTGCGACCTTCAACATCGCTGCGACGGCGCAGATCCAGCCTTCAATGTCGGAGCCTGCCGATGTCTCACTTCCGTTGCCTTCCTCAGATCTGTTGCTGATGGACACCAAGATGTCGGCCATGTCGACAGTGGTCATCGATGCCAACACGATTGAAGCCATCGCCTACAACATCGCTGCGACGGCGCAGATCCAGCCCTCCTCCATGTCCGAGTTTGCAGATGGCGCAGATCCAGCCACCAAGATGGCGGCGGTGCCAAGAGCGGTTGTGAAGCCGCAGATCCAACCCTCCTCCATGTCCGAGTTTGCGGATGGCACAGATGACCACCCCTTAGCCACCCGTCGTCGAGGCCCTTCTAGCCCATCGGTGCGCGGCCGTGTTCAACGCCGCAAATTGGGATAAATTATGATAAATTTGTATTTTTCAATTTCAATTTGGGATAAAATTGTTCGAACTACTACCTCCGTCTCAAAAAAAGCTTCTCCACTTTCTCGATGTGTCCCTGTACATCCGAATGTATGATTTGAATTCTATCCCAACTTGATTGGGAAGATTGATATGTATTTGATCCGAGAGGCTGGTACATGCTTTCACTTTTAGGATCCCTTCACTTTTGGAACTCATCCAAATTCACTTTTGGGATCCCTTCACTTTTATAAGATGTTCATGCATGCTAAAATTATCGCGCGCATTACTTAGCACAACTAGGAAATTGTACGCCAAAATACAGTGGTTAGAGCCACACCAAAATACAGTGGTTAGAGCCACACCAAAATACAGTGGTTAGAGCCATCTACTGAATAACAATTCTATAATATCTAAATCATCTACCACAACCACATAACTGCTAGGACAGGGATGACACCTAATAAAACTACCCAGATGAATCTACTTTTCCCCTCTCCCATCACTTAAAGTTCATGTTCTAGATTTTCTACCACTTGATCAGATACGGCAAGATCTGTCTCAAGTGTCAACTTCTCCTTGCGAATAATCTCTGATGACCCACAAGTATAGGGGGTGTATCGTAGTACTTTCGATAAATAAGAGTGTCGAACCCAACGAGGTGCAGAAGGTGTTGATGAGCGGTTTTGATCAAGGAATCACTGTAAATACTAGCAAACAGGTTTTCAGGGGTATTTGGTAATACGAGTAAATAAAGTGTGAGTAAATAAAAGACAGTAGTAACAATTGCAGCAAGTGGCCCAATCCTTTCTTCAGCAAAGGACAAGCCGGTTGTGTACTTATAATAACCAAACGTTCTCGAGGACACACGGGAGTTTCTGTCAAGAGCTTTCGCTTCATAAAGCCAATAGTCTTTATTGGTTTGATAGGTGTTATGGGGGTGAACCTGTGCTAGCGCACTACCCTTACTAGGATAAATACACACTTGTGATTATACCCCTTGCAAGCATCCGCAAATACAAGAAAGTAATTAAGATAAATCTAACCACAGCCTTAAACTCTAAGATCCTATGCTCCCTGGTGCAATGGTTTTCCAACGGAGGTTTAGGTTTCTGTCACTCCAGCAACCCCACAATCGGTAGCCAAATACACAATGCATCTCACTAGGCCCATAAATGGTGAAGTATCATGTAGTCGACGTTCACATGACACCACTAGTGAAATAGCACCACAACAATATCAAACCATTAAATATTTCTCAACAATAATTCACTACTAACATCTTGACTTCTCCCATGTCCTCAAGAACTAAACGAACTACTCACAAGACATCATATGGATCATGATCAGAGGTGAAATAATGGTAAATAATGATCTGAACATAAACCTTAATTCAATGGTTCCACTCAATAGCATCAACTACAAGAGTAATCAACACCGGGAAAGTTTCCCCTATGAATATAACAAGATCCAACTCAAGATGTTACAGCGGGATGGCATGGTGATGGTGAAGATGAAGGTGCTGGTGATGGGGATGATGATGATGATGATCCCGATGAAGTCCGGTGCGATGGTGATGACGATGGCGACGATCTCCCTTCTCCGGGAAGGAATTTTCCCAGCAGATTTCTGCCTGCCGGAGAGCTTTTCTCTCTCTGGTGTTTTCCGCCCCGCAGAGGCGGCGATGTCTAACTCTGAGCCCCCCCCCTGACTTAGGTTTTTGGGGACAATGAAGTACGCGGAGGGGCGAGACCAGAAGTGGGCCAGGGCGGCCTCACACAGGGCTGGCGCGGCCAGGGGTCAGGCCGCGCCACCCTGGCGTGTGGGCCCCTCCTGGCTCCTCTCGACTCCTCCTTCTGGCTTCCTGAGTCTTCTGGGAAAATATAATTTCCTGGTATTTTTCTGGAATTTTCCTGATCTTCAAAATATGGTCCCTTGATGGTCCTTTTTCCAGCAGAATCCTGACTCCGGCAGCAACTCCTCCAAAGATCATCAAACATGTGAAAACAAAGGAAATAACATAAGTATCAACTCTAAATATGAAATATATCAATGAATAATAGTAAATTATGATACAAAATAGTGATGCAAAATGGACGTATCAACCCCCCCAAGCTTAGACCTCGCTTGTCCCCAAGCGAAAACTAAACTCGGTAAACATGACCACAGGTTTATGGAGTGAAGTGTCGGTAATCAAAATACGGACAAGAAGCATCACATTCACCAAGGCACAAATTATAATAGACAGAACTTCCCTTTATAAGATATAGACTTGCAATGGGTAAAAGGGAATCACATGTAAAGATGCACAAGGTAAACTATAATTGGCAATGGCAAACCTTAGTTCTTGGTCAAAGAACGATGAACAAGCTATTCTTTCTTTTAAACGGAGCCTTTTAAAACAGAGCTAACATAGTAAAGACCATATGCTCAACAAGGTAAACTTTTGCATTCATAGAAAGCTCTCAAAGATATATTCCTTCAGACAAAAGCATTATACAAAACAAAGAAGATAGTAAACATGATTAAACGGATCAACATATGGATGAGTGAAACATAACAACTCAAATGCTTGCTTTAGATAGAGGGAAATAGGTTGACTCAACATAAAAGTAAAAGATAGGCCCTTCGCAGAGGGAAGTAGGGATTAAACATGTGCTAGAGCTTTTCATTTGTAAAGCAGAGGTAAAAAGTTATTTTGAGAGGTGGTTGCTTTTGTCAACGACTAGCAACGGAGTTCTTGATATCTTCCATACTAAACAAGTGAGAGCGGTTCCGAGATGTTTGATTAATTGGCACTTTGGTGCTCTTTTATAGCTTTGCACTCCTCCCCACCTTTTTCCTTTCTCAAACCATGGCTAACCGATTCCATCGGGAGCCAACCAACTTTCACATACCATGGAGGAGTGCTCTTTTCTTTTCTTTTCTTTTTGAGATTATAATGGTCTGACCAGCTCCCTTGCAAAATTAATGACGAGCAGATGAAGCTGCCTAGTCGAGGGGTACTCAATTTAGTATGGAAGATAACAAACCCATCCACTACGTCCTCATGAGCTAAAAATAGTGGCACAAAATGAGAAGTGTTTGAATGTTTTTTTGAAAGGTAGCACATGAAAATTTACTTGGAATGGCTTGAAATACCATGCATAGGAATTTATAGTGGACTCTTTGGAAGTGACTTGGGTTTTGGGAATTGGATGCACGTGAAGTATTTCCTCTCAGTACAGGTTTTTGGCTAGCAAGGCTGGGTAGCAAGCATAAGAGTTGCATGTAACAAACAAACATACATATAATAAGAACAATCATGCAAACTCCCTTGAAGGTACAACGATTTCTACTTCAGGAATAACAATGCTTATAAGCCAAACATAAGGAAAACTGAAGTGATGTAACTACAAGCACTTCTTTATTCTTTTCTACTCAAACCTCAAGGTAAAGTTGCTACTGACCAAGCTAGGTTTGCCAAAACCAACTAAATTTACTCATGCTCCCAAAGTGATACCAATACCAATCAACAAGACTAGTCATACAAGAGAGATTGCAGACTAACATAAAGTGCGCGGAAAGTAAACGATAAAACTTCTCATTACTATTTTAATACCGCAACTCACACCAAGGGATACATAGATAACCAACTAAGGAGGATACTTCCAAACTGCAAACTATTCTATAAGATAACTTCTCTATTCATGATATGACTCTACTTGAAAAGTAAATGAGCAAAAGGTAATGATGTGATACCGCGGCACTCCCCCAAGCTTGAAACAAGCCAAAGGGATGCCTATACCGATGATGAATTACTCCTTCGGCGGTGGTGGCGGATAATCTTCGTTGTCATACTTCCACGGCAGAGGTCCTCCATCGAGGAAGGATGTCTTGGTCTCCAAAATCCTGAAACTTGCAGCAGCACTCATTTGTTGAAATCTAGCTTCATACTCACAATTTTGGTTCTGCACGTCGTAGAGTTGTGCTTGTAATTGGCTAGTCATCTCCTGGAGTGAGAGGACATCCCTCCAGAGCTCTGTAGTCTCCTTCTTGTACTTGGCAACAAGCTCTTGATTAATCCTATAGATAATGTCCACCTCGCGTTCTGCCATCTTCTTGTATTTGAAAACTTCTTGTTCCAGTGCTTCCATCCTCGCTTCGAGACTCCCTTCTCCCTTGGGTCCTTGAACATCTTTAATCTGCAACTCCCCATCCTTGAGTGACAATTCCTTCAGATGCATCCTTAGCTCCCTCATGTACGGATTGATGGAACCCGCAAGAGGGTTCTCCTCAGTTGGACCAGACGAAGACATTGTAACTCCCAAGCCGAGAGCAATCCCTGATAGAAACAGCTCGAAACAAAACACGATGAGAAAACGATATACAGACCTCGGGGACTCCGGGGGGGTTAAATAGGCGAAAATTATACATCGAACCAAAATCACAGGAGGAAACCGGGACGGAAACGAGTTCCGGGGTGCTCTCACACCTAGGTGGTGCGGCCAGGGCCTGGCCCGCGCCACCTGTGTGTGAGAGGCACACGGACTCTTTTTCCTGCACGTTTTCATCTCGTGATTTTTAATATTTAGTAAAAACAACAAAAATATTAAAGGAAGAGCTTTTCGTGAAACTTCTCTGACTAGAACTGTTACCTATTCGAAAACGAACTCTGCAGTTACCTGCAATTTGTCTTGGATGAATTCTTCCGGAGAAATTGTTTCAATAACATCAACATCTTCATTATAAGAATCTCCAGAAATATAATGTTTGAGTCTTTGCCCATTCACCACTTGTGTAGAGTCATCTTTCAATGAAGCGATCTTAATAGGCCCTGAGCGGTACACTTCCACAATAACATATGGTCCTTCCCATTTAGAGAGTAATTTTCCTGCAAAAAATCTGAGACGAGACCTATACAAAAGAACTTTCTCACCAACATGAAACTCTCTCTTAAGAATTCTCTTATCATGCCATTGCTTGACTTTCTCTTTAAAAAGCCTGGCATTCTCATACGCTTCATTTCTCCACTCATCTAGAGAACTCAAATCTAATAACCTTTTCTTACCAGCTAGTTTAAAATCTCTATTAAGCTCTGTCACTGCCCAAAAAGCTTTGTGTTCTAATTCTAAGGGCAAGTGACATGCTTTTCCGTAAACCATCTTATAAGGAGACATACCCATGGGGTTCTTATAAGCAGTTCTATAAGCCCATAAAGCATCGTTTAACTTACTAGCCCAGTTTTTCCTAGATCTATTGACAGTCTTCTGCAAGATAGACTTGATCTCCCTATTTGAAAGCTCTACCTGCCCACTAGTTTGGGGATGATAAGCAGAAGCAATTCTAAGATTGACATCATATTTAGCAAGAGTTTTTCTAAAACCACCGTGAATAAAATGAGAACCTCCATCAGTCATAAGATATCTAGGCACACCAAACCTAGGAAAAATAACATCCTTAAGCATTTTTAACGAGGTCTCACCATCGGCACTCTTTGTAGGTATGGCTTCTACCCATTTAGTAACATAATCTACATCAACAAGTATATGGGTATAGCTTTTTGAAGGAGGAAAAGGACCCATAAAGTCAAATCCCCAACAATCAAACGGTTCAATAACAAGAGTGTAACTCATAGGCATTTCATTGCGTCTAGAAATATTACCAACTCTTTGACATTCATCACAAGATAAAACATACCTTCTGGCATCTTTAAAGAGGGTTGGCCAATAAAAACCTAATTGTAGAACCTTCTGCGCGGTTCTATCTCCAGCATGATGCCCTCCATAGGCGCTGCTATGGCATTTTCTTAATATCTCTTGTTGCTCATATTCCGGGACGCATCTTCTCATAATACCATCAACTCCTTCTTTATATAAATGTGGGTCATCCCAAAAGTAATGCCTCAAATCATAAAAGAATTTTCTTCTTTGCTGAGCTGTAAAGGTCGGAGGCAAATACTTGGAAACAATAAAGTTAGCATAATCAGCATACCAAGGAAGGTCTCGCGGAGTTACATTTATTGCAGCTAACTGTTCATTTGGAAAACTATCGTTAACAGGAATAGGATCAAAGGAAATGTTTTCCAATCTAGACAAGTTGTCAGCCACAGGATTTTCAGCACCTTTCCTATCTACGATATGCAAATCAAACTCTTGTAAAAGCAACACCCATCTAATAAGCCTAGGCTTAGCATCCTTCTTAGTCATAAGATATCTAATAGCAGCATGATCAGTATGAATAGTAACTTTAGAATCAACAATGTAAGATCTAAACTTATCACATGCAAAAACAACAGCAAGAAACTCTTTCTCAGTAGTAGCATAATTCTTTTGAGCAGCATCAAGAGTCTTACTAGCATAATGGATAACATTCAACTTATTATCAATGCGCTGTCCAAGAACAGCACCAACAGCAAAATCACTAGCATCACACATAATTTCAAAAGGTAAATTCCAATCAGGTGGTTGAACAATAGGAGCAGTAGTTAAAGCCTTCTTAAGAGTTTCAAAAGCTTCCTTACAATCATCATCAAAGACAAATGGTACATCTTTTTGAAGAAGATTAGTAAGGGGCTTTGAAATCTTAGAGAAATCTTTAATAAACCTCCTATAGAAACCAGCATGACCAAGAATACTACGAATACCTTTAACATCTCTGGGACAGGGCATTTTGTCAATTGCCTCCACTTTCGCTCTGTCAACTTCAATACCTCTTTCAGAAATTTTATGTCCAAGGACAATTCCTTCATTTACCATAAAGTGGCATTTCTCCCAATTAAGAACAAGGTTAGTTTCTTCACACCTCTGCAAAACTTTATCAAGGTTGTGCAAACAATTATCAAAAGAAGTTCCATAGATGGAGAAATCGTCCATGAAGACCTCCACAATTTCTTCACAAAAGCCATGAAAAATAGCAAACATGCATCTTTGAAAAGTAGCAGGAGCATTGCATAAACCAAATGGCAGACGTCTATAAGCATAAGTTCCATAAGGACAAGTAAAAGTGGTTTTCTCTTGATCATCCTTCTTAACAGCAATTTGAGAAAAACCAGAATAACCATCAAGGAAACAAAAATGAGTCTTCTTAGTCAACCTTTCTAACATCTGATCTATAAACGGTAAAGGGTAATGATCTTTCTTAGTAACTTTGTTCACCTTCCTATAATCAATGCACATTCTATAACCAACTACTACCCTTTGAGGAATAAGCTCGTTATTCTCATTAGGCACAACAGTCATACCTCCTTTCTTAGGAACACAATGAACAGGACTAACCCATCTACTATCAGCAATAGGATAAATAATACCAGCATCAAGGAGTTTTAATATCTCATTTCGTACCACATCCTTCATCTTGGGAATTAGGCGGCGTTGATGCTCCACGACTGGCTTCGCATCTTTCTCCATATTAATGGCATGCTGACATAAAGTGGGAGAAATCCCTTTTAAATCATCAAGAGTATATCCCATAGCTCCTCGGTGTTTCCTCAATATCTCCAATAATCTTTCTTCTTCCTTTCCTGAAAGTTTAGAGCTAATAATAACAGGATATATTTTCTTATCATCTATGTAAGCATATTTAAGATTATCAGGCAAAGGTTTTAATTCAAACACAGGATCTTCCTTAGGTGGCAAAGTGGTACCAAGATCCTCCACAGGTAGATTATGCTTGATTAATGGTGGTTGACGAAGAAGAATATCGTCAATCTCTTCTCTTTCCTTGCTGAAAACATCACTTTCGTGATCTTCCATAAATTGCTGCAAGGCATTATTAGGAGCAAGAGCAATAGAAGCAAGCTGTTCAACTCAAAAAATTTCATTAGGCATGTCATTTTCATAAGAAGTCTTAGCAAACTTGGAAAAATTAAACTCATAAGACTCTCCATTGAACTTAGTAAACATTTTCTCCTTCTTACAATCTATCACGGCGCCACAGGTGTTCAAAAATGGTCTACCAAAAATAATAGGACAAGTTTTACTAGCCTCCTTACCAAGTACTAGAAAATCAGTAGGGTATTTAGTCTTACCGCAAAGAACTTACACATCTCGAACAATACCGAGAGGCCAAACAGTCTCTCTGTTAGCAAGCTGAACAACCACATCAATATCTTCAAGTTCACAAGCGCCAATCTCGTGCATGATTTCTTTGTAAAGCTCTAAGGGAATAGCACTTGCACTAGCACCAATATCACATAAACCATAATAGCAATGATCTCCAATCCTGACAGAAATAACAGGAACACTTGTTTTCCTATGCTTTTTAGGATGTGAGAGAATGTTAGAAGCATCTTCACAAAAAAGAATATATTCATCCCCTACATCTTTAGTAACAAGATCCTTCAATATAGCTACAGGAGACTTAATAGTAATTTTCTCATCAGGCTCTGCAGCTTTCTTAGAACTTTTATTAGACACACTTACCAAAGTAGAATTCTTTTTTACCTTAGCAGGGAAAGGTGTCTTCTCAAAATAAGGTTCAGGGACAATGCTATCAACAGTACAAACTTCAGTAGCTGCAGCAGGTATATGACTAATAGAGTCTTTATAAGGCGCATGATATTTGTTCCAATCTTTCTTTGGAACATCAATATAAGAGGCAAAAGCCTTAAGACAATTAGCAAGTATTTGTGAATCAAGACCATAAGCAGCGCTAACACTATGAAAGTCATCGGTCCCCATAAAAGATTTAATGAATTCATAATCATAGTTTATACCTGACTTCCTACCTTTGTCGTTTTCCAATCCTTCAGCATTCTCTTGTATACGGTCAAGAAGTTTCCACTTAGCATCTTCTTTCATATGAGTAAATGATTCAAAGCAAGAAGCATCCAAATAATCCTTATCAGGAAGAGTAAGCCGCGCATAAAAATTATCAATAACAATATTATTGGGGAGCTCATGAATGGGGCATTTGAGCATTAGTAACTTCAATCTCCCCCACGCTTGGGCAATACTCTCTCCATCATGAGGCCAAAAATTATATATCCGGTTACGATCTTTATGAATTTCACTTGGAGGATAAAACTTGGAATAAAAGAGAGATACAATATCCTCCCATGCCATAGATGGACCATCTTGGAGTAGTCGATACCACTCTTCAGCTTTGCCTTTCAATGATAATGAGAATAGTTTCTTCTTGACATGGCTTTGTGAAATACCTGCACATCTGAACAACTCGCATAATTCATGTATAAATAATAAGTGATCACCCGGATGGACAGTTCCATCACCTGAATAGCAGTTATCCATAATACGCCCAACAATTTTCATAGGTATCTTAAAAGGATCAATTTCAGCAGGCGGTGGTGGTGGTGGTTCATCCACATGTGCAGCAGTAGTAGTAGATGTGTTTCCAAATAGGAAACCAAATGGAGAGTTCTCCATAGCAGAATAAAATAAAAATAAAAGACAAAATAAAAACGATACTCACAGCGACGGTTACCTTTACCAATTCCACTCTTCAATAGCGCTACACTCCCCGGCAACGGCGCCAGAAAATAGTCTTGATGACCCACAAGTATAGGGGGTGTATCGTAGTACTTTAGATAAATAAGAGTGTCGAACCCAACGAGGAGCAGAAGGTGTTGATGAGCGGTTTTGATCAAGGAATCACTGTAAATACTAGCAAACAGGTTTTCAGGGGTATTTGGTAATACGAGTAAATAAAGTGCGAGTAAATAAAAGGCAGTAGTAACAATTGCATCAAGTGGCCCAATCCTTTCTTCAGTAAAGGACAAGCCGGTTTTGTACTTATAATAACCAAACGTTCTCGAGGACACACGGGAGTTTCTGTCAAGAGCTTTCGCTTCATAAAGCCAATAGTCTTTATTGGTTTGATAGGTGTTATGGGGGTGAACCTGTGCTAGAGCACTACCCTTACTAGGATAAATACACACTTGTGATTATACCCCTTGCAAGCATCCGCAAATACAAGAAAGTAATTAAGATAAATCTAACCACAGCCTTAAACTCTAAGATCCTACGCTCCCCGGTGCAATGGTTTTCCAACGGAGGTTTAGGTTTCTGTCACTCTAGCAACCCCACAATCGGTAGCCAAATACACAATGCATCTCACTAGGCCCATAAATGGTGAAGTATCATGTAGTCGACGTTCACATGACACCACTAGTGAAATAGCACCACAACAATATCAAACCATTAAATATTTCTCAACAATAATTCACTACTAACATCTTGACTTCTCCCATGTCCTCAAGAACTAAACGAACTACTCACAAGACATCATATGGATCATGATCAGAGGTGAAATAATGGTAAATAACGATCTGAACATAAACCTTAATTCAATGGTTCCACTCAATAGCATCAACTACAAGAGTAATCAACACCGGGAAAGTTTCCCCTATGAATATAACAAGATCCAACTCAAGATGTTACAGCGGGATGGCGTGGTGATGGTGAAGATGAAGGTGCTGGTGATGGGGATGATGATGATGATGATCCCGATGAAGTCCGGTGCGATGGTGATGACGATGGCGACGATCTCCCCTCTCCGGGAAGGAATTTCCCCGGCAGATTTCTGCCTGCCGGAGAGCTTTTCTCTCTCTGGTGTTTTCTGCCCCGCAGAGGCGGCGGTGTCTAACTCTGAGCCCCCCCTGACTTAGGTTTTCGAGGACGATGAAGTACGCGGAGGGGCGAGACCAGAAGTGGGCCAGGGTGGCCTCACACAGGGCTGGCGCGACCAGGGGCCAGGCCGCGCCACCCTGGCGTGTGGGCCCCTCCTGGCTCCTCTCGACTCCTCCTTCTAGCTTCCTGAGTCTTCTGGGAAAATATAATTTCCTGGTATTTTTCTGGAATTTTCCTGATCTTCAAAATATGGTCCCTTGATGGTCCTTTTTCCGGCAGAATCCTGACTCCGGCAGCAACTCCTCCAAAGATCATCAAACATGTGAAAACAAAGGAAATAACATAAGTATCAACTCTAAATATGAAATATATCAATGAATAACAGTAAATTATGATACAAAATAGTGATGCAAAATGGACGTATCAAGCTCTGAATTCTTCTTTTCTTTCTCCACAGTACGCTTCAGCTCGAATATCATCAGGTTTTTACGGGCCAATGCATCACCTAAATTGGCCACCTTCTCCTCCAAATCCATCCTCTGGCTACACTACTGGGTTGATTCATCTTGGTATGCAATGTACCATGGATCATCGGCTTGCCTGGCGAACTGTAACAATAATGGAAAAAAGAACAACTGAAATCACTCCAACAGGCCATGGCGGCACTTAAATTCAATGGTAGTACAGAGAGCAGAAGCTAGATACCTGCACTTCCGACGAGGTAGGAGAAGTAGAACGTGGCCACAACATGATCGAATCCCCACCCTCGCCGGTGTACCCGCTACGACCAGACATTGAGGACTATTTCGCACCTGCAAACTCCAATAAATTATGGGAACCGAATCGATTAGGGGGCGGGGGAGGCGGAAGCGGATGTCTTACCAAGCTATACTACCAATTGGTGCGCCGAACAAATCCCGTTCGTCATGGGCGGCGGATCTGCTTGCGGTGGACTTTCCTGCGGTGGGTACAATGCGTGCGGACGAAACAAGTGCTGGAGCCATAGTTGACGTGCAGCACCGCAGTCCGTCCGACGCCGCCGGGGGACAGAGCCGGCGGCGCGATGAGGCGCCGGCGATGGCTGCTCCGTCCGAAGGTGGGGAACAGCTGCCAGCGGTTCTCCGATGACTAATGAGATACACAACACTAGGTTCCAGCCATGTTTAGCATAAGATTCACTTTAGATTAAGCTGCAAAAATAGTCACCTGATGGGTCTAGCCTAAGAAAAAGGGCGACCCCAGCGGTCATTGGCTGAGGCGGCCCCACAGAGCGGCTCTATATGATTTTCTCTAAATAAATAGACGACCCCAGCGGTCATTTGCTGCGGAGGCCCCATAGAGCGGCAATATATGTTTTTCTCTAAATAAATAGAAGACCCCACTGGTCATTGGTTGTGGCAGCCCCACAGAGCGGCCCCATTGGTCATTGGCTACGGAGGCCCCATAGAGCGGCAATATATGTCTTTTCCTGAAAAATACACGACCCCACTGGTCATTGGCTGCAGCAGCCCTATAGAGCGGCCCCATTTGTCATTGGCAGCACCGCGTATACAATCAGGAAATAAAACGGCCCACACGTCAGCGATAGATGAATGGCTGCTCCGATGTGTCTCCTGACCCTACCCGTCAGCACTATTCAAAAGCATCGGTCAATTCACAACCACCGTGGCTCCCTACCGTCACCAGTAACGGTCAAGGCCTCTGACCAGATGGCAACCCTCCCGTCCGAGCGTCTGCGAGGGGTTTCAAACTGGAGCGAGGGGAAAACTGAGGAAAAGTTAAGCGGCTGGGGAAAACTGAGTACAACTAACGACCCAGGGGCACGAGAATAGAAATCCCTAAAAATTATTATTTTTAGAATAAGCAAGTTTTATTTATTGCAATATAGTAATTTTAAACTTTCTGAAATATGGTTTTTGTAAAAACTAAAAAAGGTGGGAGGTCCAGGGTTCGAACCTGGCACCTCCCAAACAGCCAGCGGAACTAGAACCACTGGGCTATGTCAAGATTGCTGTCAAGATTGCACTGCGGCTGGTTTTGAACTATACAAAAACATGCGTGGCGCACCCCTATATGATGCGCCACGCATAGCATATCCGTAGCACACCTCTGCGGGATGCGCCATGCATATGTATGACATAGAAGTAAAAGGCCTGCCCCGGCCCCCTTCTCTCCCACGTGCACTTCTTCCCCGTGAGCATTCCTTCCCCGGCCGAACCCTAGCTAGGAGCGCCGCCCCGAGCCCTTCTTCTCCGACGATGACAGCCGCCGCACCTCTTCTTCCCCGATGACGACAACCACCGCCCCTCTTCTCCTCGGTGCCGCCGCCCCTCTTCTTCCCCGACGATGATGACCGCGCCCCTCTTCTTCCTCGACGACGACGGTCGCACCCCTCTTCTTCCCGGAGCCGCGTGGATCTTCGACGATGATGGCTGCTCATGAGTTCTCCTCTGCTCCCGCCCCTACTCTGCTTTTACCGAGCCTTGTTCATCGAGAATTTTTGCTCATACCGAGCCTTGTTTAGCCATGAATTTGTGCTCATACCGAGCCTTGTTTAGCCATGAATAATGCATCAATCAGATTACATGGACGTCACATTGTTTAACTTTTCTTCATTTTAAAACACATCGCTGTGACGCAGGAGATTTTGGGACTGTCTGTAGTCGCCACCCACGTTTGTACATGTATCTTTTGTTTAATAAAAGTCTGCTTTTTTATCAAGGAAAATTTGTGACGGAGGCAGAAATATCATATTTGAGAGGCGACGATTATTTGGAGGCGCAAGCAAACTAATGGTAAAAGTCTAGCATATAAGCTTGTTGGTAAAAATTGAGTGGGCTAATGCAAAGCTTGTACCTGGATCTGCCCCTGATATTACCTAGAGATTGCTCCCTACATACAAAAAATATATTGCAAGTTGTAGTTAAAGTAAAGGTTTATAAAGTTTAGCCAAATGCATACAAAGCATGGTTTAAATGTTATTCATGCTTTAGATCGATCTCTTTCTTAGCAGCCGCCACTTGGCTTACTCATTTTCTTTTCTTAAGGCCACAGTTGTGTCCAAATTTTGTATCTCTCAATACACTGTCATCCTTAGCTTGTCATTTGTTTTATGACTCGAATGGCTCCAGACTTGTGACAAAATTACATTTTATACTTCGTAGTGTCGATGGCTATTGATTTTGTTTGGTAGGCATATGGTGATGTGTCAGATTATATCATATTACTCCATGAGATCGATATTTTTATTAAAGCTTGTGTTGGCACCACTAGCAGCAGCATATCTAAATTTTGTATATGCCATTACTGCTAGATGCATGCAAGCTTGCAATTTAGCTATTCACCTGCTAGCACTTTTTATGGTTTATATATTGCATTGAGAAAAATAAATTTAACCAATGAATAATGTGGCTGGTTTTGATTCAGTCATCTACTAATTTTTATGGTTTAGTTTTGCTGTGAAAAAGATAATGACTTATCCAGCATTACATGTTTGTTCAGAGAGATGTATAACCATGCCATTTTCATCCCTCCTAAGCTTATACAGAGGTTGTTATGAGATGCAAGATGTCGAACAATTGTTCTTAAACCAAAGTGAGCATTGTTAGTGAGATGGTAGGTATGATACAAAATCACCAAAAGGCATTGTGTGCTTCATCATGATCAAAATAAGATGATACTCCTATTTCAAATGATTTTTTAACTTATTTAGTTCATTAGTGGTTGTCTGAGTTTAATAAGGATCTCATGCACATATTAGTGATTTGTAACTTGTTACTGTCATTATTCGGTGCGTGTGTTTCTGTTTTTAGTTCTGGCGTGTTAGGCCAAGCAAACCACGTACAGAATTTAACTTGGATTGATGTGATCCTTTCGGTGCGCGTAGTTATCAGCTTGTGCCAGCTGATTAGCATGACAGTGTCTCGCCGGACTGATGAACTTGAGTCTGTGTTGTTTTGTTTACTAGTCATGTATTATTGGAGTGGAGGGGCTAGTATACAAAACCCAGTAGTTTTATGTAAGTTGTCTAATTTCCTAACATGCTTATTTCCATGCTGTTTTTTGTGCTGCTAATTTTAGCCGATAGACTTGGCTGAATCAGTTAGCTGCATATGCATGTTTGAGTTATCGGTAGCAGAAGAATAGGTCAGCTAGAAACTGTATGCTGAAGGGCCAAGTCATATGGCGTGGAGTGTTTTTTGTTGAGGTATATACCTTCCCCTCTTCTTTGGTTTCTCCTATGTCTGTGAGCCATATGATTCTCTCAGTTAATGAGGCATATTTTCTGTACATTATCAGCATCTAATAACATGAAAATTGTGCTTCTAGTGTTGTATTGGCATTTATTTTCCTTACAGGCAGAACATACTGCCTATTGGTTGGTTTTTGGTAACATGGGGTACTGTGATCTTTTAAAAAAAAGGTGGAGTACTGTTATATATTAATCAATTAGGATTTTGCTATCCCTCCAGTTGTTGCATATCAGCATTGATGACAAACATTGGGGATTAGTCTCAAGCTTTAACTGTGTTGAGTGGCCAACAGCGGAATGCTATGTGTGTCTTTGTTATGAAGTGATCATCAAAATGAACAATATCATGTATTAGGAGATGTAATAATAGCTGTTTATGTTCCATCGTAGGCTCGTAGCCTATGGTCGTAATTAGCATATGTGATAATTCAGAACTGTCATCTCCTGGCATTAGAATCTGTGATATACTGTTAATATACTGCTACTGTGTAATATACTGTGTAATAAAAATGTTCATATACTGTGAGCTTCTTTTCTTTTTATTACTGTTAACAGTTTTTGCTCACCGTTAACAGATCATCACTGTTTATTACTGTGAGGTTCTTTTACTCAGTTTTTGCACAGAATTTTGTGCTTCTGTGGACAGCAATGGTGGAAAGGCACATGTTGTGTCTTATGTGTATGTTGTCGACATGTTGTCGATAAATCTGTGTTGGAAAGGCAAATTTTGTGCTTTTTTGTGTGAATTGTTGTAGGTACTTGAAAATGAGTGTCTGTTACTCCCGAAATGTTGATTCATTGCTGTTTCGGTGAGAAATAGGCACTCCTAGGTAGCCATTTATAGGGGAGGTGCTGCCGAATTTTCCGATCGATTATTTTTTGTACTAAACATTTTTCTCCTTTTGTTTAGTGCAAACATGTCAACCGGACACGTCAACGACGGCGCTGGCCCTTCTAATCAAATGAGTGTCGAAGAACAAGCCCGGCGGCCAACTTGCCGTTTTGGATGCAATCCCAGAGGGCGGCTGAGGAGAAGGAAATAGATGTCATGGACGGAGACAGAGGTGGAGATGATCAGGGTGGCGACGAAGACTCCGAGGATGGAGACGGAGACTCCAAGGGTGGAGAAGGAGACTCCGGCGTTGATGACACCACTAATGCTGGCGGCGAGCGCACCGATGACACCACCGATGCTGGTGAACAGACGGATGGTGGATCTGCCTCGGCCGCTAAGAAGAAGAAGGCCATCAGGAAGGATCGGGACCCGCCGACGCTTGGCACAAAATGCGAGGATTTCACCCAAGTGAATGAAAACGGCGTACCTGTGGAGCCTAAAGCCCTTGCCGCAGGATATGGGATGCAGATCGGTTGCATCGTCCGGGAGAGCGTGACGATCAACACGAGGAACCTCCGAGATCCTGGCAATGCGCATCTTGTCCAGCTCCTACTACAGAAGCTTCACGAGCGATACGAGTTCCCGGAGGAGTACGAGAACCTAAACCTCAAGGACAACAAGGTGAACCAGCTGGCCCTTACAAAGATGAGCACGACCTTGGCCAGCTGGAGAACCCGGGTGAAGAAGCGGATTGACAAGAAGGAAAGCTAGGAAGAGATCAAGAAGCATGAGCCACTTCTAGAACATGACGACTATTTCTTTTCAAGGAGGAGTTGGAGACCGATACCTTCAAAGCTCTGTCGGCGTTGGGGAAGAAGATGTATGAACAGAACTTAGGTCACCACCGTCTTGGGAGTGGCGGTTATAGAGGAATTCAGAAGTGTGGGACAAGGAGGACGCCGAGCTTATTCGTCTTGGCAAGCCCAACATTTTTGACAAATTCACGGACCCGCAGGTCCGGAAATTTGTGCGGACCCGCTACTACCTGTGCCCCAAGACAAAGGAATTCAAAACCTCAGAGAAGGCTATGCAAGAGTTTGAGAAACTCGTGGTAAGCAACTTAGCGCGGATCTCAAGTTGATTTGCAATCAATAATGAACCGATGATTCTAATTGGGTTCATGAATCCTTTTGCAGGAAGCTAAAATAGCGGTCAAGGCAGCTTGCTCCACCCAAGGGCTATCGGAGCCTTGGGATACTCCTTTCAACAGGGCGACAAATATTTTGAAGAAGAGGCCCAAGCACAAGAAGATGACGTCCGCTGGACGTGTTTCCGGCTTTGGGCTGACCACGAAAGTCGGCGTCCACTTTAAAGAGGAATCAAAGACTAGAAAGGAGAGAATAAGCAAGGTGGAGGAGGCACAGAGGCAGGAGATTGCAGATCTCAAGGCGCAAGTGGCCGCGCTGTCGGCGCAGATGGAGGAGAAGTTCGAAGCAAGGTTGCACCAGGTCATTTCTCCTCAACTATGGGAGGGTCTAGTGGCGTGGAATGCCGCTGGTGGAGTTGGGCCGATACCGGTGCCCAGCATGTCCGGCAGCAACTCGGCCCAACACGTGTCGCCGAACATGGTGACCCCGCCCTCCTACCCATCGGCAGACCCATTCGCGGGGCTGAGCCCGCTGGCCGCCGACACCAACAACGTGCAGCCGGCACCGGTGCCCAACACCAACACGTGGCCGCCGCCTCCGCCGCAGCCCAACACCAACACGCGGTCGCCGCCTCCGCCACAGCCCAACACCAACGTGCAGCCGCCGCCACCACCGCAGCCCATGCAGCCTTGCATGTCCTCCTTAGCCGATCTCGACGCCCTTACCACGGTAACTAATCGTAGTCTCGACTTCATACTCTGCCATCCTTTTTGATGAGTACCATCTAATAATGATACCCAACATGTTCTCCTGCATGACACTAGTTGCACCTTGCTGCACTATGTGAATGGCGTGCTGAAGGATGTAGGCAAGGGTACCATATGCCAACCGAAGAATCCCCTGATGCACAACTTGCCCATCCCTGTTGGCATGTTTAGGGTCGCCCTGGTGCGTCCTTTGAAGGGTTGCGACGGCGTTGATCCTCCCATGCAACCTCATGGAGCCGATGAGCATTACTCTCTTGGAGGTTGCGTCGGCTGGCCCTTGCTATGGCCGAAGTCATGGATTCGCCTTGCAAAGGATGATCAGCGCCCCGCTGCCCCTCCTAAAAAGACACGGCCACCGGTGTTCATCGCCGCCACCAAGAGGCATCCGCAGCTAGCCGCGCACACGCCATCGCCTCCAACCGAGCACGTGGACGCTGCACCTAACCGCGGCGATGATCAGGGTGATGAAATTGATGGCTTCCTCAACACCGGGGCCAACAAAGGAATCTACATGCCTCCTTTTGGAGATCCAGCCTCCCGTGGTCAACAAGCCGGTCGTCCCCTGTCATGCACGCAGCGTCTGCAGTTTGGCGGCAGTTCTCAGGAGACGCCTCCAGAAGCCGCAGCCACACAACCCAATCCGGCCAATGTTATCAGCCCCACCACACTCCACAAGGCGATCGATGAGCAGTTGAAATCCGCTGCTCCCGTACCGGATAAGTTGCAATCCACAGCTCCTGTCGATGAGAAGAAGACGGGTCGGAAGCATAGCCGGAGCAAGAAGGCTTCAAGCCAGCCGTCTCCGAGGAAGATACTCCGGGCTGAGGACGGCGTGTGAGAAGAGCCCTGTGATTTCCCCATGCACATAGTGGGTCAGCCGATGCTGACAAAGGAGATGCTCGCCAACACGGGTGGAGCGATCGTGAATTTGCACGACAGCATCCAGTATCTCGAGGAGCGCCTTCTTAAAGAAATGAATCCCGGGTACCCGGTCTACACAATCAAGGTGCCTGATGACCCACAAGTATAGGGGGTGTATCTGTAACAACTCAAAAATTTGTAACCTATTTCCTCTTATTCAAGTGCCAAATTTTGGACCAAGATAAAACTTTTTAATCTCATATTGCATGTATGCATAGTATTTGAATAAGTGTTTTTCTATGATTTCATGTGTGTTAGAAATTGTTGTATATTGTTTAGTTAAGCAAAACCTAACCAGCATAAGCATCAGAGAAGAACCACAAGAGCTAAAGAAACCAGAAGCAAAAGAAATAAAGAAAAGAAAAGAAAAGTTTGATCTAGAAAAAGTTAACCACTACCCTACTTTGGACACTTAGATTAAGAAATTCGTAAATCAATTAAGTGTGTGGTCAGTTGGTTGAGCTTGACCAGACTACATACTTACTTGACTAAGAAGATTCAAACAAAAATTCAAACCAGAACCCCACTCAAACATCTGTCAAAGTTTGAATCTGAAACAGTGACCATATCCAAATTTTGAAATAAAATTTCTGCAAAACCTCATCTTTCTTCATAACAAAAATATATTTGGAAACCTTACTGAATATCTTGACAACCCACGGTGGAAGATTTCGAAAATTCGAATTTGAATTTCATTTGGGCATTTCGTCGAACACCTGTGATCCGGTTTTCAGAAAAGTAAAACCCACTGTAGATGACGTCGCCGCCGTACGTCCTCGCACGCGTAGGTGTACCCGGCGACCTCCTAGCTCTCCCCGCTGTCGATCTTTCACTGGAGCGAGCCGGACCCCGGTCGTGGACGGTGGAAAAGCTCCCTCTCTCTGCCTCCCTGTCACCCGACCAGAGAGCATGCGAGGAGACCGTCGCCGAGGTCAACAAGCGACGCCAGCCCGCCAGCGGAGGAGCCGCGTCACCCATGACCCATCCCCGTGACCTAACGTCACCGCCAGAGCCGCCGCGCCCGGAATTTTTCCCGCCAGACCACCTTCGGAAACCCTAGCTCCCGCTCTCTCCCGCGCCTATAAAAAGGCCCCCTCGACGCCACAGAACACCACACCACCGGAGCACCACTCCCCAGCCCTTCTCTCTTCCTCTCTCCCTCGGAAACGTCTGAGTTCTGCAAGCTTGGGCCACCGCGTTCTAGAAGATCCCGGCCGCCGTTGGAGCTGTTGTTGGTGCGAGGTGGAGGAGCCGAGCAGCCGCCGTCGATCTGCATCCTCGCCGTCGAGTTCTTCTTCCCCTGCGTCGAGCTTCGCCATCGAGCCGTACCCCTGCCCTCACTGGTGAGTCCCTGGTCGAGCCCGAGGTAGATAACGGCGACGCGCCGTTGGATTCTAATCCAACGGCAGCATACCGATTCGGGTTTTTAAGTGGCCTGACGAGTAGGCCCCACTTGTCAGGTTTAAAATTAGAAAAACCTCCCGCCCGGCGAAACGGTATTGGGCCGGACCGTTCGGGAATCTCCCAGTGCGGCCCAGCTTCCGTTAGAATTGGACCCGATTATATTTTTATTTTTTCCACCATTTCTAAATTAGATTCAGATATGATTTTCGAATTTAAATTCCAGGAGATTTAGAAATCCGTTTTTAACAAATGAATACTCGTTGGAAAGCTTAGGAAATTATCTAGCCCCTGGAATCATTCTTAATCCAATTTGAGTTAGTTATTTAATTTAATAAGAATACTTTTACCGTAGCCTTATTAATCTTAGGAAAATTTTAGAAACTTGTTTAAACCTTCTAAAATTTTGAAACTTAGTTTATGAACATACTAATCAACTTACCTACTGGTTATTACAACCCTTGACATTTAAAACCTTGTTAGTACCATCAATTAACTCCTAATCAAATCTTAGTGTGTAGTATAAAATGATAGATTTCATTATACACTTAGTTGGATAATTACCCCCACTACCAATTCACTTAATTAATCACTCTCCTCTTGAACTAGCCCTAATACCCTTGGTTTCATACCAATACTAGGAAAGTGATCAACACATGGCACATGGTAGAAAATTCAACTTGCACACTTAATTGAAACTTGAAAGAAAACTTGCAAATCAACTCAAGGCAATTAAAACTTGTTTGTATGGTTTGAAAAATAGTGTGTATGCTTGGTGTGTTGTTGGTATTACTTAGTGATTGTGTGTATTTTGTTTATCGTTATTAGACGCTAGTGTTCTGAAGAGGATATTGAGGGGGGATTTTATCAAGAAGAAGAAGACTATTCAGGACACCTGCCAACCAAGGCAAGCCATCTTTTGAATCATACTCCAAGTGCCTAGTTTCCCTATTGATTCTACTTGTTTTTAAGTAAATTGCATGATTGAATTGCTACTTTAGAATGATAGTTGTGTAGTGATATCTTGCTTAGCAAGAGTATCAAGCTGAGTTTATCCTACACTTTGGTGGTATCATCACTCAATGTAGTTGCTTAGTCCTAATAAAATTGAGGCCATCTATAAGGGGAACCCTACTTACAGTGGTGATTGAACTTGAAAACTTGAATGGAACTTCTCCTACATGATGGTTTTAGAAGGAAAATAATCTTGACTAAGGACTATGGAATGTATTTCTACATGATAATAAGTGATGTACCATGTGAGCCAACCATTACCGTACGACCACATTACCCCTAAATGGAAGGGGCTTAATCTTAGCTTGTTTATCTAGTATGGGAGATCTTGTATCATCTTTTATAGAAGTAAGCCATGCGTGGGTGCTTCAACCGAGTGGAAAATTTCCATTCATGCAGCATTCTGCAGCGGGCAAAACTATGAGTGCCAAAATGGACTCTTAGGGAAGGATCCTATACTAGATTAGACAAGTGAAAGAGTTTGTTTGATTATCTGAAACTCGCATACTTGGTGTATGACGAACCGTGGATTTCTCCCGGCAGATTTATCGAATCTTGTGGGTAAAGTGTACCCCTCTGCAGAGGTTTCAAAACTATTCGAATAGCCATCCGCGTCATGGACAGTTGGCAAGCTGTACTTGACTTTTTAAGAATGTTAACAACTTAAGTTGAACTTGGTGAATGACTTGACTTGACATTGATGTTGACAAACACTTGAAGTTCCTCTTTAGATTGAACTTAGAGAATTAAATCTTCTTCTCTACTAATGAACATTCTTGGGAAACAAAACTAGCTTTTGCAAATAAACTTAGTGCTTAGTCCACCATATCAACCATGCATATCTACTTCATCATTTTGTTTATAAGATGGTTTGCGAGTGCATCCAATGTACTCATGGCTGTGTCCCTGGCTATCAACTTGGCCAGACTATGGGGAAGATTATCCGAGGAAGGTTATGAAGACGAGTACCAGAACTAAGATCATCTCCCAAGTCGCCATTGCCTGTAGGGTGAAGGCATGACCCAAGACGTTATTTCGCTGCTATATTGTGTTGTAATATGAACTTGGTCACTATGACCATTTGTATTTGAACTATTCGTATTGTAATGTCTATGGAACTGGTTACCAACTACGTTATGTGTATCACAACAATGATTCTGGGATTGTGGTGGAATACATAACGGGCACTTTGAATTTCTGGAAATTGGGTGTTACAGTATCGTAGTACTTTCGATAAATAAGAGTGTCGAACCCAACGAGGAGCAGAAGGTGTTGACAAGGGTTTTGATCAAGGATCACTGTAAATACTAGCAAACGAGGTTTTCAGGGGTATTTGGTAATAACATAAATAAAGTGCAGTAAATAAAAGACATAGTAGTAATAATTGCAGCAAGTGGCCCAATCCTTTCTTTAGCAAAGGACAAGCCGGTTGTGTAACTTATGAATGAACCAAACGTTCTCGAGGACACACGGGAGTTTCTGTCAAGGCTTTCGCTTCATCCAAGCTCAATAATCTTTATGGTTTGATAAGTGTTATGGGGGTGAACCTGTGCTAGCGCACTACCCTTACTAGGATAAATACACACTTGTGATTATACCCCTTGCAAGCATCCGCAAATACAAGAAAGTAATTAAGATAAATCTAACCACAGCCTTAAACTCTAAGATCCTACGCTCCCTGGTGCAATGGTTTCCCAACGGAGGTTTAGGTTTCTGTCACTCCAGCAACCCCACAATCGGTAGCCAAATACACAATGCATCTCACTAGGCCCATAAATGGTGAAGTATCATGTAGTCGACGTTCACATGACACCACTAGTGAAATAGCACCACAAACAATATCAAACCATTAAATATTACTCAACATAATTCCACTACTAACACTTGACTTCTCCCATGTCCTCAAGAACTAAACGAACTACTCACAAGACATCATATGGATCATGATCAGAGGTGAAATAATGGTAAATAACAATCTGAACATAAACCTTAATTCAACGGTTCCACTCAATAGCATCAACCACAAGAGTAATCAACACCGGGAAAGTTTCCCCTAGAATTTAACAAGATCAACTCAAGATGTTACAGCGGGATGGCTGGTGATGGTGAGATGAAGGTGCTGGTGATGGATGATGATGATGATGATCCCGATGAAGTCCGGTGCGATGGTGATGACGATGGCGACGATCTCCCCTCTCGGGAAGGAATTTCCCCGCAGATTTCTGCCTGCCGGAGAGCTTTTCTCTCTCTGGTGTTTTCCGCCCCGCAGAGGCGGCGTGTTAACTCTGAGCCCCCCCTGACTTAGGTTTTCGGGGAGATGAAGTACGCGGGGGCGAGACCGAAGTGGGCCAGGGGGCCTCACAGAGGCGCGGCGCGGCCAGGGGCCAGGCCGCCCACCCTCGTGTGGCCCCCCCTGGCTCCTCTCGACTCCTCCTTCTGGCTTCCTGAGTCTTTCGGAAAATATAATTTCTGGTATTTTTCTGGAATTTTCCTGATCTTCAAATATGGTTCTTGATGGTCCTTTTCCAGCAGAATCCTGACTCACGGCAGCAATCCTCCAATGATCATCAAACATGTAAAAACAGAGGAAACAACATAAGTATCATCTCTAAATATGAAATATATCAATGAATAACAGTAAATTATGATACAAAATAGTGATGCAAAATGGACGTATCAACCCCCCCAAGCTTAGACCTCGCTTGTCCCCAAGCGAAAACTAAACTCGGTAAACATGACCACAGGTTTATGGAGTGAAGTGTCGATAATCAAAATACGGACAAGAAGCATCACATTCACCAAGGCACAAATTATAATAGACAGCAACTTCCCTTTATAAATATAGACTTGCAATGTAAAAGGGAATCACATTAAAGATGCACAAGGTAAACTATAATTGGATGGCAAACCTTAGTTCTTGGTCAAAGAACGATGAACAAGCTATCTCTTTTAAAGGAGCCTTTTAAAACAGAGCTAATATAGCAAAACCATATGCTCAACAAAAACTTTTGCATTCATAGAAAGCTTTCAAAGATATATTCCTTCAGACAAAAGCTTATAAACAAGGAAGATAGTAAACATGATTAAACGGATCAACATATGGATGAGTGAAACATAACAACTCAAATGCTTGCTTGAGATAGAGGGAAATAGGTTGACTCAACATAAAGTAAAAGATGGCCCTTCCAGAGGGAAGCAGGGATTAAACATGTGCTAGAGCTTTTCATTTGTAAAACAGAGGTAAAAAGTTTTTTGAGAGGTGGTTGCTTTTGTCAACGACTAGCAACGGAGTTCTTGATATCTTCCATACTAAACAAGTGAGAGCGGTTCCGAGATGTTTGATTAATTGGCACTTGGTGCTCTTTTATAGCTTGGCACTCCTCCCCACCTTTTTCCTTTCTCAAACCATGGCTAACCGATTCCATCGGGTGCCACCAACTTTCACATACCATGGAGGAGTGCTCTTTTTCTTTTCTTTTTGAGATTATAATGGTCTGACCAGCTCCCTTGCAAAATTATGACGAGCAGATGAAGCTGCCTAGTCGAGGGGTACTTAATTTAGTATGGAAGATAACAAACCCATCCACTACGTCCTCATGAGCTAAAAACAGTGGCACAAAATGAGAAGTTTTGAAGGTTTTTGAAAGGTAGCACATGAAAATTTACTTGGAATGGCTTGAAATACCATGCATAGGAATTTATAGTGGACTCTTTGGAAGTAACTTGGTTTTTAGGATTGGATGCACGAGAAGTATTTCCTCTCAGTACAGGTCTTTGGCTAGCAAGGCTGGGTAGCAAGCATAAGAGTTGCATGAAACAAACAAACATACATATAATAGAACAATCATGCAAACTTCTTGAAGGTACAACGATTTTAACTTTGAGAATAATAATGCTTATAAGCCAATCATGAAGGAAAACTGAAGTGATGTAACTACAAGCACTTCTTTCTTCTTTTCTACTCAAACCTCAAGGTAATGTTGCTACTGACCAAGCTAAGTTTGCCAAAACCAACTAAATTTACTCTGCTCCCAAAGTGATACCAATACTAATCAACAAGACTAATCATATAAGAAACATTGCAAACTAAAATAAAGTGTGCGAAAGTAAACGATAAAACTTCTCATTAATATTTCATTACCGCAACTCACACCAAGGGATACATAGATAACCAACTAAGGAGGATACTTCCACACTGCAAACTATTCTATAAGATAACTTCTCTATTCATGATATGACTCTACTTGAAAAGTAAATGAGAAAAGGTAATGATATGATACCGCGGCACTCCCCCAAGCTTGGAACAAGCCAAGGGGATGCCTATACCGATGACGAATTACTCCTTCGGTGGCGGTGGGTAATCTTTAATAAGCTTCTCAATCAAATCTTTCAGATCATCAATCTTGTGACTGAGGTTACGAATCATCTCTGAATTGTGCTCAACACGGCTCATGAACCTTCAGCTAGAGAATCCCAGCTCTTGAATTATTTCCCCATCCTTCTTCACTCTTGGAACTTTTTTCCCTGCACTTTAGAACGATCTATATCCCAACCAGAGGGTAATCGTGATCTGGGCACCTTTTGAAACTGATGTTCATGAATTAGAGTATGGAAAGGTTGTTGCCTGACGAAGATGCCCGAGGAGCTAAGATGTGGCGCGGCACACCCCCTCCGGTTCTTATACGTGCGCTCTTCTTGAACTTGTCATGACTTGTCACCACCCCAATGCTTGCGATCATGGTGCTCGGGCTGAACTTTGATCTTCTTCCATCTCTTCCTCACTCACTTTCAACTTCTTCCTTCAGCTAAAGTCTGTGGTCATCTCTGGAGGTGTCTTCTCCTTGTCGTCGCTTGAAGAACCATGGCACTCCAAAACTTAGATCAACTCCTGACAGAAACAGCTCGAAACAAAACACGACGAGAAAACGATATACAGACCTCGGGGACTCCGGGGGGTTATATAGGCGAAAATTATACATCGAAGTGAAATCACAGGAGGAAACCGGGACGGAAACGAGTTCCGAGGTGTCCTCACACCAGGGCGGCGTGGCCAGGGGTGGGCCCGCGCCCCCTGGTGTGAGGAGCACCCGGACTCCTTTTCCTGCCCGTTTTCATCTCGTGATTTTTCATATTTAGTAAAAACAGCAAAAATATTAAAGGAAGAGTTTTCGCGAACCTTTTCTGACTAGAACTGTTACCTATTCGAAAACGAACTCTGCAGGTTCCTGCAAATTGTCCTGGATGAATTCTTCCGGAGAAACTGTTTCAATAACATCAACATCTTCATTATAAGAATCTCCAGCAATATAATGTTTGAGTCTTTGCCCATTCACCACTTGTGTAGTGTCATCTTTCAATGAAGCAATCTTAATAGCACCTGAGCGGTAACTTCACAATAACATATGGTCCTTCCCATTTAGAGAGTAATTTTCCTGCAAAAAATCTGAGACGAGACCTATACAATAGAACTTTCTCACCAACATGAAACTCTCTTTTAAGAATTCTCTTATCATGCCATTGCTTGACTTTCTCTTTGAAAAGTCTGGCATTCTCATAGGCTTCGTTTCTCCACTCATCTAGAGAACTCAAATCAAAAACCTTTTCTTACCGGCTAGTTTAAAATCCCTATTAAGCTCTTTCACTGCCCAAAAAGCTTTGTGTTCTAATTCTAAGGGCAAGTGACACGCTTTTCCGTAAACCATTTATAAGGAGACATGCCCATGGGGTTCTTATAAGCAGTTCTATAAGCCCATAAAGCATCGTTTAACTTGCTAGCCCAGTTTTTCCTAGATCTATTGACAGTCTTCTGCAAGATAGACTTGATCTCTCTATTTGAAAGCTCTACCTGCCCACTAGTTTGGGGATGATAAGCAGAAGCAATTCTATGATTAACATCATATCTAGCAAGAGTTTTTCTAAAACCGCCATGAATAAAATGAGAACCTCCGTCAGTCATAAGATATCTAGGCACACCAAACCTAGGAAAAATAACATCCTTAAGCATTTTTAACAAGGTCTCACCATCGCACTCTTTGTAGGTATGGCTTCTACCCATTTAGTAACATAATCAACAGCAACAAGTATGTGGGTATAGCCTTTTGAAGGAGGAAAAGGACCCATAAAGTCAAATCCCCAACAATCAAACGGTTCAATAACAAGAGTGTAACTCATAGGCATTTCATTGCGTCTAGAAATATTACCAACTCTTTGACATTCATCGCAAGATAAAACATACCTTCTAGCATCTTTAAAGAGGGTTGGCCAATAAAAACCTGATTGTAGAACCTTTTGTGCGGTTCTATCTCCAGCATGATGTCCTCCATAAGCGCTTCCATGGCATTTCCTCAATATTTCTTGTTGCTCATATTCTGGTACGCATCTTCGCATAATACCATCAACTCCTTCTTTATATAAGTGTGGGTCATCCCAAAAATAATGCCTCAAATCATAAAAGAATTTCCTTCTTTGCTGAGCTGTAAAGGTTGGAGGCAAATACTTGGAAACAATAAAGTTAGCATAATCAGCATACCAAGGAAGGTCTCGTGAAGTTACATTTATAGAGCCAACTGTCATTTGGAAAACTATCATTAACAGGAATAGGATCAAAAGAAATGTTTTCCAATCTAGACAAGTTGTCAGCACAGGATTTTCAGCACCTTTCCTATCTACGATATGCAAATCAAATTCTTGTAAAAGAACACCCATCTAATAAGCCTAGGCTTAGCATCCTTCTTAGTCATAAGATATCTAATAGCAGCGTGATCAGTATGAATAGTAACTTTAGAATCAACAATGTAAGATCTAAACTTATCACATGCAAAAACAACAGCAAGAAACTCTTTCTCAGTGGTAGCATAATTCTTCTGAGCAGCATCAAGAGTCTTACTAGCATAATGAATAACATTCAACTTATTATACGCGCTGTCCAAGAACAGCACCAACAGCAAAATCACTAGCATCACACATAATTTCAAAGGTAAATTCCAATCAGGTGGTTGAACAATAGGAGCAGTAGTTAAAGCCTTCTTAAGAGTTTCAAAAGCTTCCTTACAATCATCATCAAAGACAAATGGTACATCTTTTTGAAGAAGATTAGTAAGAGGCTTTGAAATCTTAGAGAAATCTTTAATAAACCTCCTATAGAAACCAGCATGACCAAGAATACTACGAATACCTTTAACATCTCTGGGACAGGGCATTTTCTCAATTGCCTCCACTTTTGCTCTGTCAACTTCAATACCTCTTTCAGAAATTTTATGTCCAAGGACAATTCCTTCATTCACCATAAAGTGGCATTTCTCCCAATTAAGAACAAGATTAGTTTCTTCACACCTCTGCAAAACTTTATCAAGATTGTGCAAACAATTATCAAAAGAAGTTCCATAGACGAGAAGTCGTCCATGAAAACCTCCACAATTTCTTCACAAAAGCCATGAAAAATAGCAGACATGCATCTTTGAAAAGTAGCAGGAGCATTGCATAAACCAAAAGGCATGCGTCTATAAGCATAAGTTCCATAAGGACAAGTAAAAGTGGTTTTCTCTTGATCTTCCTTTCTAACAGCAATCTGAGAGAAACCGGAATAACCATCAAGAAAACAAAAGTGTGACTTCTTAGACAACCTTTCTAACATCTGATCTATAAATGGTAAAGGATAATGATCTTTCTTAGTAACTTTGTTAACTTTTCTATAGTCAATGCACATCCTATAACCAACTACTACCCTCTAGGAATAAGCTCGTTATTCTCATTAGGCACAACAGTCATACCTCCTTTCTTAGGAACACAATGAACAGGACTAACCCATCTACTATCAGCAATAGGATAAATAATACCATCATCAAGGAGCTTTAATACCTCATTTCTTACCACATCCTTCATCTTGGGAATTAAGCGGCGTTGATGCTCCACAACCGGCTTCGCGTCTTTCTCCATGTTAATAGCATGCTGACATAAAGTGGGACAAATCCCTTTTAAATCATCAAGAGTATATCCCATAGCTCCTCGTGTTTCCTCAATATCTCCAATAACCTTTCTTCTTCCTTTCCTGAAAGTTTAGAACTATAATAACAGGATATATTTTCTTATCATCTATATAGCATATTTAAGATCGTCAGGTAAAGGTTTTAATTCAAAACAGGTCTTCTTAGGTGGCAAAGTGGTACCAAGATCCTCCACAGGTAAATTGTGCTTGATCAGCGTTGTTGACGAAGAAAATATCGTCAATCTCTTCTCTTTCCTTACTGAAAACATCACTTTCATGATCTTCCATGAATTGCTGCAAAGCATTATTAGGAGCAAGAGCAATAGAAGCAAGCTGTTCAACTCGAAAATTTTCATTAGGCATGTTATTTTCATAAGAAGTCTTAGCAAACTTGGAAAAATTAAACTCATAAGACTCTCCATTAAACTTAGTGAAAATTTTCTCCTTCTTACAGTCTATCACAGCACCACAAGTATTCAAAAAGGGTCTACCAAAAATAATAGGACAAGTTTTACTAGCCTCCTTACCAAGTACTAGAAAATCAGTGGGGTATTTAGTCTTACCGCATAGGACTTCCACATCTCGAACAATACCAAGAGGCCAAACAGTCTCTCTGTTAGCAAGCTGAACAACACATCAATATCTTCAAGTTCACAAGCGCCAATCTCATGCATAATTTCTTGGTAAAGCTCTAAAGGAATGGACTTGCACTAGCACCAATGTCCATAAACCATAATAGCAATGATCTCCAATCCTGACAGAAATAACAGGAACACTTGTTTTCCTATGCCTTTTAGGATGTGAGAGAATGTTAGAAGCATCTTCACAAAAGAGAATATATTCATCCCCTACATCTTTAGTAACAAGGTCCTTCAATATAGCTACAGAGACTTAATAGTAATTTGCTCATCAGGCTCTACAGCTTTCTTAGTACTTTTATTAGACACACTTACCAAAGTAGAATATTTTTTACCTTAGCAGGGAAAGGTGTCTTCTCAAAATAAGGTTAGGCACAATGCTATCAACAGTACAAACTTCAGTAGCTGCAGCAGGAATATGACTAATAGAATCTTTATAAGGCGCATGATATTTGTTCCAATCTTTCTTTGGAACATCAAGATAAGAGGCAAAAGCCTTAAGACAATTAGTAAGTATTTGAGAATCAAGACCATAAGCAATGCTAACACTATGAAAGTCATCGGTTCCCATAAAAGTTTTAATGCATTCATAATCATAGTTTATACCTGACTTCCTACCTTTGTCTTTTCCCATCCTTCAGCATTCTCTTGGATACGGTCAAGAAGATTCCACTTAGCATCTTCTTTCATATGAGTAATGATCCAAAGCAAGAAGCATCCAAATAATCCTTATCAGGAAGAGTAAGCCGCGCATAAAAATTATCAATAACAATATTATTGGGGAGCTCATGAATGGGACATTTGAGCATTAGTAACTTCAATCTCCCCCACGCTTGGGCAATACTCTCTCCATCATGAGGCAAAAGTTATATATCCGATTACGATCTTTATGAATTTCACTTGGAGGATAAAACTTGGAATAAAAGAGAGGCACAATTTCCTCCCATGCAATAGATGGACCATCTTTAAGCAGCCGATACCACTCCTCAGCTCTGCCTTTCAATGATAAAGAGAATAGCTTCCTCTTGACCTGGCTTGGTAAAATACTGCACACTTGAACAACTCGCATAATTCATGTATAAAAAGTAAGTGATCACCCAGATGGACAGTTCCATCTCCTGAATAGCAGTTATCCATAACACGTTCAAAATTTCATAGGTATTTTAAAAGGATCTAATTGAGCAGGTGGTGGTGGTGGTGGTTCATCCACATGTGCAGCAGTGGTAGAAGTGTTCCCAAATAGGAAACCAAATGGAGAATTCTCCATAGCAAAATAAAATAAAAGTAAAAGACAAAAATAAAAACAATACTCACAGCGACGGTTACCTTTACCAATTCCACTCTTCAATAGCGCTTCACTCCCCGGCAACGGCGCCAGAAAATAGTCTTGATGACCCACAAGTATAGGGGGTGTATCGTAGTACTTTCGATAAATAAGAGTGTCGAACCCAACGAGGAGCAGAAGGTGTTGACAAGTGGTTTTGATCAAGGTTTCACTGTAAATACTAGCAAACGGGTTTTCAGGGGTATTTGGTAATGCAAATAAATAAAGTACGAGTAAATAAAAGACAATATAATAATTGCAGCAAGTGGCCCAATCCTTTCTTTAGCAAAGGACAAGCCGGTTGTGTAACTTATGATGACCAAACGTTCTCGAGGACACACGGGAGTTTCTGTCAAGTGCTTTCGCTTCATTCCGCTAAATAATCTTTACTGGTTTGATAAGTGTTATGGGGGTGAACTGTGCTAGCGCACTACCCTTACTAGGATAAATACACACTTGTGATTATACCCCTTGCAAGCATCCCAAATACAAGAAAGTAATTAAGATAAATCTAACCACAGCCTTAAACTCTAAGATCCTAGCTCCCTGGTGCAATGGTTTCCCAACGGAGGTTTAGGTTTCTGTCACTCCAGCAACCCCACAATTGGTAGCCAAATACACAATGCATCTCACTAGGCCCATAAATGGTGAAGTATCATGTAGTCGAGTTCACATGACACCACTAGTGAAATAGCACCACAACAAATAAATATCAAACCATTAAATATTACTCAACATAATTCCACTACTAACGACTTGACTTCTCCCATGTCCTCAAGAACTAAACAAACTACTCACAAGACATCATATGGATCATGATCAGAGGTGAAATAATGGTAAATAACAATCTGAACATAAACCTTAATTAAGGTTCCACTCAATAGCATCAACGACAAGAGTAATCAACACCGGGAAAGTTTCCCCTAAGAATTTGACAAGATTCAACTCAAGATGTTATAGCGGGATGGCGTGGTGATGGTGGAGATGAAGGTGCTGGTGATGGAGATGATGATGATGATCCCGATGAAGTCCGGTGCGATGGTGATGACGATGGCGACGATCTCGCCTCTCCGGGAAGGAATTTCCCCGGCAGATTTCTGCCTGCCGGAGAGCTTTTCTCTCTCTGGTGTTTTCCGCCCCGCAGAGGTGGCGGTGTCTATATCTGAGCCACCCCCCCCGACTTAGGTTTTCGGGGACGATGAAGTACGCACAGGGGCGAGACCTGAAGTGGGCCAGGGTGGCCTCACAGTAGGCTGGCGCGGCCAGGGGCCAGGCCGCGCCCCCTACGTGTGAGCCTACCCCCTGGCTCCTCTCGCCTCCTCCTTCTGGCTTCCTGAGTCTTTCGGCAAAATATAATTCTCTGGTATTTTTCTGGAATTTTCCTGATCTTCCGAAATATGGTGTCTTGAGGTCCTTTTCCAGCAGAATCCTGACTCCGGCAGCAAATCCTCCAACAATCATCAAACATGTAAAAACAGAGGAAACAACATAAGTATCATCTCTAAATATGAAATATATCAATGAATAACAGTAAATTATGATACAAAATAGTGATGCAAAATGGACGTATCAGTGCCGGAGGGCCATGGCTTTGTCGATCGATCACCCGCTGAAATATTCTTCGTGCGGTACGAGGACATCTACAATCTGCTGCACTCCAACCGCCTAGACTATAACTTGGTCCGTCTATACACGCTTCATATGGCGTTGAAGGCGAAGAGGGAGAAGACCAAGGGCATCGTGATAGTAGACCCCTACTTCATGTGTGACGTTGCCTTGGCGAACGAGGGGGACCGGGCAACGGTGAAGGAGTACCTTGGGAATATCTTTGTGGAGAACCCAACCATCGACTCCATTCTTCTGCCTTGCTTTCCCGAGTAAGTGAACACCGCTGTGAAAACTTCTTTCTTAGATTCTCTGGTTGGTCCTCTTACAACAATTTATTTTCAATTGTGCTGCGCAGAGGCATATACTGCTCACTTATATCCATTTGCCCAAGGTGGTTGCAAGCGACGTACTTCGACTCATCGAGTGACATGAAGCCGATGAAGAACTATGGCCGAATCAAGAGTGTGCTCGATGATGCTCTACAATTCTACGTCGACAATGGGGGCAAATTCACCAAGGGTGGCAAGAGAGTCAAGAATGGCAAACATATCTTCATGCACCACACAAAGTTTCCATGCGTCAAGCAGCCGCCTGGCAGTGTGAAGGAGGCCTTCTACGCCCTCCATCACCTGAAGGGGATCGTCCGGGATTCACGGATCAGGGCGCTAGCAGCTAATCTTCGACAATGGGCCGAAAAGTTTGCGGTGATCAATGATGCGAACCTTATGGAAGATTTCTGGCGCATCCAGAGTCAGATCGCGCAAGTCCTTCATGAAGATGTCAACTCAACCGGGGGGTTCATGCATTGTGGCGTAGCATTGACTAACCACGAGATCGAAGAACGCCTCAACAGGCAGCGCGACACAAGTACGTTCATGACGAGAGAGGGCGTGTGCCCATTCCCGGCGAGGACTACATGATGTCTGTGGCTAGCTAGCGGTGTTGGGTCGATGTATCGTAAACTTTACTATCCTAGTGTTGTTTCCGAACTATTGTTGGACATGTGTGTGTAAACCTTAACTTCCCGAGGCTCGTAATGCCTTGACGATCGATGTTGGACTTGCTTATATATGATCGATCGTCATCCATGCTATGTTTTATTCTAGGCTTATGAATCCTTGCCATAGTATTTGTGATCATGCAAGCATGTTTGCACTTTGTCATTCCTTTCATTGCATAACATATATACTACATGTCTATAGAGAGATGGGGAAGTGGTACGTGGTGTACAGTGGTCGGGTTCCAGGAGTCTACGAGGAGTGGGAGGACTGCCAGGCATAGGTGACCAACTTCAGCAGAAACTGCTACAAAGGGTACAAGACAAGAGAGCTCGCGGTCTCCAAGTGGAGGAGACACATGTGGAAGAAGAACCGGATGAAGTTCTTGATCATGGTCCCTATCCTGCTCATCGTCGTCGCGGGTGTGATCTATTCGTTCATATAGTAGTCTAGGTGATATGTAACTCCATATATAATATGTAATGATCAAAGTTGTACTTAACTTGTCTAATGATTTGACACTTGACTTCATATTGATGTATTTCGACACTTGACTTCATATTGATGTGTTTTGACACTTGACTTCATATTGATGTATTTCGGTGAATTCCCGTGTTACTGATGTGTATACCTTTGCATTTGTACTATATTTTCTACTATATACTGTGTATTTCTGCTGTATTTTCGAAAAAAATAAAATGGAAAACATATCTATGGCGCACCAATTTTAATATCAGTGGCGCACCCTATCCGTGGCGCACCCCACCACAGAGACTATGTGACGAGGGTTAACTCGACAAATGTCCTAGATGAAGGACTTAGGATCGGGGAGATAGGGCGTCGGATGAACTCGAAGGTAAAGTTAGTCGAAATAGGTATGTATAGAAAGTAAACTTGGGTGTTCAACCTGGCTTGCTTTCAATCTGGCCTACACCGTCCCCTCCTGGCCCCTATATATAGGTGGCCAGGTCTCGAGGATCGGGTAGGGTCCGATACAGATTACAATATCGACATACGGTAAAGACTCGTATTCGACTATCATTACAATTGGGCCTAGCTATACGGGCCTTAGGGGTACTCAACTAACGGGTTCTGTTAGCTATACCCTTGTCAGTAGCCCCTGAGATTCTGCCAGAATTGTAGATTCGGGTTGAATCTCTAATCTTCAAATCTTCGACTTGATCAATTCTTCGACTTTATCTTCAAATCTTCGACTTGGTCTTTTGACTTATATTTATGATAATTTGTTCGCAAGGGGTCTTGATGAACAAGCCTGACAACTCTGACGGATCAAGAGGTCAGTTAACTGCCGGAACAGATACTTGCCACCTACTTCAAATTTAATCCCCTTGGACTTGAATTCGGGATACCGGTCAAACCCACTCTTTTGCCGCATTTAGGACTTACAAAGAATGAATCCCAGTGGTTCTCAGGGTACCCAGTGCGTCCACCAGGATTTTCTTCGCGTCGTAGACACGGATACATACCAGCAGAGCGCATCCATGTGCGTATACCAGGCCACACGGGACGGATCCCGGGGTCTTACCTTCGTGACAAGTCACGGCATTCGAGTTGTGTTGCGATAACGCAACTCGAGAATCTCATGTCGCAGTCAAATTTTGACTGAAAATATTCGGGTTTCTTCAACCATAAAACTCGCTCCCAATGGGAGTAACACTCCTGCACTTCTCCAATTATAATGCTTTGCCAAAAAATATCGTCGGGTGCGTGCTCAGCGCTCCCGATGGGAGTAGCCCCCGAGGCTATAGTCGAAAAAAGCTTTTTTCGAGTATAGGCTCAAAAATGTAGCGTAATCCATCATATTTCAACTCGAGATATTTTAACTTCCAGATACGTCATCTTCGAGATACTTCAATTTCGAGATACCTTAAGGACATCTTATCGTCGAATACTAATCCACCACTTCAGAGAGAAGTTTGTATTTACCATTCTTGAAAATAGTAGCCCCCATGGCTATAATCGAAACTCCTTCGTATACAGTCTTGTGCATCTTTTTCTTGCATTTGTCGGCGCCATCTTTTCCTCTTTCTTATATTATCTTCTTTATGATATCAATGAATACGTCATTCTGTACCATTGTGAACCGTTGCATGGGCAATACCGTAAATTTCTCATCTTTTGACCGTTAGTGGGCTTACCGTTTCCTATCTTTGCGCCACGTCTCAGCCCACGATCCTTCTCCCAGAAGATATATAAAGGGGATCGTGGGGAGTCTTACTGTTTACCAGCTCTTTCTCTCCGCCACCTCCATTGTTGATCTCCTTTGTCTCCTCCTCTCGTGCATAGCCCCCGAGCGCACTTCGCACTGGATGCGCGTGAAACACCTGGCCACCAAGAACACCATGGCCAAGACTTCTGCCACCAACTGGGTGCGCTCCGCCATCACAAAGAAGGACGTGGAGAAGGCCAGGGCGGACGGCCTCATCGCCGCCCATGATTCCATCAAATTTCCTAGTACTGACCGGATCCCGAAGCCCCCGAGCGGTTATCGGGTAATGTTTCTTGCTTTCCTCCTCCGCGGTTTCTCTCTTCCTGCCCACGAGTTTCTCCGTGGGCTTCTATTTGTCTACGGTGTGCAGCTCCATCAGCTCACACCGAATTCCCTTCTGCACATTGCCTGTTTCGTGACCCTCTGCGAGTCATTCTTGGGCATTGAGCCCCACTTCCTTCTTTGGAGGTCAATCTTTCGGCTCCGCCCCAACGTTGCTTTGGCTAGGAAACCTGAACTGGGTGGAGCCGTCATTTCTGTGCGCCCTGAGGCGCAATACCTTGAATTTTCCATGGCCGCATCTGTCCAAGGGTGGAGGACAAAGTGGTTCTATATCAAGGACCGCAAATCCTCTTCTGAAGATGAATACGGCCTTCCTCCCTTTGACGCTTCCCAGGAGGTAAAGAAATTGGCATCGTGGGATACGCTCCCCTCAGATGCAGAAGTCGAAGAAATTCTTCCTCTTCTTTCCCGCATCAAGGCTTTGAAAGGAGGTCAAGGAGGTGCTCTGTCGGGTATGCAACTCATGGCGTTTTTTATTCAACGTCGAGTTCAACCGCTACAACACCGCCTTACCAAACTTTGGAATTACTCCGGCTTGGAAGATCCTACCCGCATATCTGAAGATCTGATATCGAAAGAAGACACCGACAAGCGAGTCAAGAATCTCACCAAGCTCACCAAGGAACATGCAGTTGCGGATTTAACCGCTGATTTTTTCGACTCCGCGCACCCTCTGCCTGAGGTATGTATCTTCGCGTTCACTTGTTGTCAAACTTTACTTGGTTCGATTTGCGTTATTCTGTGCATTTGCACTCTGCTGACTTATTTATATGCAGGGTCACCAATTCCTTGTTTCTCGTCCTCCTCTTCCAGAGGCAGGGCCCCTACCGGATGATCTAGCCTCTCCTGCATCTGAAGCCCCCGAGGCTGACGAAAGTCAGGATGGAGATGATGTCGAAGAATCAGAAGAGGAAACTAGCTCGTCGACATCGCCTCCCCCTGCACTTGCTGAAGATGTTGGTGTCGACAAGAAAAGGAAGCGTGTCGACGAAATCGCTTCATCGAGTTCTGCAGCGGCTGGTAAAGCCCCCGTTCTTGCAGAAGATATGGAGTACTTCGACATGCTAGCATCGTAAGTATTGTATTCGAGTTCTTCAATTGCATTGTTCTTGCCTTGCTTCCATAACTTATATTCTTCATGCAGTGATGATGAAGAGCCGCCAACATATGCGACAGCTGCTCCCCCAACTTCTCCTGCTGCCACTGATGAGCCTCTTGAACCAGATGTTGCGCCGAGGGCTACCAGGTCTTCTGTGAAGAAGGTTCCTCAAGCCCGATATCCCAAACGCTCAAAGAAGGCCAAAGAACCCAAAGTTTCTCTAGAAGCCCATGAATCTTCGGCTTCCCCCCATGATGTGAGTAATTTCTCCTGACTTATCTCCCTTGCATATACTTGCACTTCTTTCCCACTCTTTTTCCTTTTCCTTCTTAGGCTTTATTGAAGAGATTTGTGGCCTTGGGTACGGAATGCGCTGAGTACCTAAAGGTTGCGAAAGCTTCCGAAGGTATGTTCGACACCCATTCATGGTTTTTCCTCCTTGCATATCTTTGTGCTATTTTTCTGACTTCCTTTCTTCTTCCATTGTAGCTGCTCTAGCAACATCCAATGCCCGGATTGCGTCACTGGAAGCGAAGCTCCGTGCTTCTCAGAAAGCTTACGATGTTGCGGCCACTGCCAAAGCAAATGCTGAGAAGTCGCAGAAATCTGCGCTTGGTAAAGCGAGGAAAGCTGAAAAAGCTTTAGCTGATGCCAACAAGGATCATGCCCAGCGAGAGCAAGCCGTGGCGGAGCGTCTCCACACAATGTCCACTGCTGCTGAAAGTAAGTGTTTCGCCTTGTCTCCTATTTTCGACTTATGTTGCACTGCTGCATGTGCTGACATCTTCCTCCTTCTTTTCTTTTCTACCTTCTTTGTGTCGTGCAGGTTTTACTGGGGTATCTCCATCGGCCCTGCAACCGGACGGTGACCCTCTGATGACTGCGGTTAACTTACTTGAGGAAAACTGGATATCTATCCAGGAAACTTTCGAGTTAGTTAGCCGCGTTCTTTCACGACTCTTTGTCGGGTTGTGGCCGAAGAAAAGGTCAGCGGTCCCAAAGGACAACTTGAGTGATCTCGCCAAGTCCTTCGATACAACTGAAGACCCCACTCTTCAGCTGAAAGGACTTTCAATTAAGCGTGGTGCCGAGGGTGCTATTGCACTTTCTCTTGCACACGGTACAAACTTCGACTGGGAGAGGGTTAGCTCCCCTCATGGCCACACCCGTGATGAGATGAAGGCTTTTTTCGAGAGGGCGAAGAAGTTGGCACCTGCATTGTTGACAACTATTTCCCCTTCGGCAGCTTCTGCGGTACCTGCCGCACCACCTCCAGCAACGGAAGATCCAGTGCCACCGTCGACTTCCGGCGAGGAAGTTGCCGTGCCTTCTTCTGCCACGGAACACAATGCTGAGGTGGCATAGACTCGGCTTTCTTTGTAGCTTTTAGTTTTCTCCTTTTGGATGCAAAAAACTTTAGTTGGGTGCAACCCGAGAACCTTAGTCATAGGGTTTTGCACTTATGTAAATATATTTCTGGCGTATGAAGTATTATGCTGTCTCTCTGAAATGTTTTTCCTTTCTTTCCCCTTTTGGCTTGCAGTCGATGCGCGTCAATGATCCTTTGACTCATGGTCCTGCTCCTTCTTCTGCCCGTGTGTTCGGTTCTCAGATTTCGTCGACTCCTAGTCGATGCAGTCGATGCGCAGAGTACTCTTCCAGGGTATCCGATCTTGAGGCTCACCTGACTTTAGCCAAGCGCCAAGCACAGATGGCTATTGACAAAGCTAGCAAAGCCAGTGGTTATATGAAGCAAATATCTTCACTAGACGAAAAGGTCTCCAGCTTGATGGCTAAGATTGTTCATAATGAAGAATGCGAATCTTTTATTCTTGGCATTGTCGAGTCTGCCTGCGAGATGTTGCGATGTAAGTTTTCTTTCGACTCCTTCTTTCCCTGATTGTCCCCTGCTGTTTTTGTGACACCTTTTGCCACAATAGGCACTTGTTTGGATTTCACTGCTGAAGACCGTCGGGTTGCTGAGCAAAATGCGGCTTTGGAGAAAATGTCGGCTGGCTTTGAGACTTTGTGGTCTGATCCTCGACGCCGGGATGCCATTGTACTGCTTCAAGATCGTGCCCAGCGTATTGGCGAGTCAGTTGATGGTTGCCGACGAGCTCTCACAACTATGCACTCTGTTATGCTTCCCCGCAATCCTTTGCCTGCGACTTTCCCGCTTCTTCTTGATACTTTCAGATCTAGCCATCGTATTCATAGATTGATAGAGCTGAACTTAGTGGCAGGTGCCAATTTTGCTCTTGGGTGGATACGCAAGTGGCACCCCGGGCTGAATTATAGCACGATGTCCCTAAGTTTGGCTCCAGGTGGGGCTAGCCTTCGGGTACATATGGAGAACACGCTGCAACCTGCTCAAAGACTCGTAGCTAGGCTTCTCGAAGCGGATGCTGCGTTTTTCCGTGAGTACCATTATTTGGATCCTTTAGGCGTAGATGATTCTGATAACCCGATATTGTAGTATTTTTGTAACGCGAGAGTGTCTTATTTTGCGACTTGTATGTCAAAAAAGTTTGTTCTCAAAGCGTTTCTGTGCGTTTACCGCATTTCTTCCTTTGAAAGACTCGTAAACTCGAATATGAGGAACGTTTCATCTTTATTATACTTGTAATGTAAGATACATGGGGTGACCCAAGAGATCCGGCCTGTGACCTGTGTTCTGGATCTAGAGGGCATTGCCCCTGGTATAACTCGTGGCTTTTACAGCCTTATTCTTCTACTCTATTGTTCTTTTGATGCTTTATGCTGTCGTAGCTTTCTCCTCTTCTCCTGTATTTTTGTCCTCTCCTGATGCTCCTACTCGTGGTTTCTTCGTTTCGGGCTCCGCGACGCGTCCTTCGAGTAGCTTGACGCCCTCTGTAGTCGCGCTTTTTGCCTTTTCTGCATGGTTGGCTATTACGCCAAAATTTTGCGCCATCTTGTGGAACTCCCTGTCGCAGAGATCTGAAACTTCAAAACTTCCTTTCACTGTAATTACTCCTCTTGGTCCGGGCATTTTAAGTACCAAATATGTATAGTGAGGCACTGCCATGAATCATGAAAACGCGGGTTGTCCGAGGATCGCGTGATATTGAGATGGCCAGTCCATGAATTCGAAGTCTAGCTTTTCTCTTCTATAGTTTTGTCGGTTGCCGAAGCAAACATTGAGTGCTATTCGACCCAGCGGGTAATTGGCACTTCCTGGTACGATTCCATGGAAGAAATAATCTGTTGGCTTCAGGAACTCTAGTGATATATGCATTGCTCGAAGTGTTTTCGCGTATATCAGGTTAATTCCACTCCCTGCATCCATGAATATTCTGTCGACATCATACGCGCCGATTTGAGCTTTGAGTACCAAAGGCGCGTTTCCCGGCCGAGGTACTGTTATAGGGTGATCTTCTCTGTTGAACTCTATTGGTTGTTCTGACCAGTGCAGATACTCCGTTGTAGCTGGAGGTGATATGACTGCTAGGTTGACTTGTCGAGTTATGCTCTTCTCTTCTTTGTTCGACTTGGGTACGGGTTGTATCATTGCAGTGATGTGTCCTTTTGATGGAACATACTCTTCGTCGTCGTCGTGTCCCTGGTTTTGCTGGTCTTGTCCTTGAGGAGCTCTATTGTTTCCTTGCTGTTTTGCCGGAGGGTTGTTGCTTCCTTCGAATCCTTGTCGCCTTGCTTCGATTTGCTTATTTATTCCCGCCTCTTGAAGTTTTAAGAATGTTGTGCAATCTTTCATTGCATGCCTTGATACTCGCTTCCCATCGACGAACGCTGAGTGTATATGACAAGGTCCGTTGAGCATGTCTTCTGGCGAGGGGTTGTATTATCTGGATTCTCTTACGGGGAATTTTTTATAGTCCTCTTTTCCGTAACTTCGATATCCTGAACTTCTTCGATCACTTCCTTGATAGCTGTTGTCTTTGTATCCTGCGGCGACTTGGCTATGAGGGCCATAGTTGTCGAAATTTCTGGACCGTCTCCTTTGACTTCCATATCTATTTCTTCTATCGTCTTCTGGAGATCGCGTCCTTTTGTTGTTGCACGCATCTTCTCCATCTGTGAATCTGTTTGCTGTGTCCATGAGGTCTGACACTGTTTTCGGCTTGATTCTACCCATCTCCTCGACTAGGTCTCTTCGTCTTAATCCAATGATGAACGCATCTATTGCTCTTTCGTCTGAAACTTTGACTGCTGAATTTTTGATAAGGCTCCATCTTTGGATGTATGCCCGTAGTGTTTCGTCGCGTTGTTGCACACATGCTTTGACTTCTTCTATTGATGCTGGTCGTTTGTATGTCGACCTGAAGTTGCTTGTAAATTGCTTTGTGAGGTCTTCCCAGCTTCCAATAGATTCTTTCTATAGTTTGCTCAACCATGACCTTGCTGCGCCGGTGAGGTGTAGTTGCAAACTTTGCATTGCTGTTTCTTTGGTTCCTCCTAATATTTGGACTGCTTGTAAGTAATCTGCGAGCCATGATTGTGGTTCCTGTGATCCGTCGTGTTTTTGCTGATCATGAGGTAGCTTGAATCCCTTAGGAACTGGAGTAGTGCGAACCCTGCGGGTAAAGCATGACGCCCCCATCTCTTTTTCGTCGTCTTCATAGTCGCGTTTTTCATTTGGGGATCGTGATCGTCGAGTTCCACCGTGCTATTTTGGTGATGGCGATCGAGATCGGTGCTTGCTGCTTCTGCGCCGAGGACTATTGTGACGGCGAGGTGACCTTGCTTTGTGCACTTCCTTGTGGTGATATGTGCTACTCCAAGTTGATGTGGGAGCAAACTGTCCTTGTGCGTGGTGAAATGACCAGCCCGTTGGGAACCCCAAGAGGAAGGTATGATGAGTGTAGCGGCTAGTTTTCCCTCAATTAAGAAACCAAGGTTTAATGTCGATCTTGAAGAGGAGAGACGGTGACGACTGAAGGTGATGCGGACTGGCTTAGTAACACTCCAACAAGGGCGCCGTTTACGACACTTGTTGACTCGTCTTCGGCCAGCAGCAACGCGGAACCTGCACACACACAAACAAATACTTTGTTCCCAACTTGCGATGAGGTTGTCAATCTCACCGGTTTGCTTGAAACAAAGGTTATGAGTGTATCGAGTGGAAAACAGTAGTAATGTGCGAGTAAAGTAAACAGTACGGGAAAAGTAAACAGGTGATTGCAATATGATTAAAATAGGACCGGGGTCCACAGTTCACTAGTGGTGTCTCTCCATAGATAAAATAACATGCTGGGTAAACAAATTACAGTTGGGCAATTGATAGAATAAAGATAACGTGATATGTCAAGAAGATCACTATGAGATTTACTCTGGGCATTACAACAAAATACATAGACCGCCATCCAACTGCATCTATGACTAATAATCCACCCCCGGGGATATCATCCGAACACCCTAGAAGTATTAAGTTGCGAACAACAGATAATTGCATTAAGCAAAGTGTGTAATGTAAACAAAGCATATGCCCTTGAGCATATGAATGTTGTTTTCTCCCTAGTAGCAACAACACATCTACCACCTTAGAGGTTTCTGTCACTCCCCCAGGTGAAATAGAGACATGAACCCACTATCGAGCATAAATACCCCCTCTTGGAGTCACTAGCAACTACTCGGCCAAGATAGCTACTAACAACGGAGAGCATGCAAGATCATAAACAACATAGAGATAACAAAAGATATAATTCAGTACAGCAACTTAATCATAAACACCAATATTCATCGGATCCCAACAAACCAACATCATAGAATTACATAACGGTGATCTCAATCATGTAGGGCAGCTCATGAGATCTAAACATGAAGCACATGGTGGAGAAGACAACCATCTAGCTACTGCTATGGACCCATAGTCCAAGGTAGACTACTCACTCATCGCTCCGGAGGCAAGCATGGCGATGAAGAAGACCTCCGGTGGCGATTCCCCTCTCCGGCAGGGTGCCGGGAAGAGCTTCTGGACCCTCCCGATCTTCGGGTTGACGGCGGCGGCAGATCGCGATGTATTCTGAAAAACTGATCGGGCCCTTAGGTTTTTCTCGTCGGGGGGTACTTATAGGCGAAGGGGCGATGTCAGAGGTGGAGCCAGGGGCTCTCACACAGGGGTGGCGCGGCCAGGGGCCAGGCCGCGCCGCCCCCTTGTGTGGGGCCCTGGTGGCCCCCCTCCGACACTTCTTCGGATCTCTGGAAGCTTCCGGGTAAAATATGACTTCAGGGAACTTGTTTCGTCCAATTCCGAGAATATTTCCTGTGTATCACTTCTGAAACACAAAAACAGCAGAAAACAGGAAACTGGCACTGTGGCACTTCGTTAATAGGTTAGTTCCGGAAAATGTATAAAAGTGCCACTAAGTGTAACGAAACAATAGGCAAATGGTGTAAAAACAAGCATGGAGCATCAAAAATTATAGATACGTTTGAGACGTATCAAGCATCCCCAAGCTTAACTCCTGCTCGTCCTCGAGTAGGTAAGTGATAACAAAGAATAATTTTTGAGGTGACATGCACCTACACAATCTTGATCATATATGCAAGCATTGGTGAGCTGGGATCAATAGAACTTAAAACATGGGCATGAAAGATATAATCATGACAATAAGAAACTTAGCAACCATGTTGTAAACATGTAAATGAACACAAACAAAAGATCATGACAATGAAACAATGAAAGTCAAACATGTGTTCAAATCATAAGGAAAAACATACAAATGGTTTTCAGCTTGTCCTTCAAAGAGAGCAAAACATAAATGCATAGGACACCTCAAAGTTTAAGAGGGCGACTAGATACAAATAATTTAAGAACAAGTGAAACCAACAATATGAGTCAATCAATGAACTTTGGGACAATGCATATCACACTAAGAATGACAACTATGCTCTCTTAATGGTGCATAAAGAAAGAAGGTGGTGACTCAACATAAAAGTAAAAGAAAGGCCCTTCGCAGAGGGAAGCAGTGATTTAAACATGTGCTAGAGCTTTTCATTTGTAAAACAGAGAGATAAAACTTGATTTTGAGAGGTGGTTGTCTTTGTCAACGACTGGCAATGGGGTTCTTACTATCTTCCATACAAAAATAAAGCAAGTTTTTGAGAGAGAGATTGGCACTCTTGTGCTCTTTTTATAAAACTTGGCACTCCTCCCCACCTTTTCCTTTCACAAACCATGGCTAACCGATTCCATCGGGTGCCCACCAACATTCACATTCTTTGGAGGAGTGCCTTTTTTCTTTCTTTTTTCTCTTTTTTTTTCTTTTTGGAATAAGCAATATGGAAGATAGCAAATCCGACCACTACGTCCCCATGAGCTGAAAACAGTGTCACAAAACGAGAAGTATTTTGAAGGTTTTTGAAAGGTAGCACACGAAAATTTTACTTTGGAATGGCTTACAAATACCATGCATAGGAATTTATAGTGGACACAATGGCAAACTTGGTTTTTAGGAGTTGGATGCACGAGTAGAGCTCATACTCAGTACAAGGCGAGGGCTAGCAAAAGACTGGGAGCGACCAACTAAGAGAGCAATAATGGCCATAATCATGCAAAGCGACAAAGCGACATTAAAAGAAGCATACGATGGCATCAAAAGTCAAAAACTAAATGATCATGAAGGCTAATGGCGACTTTGTAAGAGTCTAACATGTGTGAGCATGCGCCAAGTCAACCCAAATAAAGCATCAAGGAGAAAACCAAAATAATGCTTCCATACAATAAAAACAACGCATGATTTTTTCAAAGGCTCATTAAGCAATCTCAGTTATTTGAGACAAGTCATGCTACAGCAAAACCACTAAGCATACTATCAAAAAGACATCAAGGATGACATAAAAAAGCCTAAGCCGCAGTCTACACAAGCTCCTTCTTGTACCACTATTTTGCACAAAGCTTTTTCTCTTTTCCAACACCATTAGAAATTTTTATAAACACCTCTTTTGATGAAAACCAATGAAGATCAGAGGCAAAAATACACCTTGATGAAAAGATATGACAAGATCTGAACGCAAATCAAGGCGAAAACGAAAACCAAAAGTAGTAGCAGAAAAAGTAGAACACTCGATTTTTAATAAGAGTGAAAACTAGAGCGTTCTTTGCAAATGAAAACGAGTACATCTCCTCCAAAGGAAATTTGTTGGGGTCCAACCATTTATTGCAGCAAACAAACTAACTAAACAAACTAAGAAAACTAAAACAACTGACGCTCCAAGAAAAACACATAGTGCATGAAGCAATAAAAATATAGTGTTTTGAAAGGTGACCTGATTTTTGCCGATGAAGAAGGGGTGCCTCGGGGGCATCCCCAAGCTTTGACGCTTGTACTTCTTGGATATTTCTTGGGGTGATGCATGAGCATCCCCAAGCTTGAGCTTTTGTCCATTCTTCAACTCATCTCATCATTCTCAAATCCCTACACTTGAAAACTTCCTTCATACAAAACTAAACACAATTCTATTAGCAACATTAGTGTAAGCATAAAATATATTCAACCTATTTTTGCTTCAGGTTTCAACCCAAAACCACCACATATAAAGTATATACTACTGTAGCAACTTCCACAAGAGTTCCATGATCAAAAAGAACTCAAAAGAAAGCGATAAAGTGGCAAAAACAAATATTGGCAGAAATCTGTCAAAACTGGATAGCTGACAAAGGACGAATTTTTGAGGGATTTTCTGTTGCTCAAATCAAAAAGTGTTCAACTAAGAAAAGTTTGGATATAACCTGGGGCATATGCACAAGAAATAGCAGGTCCAAAAGATATACAGAGAATTTTCACGAATTTTTACGGTGCAGCACCGAAAACAGTTTCAGGACAGCAACATCCCCAAATCTTTACCTCACTCAAATTAGAGGCTTCTCTTGGCACAAAAAAGAAATAAACAAGATAAGGAGCGGTCATTACAGTAGTAATGACTTCCATGACTCAAATAAAAGAAAAAAAATACTGAAAAGTAAACAATGGGTTATCTCCCAAGAGTGCTTTTCTTTAACGCCTTTGAGCTAGGCGCAGAAAATTGCGAATCAAGTAATATCAGAAGCAGCATTAAGATCAACAGAAGAGGTCTTGTCAATAAGGCATTGTATTTCATCCACATAGGTTTTTGAAGACCCTTTGTGATCATGCTTTGGTACACTATTCTCATCAAAAAGATTTTCAGGACAAATCCAGGCAAAATTATTTTCGAAGGCTTCACTCAATCCCAAAAGCTTACAAGGTATAGGTATCTCGGTCCCCTCATCATTTGTACTAATAACCATTATAGGTGAACTGAGTTTATTAAAACGTTTAAGAACTTTCCTAGCTTCTAACATGTGAACTAAATGAGCAGAAGCAACTTCATAACTAGGAGCTAACTCAACCAAAGACTTTTCCTCAACTTCCTTATGCATACTAATGTGATTAAAGAACTCCTCGATGTTACTTTTGCCAATAATCGAACCACTCCCTACAGAGAGGTCCTCCAGAACGAACTTAGGAAACAACATGATAAACTAAAGTAAAGAAATAACAACTACCAAGGATTCTAATTTTTTTGGGTTTTTGATAAAAAGCAATGCAGGTAAAATAAATAAAGTAAAGCAAAACAAATAACAAAGTAAAGAATGTGTGTGCGAAGAACTCCCCTCACAGAAGTCTTCTCTTCCTCCCCGGCAACGGCGCCAGAAAAGTAGCTGCTACTCCAAGTTGATGTGGGAGCAAACTGTCCTTGTGCGTGGTGAAATGACCAGCCCGTTGGGAACCCCAAGAGGAAGGTATGATGAGTGTAGCGGCTAGTTTTCCCTCAATTAAGAAACCAAGGTTTAATGTCGATCTTGAAGAGGAGAGACGGTGACGACTGAAGGTGATGCGGACTGGCTTAGTAACACTCCAACAAGGGCGCCGTTTACGACACTTGTTGACTCGTCTTCGGCCGGCAGCAACACGGAACCTGCACACACACAAACAAATACTTTGTTCCCAACTTGCGATGAGGTTGTCAATCTCACCGGTTTGCTTGAAACAAAGGTTATGAGTGTATCGAGTGGAAAACAGTAGTAATGTGCGAGTAAAGTAAACAGTACGGGAAAAGTAAACAGGTGATTGCAATATGATTAAAATAGGACCAGGGTCCACAGTTCACTAGTGGTGTCTCTCCATAGATAAAATAACATGCTGGGTAAACAAATTACAGTTGGGCAATTGATAGAATAAAGATAACGTGATATGTCAAGAAGATCACTATGAGATTTACTCTGGGCATTACAACAAAATACATAGACCGCCATCCAACTGCATCTATGACTAATAATCCACCCCCGGGGATATCATCCGAACACCCTAGAAGTATTAAGTTGCGAACAACAGATAATTGCATTAAGCAAAGTGTGTAATGTAAACAAAGCATATGCCCTTGAGCATATGAATGTTGTTTTCTCCCTAGTAGCAACAGCACATCTACCACCTTAGAGGTTTCTGTCACTCCCCCAGGTGAAATAGAGACATGAACCCACTATCGAGCATAAATACCCCCTCTTGGAGTCACTAGCAACTACTCGGCCAAGATAGCTACTAACAACGGAGAGCATGCAAGATCATAAACAACATAGAGATAACAAAAGATATAATTCAGTACAGCAACTTAATCATAAACACTAATATTCATCGGATCCCAACAAACCAACATCATAGAATTACATAACGGTGATCTCAATCATGTAGGGCAGCTCATGAGATCTAAACATGAAGCACATGGTGGAGAAGACAACCATCTAGCTACTGCTATGGACCCATAGTCCAAGGTAGACTACTCACTCATCGCTCCGGAGGCAAGCATGGCAATGAAGAAGACCTCCGGTGGCGATTCCCCTCTCCGGCAGGGTGCCGGGAAGAGCTTCTGGACCCTCCCGATCTTCGGGTCGACGGCGGCGGCGGATCGCGATGTATTCTGAAAAACTGATCGGGCCCTTAGGTTTTTCTCGTCGGGGGGTACTTATAGGCGAAGGGGCGATGTCAGAGGTGGAGCCAGGGGCACTCACACAGGGGTGGCGCGGCCAGGGGCCAGGCCGCGCCGCCCCCTTGTGTGGGGCCCTGGTGGCCCCCCTCCGACACTTCTTCGGATCTCTGGAAGCTTCCGGGTAAAATATGACTTCAAGAACTTGTTTCGTCCAATTCCGAGAATATTTCCCGTGTATCACTTCTGAAACACAAAAACAGCAGAAAACAGGAAACTGGCACTGTGGCACTTCGTTAATAGGTTAGTTCCGGAAAATGTATAAAAGTGCCACTAAGTGTAACGAAACAATAGGCAAATGGTGTAAAAACAAGCATGGAGCATCAAAAATTATAGATACGTTTGAGACGTATCAATATGCTTCTTCTCCTTTTGCTGATAGCTTGTGGCCCACCATGTTGAGTCCGTTCAGTGCTGCTCTATGCATATGTTCTCTAGGATCTCCTGGACTTGGTCGAGTTGTAAGTAGATATACTTGTGCTGCCACTAATGCTGCTTCAGGAGTTTTCGGTAGGATGTTTCCCTGCTCGTCGACCGATAGGAAGGACGAGTCGAGGTTTTTAGAAATACTTTGCCTGTCGGAGTACTCGAGGTTATCGTACCTTGAACCATGTCGATGATTTTTCCTTGCGTTGTTGTATGATGCGTCACTTCATGCTTTTCGAGCAGCTTCGCTAGCTGCAATGGCTGAATCTTTTCTTCTTTGTATCTCTGTTTTCTCCTTTCCTAATTGCTTGGCCTGCTGCCTTAGGGCGTAGTGATACCCCAAAAGCATGTCTTTGCTAGAATTTGATGGTATTGGCGTGCCGTGTTCTACGGCTTCTCTTATTATCCTCCATTCGTCGACTGATAGTCGAATTTTTTCCCTGGTTGCGAGGGATTCTGGTGTTTGCCCTTCTGCTAGGTGATTTGCTCCTCTGTCGATATTTGCTGGGTTTAGTACTGGATTGTCGTTTTCATCGAATTCTTCTGAGTTGTCTCCTATAATGGCGAGCACCTGGCATTGTTTGCCGATGTTACCCTTGAAGCTTGAGAAGATCGAGTTACTATCCTCAGAAAGCTCTAATCCTGTCTTCCATGTATCTGTTGACTTGTTCGTAATATCGTCGAGGCAGATCGTGAGATCTTCGAGTTGGACTCCTACGTCAAAATTTCCCTTTTCTTCGTTGTCCTCTGCGATCTTTCCTTTTTGCACTTCCTCTGGGCTGACCGGCGAGTTTACCTCGCTGGAAGAGCCTTCAGAATATTCCATCACTGCTGTTGTTTTGGGCTCACTTGCCGACGGATCTTGTTTCGTCAGATCTGAAAGGCGAGATGAACCCGACGGTCTGATGAGGATGTTTAAGCTTCCGATTGTCAACTCCATCTCTTGATTTTCGTCGATTTCTGTACTGATGTTGGCTAAAAGCGAAAAAGCCGTCGAATTCATGATTCCAACGCCCAAGATCCCCACGGTCGGCGCCAATTGACGAGGGTTAACTCGACAAATGTCCTAGATGAAGGACTTAGGATCGGGGAGATAGGGCATCGGATGAACTCGAAGGTAAAGTTAGTAGAAATAGGTGTGTGTAGAAAGTAAACTTGGGTGTTCAACCTGGCTTGCTTTCAATCTGGCCTACACCGTCCCCTCCTGGCCCCTATATATAGGTGGCCAGGTCTCGAGGATCAGGTAGGGTCCGATACAGATTACAATATCGACATACGGTAAAGACTCGTATTCGACTATCATTACAATTGGGCCTAGCTATACGGCCCTTAGGGGTACTCAACTAACGGGTTCTATTAGCTATACCCTTGTCACTATGCGTGGCGCACGTACTAGGGTGCGCCACACGTATAACACCTATCCGTGGCGCACATGAGCGTGCACCACAGATAAAAGTTACCTGTGGCTTGATATGCGTAGCGCATGCTAGGTGCGCCACTAAGCCCCAAAATGGTGCTCCACAGATAGGGTTTCTCCTAGTAGTGTAACATGCTTATAAGAAATAGTACTTTCTGAAGTTTGAGCATGTTTATTGCAATCATTAATAACAATTTCACTTTCTATGCAAGTGTCTTTAAAAGGTTCATGATACATGTCCCAATTTTCTTTAGGAACATTAATATGAGAAGCAAAGGCTCTACAACAATCAACAATAGTTTGAGGATCAAGACCATATTTAGCATTAAGCTCTTGAAAATCAGCAGTTTCAGCAAAAGACTTACCTGATTCTTTACCTTTGTCACAATCCCAATCTTCGGTATTGCTTTGAATTATTTCAAGCAGATCCCACTTGGCTTTAACCTCCTTGCTTGTGAAAGACCCCTCTAAACAGGCATCTAGATAGTCCTTGTAATGTCTTGAAAGACTTGCATAAAAATTATTAATAACAATATTACTGGGGGGCTCATGAATGGGACATTTGAGCATTAGTGACTTCAATCACCCCCACGCTTGGGCAATACTTTATCCATCATGAGATGAAAATTATAAATATAATTCCTATCTTTGTGAATCTCACTCGGAGGATAGAATTTAGAATAAAAAAGAGGTGCAATTTCCTCCTAGCCAATAGATCGCCCATTCTTTAGCGTCTTATACCATTTTGCAGCTCTACCCTTCAGTGATAAAGAGAATAGCTTCCTCTTAACTTGATCTATTAAAATACCTACATACTTGAACAACTCGCATAATTCATGTATAAAGAGTAAATGATCACCAGGATGGACAGTTCCATCTCCAAAATAACAGTTATTCAAAACACGTTCAATAATTTTCATAGGTATTTTAAAAGGGATACTTTCAGTATGTGGATCACAAGAATCATTAGAATTATCATATATGGGAGATAAAGTATCATCAGAGCAAATTTTCTCCTTTAAAATTGGGGAACTAAAAAGATCATTTTCATAAAAACTAGCTTCTCCAAGCTTAGACTTTTCCATAGCATTAGCAATAATGGTGTTCAAAGAATTCATACTAATAACATTGCTATTAACAAGCAAATAAAGTTATATAGGTTTTTAAATTTTCTCTTCAAACACTTCATGTCCTTACTCAAGATAAATACTATAAAGCTCTCTAATTTTGCTGTTGTTTTCCATTAAGCCTAACTAGTGAAAACAAAAACGAGAAACAAAAAGATATAATTGCAGAATCTAAAGGAAATAACTTTGAGCACTCACACACCAGCAACAGTACTAGAAGATAGCTTAGTAGCCAGAGGATGTGAGTACCTTTTACCTTACCTCCCCGGCAACGACGCCAGAAAAGAGCTTGATGTCTACGCACGCTTCTATTCTTGTAGACAGTGTTGGGCCTCCAAGTGCAGAGGTTTGTAGAATAGCAGTAAGTTTCCCTTAAGTGAATCACCCAAGGTTTATCAAACTCAGGGAGGTAGAGATCAAAGATATCCCTCTCAAGCAACCCTGCAATTAAGATACAAGAAGTCTCTTGTGTCCCCAACACACCCAATACCCTTGCCAGGTTTATAGGTGCCCTAGTTCGGCGAAAAGATAGTGAAATACAAGTAATATGGATGATTATAAGTGGTAATTGCAATCTGAAATAAAAATGGCAGCAAGCAAACATGTAGCAGAATGGTTGTAAACGGTGTTTCAATGCTTAGAAACAGGGCATAGGGATCATAATTTCACTAGTGGACACTCTCAACAATGATATCATAATTGAATACATAAATATCTTTTTTTCACTATGCTACTCTGAACTACTCTCTGGTTGGATAACGAACACCAATTCACCGCGTATGGCTGTAAAAGCACACCTTAAAGTTCGCATTCCCCATCTAGTTAACCCCACACTGTCACCTTGAGCGCCCTAGATGGTTCGAGAGAAACACCACAATTTCATAGAGACATCCAACTCAAATTATAACTCATGATAAGTATTTATGTAATCTTTAGCCTAAGAGCCACACATGGTGCGCACACTGTCACCTTCACGCCGTGGGAGAAGGTGTCTCCGAAGATCACATTAATAAAAACACTTGAGTGATCACCGGCCAGTAAATCAAGACATTTTTTTTGAAATTTAGAGGCACTTTGAAGTGCCCTTAAATATGACGTAGTGATCACCGGCCAGTAAATCAAATATACCTGAATTGCTCCATATGAATTGCTCCATATGGTACAAGTCTGCAACTGTCATGGTTGGATTAATGTCGCCACTACTGGCTCCCAAGTTTAAGATATACTTCCTCCGTTTCATAAATACAAGATGTTTTAGCTACTTCCTCCGTTTATAAATACAAAATGTTTTAGTTTTGTGAAGTAAATGTATCTAGACAAGTTTTAGTGTGTAGATTTACTCGATCCTACACACTAAAACTTTTCTAAATACATTTACTTCACAAATCTAAATCATCTTATATTTATAATAAACGGAGGGAGTATTTAGGAGTGATCGACTATCCAACTTTTGTAGCGCTACATACAAGTTCTGAACCATATGGTTGGTTTCTGTGAGTGATTGAAGTGCACGCCTAGAGCGCTATAAGTTTATAACATTCCTTTCTTCTCATAAACACTATCAAATATGATTACTTCTCCACCATGCGTGAGGATGGTGGGTCAGGGTCGTGCGGGGAAGAGGAAAGTAAGAGGTGGGCTCGTGCGGATAAGAAAACTGATTCAAACGCATGCCGTCACGGCCGCTTCGTCCGTTAAGTCCATGTGCGGTTGAAGATGCTCTCTTTGGTAGCATGTGTGATGGTTTTATTTACAACGTAGAAACTTCTCTTTTTATTTACAACATAGAAACTTTTCACAAGTTAAATTTTATGGAGAAGTAGAGGGCAGGAAATGATCCAGTTCACGTGTTAATGCCTATATTGTGTTACATTACTTTACTATGCTCATGGTCTGGCAGTTTGAACTAAATTTGGTAGTATAATGTTGCACTACCTTTTCCTGTTATTGCGATGAATCGGTTTATTCTTTATTTTGCAGTTCCAGACAAGAATTGCTTCAACAGCAAGCATATGAGATCATCAAGTAGGTTAGGCTTTACCAGGGACTGCCATGTCTTGCATGATGAGACAATATGTAAAATTGCAGACTATGTGCATGTATTGCAGATTTGTTCTTATTCCACATTACCATATCATTCATGTAGACCTTGTCATTGTTATGTTACTTGAAATATATGAGACCTTGTCATCTGTTTATGTGCATGCATTATTGTTTATATTGCCTTTGTTGATATATTGAGGCATTTTGCTTTGTTGGCCTCTAATTGAATTGCTGGGCAGGGGCAAAGTGCCGCTAGTTGCATTTTAGAGCACTTTGATCAAAGTGCCTCTAATTGCATTTTGGGGCACTTTATTAAAGTGTCTCTAAAAGCTTTTGGGGCACTTTGATTGAAATGCCCCTAAAAGATTTATGGGCACTTTGATTGAAATGCCGCTAAAAACTTTTGAGGCACTTTGATTGAAATGCCTCTAAAAGCTTTTGCGGCAATTTGATATAGTGCCCCTAATGAAATTCAATTAGAGGCACTTTGCTTAAAATGCCCCTAAAATTTTTTAGGGATATGAGTAAAGAAGGCACATTTTAAAGTGCCTCAATAGGTATTTAGAGACACTTTTTTAAACATTAGAGGCACTTTAGAGTGCCCCATATTAGCTCCTGTGTTGTAGTGAGTCAGCCTCCGTGACTAGTCCGTCCACCGGTCCACGACAAGAGCTCGGCGACGTCACGAGGGCGAGGTCCTTGAGTCGATCTGAACGAGGGCAAACCTCTGCGTGAGGCCGTGAACTCGAGCAGCTCGACGGCGTCACATCGGCAAGGACTAGCTGCACGTTGAGGAAGATGGCGATCAAGCAGCCGGAGCGCGGCTTGTTCACGACGGCGCGATAGAGGAAGATTTGGCTTGGTCAATCTCAACGAATGGTAGAACTTACGTGCAGTTTCTGAGTTTTGTTGCACAATTAGCGGGATTGTTAGCAGGACGTCCGGATTTTCTTTTTCGTCGCCAAGTCGGATACCGTCCTTGTCAGCGCGTAAAAAGTGTAGCATTTCCGATAAGAGAGCAAGGCTCGATACGAGCCTCTGGCCAATCCATCTGTGTTTCGCGTGCGTCGCGTTGAGGCTAGGCACGGACGGAGCTCATGTACAAACTAGCTAGGTGTCAGCTGACACCAATGACTTCTATCGTTTTCACCTAACTAGTAAATTTGTACGTGCAATGCACGTGTAATTAGAAGTTTGTTGGGCATCCTAATTTAGCTGGCAAATATTAAACAGACCAGCAAAGAAGTCTATTGCTTTACTAATATAACAAAATCATAGATGTACCTTTTAGCTCCTGAGCTCCGGTGCTCACTGCATAATAGGAAGTTCAAAAATTATATTTACAAGTTTCAGTAAATTATAAAAGAAATCCTAGAAGTAATTAATGATGTATCCCGCAAGCGTGTGAAATCTCAATTTGGAATGTTTTCTGTTCCGAGCTACACAAAAATGACAAAGTCTTAATTTTTTTAGAGATTTAAAATCACTATATTTAGATCCACACTTTTGTCATTTTTTATCGCTGAAAATATAGAATATTTTCAACTGAGATTTTGGACATACATCATTATCTTCTTTTAGGATTTTATTTCATAATTATTTGAAACTTGTAAATATACTTTTTGATCTTTTTAAATGCAGGAGCATCGGAGGTTGGGAGCCAAAAATCACCACTCCCGAGTTTTTTTGGCTTGTGGAAGCATATGCTCCGGATGTAACATCATGGTCGGATGACTAAAAGGCCACAACATGTTGAGGTACGAATTAGTTTCATCCTTGCAGAGGTGCAGACCGCACTGGAGGCTACAAGAAAAGCAAGCTCTCATGAGAACACTAACTGATAATCTGCACACGTCAAGTAGGCTTCGCTGCCCCCAGCAAGTTTATGGGTGAAGAGTGCTACCCTGATTCAAGCGTGGTTCCGTGGTGTGGGCACTCACCGAGCCAACGCGGCCACGCAAGGAGTAGGGCGCCGCCACCTCACTCCACACACGAATCAGGTGCGGTGGCGGGGGCGGATCGCCGTGGACGCAGCATCGAGGAGGTACTCGGGTGGCATTGCCTTAGGAGCTCGACAACACGGCGCAGAGGTCACTTCGTTGGTTTCCACGATGCTCAGGTGTGTGCTCAGCTCTGCGTCTCGCAGCGGACCATCGTCGCCGGTTACAGGCCCGTCCGCAGAGGCCATGGCGATTGTGTTCGTCCTTGCTGGTCGAGTCGTGGAGATGATTTAGCGGAACGGTTTAGCGTTGTTCCGTAATTTGGGGATTTCGGATTTCGGGGACGTGGAGTGGATCGCGCAGAACCTACATAAACGTGTCCGCCGGCAGAACATCAGATCGCAGCCGTCTGTTTAGACCATCAGGTAAATATTGACTATCCGATTTCATGTGGTGGATTTGATCGGAGCGTTCTAGTGGTTCCGTGTACGGTTGTTTTGGTGGCCGTAAAATAATTCAAATTTGCTCTTTTATAAGTAGTTTAGATGGCCTTAAGAATTTTTATATCTGACCCCAGTGCATAATGTTCTCTGACCCCAACTGCAAAAGTAGAAATTAAAAGCCCAACTGCCACCCTAAATAATTAATAATCTTGTATACCACACCGTAGTAGCAAACAGCCCAAAAGGCCACCACACAACGATTAGGCTCCCTGGCACATACAGTATACATATACACGGCAGTATGGGCAGAGGCCGCCCTGACGCACGCCTCTTGAGCTCTTCCACTTCGATCTAAAAAAAGAAATCTCCTCGCCTCGTCTGATCGATATCCAATTCCCCACTTCCAAACAGCCAAAGGGTTTGATGCAAGCGAGTCCAGACGAGGCAGTTGCCAGTGCAAGATAGCCAGCTACATCTTCAAAACTGTAAATCTGTAATTCATCATCTTATTTCCTTGCCGTCGTTGCCGAAAATAATTTTTCCTCATAATTCACTTAGGAGATTATGGACAAATTTGTGTTGAAACGAACAACATCACAAGGATTTGATGTAGCAGAAACTTCAAGGCCACTTAGACTTCAAGATAATTAGGGAGAGGGATCATCATCAAGGACACCTTCAGCATTACCAAATAGAGTTTCTTAACTCTGTTATTGATTGGGAACTTCGAGAGTTCAATGAAGTAAATTTGGAATTGCTTATTCACATGGCATCTTTTAGCCCAAATAACTCATTCGCTGCTTTTAACTATGAGAGCTAATTGAAGCTAGCTGAGCTTTACCCTGATGATTTCGGTTCATCAAAATTGATTAATTTTGATCACGAACTTGCATTTACATCGACATTTTGCGAGATAACGAGCGGTTTGCAGATTTAAATGACATTACCGATCATGCTAAATTGTTGGCGGGGACTACGAATAATCTTTCTTTTCCTTTGGTGTATCAACTTCTAAAGTTGGTGTTTTTTCTAGGAAGTTACAAGAGAAGTTTTTAAGTCATCGCTTGTGCCTACTGCCTATATTTTGGATGTGTAAACAAGTAGCTCTATTACTTCGCTCAATTTTCGCTAGGTATGAAAAGCTTTTGAATATGACAACAATTATTTTTGGCTTTCCAAAATATCATTTTCTTCATGGCAACATGAATTTACTTATATTGCCCTTTGAAATTATTTGCATTGCCCTTTCATAGTTGTACTTGTTCAGTGGGCACGAAAAACTAAAACCACATAGCTATGGACCCGTAGGGCTTATCCGGACCATCCATCCTTGCCCTAAGATCGTCGACGTCAAAGGAGCCGATGGGAAGGCCGCGCTGGTCCATTTCGTTGTCCACGAAATCGTGAAGCCTGAAGGACACAACAGCCTGAACATGATGCACTCAGGGTCAGCGGCATGCAAAACGAACGCCGGCACTCTGCCGTACGACGTCAACTGCAGGAGGCATGGCCTTCAGGAGTTCAGGTCGTCTCCAAGCTCGCCGCCGAGCTGACTAGCACCAAGAAGGCGGCGTCCATCGACGCAACGGGGGCCTCAGCAGGACCGTGTCGGAGCTCGGGGCAGGCCTCGGGAAGATCCACGACGTGCTGCGGCTGAACAGCATGATGGCTTCTGCCGAGAGCGCTCGGCGGTTCCACGGTGCGATGGGCACATTTCTGCGGCAGGCAGAGGAGGAGATCCTCGAGCTGCAGGCTCAGGAGAGCGTCTGCCTGTCGTCGGTGGAGGTGATGGCCGAGTACTTCCACGGCGATGGTTCGGCGGCAAGCGGCGACGAGGCTCGCATGTTCAGGATCTTCGCGGGCATCAGGGAGTTCGTCGCCATGCTCCACAGGATCTTTAGAGAGGCTGTTGAGATCAGCGGTGATCGCGCGGGCTCGACGACCCGGAGCTGGATGGCTGCTGCGCCCATGGGGAATTGGGGATGACGATGGCGACGCCTTGAACAACTGATGGGTGTCTATCTTGGAAATGGTTACGGTGCATCTGTTTTGGTAGACCAAATTATTATGTTTCTAGCTGTTACTTAGTGTAGATGAAACACTGCTAAGCCTCTATATAGTGTAGGCATGCTGGACACGCTGGCTTGTATAAAGTTTACAGATGATCAAGCCTATTAGATTTAAATTAGAATGGTCATCAGAGCCGAATAGCTGAAACTGAAGCAGTGTCCAAATCCAAAATCCATCCAGTCCAAACCAACTATACCATTGGATATGAAGGTCTAATGGACCTTAGTCATCCGGCGAGATGTACGTGGGTGTACAGTCTAGCGGCAAGGTGTACAAAGCAAGCACATTGATCGATCTCAAAGCAAGCAGGTTGATTGATCTCTCTTGTACACGCACGCCGAGGAGGCAAGATCAAGTAAATTGTGGGAGATGAAACGAATGAATCGAAAATTGCGCAAGAATTATGGTGGAAATTATAGGGACATAAATGAGCTATGCTATTGATCATCTATATTGAGCAAGCTTATCTTCGCGCTGGGTCTGGGCTTTATCGGAGACAGAGAGATAACAGAACATGTAGAAGTGGTGGCTGAACCAACGGCGAAGCGGTAGCTCTTCACGTTGATGGAGTCGGTGAAGGAAGTGGATCTTATTCGCATGGTAGTTTTTCTATTTTTATTTACCCTGCATTCTAGATTTAGTCAAATTTAAAAAGATAAAATTTAATCAAATATATTGTTAAAAATATAAAATTCTATAATATCAAATATGATATGTAATATAAATATACTCTTTCTGATGATTCTAACAATATCTCTTTCATACTGTAAATGCTTATATTTTTTCTTGTATACTTAGTTAAAGTGTACAAAGTTTGACTTTAACTAATCCTAGAATGCAGGATAATTTCGAACGGAGGATTTGGCTTGGCAGGATTTGGACACTGATTCAGTTTCAGCTATTCGGCTCTCATGACCATTCTAATTTAAATCTAATAGGCTTAAACATCTTTAAACTTTATACAAGCCAGCGTGTCTAGCATGCCTACACTATATAGAGGCTTAGCAGTTTGACTTTGACTAATTCTAAAATGCATGGCAATTTGGCATGCAAAACCGAAAGCGCTTCACCAGGAAATCTTTCAAAGTCCAATGGCTATGGCCGGCTTTGTCAATCGCTTTCTCAGCAATATGGAGCTAACCCGACAGGAGGTAGCTCCACAGGCTAGGCGAACAAGGTTACAAGGGAGACCGTGAGGTGGATCGCGCCACCCTCGGGACGATCGAAGATAAGTGTCGATGCGGTGGTGGCCAGGAAGGTCTGGTGGTGGCGGATGATATTGGTCTTGGCCCAGTGCTTTAAACCTGAGAGTTCTTAGCAGTAGTGGAGATCAAGGCTAGAATTCAGCGAAGGGGTCATACTACTTTCGTCCATGAGCAAATGGAATTCAATGAGGAAGCCCACAGGTTGGCTACGTATCCTTCGACCTTGTCAATGGGTCGTTATGTGTGGTTCTTAGAATCTCCCATTGATCTAAATATCCATGTAAACGCTCTTGAATTTTAATGAATGGGAGTGATAGTAAAAAAGAAGTTACATAAATAAATATTGAGTATTTTCATTTTGGAGAAGCAAGTATAGTCCACGGCTCACATGGATCACTACGTGTACCAAGATAAAACCGATCAAATTGGCGACCACTAGTTTTAGTTGGGGGTGTTATTCTCACTCGTGTGATTGTCTACATGTCGTACTTAAATCCATTTTAACGAGATTTCAATTTTATGCATGGATTTTCGTTTGAGAAATTGATATGAGTTGATGCATACATCAGATGATACCAAGCACATTGTAGACCAGATAATGAAACCGTATGCATAGTAGTTTCTCCAGCGATTACTTCTCTCGGTTCTATTTCAATCCCAAGAAAAGAGCATGTTAAAGCGTATTCTAGCAGTACGTATTGTAACCCTGTACACGTATTCTATTGTATATATATATGTGTGGCGTGAGGGCTTAGACCCCACGAAACCCTAATCAAACTTGGTATCAGAGCCATTGCTCTAGCCGCCGCCGAGCCCGCCGCCCTAAACCCTAGCGCCGCCGCATCCACCCACCGCCGCCATGACCTCCTCCGCTCTCCAGATCTCGGACACCGCCGGAGCGTTGATCTCCTCCTCAGCGGCGTCCATGCTGGCCTCCATACCACCGCCCACTACACCCACCATACCCATCCGTCTCACACGTGACAATTTCATGATCTGGAGGGGCATCGCTATGCCCAATCTAGCCGGCTCCAGCCTCCACGGCCACCTCGACGGCACCACGGCAGCTCCGGCGAAGACCATCGTCCAAGGGGACGGTGATGCTGCGGTTTCCGTCTACAACCCAGCGTACGCTCGCTGGTGGACTCAGGATCAGAAGGTCTTGGGCCTGCTCCTCGGGTCTATGGATCCCGATATTGCATGCCAGCTTATCGGCCGCACTTCAACGGCGGCAGTGTGGACTGCGGTCCATGCTATGTTTGGCGCGCAGAGCCGCGCCAATGTCCGCTACGTCCGGCGTCAGCTTCAGACGCTCTGGAAGGAAAACCTCTCGGCGGCCGTGTACATGCAGAAGATGAAGTCGCTCGCCGACGTCATGGCCGTCGCAGGAGTCCCCATCAGCGACGACGATCTCGTGGACTACGTCCTCACCGGCCTCGGCAAGGACTTCAACCCCATCGCCGGCGCCATGACCATCGGTGATACCTCCGTACCTTTCTCTGACTTCTACTCACGTGTCCTCAATTTTGAGGCCATGCAGGCCGCGCAAGGTCCTACTACCGAGGATTGGCAGTCCTCGGCCAATGCTGCGCAGCGCCCTGGGCCCTATGGTCACCAGAGCGGTGGCCCTCCGCGGGCGCTTGATCACTACAGCCCAGCCTACCCAGGAGATGTTCGTCCGGCCGGTAACTACGGTCAGCAGGGACAAGGCCGCTATGGCGGCAATGATCAGCCGAATCGCAACGGCGGTAATGGAGGCGGCAATGGAGGAGGAGGCGGCGGTTGTGGAGGCGGCCGCAATGGCCGACGCTGGCGCCCACGGTGCCAGTTGTGCGGCAACTGGGGGCATGAGGCATTCGACTGCCGTAGTCGCTTCGACCACAACTACCACCGCATGAACAATTCACGTGCGGGAAACTCTGCCTCGACTAGCTCCTATGTTCCCCACTGGCTGGCGGACACTGGTGCCACGGATCACCTGACGAGTGATCTTGAACACCTCCACGTGCATGAGCCCTATGGAGGGAAGGACCAGGTTCAGGTGGCTAATGGTGCAGGTTTGTCTATCTCGCATATTGGTCACTCTCGTTTAGCCGGTTCATCTCTAAAATTGAAAAAATGTTCTCTATGTCCCACACATACACAAGCACCTTCTTTCTGTTTATCGGCTTGTTTCTGATAACAATGTGTTTGTTGAATTTCACCGTACCTTTTTCTGTGTTAAGGACAAGGCCACGGGGAGAACCCTTCTGCACGCTAGGAGCCAGGGTGGGCTCTATCCTATCCCACTTGTGCGAGCATCATTGTCGTCATCGTCGTCATCATCGCGTCATGCATCCTCCAGTGTCAAAGTCACCTCCTCGCAGTGGCATCGTCGTTTAGGTCATCCTACAAATAATATAGTTCAGTCTATTGTTAAGACTCATGAGCTTTCGTGTTCCCCAAACAATTTGTCTTCAGTTTGTGATGCTTGTCAGCGCGCCAAGAGCCGCCAATTACCTTATACTGCATCTTCTCGTGTTTCCACTTTGCCTCTTGAGTTAGTGCATACAGATGTTTGGGGTCCCGCTCGTGTCTCCTCTGGGGGATGCAAGTATTATGTTAGCTTTGTCGACGATTACTTTTTGCTGGATTTATCTTCTCAAGCGTAAGTCTGATGTCGAACAAGTTTTCTATGCTTTCCAGGCTCACGTTGAACGCCTTTTGAGCACCAAAATCAAGGCAGTTCAGTCTAATTGGGGCGGTGAGTATCATCGGCTCCATCAATACTTCCAACGCACGGGAATTTCTCATCGTGTGTCATGCCCACATACTTCTCAGCAAAACGGCGTCGTAGAACGCAAGTACCGACATCTAGTCGAGACTGGCCTTGCTCTGTTAGCGCATTCCTCTCTCCCACTTCATTATTGGGATGAAGCCTTTCTTACCGCGTGCTACCTCATTAATCGCATGCCTACACCTGTTCTCCACAAAGAAACTCCTCTTTTTCGTTTACTTGGTGTTCGTCCCAATTATGAGTTTCTTCAAATTTTTGGATGCGCTTGCTGGCCTAGTCTTCGTAAATATAATACACACAAACTTGCTTTTCGCTCTCGCATGTGTGTCTTCCTTGGGTACAGTCCGATGCACAAAGGCTACAAGTGCCTTGATCGATCCACAGGGCGTATATACATCTCTCGTGATGTTGTTTTCGATGAAGGGGTTTTCCCGTTTGCTACGCCCGGTGCCTCCGTTGATATCTCCACCCTTGCCCAAGCCATAACTTTTCCGTCTGATGAACCAGCTACGGGTGCCTCTATGCGTGAATATGACTTATCCTACCTTACCACTAATCCGCATGGCTTAGGCGATGTTGTGCATGTGCAGGAACCCGTTCAGCCGTCGCAAGCGATCGTCGTGCAGCCTGCCGTCGCGATCGACGTGCATGCTGGCTGCATGCCTAGCTCGGCCCCCGGGGCAGGCCGCTCGCCGCCTTCCAGCCCTGCCTCTCCTGCCGGGCCAGCCCATTCACCCGCGCGCCCCACGTCGCCCCCATGCTCGACGTCGCCTGCGTGCTCCCCGGCTCAGCCCGCGTCGCCTCCTGCTGTGTCGCCTGCTATGACACTAGCCGCGTCGCCTTTGGCTGAGCCACCTTCTGCTACGGCTCCTGCTGGTCATCCCATGGTGACTCGACTCCGTGATGACACACGGAAGGACAAGGTCTACACTGACAGCACGGTGCGCTACGACCCGAGCCGTCGTGCTTTCTTTGCTGCACCGCAGTCGCATCACGAAGCTCTTCGTGAATCGGCTTGGAGAGAGGCCATGATAGATGAGTTTTCTGCTCTTTGTTGGACCAACACTTGGGTCCTGGTGCCTCGCCCGCCTGGTGTGAATATTGTGGGCAGCAAGTGGATTTTCAAGACCAAGCATAAACCAGATGGTTCTATTGATAAGCACAAAGCTCGTTTGGTTGCCCGGGGTTTTACTCAGCAGTATGGGATTGACTACAATGACACCTTCAGTCCAGTTGTGAAACCTGCCACCATTCGTCTGGTACTCTCACTTGCAATTTCTCGTGGATGGACTCTACGGCAGGTTGATGTCAGTAATGCATTTCTTCACGGGTTCCTCTCTGAGGATGTATACATGCAGCAGCCACCCGGTTTTGAGGATGAGCGGTACCCCTCTCATGTGTGCAAGCTGCAACGTTCCATCTATGGACTGAAGCAGTCTCCCCGTGCCTGGTATGCGCGCCTGAGTCAGCTTCTTTACCAGCTTGGCTTCACCTCTTCCAGGGCTGATACGTCGTTGTTTATTTTCTCTCGGGCTGGCATACATATCTATATGCTAGTGTATGTCGATGATATTGTGATTGTTGGCTCTACACCACAGGCTGTTGATCGCTTGGTGGCTTCTCTCTCGGCGAGCTTTCCTATCAAGGATCTGGGGCGTCTTGAGTATTTTCTCGGATTGGAAGCGTCATACAATTCAGGGGGCATGACATTGACTCAGCAAAAGTATGCACTTGATCTTCTACATAAGGTCAATATGGAGAATTGCAAGGCCACATCCACTCCGCTTCTTACTTCGGAGAGGCTAGCTCGAGACACGGGCAAACCACTTGGTGCTGATGATTCATTCCGGTATCGAAGTGTTGTTGGTGGTCTATAGTACTTGACGCTTACTCGTCCTGACATTTCATTTGCGGTCAACAAAGTGTGCCAGTTTCTCTCTCAGCCGACTGAAGTTCATTGGGAAGCTGTCAAGCGCATCTTGAGATATGTCAAGGGCACTTTACACACCGGGTTGCACATTCGTAAGTCACCTTTGCATGGAGTTAGTATTTTCACTGATGCTGATTGGGTTGGATGCGTAGATGATCACATGTCCACTAGTGGCTTTGCAGTTTTTGTTGGACCCAATCTCATTTCTTGGAGTTCGAAGAAACAGCCCACAGTCTCGAGATCGAGCACCGAGGCAGAGTATAAAGCCTTGGCCAATGGCACAGCTGAAGCAATGTGGATCAGTTATCTACTGAAGGAGCTGGGAGTGACTCAGCAGCGTGCACCCATACTGTGGTGTGATAATCTTGGGGCAACATACCTAACGGCGAATCCAGTGTTTCATGCTCGGACTAAGCACATTGAGATTGATTTCCATTTTGTGCGAGAGAGAGTAGCAGAAGGTGCACTGGTTGTTAGGTTTATTTCCACACATGATCAGTTGGCTGATGTTTTTACTAAACCAGCCACACGACAGATGCTAGATCGCTTTAGAACCAATCTGAACCTTGTATGTAGTGGTTCAGATTGAGGGGGAGTGTTAAAGCGTATTCTAGCAGTACGTATTGTAACCCTGTACACGTATTCTGTTGTATATATATATATATATATATGTGTGGCGTGAGGGCTTAGACCCCACGAAACCCTAATCAAACTGAGCATGCATAGATTTTCATCTTATTACAAAACCAACATGCAATACACATTTATTGACAATTTTATTCAGTAAAAGTTTACACAAATATACTTACCTAATCATGCACCAGAAACCACTATTAAGATATTTATTAGATTATACTTTCTAGAGATCTCTTCCATGATATTTTGGATGTTAAAGTAGACATGAGCACACACATACAAATATATACATATACAATATGTATATTATGTAATTATTGAAAAATGAATTAAGTTAAACCATGTTACACCTTATGATTGAAGTTTACCACAACACATTTTTTTCATTAATTCACGTTACATCTTCATAAGAAAGAACGATATAATTATTATAAGCAACATTTAAATGTGGTTGAAAACTATTTTTTAGCAAGTTATGCTAGTTGAGATTTGAGTATGATAGAAGTAAGTCATCTATAAGTATAAAATTTAGTATAAACTAGCAAGGTCGCCCTCACAAATAAGAGGGCATCATCATTATAACATAGAAAAAATATCAAAATTTAATAGTCCAATCAGTAATACATGTGTCTTATGTTCCTATACTTTATTCAGTAATACATAGTCGACTGCATGCACTGCACTTCTCGTCATGCTAAATTTGCAACATCTGATACGGTGTATTTTTTGCGCCACGTCCTACCATGGTTGATGTTTGGATTTATAATTTACATGGTCATTTTATACACACATAAATACACCCATATGAAACACAGGTTGGTCCTAGCTAGAGTATATTTTTGTTGAGATATGCCGTCGAGATGAACCACGAATACTTACCCTAGACACGCATGTTAATCAACTTTTTTCTGTTTAAAAAATATTGTCTTAACTTTATTTAGATACTTATGTGTATATAGACATATTTAGTTGTGTAGATATATGCGAATCTAGAAAAGTTGAGATAATCATTTTAGAATAGAGGAAGTAGGTTATATTATGGGCGGATTCATGTGGCTACTTAATATTGGATTTGGATTGAAACCAAATTCCTTATTTAAAAAAAATAAAGTTCGAATAAATCGAACTACTATTGTTCTTATAACGTTTGCTTATAAATTCAGTTATTTTTGGAGTAATTTTCTTTAATACTTATTTTAAATTTTATATGTAAATGTTGTCTCCTTTTTATCCGCTTTTTCTAGTATGTATTTCTAAATTTTCTCAAGTTGATAATACAATTAGCATCGGTCGCAGATTCTCCTTTTGTGACCCTCACGCAAGAAAGTACTCTTTGCTTTTCCCTGGTGTACCCAATTTGCGTTGTTGTGAATTGTATTATGAGACGCTAGTTCATATGAATTGTACCAAGTATATTCCAATCGATCACCTAATTTTATTAGAGTTAAAATGGTATGCATGTAAGGGTCCTTGTGCGTACATGATGCACTCAGGGTCAGCGGCATGCAAAACGAACGCCGGCACTCTGCGTTCGACGTCAACTGCAGGAGGCATGGCCTTCAGGAGTTCAGGTCGTCTCCAAGCTCGCCGCCGAGCTGACTAGCACCAAGAAGGCGGCGTCCATCGACGCAACGGGGGCCTCAGCAGGACCGTGTCGGAGCTCGGGGCAGGCCTCGGGAAGATCCACGACGTGCTGCGGCTGAACAGCATGATGGCTTCTGCCGAGAGCGCTCGGCGGTTCCACGGTGCGATGGGCACATTTCTGCGGCAGGCAGAGGAGGAGATCCTCGAGCTGCAGGCTCAGGAGAGCGTCTGCCTGTCGTCGGTGGAGGTGATGGCCGAGTACTTCCACGGCGATGGTTCGGCGGCAAGCGGCGACGAGGCTCGCATGTTCAGGATCTTAGCGGGCATCAGGGAGTTCGTATTTATTCTTGTAGTATTTCCTATTTATTCTTTGGTAAAATTCACATTGTAAAGACTTTGTAATATCTATGTGCAATCAATAAAGCCCTAGTTTTCCTATTAATATTTATTATTATCCAATGTTTCTGCTTTATATTCAAATTCCAAATTCAAATGCTATTTTGAATTTCACTTTGTATTTTGACACTAGTACACTAACCCTGATAGGCATATCTCTACTAGTGCCTTATGATGCAAGCAACCAAATCCGAAGTCAAAATTGCCACTAGACACGTGTACCCTTCAAGATAGTTTGCCCTGGACCTGGTGACCAAACCCGTCGTGAAGTTGTCAAGATTGTCTTTATATACTTTGCCTAGTGATTTGGATGGACTTAATATTTCTCCGTCTAACGAACAGGACAAAATTCATGAGAACATAACATACAGGGAGTGTTTATACTGGTTAAGTCCAGTTATGTTTATTTTGAGAGCTATTTTGCATGCTGGTAAGAACATGATGCTACACAAAAGTTTCAGCGGCTCACTAGCTCAGTCCTCAATAACATACATCTCCTCTGTAACTCTGAAGCAGTCCCTTCACTTATTCAGATCATTTTACATGTGCTAATGAGGCCAGGACACATAAAATAATTTATGGTAGATGATTATATAACTTGCACGATTTGGCGTTTACTTATGAAGGCTAGTTTTTCCACTTCATCTCCTTATAATATAATTTTGGTCCTATTCTTACTAGTTACTACCCATCTCCTTGGTATTTGTTTTTAGAGGTATGCGTACTACCATTCTCCTTAGTAGTAGCTGCCTAAAGCTAATTGAATTCACTTTCTCTTCCTACATGCTGCCAATGTGATCTTTTGGTGGCTGGAGCGGGGTCATTTGATGATTACGTGGTATGTCCCTCTGTGTGGTGACTTGTGACTTATGAGCTGCTTGTTGCATGACCAACTAAATTCGTTTCTAAGGATGTGTTTGGTTTGGGTCATCGAGTGAAATGTAATGAAATGGTTCCATAACTAGCACTAAATGCAACTAAACATACCAATCCCACCGATGGAAATATACCCTCTTAGAAGCAGAACACACCGGCATCTTGTGTAAACTAGCTAAATGCCCGTGCGTTGCTACGGCCTACATAAGTATTTTCTTGCCGCAAATATAAATATATTCATGAAACTTCATGTCAAAATAGGCACATAATATTTAAAAAATATTATAATTTACTTTGCTATAAAGTAATTTGATAGAAAACTGTAATTCGGCATTTAATAGCCAAAGATGACGACAATGATGAAGATACTTTTTTTAGAATGACAGACGATATGTGGTCATCAAAGATGATGGCCGATGGTGAAGATACTTTTTTTCAGAATGATGGCCAATGGAACTAAAATCGAGTATAACGCCCCAAAATGCGCTATGTCAAATTTCCATTATGATTAGTTAACCGTATATTTAAAATGGCAAGCAAAAAAGCAACCACCAAAGAAAAATTAAACCAATGAATTAATACAAGATTTTAAGAAGATCAAGAGAATAAACTGATATGGGCCTACTCTGGCGCGTGGGCTACTTGCAGGATGCGGTAGCCACATTCACGACACTGAATCACATCTCCAATCTTCAGATTGTTCTCCGCTCTGAAGTCTGCAATCTGAACCAGCTCACAGCCTCACACTCGGTAAAATATGAAGGAGAACTCCAATTGTTTGTACTGTATAAACATTGGAAAATTCAGTGGAGAGCAAAAATCGAGAAACACGGAGAGAAATCACCTCCGCATAGGTAAATGACAGGCTCCACCTGCAGCGGATCCATCGGGGGAGGGGAGAAGCTTGTGCAGAACCAGACATCCGGGGTGGGTTGAGGCCATCCTTGCGTCGTCATGGCAGCCGCGGCGCCGCGGGCGTTGCTAAAGATTTGGCAGGACCCGACAGACGTCGACGGCGATCTATTTTGTATAATCTTATGAACGTATTGATTACCAAAAATTATGGCAGAGTGATTGATTACCTTGATTAGTGAAAATTATGGCACAATTAATGTAACGATTTGTTGTTTGCTATCAATCATTTTTTGGTAGGGGTAATTTCGAAAACTAAAAGATGTATAGCAAAAGTGCCTTCACCAACTCACGGGTAAATTCATTTTCAATATGGTACAAACAACAAAATGGACGTTAAAATTGTCAAAAAGAATTGGCAATACTATCCACAGCAATGCAAACACTGACTTTCCATTCATTTCGCATGAGTCGCATTCTTACTTCTTAATACAGAATCCTCACGGGTAGTACCGGACTATAGTACACGCGTTGGTGATCGGGACACTTCAGGCTGATAAAAAGGAACTGCCATTACATATCTGCAGCTACGTCACTACACAAGAAATATAGGATTAATCCTCTCTAAAGTCATCGCTGTCAACGTACATGCAGTCCTCCTCCAGTCCTTCCACCCACTCTGCAACCACTCCACTATTTTCAAGCATGCGATGGTTGGTGTAGAATTGCTCTTCTAATTCCGGATCAAATTCCTTATCGTATAGATCCTCTCTGCGAACCATCTTGTCAAACTCTAACTCGAGCCCATGGAATGTCTCTGAAGCCGGGTGCACAATCCCCGGGTGGATATAGCGAGAGAGCCGACCTAAAGCAAGGTCAAGTGAGACAGCCCTGGAACTAGTTTCTTTAGTTGCCTTTCAATCAAAGGCTGCATCAGGCTCCTACTATTGATTCAATTCCTTCGACACCTTCCACCAGCATTGCATTGGCTTTATTCTTACCTATGATATTCCCCATAGCTGATTCGATAGCAAGAGGAAAGAGAACAGCATATTCTTTTTAAGAGACAAACCCATAGGAGACAAGGGATGAATGGCAGCTATCGAACGAACTTTTCAGAAAAGAGCAAACCCTGCCTGGATGACCGGAACTAGGGATCGACCACACGGCCTAACATATCCGAGTCAGTGCGAAGAAGCAGATATTCCATTCTTACTTTTCCTATTCTCGTGTGTCCGAGGCAAAGCAAAGAAAGCCTAAACCCTCACTACGGGCGTAGAAATAATACATGAAAGGAAAAAGGAAACAGATAGTAAGGACGTACCCCTGCTACCTTCGTAGACCGCCTACAACTTTCTATTTATTTGATACGTCAGCACATTCGCCCTATCTTGCACTGGATTCACTAGATTCTGTAGGTTCCCTTCCCGAACTGGATGAAACTAATAGCTAGCCTCTTTAACTGGACTGGGCATGGAGGAAGAAGTGTTTTTAGGCTTTGGTCCTATTTCCTGGATCAAAAGATTGTTGGGGAGTCAAAGTCCTACGCAGTTCAAGTGAGAGAATCGAGGGAATATTGTCTTTCCAGAATGCTAAGAAGAGGTATAGCTGGGCGGTCAGTTAGAAGAAGAGCAGGGAGCCCTACCTACTAGAACTCCACTAATGCTTTTCTCAATTCAATACGCGTCTTCCTACTTACTGGCTGTTTGCTTTATCACAGAGCTGCATCGCCCTTCCTTAACGTCACTGTTCTCAAAAGCAATGGTAGACTTTCCTGTTCACCCAATTCATACTAGTTATGATTCCAGCTGTCTTTACTGAATTGAACAACGACCCTTTGTTCTCACAGAAAAGGCAGCGGACTGGTTCTGTCATACGAAGAAGGTAAGCAAGACGCGCCGAAGATTGCAACAGAATGAATCAATCAAAATGTCTTATATAGCAAACAAAATGCTCTGAGAGTGTTCCATCTTTCACCAACAACTAACTAGGCATGCATAGATAAACTACCAACATTTCGGTCAGTGTGCAGGGGAAGACCAACCTCTTTTGAACCTCTTATTCCCATGGAAAATGGGTGGATTATGTGATTAATAGAAGCACATATGCTCAATTGTTATAAGTCAGATGTGAAGTACTCCCTCCATCCTACAACACAAGACGTTTTGGCAAGTTGCTTTGGGAGTAATATACATGGCCAGCTTTCCACTGTCACATTTTAAATTGCCCGAATACTGAAACTTAATAACCTACAAATTAATATAGTCCAGTAAAAATATGCACCGTATCTTGACTTTTGCAGGAGGCTGTTGGCCTAATGTTGCTTGGTTTCAAAAACTAGACTATGGGCCGATGGTGCCTACGTCTACAAAAGTCTATCTTTTAGTAGTAAACCTCGATGTTGCTTGGATAAGCAGTACAGAGTACAGACACAGGTGAATGGTCACTTGTGGTTAAAATGTATCATAAATCCATATATTTCAGAAATTACAGAAGAAGAACGGTGGCCATCTATCACCCATATGGAGAACTATATGTATGCGATAGAAAAAGAAAAACAAGTAGGAATATAAGCATACCAGCACGCGGTAGTGGCAAATTGACAGGGCAACACAAAAGCTGGCTATCCCGATCGTCATCGTCATTGCTAAGCTCAGCGAAAAACAGTGTTGGAGTTGAGGTTGTGCTGCCAACTTGCCGAGTCACCAGAAAGTTGGCATGAGTTCTATGGTATACACCAGGAACGCAGATGCCATTGAACTTTTTCTTTTTTAAGCAAGCGTCTTCAGAGTAATCAGGACCAGAAACAAATTCATTGACACCACAAATCACATGAAGCTGATAACACTGAGGCTGCTATAAGATGGCAAAAAGGAGCTAATTAGCAGGTGCGAGTGACATACAATAGTCATCATAATAAATATCAAGCAGCTACATGAAAAAACAAAATCAAGTAAACTAACCGAATTCTGGCTTTCGTATCTCCTTAGTGCAGCCTTGATCTTCTGGGAGATTCTTCTAATAGCACTGCGTTGTTTCTTTCCTTCTGCCATGATGGCATTGAGCCGCCGTGTGGCAACTGGCGGCTGCTGGAGTGGCGTGCCAGCCGGGGTATTAGGGCACAATAACCTGGCAAGGTGGCGGGCCTCTCGAGAGCAAAGCTGCTGGCTTCCATCCAGCAGCCGAGAAACGCCCACCATATCTTTGCACGAACAGAGGAATTCTACTTGCGCATCGGGTTTGGGATGCCACGCGGCAATGGCAGCAGCCCTGTAGGCTTCTTGGACAGTGCTGCACCGTGATTCTTGTTGTTGTTTATCCTGCATTCTCATAGCAGCAGCTTCAAGGCTGAGTTCCAGGTTGAGGTCTGTATCGAGCAGGCACCGCAAGGCTTGATGCATACTGAGATTTGGGTAACGGGTGCAGAGGCAAGAGACAAGTCCGTAGAAGGATCGGGCCTCGATCCGCATCAGACTCAAGGTGCCAACCGTGTCCAGATCACCTTCCTGGATCGGTGGTGGGAAGGAACTGTCATACCAGATTGTGTTAAGGATGATGTTTGAGACTGGGTCGAATGGGCCATAGCAATGGCCAGCCTTGAGCAGACTGCGGTGGAAGCGAGACTGCAGCTCACAGGTGGGCATCCTGGCGAGCGCCTTCAGGTAGAAGCCATGGATCGTGTCGAGGAGCACTCGCCTCAGTGAAGTCGAGTGCTGGTAGGGCACCTCTTTGACCTTGCTGTGGCAGGCGGTGAGCTCCGGCCATGGCCTGAGCAGGTGACTAGGAGGGCCGGCAGCCACTTCCTTGGACAAGTTGCCGAGTAAGTGGTAGTCATCACGGGGGAGGGCCGGCCGCGCCGTGAGGAGCGACAGGATGCTCTCTAGGGGCAGCGAGGTCCACAAGAGGGCAAACCGCCTGGGTCGCGGGTGCTTGGCGGCGATGGCGGCGCACCTGAGGGCCAGCCTGAGGGCGCCGTCGGAGGCCGAGCGGAACGTCCTGAGGCCGCGGTCCTCGGAGACGACGCGCGCGGCGGCGAGGGGGTCGGCCTCGGCGAGGAGCAGGTAGCGGACGGCCTCCCACTCGGCGAGGTAGGGGAAGAAGCAGGTGAGGAAGACGACGAGGCCGTCCAGGGAGCGCCGCGCGATGTCCGCCAGCTTGGCTTCGTTGACGACCCCGGTCCGCGCCTCGTCCCTGCTGACGGGCCGGGTTACGCCGGCGAGGTGGGTGTTGGCGATGATGTTGGAACGGGCGTCGAGGAGGCCGAGGCAGGTCCCGCCTCCGAGGAAGCGCTCCAGGATCCCGGCGCTGCTGCCCCACCGCTCGGTGAGCCGCGAGAGGGCGTCCTCGTAGAGCTGCTGGATCTTCTCGAGAAGCCGCAGCCTGTCCCGCTCCCGCTCCTTGGACCGCGGGGCGCCGCAGTTCTGTATCGCCGGCTCGTACACGCGGAGAGGGCCGACGCTGTCGCTTGCACGGATGGTGGCCATCCCGCCTCGCCGGAGTGGGTAGCGACGCCGGAGAGATTGGTCGATGCGGTCCGGCCGTAAAATTTGCTCTAACGGCCCGATTAGACACCGTATCGGGCCCTCCGTAAAAATTATGCTGTAACCCTAAGTCTAGGCCTGGCTCGGAAGAAGCAGAAGAGAAAAAAAAATTGAGAGTAAGAGAAACTTAAACAGCTTGACACTGACGAGCTTAAACAACTTAAATGAGATTATTCTAGAGCGCTGGAAGTGTAGCCTATGACGATCTCTAAAATTGGTTTCTGTCTATCATGTTTCTAGCTGACCAAATTGAATTTTCCCACTAAAATAAGATATGAACTTATAAAGCATAAGAATAATAAGCATAACGGAGGTGTAATGGTTAGCAACTTGGATCCTTCTACATGGCAATGTCAGCATAATGTAAAGCAATTTGTTAGCGTATACAGTTTACTTTTTACACAATAAATAAGAAATCAAGCAAACATATGGGATAATTTTTTACATCAGCTTACAGCTATGCCCACCTGAGGCAAATTGAGCACTTCTATTATTTATCAAGTTCTTCATTTTGTAAGTTGTCTCCCTGTGTCTGCCATTACATCAAGAAATTCTCAATTTACAAAATGGAGAATAATCTCATGGAATGTACTTCCTTGCATTTCCATTGCCCATCCTGCTAAACCACTTCACAGCAAATCTCATTTAACAACAATTTGCTGCTTGCCCGGGATATATGACCGTAGCTCATAGCCAACCAAAAAACCTCTCCTCTATTAACCACACACGCACATGCATACCAGTGACAGAACCATACAAATACTTGAACCAGGGCCGACACAATCCTACCTAGCTCATCATCGTCTCATCAGAACCTAAGAACCTGCTTTGGCTGGCTTCCGTGTTTCCCAAGTGCTTTATCAAGAGCCAGGCCAAACTCACTGAAGGGAGCCAATTCCATACTGCAGCCAAAAATAATTCAAAACATTCAGCTCCATACTATCTTTGTGTGTGTTTCAAGTTCCAGCAACAGTTAAAGATACATACTCGTATTTAAGTTTGCCTTCCTGCACAAGGCCCAACAGGTAGTCTATCATTGTTCTGCAATCCTCTGCCTTGTCCGAATTCACCCACTTCTGTAGCCAGAATCCTCGTAGGGAAAGATCCTTTCACAGCATTGGATCTTGTTAAATAATTGACAGGACAAACAACTTGGTACATAGCAGTGTGAAACAATGATTCAAACTTTGATGTAGGATTGTCCGATGATAATCCAGCACCTCATCATGACATAATTGCAGACTAACAATTCTGATACAATTAATACTCACATGGTATTGATGCTTAAAGCAGCCAAGCTATACCATTTGTACAGTAATATATAAGCAGGATATGATGAGCTGACCTTGAATATGAAAGCCGAAGTAGAAACAGTCACAGGTTTCTTGGACATTCCGCCATATGTCACCATGGTTCCTCCTTGCCTAAAGGGAAGGGTTACACCTAATTATAGAAAATAAAGACATATCTAGCTAGAAATTTAGCAAGTTTAAAATTGTCACCTTAATAACTTGAGTATCAAAGATGCAGCATTTCCTCCAACACAGTTAAATCCTATTGCAGGTTCTGGTAAAGCACCCTGACATGACAGAAAGCAAAACATCACCATCTTAAGAACATGTTCAAAGTGATCCTAGATATGAACAAAATGGAACCTGCATCTCAGCATCCAGTTGTGGCAGTAGAAAAATAACATCTATTCAATCTTATGATCTGATTCACTCCAGGGCCTTGGGCATCCCCACTTTAGTAGGACTAATGAAACATCTCTACTAATAATATTGCAATAGGACTGGTCCGTGTCCGTAAAATACGCTTTCAACCAACGAAAATACGTTTTCTTTACCACAGCTCAAATACCCGAAACGGTTTCACGCATAAGTGACCGCTGGTGAAAGATAACGTTTCACCTGTCCCTTTTATAAAACTGAACTGCTAACGAGGAGCCCGTCGCCTCGCCTGACGACTCTCTCTTGCCTCCTATACGCACCGCTGCCGCCAGTCCCTCACAATCTCGCATACGACCTACTCCTGGACGAAGTGTGCCATCGAGTGCGTGCTTCTAAGGCTCACGACAGCAGCCGAAGGGACATACCAGAACCCTGACATTGCCTCGCTCCTCTTCTCCGGACATAGGGACAAGCTGTGGCGCTGCTCGCATGAAGCCGCCATGGCTGTTGTGCCGCGCCGGAACCGACGAAGCTAGCAGTTATATAACTGTCTGGTGTTTACGCGATAACCTATCAAGAAAAATAGATCCAGTCGATCTACATAGCGTGCTAGCTTTATGTGTGCAACTCGCTGGAGGAATCAATCAAGCCAGCTTAGCCCACTTAGGCACTTAGCATAGATTGACATAGGGACCCGGTGCGGCAGAAGGAGTCCTAAATTTCTCGTCGGACCGAGGGAGCTCGACGCAGTTTCGAGTATGTTGCCATTCACACACAGAATCTCGTGGGATAGTTCTGGTTTAGGGGAAGAAGACCATGATGGGGCCAGGCTGGGAACTTCCATCACAATGGGCAAAAAACCAAAGTGACTATCGGAGGGAGTGCTCGAAATTACTCTCTCCAATCCATAAAAAATGTAGCTTATTTCATACAAATTTTGTATTGATCGGAGGAAGTACTATCATATTTCTTTTTAGATTTGCGAACACATATTGAATTATTTAACAGCTGTCACAACGCACACACATTGAATTATTTTACAACTGTTGCAACACACACATGCCGTGAAAATAATTTTGACACTGCATCCTAACGCCATATCCCCAGTATGAATCAGATCAGTCATTCGTTATGCGAATAGTATTGGCCGATTGAGGATCGGATCGGTGTCATCGGGCAAGATAAAAAAAGTGCCACTGATTCCAAAAGGCCTAAAGGAAAAAACCTGATTTCCACCAAATCTTCAACTTCTTATTTTTTTGTGAGAATAATTTATCATTTATTGATCCGTGGGTATCCACCTAAGTACGCTCTCCCCCCCCCCCCCCCCCCCATCTTCCTTGTGTCAATTCTACTCGCATACGGAATCCACTCAAATCTCATCGATCTGTTTTTCATTGGTTTAGGTAATGTTTCATGGGCAGCTGGTCTCCGCTCCGAACTCCCGCCCAGCTTATATATACACGAGCTCTCGTGTAAAAGGGAGAAGATACTTTGATCTCGATCGTTATAATTGGTGCCAGGTAGCTGATCGCCGATGAAGGAGACGCTGACGGCTGGGGCGGTGGAGTCCTACTGGCGGTGATCTTCAACAAGGGGTGACGCATGACTGGGTGCAGCGCCGTGGCTAGCTCAAGGCAAAGATGGTGCCCCGGGCCGTGGCGCCGAACGCCGTGACATGCTCTACTGATACGGAGCCTGTGAGATGGTCGACACAGTCCGTGCATGTATGGAGTAGACCATGGGAGGAAACTACGGCGTGCTGGTGAGTTGGTACGCGGGGCGGGCGCCATCGACCCCGTCATGGGGCTGCTCTCCAACATGCGCATGCGTAGGCGCAGGTACATATTAACACGAGGACGCGATCACGCGAGCCACAATGACCTGATCAAGACAAGTGCAATGCAAGCGCGGGGAGTTACCGTGTCCTGGCTGACGGGAGCCGACGGGGACTTCAGGCTGAGTCTGCGGGTCCTCAATGCCATGGTGGCGAGTGGGCATCGCCCTCTTGCTCACGACGGGAAGGCGCATGAGGCGAGCTTCGTGCTGGAGAAGACGGTGGAGACTGGGGTGTGGATGAATGCTGTTCCTTACAGCATGCGTGAATCAGGGTCTATATCCAAGTGAGTTGAACTGATGATAAACAGACTCAAGTTTCTAGCTAGCATGCTTTGACTGAACTTTTAGCATGCATAAGTAGAACACAAAAAATCTGACTGTTGAGTGTTTGAGGTGAACTTATTTTCTAAATTTTCGTTCTTCCATAGAGTCGACACTACGGTAGACTAACTTCAAAAATGCCAAGCTGCTCACGGTCGTTTTCTTGGACGCTGAACTCCAGTCTCCAGTTAACATTGTGGTGACCACCGAGTCCGTCATGGACGTGCTTATCCGCTCGCCGACAGGCGCGAGGTGCTGACCTGCGAGTGTAGATGCAGGAGGTGGCAATGGCGTGCAGATAATCCAGTCACGTCTATGCTAGGAAGCTACATGTCGACGCCCGAGCAAGCTGCATGCTAAGAATTCGCTTACATTTGTTCCAACAGTAATTACACAAGTGAGCACTAAGAATTGAAAATTTTGATCTGCTTCTGACCTATTCAGTGAAGTGCATTCGCATTCACTACATATGTGTTAGCGACTTGGCAACCTTCTGGTTCACCAACAATAAAATAAGCAAGAACGTGAAATGGCTTTCGTAGTAAATGCAATTTGGGTTGCCCATCAACATTATTTAGGCTTGTTCTTTCCTCTCCATTCGGGAATAAGATGATCATGGGGTTAAGATGGTATGAAATGTCATTGTTTCTAAACTCAGAAGCCATCAACAACTAGAACCGATACATGCGGCTGAATTGAACCTTCATTTTAAAACTTCAATTAGACTTTCTTGATGAAGATGCACTGCATACATAAAACTTTATGCATTGCTGGTATACCACGTATAGACACTAGCACAATTAATGAAAAACCTAACCATCATGCTTCATTCCGTTCAAAAAAAATCGTGCCTCATAGATGCATCAAAGAACCGACATTTGTGGAAGCAACATGTCCAACATAAATAAAAATAATTAGTGTTCAGTGTGACCATGCCTTCGCCGATGCATTCTTTTCTTTTTAAGTCAACCATTTTTTTTGCTCTTCCGCAGCAACGCGCGGGCATAGTGCTAGTATTTTTAATAGTGACAGATTGTATTACGTACCCGCTAAGTCATGTAAACACTTTGAATCTAAACAAAAAGAGTTGTATCATACCAAAGAGATACGTGCTATTAATGGATTGATAAGTTAATTAAGATAGATTTGGGGGATGGCAAGGTGGGAAATGCAGGCTGCAGAGTAGTAGTGTAGTACCAGCAAGCTCTTGACATTCTTTACATCTAGCTGGCTTTCTGTGAACACCTCATCTGCACCGAGCTGTTTAAGTTTCTCTTTTGCTTCCTCCGAGCCAGGCCTACAACAATTCGGTTACAGGTGACCGAAGCAAGTAATCAGGATGAGAAGGATAAGCATATTTGGAAATTAGAAGACCATAATAAGCAAGCTATCCTGATCATGCAGCAAACAAAGAACAGAGACAAGTATATTTTGGATATGTTCTGTTTCCAAGTTGGATACGCACCTGTCCCTTATGATGTTGATGGTGCGAATTCCCTGAACTTTAGCAAGCTGAATAACGCACTGACCAACGATGCTGGTCGCGCCGTTCTGGACAATAGCATCACCTAATACATATAACAAAGAATGGATGCCATGGCATGAGATGACATGATCGCAATTGTGCAGAGATGGATGACAAGTAAGTAGGGACATGATCCAGCACCAGGATTGAGCTTCTCAAAGTCGTGCAGCATCCTGAGCGCTGTCAAGGGGTTGACCGTGACAGTAGCAGCGTATTCCAGAGGCACGTCGTCACGGACCTTGTGCCACACATCTTCTGGCTTCACAATGTAGGTCTGCCATGTCCCTGCACCGACAAATCCGTTTCAGGGAGCGAGCGAGCATGAGGAAAAGCAAAGCGAGTCGGGAGAGGGGAGAGGAGACCGAAGGAGGGCGGGAAAGGGATGACCCTGTCGCCGGGGGATAGGGGCCGGGCGACGGCGGAGCCGATGGCGTGGACCTGGGCGACGCCCTCGTAGCCCGCGACGGCGCCGGGGAGGGGCGGCCTGACGGGGTAGACCCCCTGCACGCGGTTGATGTCGGAGGGGTTGATGGGCGCGGCCAGCATCCTCACGCAGACGTCGCGCACGCCGAGCTCCGCCGGTGGCACGTCCGCCACCCTTGCGCGCGCAGACAGTGGTGTCAATTTGGCAGATTGGTGCTCGGGGTAGGGTGTAGCGCGGAGTAGAGATCGATGGATACCTGAGGACCTGGTCGGGCGGGCCGTGCTGGTCGTAGAGGACCGCCTTGGAGGGCGGCGAGAAGAGAGACGCGGCGGTGGAGAAAGAATGGCGGCGAGAGAAGCGGAGGCGCGTCGCCGTCGACGGCAGCAGGCGGGGCGCCGACGCCATCTCTTGTTGGGGCCTCCTGTACTCCGACCTGATCGGAGTCTACCGAACGCCGCACCCCTCCGGTTGGTATTGGGCCTGGCCCATTTCATGTCGGGCGTGAATATTGACGGGATCGACACTGTCCTTCGGTTTTCTTCTTCCTCCAGACCCACAGCAGCCGCCACCGCCGGTCAACCTCCTCGATTCTTCCCTCTCCCTCGACCATCCTCGATTCACCCCTCTCCGGTAGCCTCCATCTCCATCGCCGGCGACCTCCCCACCCCCAAACCCTAAGTACCAGAGTGATGACCCACAAGTATAGGGGGTGTATCGTAGTACTTTCGATAAATAAGAGTGTCGAACCCAACGAGGAGCAGAAGGTGTTGATGAGTGGTTTTGATCAAGGATTCACTGTAAATACTAGCAAACAGGTTTTCAGGGGTATTTGGTAATACAAGTAAATAAAGTGCGAGTAAATAAAAGATAGTAGTAACAATTGCAGCAAGTGGCCCAATCCTTTCTTCAGCAAAGGACAAGCCGGTTGTGTAACTTATAATAACCAAACGTTCTTGAGGACACACGGGAGTTTCTGTCAAGAGCTTTCGCTTTATAAAGCCAATAGTCTTTATTGGTTTGATAGGTGTTATGGGGGTGAACCTGTGCAAAGAGCACTACCCTTACTAGGATAAATACACACTTGTGATTATACCCTCCTGCAAGCATCCGCAAATACAAGAAAGTAATTAAGATAAATCTAACCACAGCCTTAAACTCTAAGATCCTACGCTCCCTGGTGCAACGGTTTCCCAACGAAGGTTTAGGTTTCAGTCACTCCAGCAACCCCACAATTGGTAGCCAAATACACAATGCATCTCACTAGGCCCATAAATGGTGAAGTATCATGTAGTCGACGTTCACATGACACCACTAGTGAAATAGCACCACAACAATATCAAACCATTAAATATTCTCAACAATAATTCACTACTAACATCTTGACTTCTCCCATGTCCTCAAGAACTAAACGAACTACTCACAAGACATCATATGGATCATGATCAGAGATGAAATAATGGTAAATAACAATCTGGACATAAACCTTAATTCAACGGTTCCACTCAATAGCATCAACTACAAGAGTAATCAACACCGGGAAAGTTTCCCCTATGAATATAACAAGATCCAACTCAAGATGTTACCGCGGGATGGCGTGGTGATGGTGGGGATGAAGGTGCTGGTGATGGAGATGATGATGATGATGATCCCGATGAAGTCCCGTGCGATGATGATGACGATGGCGACGATCTCCCCTCTCCGGGAAGGAATTTCCCCGGCAGATTTCTGCCTGCCGGAGAGCTTTTCTCTCTCTGGTGTTTTCCGCCCCGCAGAGGCGGCGGTGTCTATCTCTGAGCCCCCCCCCCCTTGACTAAGGTTTGCGGGGACGATGAAATACGCGAAGGGGCGAGACCAGAAGTGGGCCAGGGTGGCCTCACACAGGGCTGGCGCGGCCAGGGGTCAGGCCGCGCCACCCTGGCATGAGGGCCCCTCCTGGCTCCTCTCGACTCCTCCTTCTGGCTTCCTGAGTCTTCTGGGAAAATATAATTTCCTGGTATTTTTCTGGAATTTTCCTGATCTTCAAAATATGGTCCCTTGATGGTCCTTTTTCCAGCAGAATCCTGACTCCGGCAGCAAATCCTCCAATGATCATCAAACATGTGAAAACAAAGGAAATAACATAAGTATCAACTCTAAATATGAAATATATCAATGAATAACAGTAAATTATGATACAAAATAGTGATGCAAAATGACGTATCAACCCCCCAAAGCTTAGACCCCGCTTGTCCCCAAGCGAAAACTAAACTCGGTAAACATGACCACAGGTTTATGGAGTGAAGTGTCGATAATCAAAATACGGACAAGAAGCATCACATTCACCAAGGCACAAATTATAATAGACATCAACTTCCCTTTATAAGATATAGACTTGCAATAGGTAAAAGGGAATCACATGTAAAGATGCAAAAGGTAAACTATAATTGGCAATGGCAAACCTTAGTTCTTGGTCAAAGAATGATGAACCGGCTATTCTTTCATTTAAACGGAGCCTTTTAAAACAGAGCTAATATAGCAAAGACCGTATGCTCAACAAAATAAACTTTTGCATTCATAGAAAGCTTTCAAAGATATATTCCTTCAGACAAAAGCATTGTATAAAACAAGGAAGGTAGTAAACATGATTAAACGAATCAACATATGGATGAGTGAAACATAACAACTCAAATGCTTGCTTGAGATAGAGGGGAATAGGTTGACTCAACATAAAAGTAAAAGATAGGCCCTTCGCAGAGGGAAGCAGGGATTAAACATGTGCTAGAGCTTTTCATTTGCAAAACAGAGGTAAAAATTGTTTTGAGAGGTGGTTGCTTTTGTCAACGACTAGCAACGGAGTTCTTGATATCTTCCATACTAAACAAGTGAGAGCGGTTCCGAGATGTTTGATTAATTGGCACATTAGTGCTCTTTTATAGCTTTGCACTCCTCCCCACTGATGGCTAGTTGATGAAGGAGATTATTCTTCTTCGTCCCCCAGCAGCAATCCTTGTGCGTGGTGAATGACCAGCCCGTTGGGAACCCCAAGAGGAAGGTGTGATGAGTATAGCAGCTGGTTTTCCCTCAATTATGAAACCAAGGTTTAATGTCGGTCAGGAGAGGAGAGACAATGACGACTGAAGGTGATGCTTGCTAGTTTGCGACAGCAGCGGACAACTGGCGCCTCATCCAAGCTTTGCTTGCTAGCTGCAACGTGGAACCTGCACACACACAAACAAATACTTTGCTCCCAACTTACGATGAGGTTGTCAATCTCACCGGTTTGCTTGAAACAAAGGTTATGAGTGTATCGAGTGGAAAACAGTAAAAGTATGCGAATAAAGTAAACAGTGCGAGAAAGTAAACAGGTGATAGCAATATGATGTAAATAGGACCAGGGTCCACAGTTCACTAGTGGTGTCTCTCCATAGATAAAATAACACATGCTGGGTAAACAAATTACAGTTGGGAAATTGATAGAATAAAGATAACGTGATATGTCAAGAAGATCACTATGAGATTTACTCTGGCATTACAAATAAAATACATAGACCGCCATCCAACTGCATCTATGACTAATAATCCACCCCCGGGGATATCAATCCGAACACCCCAAAAGTATTAAGTTGTGAACAACAGATAATTGCATTAAGCAAAGTGTGTAATGTAAACAAAGCATATGCCCTTGAGCATATGAATGTTGTTTTCTCCCTAGTAGCAACAGCACATCTACCACCTTAGAGGTTTATGTCACTCCCCCAGGTGAAATAGAGGCATGAACCCACTATCGAGCATAAATACCCCCTCTTGGAGTCACTAGCAACTACTCGGCCAAGATAGCTACTAACAACGGAGAGCATGCAAGATCATAAACAACATAGAGATAACAAAAGATAATATTCAGTACAGCAACTTAATCATAAACACCAATATTCATCGGATCCCAACAAACCAAACATGTAGAATTACATAACGGTGATCTCAATCATGTAGGGCAGCTCATGAGATCTAAACATGAAGCACATGGTGGAGAAGACAACCATCTAGCTACTGCTATGGACCCATAGTCCAAGGTAGACTACTCACTCATCGCTCTGGAGGCAAGCATGGCGATGAAGAAGACCTCCGGTGGCGATTCCCCTCTCCGACAGGGTGCCGGGAAGAGCTTCTGGACCCTCCCGATCTTCGGGTCGACGGCGGCGGCGGATCGCGATGTGTTCTGGAAAACTGATCGGGTTCTTAGGTTTTTTTCCGTCGGGGGGTCTTTATATGCGAAGGGGCGATGTCAGAGGAGGGGCCAGGCTCCCTCACACGGTGGTGGCGCGGGCCAGGGGCTGGCCGCGCCACCCCTGTGTGTGGGCCCCTGGTGGCCCACCTCCTACTCCTCTTTGGATCTCTGGAAGCTTCCGGGTAAAATAAGACTTCAGGAACTTGTTTCGTCCAATTCCGAGAATATTTCCTGTGTATCACTTCTGAAACACAAAAACAGCAGAAAACAGGAAACTGGCACTGTGGCAACTTGTTAATAGGTTAGTTCCGGAAAATGCATAAAAGTACCACTAAGTGTAACGAAACAATAGGCAAATGGTGTAAAAACAAGCATGGAGCATCAAAAATTATAGATACGTTTGAGACGTATCAAGCATCCCCAAGCTTAAGTCCTGCTCGTCCTCGGGTAGGTAAGTGATAACAAAAGAATAATTTTTGAGGTGACATGCACCTACACAATCTTGATCATATATGTAAGCATTTGTGAGCTGGGATCATAAGAACTTAAAACATGGGCATGAAGATATAATTATGAAAATAAGAACTTAGCAACCATGTTGTAAACATGTAAATGAACACAAACAAAAGATCATGAAAATGAAATAATGAAAGTCAAACGTGTGTTCAAATCATAAGGAAAAACATACAAAAGGTTTTCAGCTTGTCCTTCAAAGAGAGCAAAACATAAATGCATAGGACACCTTAAAGTTTAAGAGGGCGACTAGATACAAATAATTTAAGAACAAGTGAAACCAACAATATGAATCAATCAATGAACTTTGGGACAATGCATATCACACTAAGAATGACAACTATGCTCTCTTAATAGTGCATAAAGAAAGAAGGTGGTGACTCAACATAAAAGTAAAAGAAAGGGCCCTTCGCAGAGGGAAGCAGTGATTAAACATGTGCTAGAGCTTTTCATTTGTAAAACAGAGAGATAAAAATTGGTTTTGAGAGGTGGTTGTCTTTGTCAACGACTAGCAATGGGGTTCTTACTATCTTCCATACAAAAATGAAGCAAGTTTTTGAGAGAGAGATGGGCACTTTTGTGCTCTTTTATAAAGCTTGGCACTCCTCCCCACCTTTTTTCCTTTCACAAACCATGGCTAACCGATTCCATCGGGTGCCCACCAACATTCACTTTCCATGGAGGAGTGCCTTTTTTCTTTCTTTTTTCTCTTTTTTTTTCTTTTTGGAATAAGCAATATGGAAGATAGCAAATCCGACCACTACGTCCCCATGAGCTAAAAACAGTGTCACAAAACGAGAAGTGTTTTGAAGATTTTTAAAAGGTAGCACATGAAATTTTACTTTGGAATGGCTTACAAATACCATGCATAGGAGTTTATAGTGGACACAATGGCAAACTTTGGCTTTTAGGAGTTGGATGCACGAGTAGAGCTCATACTCAGTACAAGGTGAGGGCTAGCAAAAGACTGGGAGCGACCAACTAAGAGAGCAGTAATGGCCATAATCATGCAAAGCGACAAAGCGACATTAAAAGAAGCATACGATGGCATCAAAAGTCAAAAACTAAATGATCATGAAGGCTATTGGCGACTTTGTAAGAGTCTAACATGTGTGAGCATGCGCCAAGTCAACCCAAATAAAGCATCAAGGAGAAAACCAAAATAATGCTTCCATACAATAAAAACAACGCATGATTTTTTCAAAGGCTCATTAAGCAATCTCAGTTATTTGAGACAAGTCATGCTACAGAAAAAACAGTAAGCATACTATCAAAAAGACATCAAGCATGACATGAAAAAGCCTAAGCCGCAGTCTACACAAGCTCCTTCTTGTACCACTATTTTGCACAAAGCTTTTTCTCTTTTCCAACACCATTTGAAATTTTTATAAACACCTCTTTTGATGAAAACCAATAAAGATCAGAGGCAAAAATACACCTTGATGAAAAGATATGACAAGATCTGAATGCAAATCAAGGCGAAAACGAAAACCAAAAGCAGTAGCAGAAAAAGAAGAACGCATCGATGAACGATAAGAGTGAAAAACTGAGCGTTATTTGCAAATGAAAACGAGTACATCTCCTCCAAAAGAAATTTGTTGGGGTCCAACCATTTATTGCAGAAAACAAACAAACTAAACCAACTAAGAAAACTAAAACAACTGACGCTCCAAGAAAAACACATAGTGCATGAAGCAATAAAAATATAGTGTTTTGAAAGGTGACCTGATTTTTGCCGATGAAGAAGGGGTGCCTCGGGGGCATCCCCAAGCTTTGACGCTTGTACTTCTTGGATATTTCTTGGGGTGATGCATGGGCATCCCCAAGCTTGAGCTTTTGTCCATTCTTTAACTCATCTCATCATTCTCCAATCCCTACACTTGAAAACTTCCTTCATACAAAACTAAACACAAATCTATTAGCAACATTAGTGCAAGCATAACATATAATCAATCCTCTATTTGCTTCAGGTTTCAACTCAAAACCACCACATATATAGCAAATACTACTGTAGCAACTTCCCAAAAAGTTCCATGATCAAAAGAACTCAAAAGAAAGCGATAAAGTGGCAAACACAAGTATTGGCAGAAATCTGTCAAAACTGAACAGCTGACAAAGGTCGAATTTTTGAGGGATTTTCTGTTGCTCAAATCAAAAAGTGTTAAACTAAGAAAAGTTTGGATATAACCTGGGGCATATGCACAAGAAATCGCAGGTCCAAAAGACAAACAGATAATTTATACGAATTTTTACGGTGCAGCACCGAAAACAGTTTCAAGACAGCAACATCCCCAAATCTTTACCTCACTCAAATTAGAGGCTTCTCTTGGCACAAAAACGAAATAAACAAGATAAGGAGAGGTCATTACAGTAGTAATGACTTCCAAGACTCAAATAAAAGAAAAAGTACTAAAAAGAAAACATTGGGTTATCTCCCAAGAGTGCTTTTCTTTAACGCCTTTGAGCTAGGTGCAGAAAATTGCGAATCAAGTATTTTCAGCAGAAGCATTAAGATCAACAGCAGAGGTCTTGTCAATAAGGCATTGTATTTCATCCACATAAGTTTTTGAAGACCCTTTGTGATCATGCTTTGGTACACTATTCTCATCAAAAAGATTTTCAGGACAAATCCAGTCAAAATTATTTTCGAAAGCTTCACTCAATCCCAAAAGCTTGCAAGGTATAGGTATCTCGGCCCCTTCATCATTTGTACTAATAACCGTTATAGGTGAACCGAGTTTATTAAAACGTTTAAGAACTTTCCTAGCTTCAATAACGACATCCTTAAATTCTAGGCGCAAAGTTTCCAAGATAAAAGCTTTCTTTTCGGGATCCTCAATTTCATGAAGCTTAAGGAACATATATTGCATAAAAGGATTAAGACTAGCAAACCTAGTTTCCAACATGTCAATTAAATAAACAGAAGCAACTTCAATACTAGGAGCAAGCTCAACCAAAGACTTTTCCTCAACCTCCTCATGCATACTAATGTGATTAAAGAACTCCTCAATGTTACTTTTGCCAATAATCGAACTACTACCTACTGAGAGGTCCTCCAGAACGAACTTAGGGAACAGCATGATAAACTAAAGTAAAGAAATAACAACTACCAAGGATTCTAATTTTTTGGGTTTTTGATAAAAAGCAATGCAGGTAAAATAAATAAAGTAAAGCAAAACAATAACAAAGTAAAGGATGTGTGTGCAAAAAACTCCCCTCGCAGAAGTCTTCTCTTCCTCCCCGGCAACGGCGCCAAAAAAACAGCTGATGGCTAGTTGATGAAGGAGATTATTCTTCTTCGTCCCCCAGCAGCAATCCTTGTGCGTGGTGAATGACCAGCCCGTTGGGAACCCCAAGAGGAAGGTGTGATGAGTATAGCAGCTGGTTTTCCCTCAATTATGAAACCAAGATTTAATGTCGGTCAGGAGAGGAGAGACAATGACGACTGAAGGTGATGCTTGCTAGTTTGCGACAGCAGCGGACAACTGGCGCCTCGTCCAAGCTTTGCTTGCTAGCTGCAACGTGGAACCTGCACACACACAAACAAATACTTTGCTCCCAACTTACGATGAGGTTGTCAATCTCACCGGTTTGCTTGAAACAAAGGTTATGAGTGTATCGAGTGGAAAACAGTAAAAATATGCGAATAAAGTAAACAGTGCGAGAAAGTAAACAGGTGATAGCAATATGATGTAAATAGGACCGGGGTCCACAGTTCACTAGTGGTGTCTCTCCATAGATAAAATAACACATGCTGGGTAAACAAATTACAGTTGGGCAATTGATAGAATAAAGATAACGTGATATGTCAAGAAGATCACTATGAGATTTACTCTGGGCATTACAACAAAATACATAGACCGCCATCCAACTGCATCTATGACTAATAATCCACCCCCAGGGATATCAATCCGAACACCCCAAAAGTATTAAGTTGCGAACAACAGATAATTGCATTAAGCAAAGTGTGTAATGTAAACAAAGCATATGCCCTTGAGCATATGAATGTTGTTTTCTCCCTAGTAGCAACAGCACATCTACCACCTTAGAGGTTTCTGTTACTCCCCCAGGTGAAATAGAGGCATGAACCCACTATCGAGCATAAATACCCCCTCTTGGAGTCACTAGCAACTACTCGGCCAAGATAGCTACTAACAACGGAGAGCATGCAAGATCATAAACAACATAGAGATAACAAAAGATAATATTCAGTACAGCAACTTAATCATAAACACCAATATTCATCGGATCCCAACAAACCAAACATGTAGAATTACATAACGGTGATCTCAATCATGTAGGGCAGCTCATGAGATCTAAACATGAAGCACATGGTGGAGAAGACAACCATCTAGCTACTGCTATGGACCCATAGTCCAAGGTAGACTACTCACTCATCGCTCCGGAGGCAAGCATGGCGATGAAGAAGACCTCCGGTGGCGATTCCCCTCTCCGGTAGGGTGCCGGGAAGAGCTTCTGGACCCTCCCGATCTTCGGGTCGACGGCGGCGGCGGATCGCGATGTGTTCTGGAAAACTGATCGGGTTCTTAGGTTTTTTCCGTCGGGGGGTCTTTATAGGCGAAGGGGCGATGTCAGAGGAGGGGACAGGCTCCCTCACACGGTGGTGGCGCGGGCCAGGGGCTGGCCGCGCCACCCCTGTGTGTGGGCCCCTGGTGGCCCACCTCCTACTCCTCTTCGGATCTCTGGAAGCTTTCGGGTAAAATAAGACTTCAGGAACTTGTTTCGTCCAATTCCGAGAATATTTCCTGTGTATCACTTCTGAAACACAAAAACAGCAGAAAACAGGAAACTGGCACTGTGGCAACTTGTTAATAGGTTAGTTCCGGAAAATGCATAAAAGTGCCACTAAGTGTAACGAAACAATAGGCAAATGGTGTAAAAACAAGCATGGAGCATCAAAAATTATAGATACGTTTGAGACGTATCACCCACCTTTTTCCTTTCTCAAACCATGGCTAACCGATTCCATCGGGTGCCGACCAACTTTCACATACCATGGAGGAGTGCTCTTTTCTTTCTTTTTGAGATTAAAATGGTCTGAACAGCTCCCTTGTAAAATTAATGACAAGCAGATGAAGCTGCCTAGTCGAGGGGTACTTAATTTAGTATGGAAGATAACAAACCCATCCGCTACGTCCTCATGAGCTAAAAACAGTGGCACAAAATGAGAAGTGTTTGAAGGTTTTTGAAAGGTAGCACATGAAAATTTACTTGGAATGGCTTGAAATACTATGCATAGGAATTTATAGTGGACTCTTTGGAAGTAACTTGGCTTTGGGATTTGGATGTATGAGAAGTATTTCCTCTCAGTACAGGTTTTTGGCTAGCAAGGTTGGGTAGCAAGCATAAGAGTTGCATGAAACAAACAAACATACATATAATAAGAACAATCATGCAAACTCCCTTGAAGGCACAATGATTTTGACTTTAGGAATAACAATGCTTATAAGCCAAACCTGAAGGATAAACTGAAGTGATGTAACTACAAGCACTTCTTTATTCTTTTCTACTCAAACCTCAAGGTAAAGTTGCTACTGACCAAGCTAGGTTTGCCAAAACCAACTAAATTTACTCATGCTCCCAAAGTGATACCAATACCAATCAACAAGACTAGTCATACAAGAGAGATTGCAAACTAACATAAAGTGTGCAAAAAGTAAACGATAAAACTTCTCATTAATATTTCATTACCGCAACTCACACCAAGGGATACAAAGATAACCAACTAAGGAGGATACTTCCACACTGCAAACTATTCTATAGGATAATTTCTCTATTCATGATATGACTCTACTTGAAAAGTAAATGAGCAAAAGGTAATGATGTGATACCGCAGCACTCCCCCAAGCTTGGAACAAGCCAAGGGGATGCCAATACCGATGACGAATTACTCCTTTGGTGGTGGCGGTAAATCTTCATCGTTGTCATACTTCCAAGGCAGAGGTCCTCCATCAAGGAAGGATGTCTTGGTCTCCAAAATCCTGAAACTTGCAGCAGCACTCATTTGTTGAAATCTAGCTTCATACTCACAATTTTGGTTCTGCACATCGTAGAGTTGTGCTTGTAATTGGCTAGTCGTCTCCTGGAGTGAGAGGATATCCCTCCAGAGCTCTGTAGTCTCCTTCTTGTACTTGGCAACAAGCTCTTGATTAATCCTATAGATAATGTCCACCTCGCGTTCTGCCATCTTCTTATATTTGAAAACTTCTTGCTCCAGTGCTTCCATCCTTGCTTCGAGACTTCCTTCTCCCTTGGGTCCTTGAACATCTTTAATCTGCAACTCCCCATCCTTGAGTGACAACTCCGTTAGATGCATCCTCAGCTCCCTCATATACGGATTGATGGAATCCGCAAGAGGGTTCTCCTCAGATGGACCGGACGAAGACATTGTAACTCCAAAGCCGAGAGCAATCCCTGACAAAAACAGCTCGAAACAAAACACGACGAGAAAACGATATACAGACCTCGGGGACTCCGGGGGGTTAAATAGGCGAAAATTATACATCGAAACGAAATCACAGGAGGAAACCGGGACGGAAACGAGTTCTGAGGTGCTCTCACACCTGGGTGGCGCGGCCAGGGGTGGGCCCGCGCCACCTATGTGTGAGAAGCCCACGGACTCCTTTTCCTGCCCGTTTTCGTCTCGTGATTTTTCATATTTATTAAAAATAGCAAAAATATTAAAGGAAGAGCTTTTCGCGAAACTTCTCTGACTAGAACTGTTACCTATTCAAAAACGAACTCTGCAGGTACCTGCAATTTGTCTTGGATGAATTCTTTCGGAGAAACTGTTTCAATAACATCAACATCTTCATTATAAGAATCTCCAGAAATATAATGTTTGAGTCTTTGCACATTCACCACTTGTGTAGAGTCATCTTTCAATGAAGCAATCTTAATAGCACCTGAGCGGTACACTTCCACAATAACATATGGTCCTTCCCATTTTGAAAGTAATTTTCCTGCAAAAAATCTGAGACGAGACCTATACAATAGAACTTTCTCACCAACATGAAACTCTCTCTTAAGAATTCTCTTATCATACCATTGTTTGACTTTCTCTTTAAAAAGCCTGGCATTCTCATAAGCTTCGTTTCTCCACTCATCTAGAGAACTCAAATCTAATAACCTTTTCTTATCGGCTAGCTTAAAATCTCTATTAAGCTCTCTCACTGCCCAAAAAGCTTTGTGTTCTAATTCTAAGGGCAAGTGACATGCTTTTCCGTAAACCATCTTATAAGGAGACATACCCATGGGGTTCTTATAAGCAGTTCTATAAGCCCATAAAGCGTCGTTTAACTTACTAGCCCAATTTTTCCTAGATCTATTGACAGTCTTCTGCAAGATAGACTTGATTTCTCTATTAGAAAGCTCTACCTGCCCACTAGTTTGGGGATGATAAGCAGAAGCAATTCTATGATTAACATCATATTTAGCAAGAGTTTTTCTAAAACCACCGTGAATAAAATGAGAACCTCCGTCAGTCATAAGATATCCAGGCACACCAAACCTAGGAAAAATAACATCCTTAAGCATTTTTAACGAAGTCTCACCATCGGCACTCTTTGTAGGTATGACTTCTACCCATTTAGTAACATAATCAACATCAACAAGTATGTGGGTATAGCCTTTTGAAGGAGGAAAAGGACCCATAAAGTCAAATCCCCAACAATCAAATGGTTCAATAACAAGAGTGTAACTCATAGGCATTTCATTGCGTCTAGAAATATTACCAACTCTTTGACATTCATCGCAAGATAAAACATACCTTTTGGCATCTTTAAAGAGGGTTGGCCAATAAAAACCTGATTGTAGAACCTTTTGTGCGGTTCTATCTCCAGCATGATGCCCTCCATAGGCGCTGCTATGGTATTTTCTTAATATCTCTTGTTGCTCATATTCCGGTACGCATCTTCTCATAATACCATCAACTCCTTCTTTATACAAGTGTGGGTCATCCCAAAAGTAATGCCTCAAATCATAGAAGAATTTTCTTCTTTGCTGAGCTGTAAAAGTTGGAGGCAAATACTTGGAAACAATAAAGTTAGCATAATCAGCATACCAAGGAAGGTCTCGCGAAGTTACATTTATTGAAGCTAACTGTTCATTTGGAAAACTATCATTAACAGGAATAGGATCAAAAGAAATGTTTTCCAATCTAGACAAGTTGTCAGCCACAGGATTTTCAGCACCTTTCCTATCTATGATATGCAAATCAAACTCTTGTAAAAGCAACACCCATCTAATAAGCCTAGGCTTAGCATCCTTCTTAGTCATAAGATATCTAATAGCAGTGTGATCAATATGAATAGTAACTTTAGAATCAACAATGTAAGATCTAAACTTATCACATGCAAAAACAACAGCAAGAAACTCTTTCTCAGTAGTAGCATAATTCTTCTGAGCAGCATCAAGAGTCTTACTAGCATAATGAATAACATTCAACTTATTATCTACGCACTGTCCAAGAACAGCACCAACAGCAAAATCACTAGCATCACACATAATTTCAAAAGGTAAATTCCAATCAGGTGGTTGAACAATAGGAGCAGTAGTTAAAGCCTTCTTAAGAGTTTCAAAAGCTTCCTTGCAATCATCATCAAAGACAAATGGTACATCTTTTTGAAGAAGATTAGTAAGATGCTTTGAAATCTTGGAGAAATCTTTAATAAACCTCCTATAGAAACCCGCATGACCAAGAATACTACGAATACCTTTAACATCTCCGGGACAGGGCATTTTCTCAATCGCCTCCACTTTTGCTCTGTCAACTTCAATACCTCTTTCAGAAATTTTATGTCCAAGGACAATTCCTTCATTCACCATAAAGTGGCATTTCTCCCAATTAAGAACAAGGTTAGTTTCTTCACACCTCTGCAAAACTTTATCCAGGTTGAGCAAACAATTATCAAAAGAAGTTCCATAGACGGAGAAATCGTCCATGAAGACCTCCACAATTTCTTCACAAAAAGCCATGAAAAATAGCAGACATGCATCTTTGAAAAGTAGCAGGAGCATTGCATAAACCAAACGGCATACGTCTATAAGCATAAGTTCCATAAGGACAAGTAAAAGTGGTTTTCTCTTGATCTTCCTTTTTAACAGCAATTTGAGAAAAACCAGAATAACCATCAAGGGAACAAAAATGAGTCTTCTTAGACAACCTTTCTAACATTTGATCTATAAATGGTAAAGGGTAATGATCTTTCTTAGTAAATTTGTTTACCTTCCTATAATCAATGCACATCCTATAACCAACTACTACCCTTTGAGGAATAAGCTCGTTATTCTCATTAGGCACAACAGTCATACCTCCTTTCTTAGGAACACAATGGACAGGACTAACCCATCTACTATCAGCAATAGGATAAATAATACCAGCATCAAGGAGCTTTAATACCTCATTTCTTACCACATCCTTCATCTTGGGAATTATGCGGCGTTGATGCTCCACGACTGGCTTCGCGTCTTTCTCCATATTAATGGCATGCTGACATAAAGTGGGAGAAATCCCCTTTAAATCATCAAGAGTATATCCCATAGCTCCACGGTGTTTCCTCAATATCTCCAGTAATCTTTCTTCTTCCTTTCCTGAAAGTTTAGAGCTAATAATAACAGGATATATTTTCTTATCATCTATATAAGCATATTTAAGCTTATCAGGCAAATGCCTTAATTCGAACACAGGATCTTCCTTAGGCGGCAAAGTGGTACCAAGATCCTCCATAGGTAGATTATGCTTGATTAATGGTGGTTGACGAAGGAGAATGTCGTCAATCTCTTCTCTTTCCTTGCTGAAAACATCACTTTCGTGATCTTCCATGAATTGCTGCAAGGCATTATTAGGAGCAAGCGCAATAGAAGCAAGCTGTTCAACTCGAAAATTTTCATTAGGCGTGTCATTTTCATAAGAAGTCTTAGCAAACTTGGAAAAATTAAACTCATAAGACTCTCCATTGAACTTAGTAAAAAAATTCTCCTTCTTACAATCTATCACGGCGCCACAAGTGTTCAAAAATGGTCTACCAAAAATGATAGGACAAGTTTTACTAGCCTCCTTACCAAGTACTAGAAAATCAGTGGGGTATTTAGTCTTACTGCAAAGAACTTCCACATCTCGAATAATACCAAGAGGCCAAACAGTCTCTCTGTTAGCAAGCTGAACAACCACATCAATATCTTCAAGTTCACAAGCGTCAATCTCATGCATAATTTCTTTGTAAAGCTCTAAGGGAATAGCACTTGCACTAGCACCAATATCACATAAACCATAATAGCAATGATCTCCAATCCTGACAGAAATAACAGGAACACTTGTTTTCCTATGCTTTTTAGGATGTGAGAGAATGTTAGAAGCATCTTCACAAAAAAGAATATATTCATCCCCTACATCTTTAGTAACAAGATCCTTCAATATAGCTACAGGAGACTTAATAGTAATTTGCTCATCAGATTCTGCAGCTTTCTTAGTACTTTTATTAGACACACTTACCAAAGTAGAATACTTCTTTACCTTAGCAGGGAAAGGTGTCTTCTCAAAATAAGGTTCAGGCACAATGCTATCAACAGTACAAACTTCAGTAGCTGCAGCAGGTATATGACTAATAGTGACGAAGGAATGACAAACGGGCCCCCGATATTCGCCTACCTGGTTTTCGGTCCAGGAAGGGTATCTCTCGAAAGGCTCTTGAGGCCCTTCAAGGCAAAGGTCTAGCGTGGCCCAGGAGCTTAACTTGGCGTGCAAGCAAGGACTCGAGGATTTGGAGATAGATTAGGTTTTCGTTTGAGTATCGATCCGATCTGTACTTGGCTAGAGAGACAATCCTGAGACCCAGCCTTCGCATATAAAAGGCTGGGAGGGAGGTCTCGAAAGGCTAGAGACTTTTCCACCCACCTCACGCCAGAGCGCTCGACAACTTAGAGCTCTCTGTTTAGGCTAGATCCAATCTACGCCACCATTGTACCACCATCGTCACCACACCTTCATCAATACAAAGTCAGACAAGCAGGACGTAGGCCTTTTACCTTTCGAGGGGGCTGAACCTGGGTAAATCCTGTGTTCCTTTGCTTTCGTCTGATCGCCGTCGAGTTCGCCCCGGCAATGCCCATGTCGAAGGGCTTTCGATCTAGGAAGCGTATTGGGGACCTGGCGAACTCGACGGCGGTCGATAAACGACGAGGGGCACACGAATTTTACCCAGGTTCACGTCCCCTCGGTGGAGGATCGCTACATCCTGCTAGCAATCTAGTATATGAGCATAGTGTTTACAGGGAGCCGCCGTAGGCGGATTTGTATGCGTGTAATGTAATCTATTGTGTGAGAGCCGTTCTAGGGGGTGGCCTTGGTAGCTTTATATATGCAGCCAGTTAGGGTTTACAAGGGGTTTCTTGCCTTCTACTAAAAGTCGAAGTGTTGGACCTTGCGGGCTTCCTGTATCCTTTGAGCGGGCTTCTTCCTTGGCGGGAACCGGGTAGGCAAACATCGAGGACCGAGGGGTCATACCCTCGTCAGTAGCCCCCGAGTGTCTAGTCGATTCGTAGAATCGGGTAGAGACTCTAATCTTGCCTTGACGTCGTAGTCTTGAATGTCGCGTGTCGGGGCACCAAATGAAGTTATTGCATGTCTGGGTCGGTGAAGTCGCATGGTGGTTGAATCATCGTAATGATGTTGTCGAATTCTTGTTGTAGGAAATGTCGTTGTCGAATACTTGTTGTAGGTGATGTTGTTGTCGAGCCTGAATACGTCAAACCGAAGTTGACGCAGCAGACGGAGCACCGTCGATGATGTAGAAGGCAATGCAAGGCGCAGCCCCCGAGCGTGTCGCCAACGCCAAGACGGATGGACGCCAATTCGAGACGCAGCCCCCGAGCGTGTTGCCAACGCTGGGGCGAAGGAGTGTCAAATCGAGTCGCAGCCCCCGAGCGTGTTGCCAACACCGGGTACAAAAATAGTGGATGCTAAGGTTAGCATTTAAGCGTAGCCCCCGAGCATTGTTAGCATCGGGTTGTAAGGCGCAGCCCCCAAGCGTATTGCCAACGCAGGGGTGAAGGAATGCAAATTCAAGGCGTAGCCCCCAAGCATGTTGCCAATGCTGGGGCGAAGGAATGTCAATTCGAGGCGAAGCCCCCGAGCGTGTTGCTAACGCCGGGGCGAAAGAATGCTAATTCGAGTAGCTCTCAGTCCGAGCCTCGAAAGTGCTAAGTCGGGTTTGCAGAGGGATGCGCATAACCGGCCTGAGACTCACGCCGGGTCTCAGTTAATTTCATAGCCGCAAAAACATTCGGGTAGCGTATGGCGCCTTTCGACCCACGCTCGGGGGCTTCGCCTACGCTCGGGGACTTGGCCTTTCGACCCACGCTTGGGGGCTTCGCCTACGCTCGGGGGCTTGGCCTTTCGACCCACGCTCGGGGACTTGGCCTTTCGACCCACGCTCGGGGGCCTGGCCTTTCGACCCACGCTCGGGGGCTTCGCCTATGCTCGGGGGCTTGGCCTTTCGACCCACGCTCGGGGGCTTCGCCTACGCTCGGGGGCTTGGCCTTTCAACCCACGCTTGGGGGCTTTGCCTACGCTCGGGGACTTGGCCTTTCGACCCATGCTCGGGGGCTTCACCTATGCTCGGGGGCCTAGCCTTTCGACCCACGCTCGGGGGCTTCGCCTACGCTCGGGGGCCTGGCCTTTCGACCCACGCTCGGGGGCTTCACCTACGCTCGGGGGTTTGGCCTTTCGACCCACGCTCGGGGGCTTCGCCTACGCTCGGGGACTTGGCCTTTCGACCCACGCTCGGGGGCTTCGCCCACGCTCGGGGGCTGCGCTCTCTCGACCTACGTTCGAGGGTTGCGTTCTCTCGATCTACGTTTGGGGATTTTTCGCCCTCCTGACCTACGCTCGAGATCTCCACTTTTTTGCCACAGACGAGTACGGCACATGTACACAATACATACACAAAGTGAAGATACAAACACAGCCATAGGGCTAGTTCATGGCGCCGCGGCACCCTGGTTTGCTCTTTGCCGATCACTTTCGATGACAATCTGTCGAGCAATACAGTTGCCTGTGCCTCTACAAGCAGCGTAGTGGTGCTCCATATTGTAGCGACCATTGGGCGACGGAGGAAGCGTCTTCAGAAGCTCCAGGTCGATCTTAGGGTAGTGAGCGCGCACAAAAGCAAGTGCGACCACAGCACCGCAACGCAAGTGCTCCCGGACAAAGGAATACACAACATTCCCATTCTCGAATCGATCGAGCAATGCCGGCAGGCCTTCGGGCTGATTGTTCAAAGGGAACATCACCTGATGCACCAGCGCGATGGCGCTTCGGCTCGTCTCAGACAACACCCCAGCTTGAGCAATCCTATCTTGAAGAAGTGTCAGCTTCATCGCTTTCGACCGATCAGCCCAGAAGTTGTCAGCAACCGAGTTGGCGTGTGTTTGGGCAGCAACAAGATGCGCATTCACGCGCCGGGCTTCGGCTGCGCTATCGAGGCACACGTCTGCGCAAAGAGTCCGAAGATCAAATCCTGCATGCTAAAACTACAATAACAGCGAAAGAGGTCTAGAGACTCACACTTCAGGGATTTTCCAAGATTCTCGATCTCATCAAGAAGAAACTTCTCGCAGTCTGCAGCATGCGACGCCTTCGACAGAGCGACGTCGACTTTGGCAGTCACTACCTTCAGTTGACGCTGCGTATTTTGGAGCTGGTCGCGCAAAGATCGAATTAGCGCCAATTCGCCTGAGGAAGGCGTTCTTCGCTCAATGGCACCAGAAGTACCGCCAACTGTTTCGTACGAAACGGGCCAAGCACCAGATGTCAAAGAAGGATCCTGCACGAGAAGCCGGGCATCACACATAAGCATCGACAACCAAATGTCGAATAGATTAACATAACAGAAAATCAAGTTTTACAACAGAAAGGAGTCCTAGTCAGGGTCACAACCCTCGGCGTGGGACCACAAAAGCTAATTACAGATGCATGCTAAGCATCATCGGCACTACGCCGAGCTACCAGGGGCCTTGCTAGATTGGGCGCCGGAGGTTCCGCGCCTTCGAGCCCGCGCCGCCGCCCGCTGATCGTTCCTTTCGGCCAAGAAGCTAGTCAACCGAGCAGCCAGGTCGCGTGCTCGAGCAACATAGCTCTTCGCCGATTTGTCACGTCCATCAGCATCCTTCGGGTATGTGCTGGTGACCTTCTCGGCGTCGAACGGTACTTCGTGCATCATCATCAAAGAGAAGACAGACTCAGATCCGATAGTTACCCTAGTCGGCGAACCGCAGCAACTAACGGATCTTCGCCATCTGGCTTCACCGCCAAGGCTTCGAGGATCCCAGCCATGGTATCGCCGAGCGAGTCAGGAATTGAGGTGTCCCGAACACGGATGAACGTAGACCGCACCTTCGCCAGGAAACTGCATAACTCCCGACTTAGGCGCTCGGCGGCACCAACACTGGACTCCAGTCCAGCAGGCTCCTTCATAGCCCCAGCATCTAACTCCGCAGCACCTGCAAAGCGCCCCAAGGTCTTCAGTTAAGAAAGGCGATTCGTCAACGCCACAAAAATCAATAAAGAGGCGCCGAAGGTTTACTGCGCAAGGTGTCGAGCGAGCTTTGCAGGCGCTGATGCAGATCTCCCTCTCGTGATTCGGCGTCCAGGCGATTTTTCTTCGCACGCTCTTGAGCTTCGGATGATTCGGCCTTCAATCGGGCGATTTCGTCGTTCAGTTCAGCGACTTTAGCCTTCAGACCCGAATTTTTAGTGGCAAGGTTGTCCAACTGAGATTTCAGGGAAGTCTTGTCGGCGGCAGCTTGTGCGCCAATCCCTACCCATTCAAAGGAAGTCATCAGCAAGACAGCCTACAGAGCAAAACTTTACAAGTAAAATAGCAGTACTCACATCGTATGTCCTCGAGCTGCTCGGACAACTTTCGGTTCTCTTCCTCCAAGGTGAAGAAGCTCCTACAAACTTTCGACAGGTCCCTAACAACAGGCTAAAGAAGGCAAAACAAAAGATTAACCCTCGAGTCATGGTTCGGAGGGCAAGCCTAAGTGTAAACACTTAGATTCACCCTCGGGGGCTACTGATGGTCAAACACGCGAAACGTAAGTTGGGAATATTCAGACTTACATTGTTGTTAGGACCGGAAGGCCCGCCAGACGAGGAGACAAGGACGAACTCGTGTTCCGCCGCCTTCTTCTTGGAAGAGGTCGAAGGCTTCGTGAGAACGGCTTCGGGGGCGGCAACGTCGGCAGCCTTCTCCTGTGAGTCTGCGGTCTGTTCGAGGGCGTCATCGTAGGGTCGGACCTGGTATTGGTCTTGATCCCCCGGACAGGTCGACGTCTCCTCGGTGGAAGATCTGAAGCAAGCATCGATGTCAAAACCAGATAGTTAATTCGAAACAAGACCACAAGATGTACGAGTTCAGCGAGGAAAACTTATGACGCGTCGATCCCGAACTTCGGAGGGATCTTCTTCTCTGTTCGAGGAGGAGGACGGCGGCTCAAAGGCGAGGCGGGGATTGCGCTGTTGCCGTCATCACCCGAAGTAAAATGGGTGTCATCGAGGTCTTCCGAATCTTCGACAACATCCGCAATTCGTTGTCTCTTCGGGGCCCTCGGTGGCGACGGAGCGGCGGAGGTCGATCCCTCTGGCACTTCGGTAAAATCACGCCCCGGATATTCACCCATCTCGGGCTGGGGCGGATAGCATCGAGCTAGGTCGATCACCTGCACAGGGATGTAGACTGCATTCGATACTGGTCGATTCGGCTATGAAATAAGAAAGGTATCCGATTAAGATCAGGATCATACCTCGGTGCGGGGAAAGGCCTTGCTGAAGGCCACTACGCCGAAGATTTTCGGCACGGGATCCTTCTTCTTGATGTTCGTGACGGTGCGTACGCACTCGTCGATCTCGGCCTCGTGCAGCTCATCCTGGGAGATGCGGGTCGAATCCCGACGATCGCTGTAGTCCCACATGCAGTGGGCTCGAGCAGCGAGCGGCTGGATTCGACGCTCGATGAAGGTCCGGATGAGCTGGATTCCCGAAAGCTCTTTCTTCGGAGTAGCTCGGAGCTGCTGGATCTTCTTCATCAGCGGCTCCGTAACCTTCAACTCCTCTTTGGAAAGGTCGTGCCTCCAAGACACGCGAGGTCGAAGAACGCCGGTGGGCTGAAATTCCTCGAGTCCGAAATTTTCGGCGTCAGAAGATTTGTCCTTGGCGTAGTACCACTTCGCCCTCCTCCCGGGATTGTTTTCGGGCATTTGGAGGTTGAAGTATTCGACGTCTGGGCGCACCTGAACGCCGAAACCGCCTGTTTGGTATGGTAGAGGGTGCCGAATAACGAAAATTCGGCGCCACAGCGCCCAGTGGGGTTCAATCCCCAGGAAACATTCACAGAGAGTGATGAAGCACGCAATGTGAAGGATGGAATTGGGATTCAGATCGTGGAGCTGAATCCCGTAAGCAAAAAGAAGACCGCGGAGGAAATGATGCGGGGGAAAGGACAAACCCCGCAGCAAGAAGGCGATGAAGATTACCCGGAATCCCGGAGGAGGCCGGGGAATGATCTCCAGGCCGGCGGCAAGCGATTCCGTCGGCGTGTTCTTCAGGAGGCCCATCTTCTCGGCCTGGGACAATTCCTTGTTCCCGACCTTGGTCTGGACCTAGCGGCCAACGACGGAGCCGTCGGCATCGGCCGTCTTGGCCTTCTTGGCGGCAGCGCCGGTGGCGGCGCCGGCGACGGTGGAGCTCCTCTTGTCCATGGTCTTAGGGCGCAGCGATGATTGCGGAAATGGAGCTGAGGGAGTAAAGCTACAGGAGCAATGCGCGAGGAAGAAGACGGTGGCGGCGGAGTGGGACGGACTGTTTACCCTGCCACCATTATTTATTCCACCTCTGGAAATCTGCGTCAGATCTTAGCCGTCCACGACGAAGTGGAAACGACCGAGCTGATCCAGCCGTCCACGTGTCAGCACGCGGGCGCCGCGGCGTCCACTATGCACGGTAATTAAGGAAACCGTGCCGATTATTTCTCACCCACGCGCGGGACGTGCGGTCAGACACTGTCAACGGCCGGGACGTGCGGCCGGTGGGCCCACCATACGTCTAGTCTTGGCAGGGTCAGGCCATTCCTGCAGAGGATGATGTGACAACTCAACGAAGCGTATCGTCAGCAATGACGCGATCCTTTGGGTAGGTTGATTCTTTTCGACTCAAAGGGCAAAGACTGGTAAGATTCCTTTCGAGTCTCAAAGGTATGTGCCCCTTGCACTCGGATGACTTTTTGACTGGGATTCCTTCGAGGTTTTTGTGCTCCTCTCTTTTGTGTTACCCAAACATACGCAGAGTTTTTCGACGACTCTGTCGTTTGCTGAACGTTTCGAATGGGGTTCTTCGAGCAAGGGATGTTTGCTCCTTCGAGGGAATTTTTCGATCGAAATTGTTTCGAATTGTTCTTTTCGGGCCAGCAGCGCCTTCGAGATATTCGAGGCAGGGCTTCGGTACCTCGAATTGTCTTTTCGGGCCAGCAGCGCCTTCAAGATATTCGAGGCGGGGTTTTGGTCCCTCGAATTGTCTTTTCGGGCCAGCAGCGCCTCCAAGATATTCGAGGCAGAACTTTGATCCCTCGAATTGTTTCTTTTCGGGCCAGCAGCGCCTTCGAGATATTCGAGGCGGGGCTTCGGTCCCTCGAATTGTCTTTTCGGGCCAGCAGCGCCTCCAAGATATTCGAGGCAGGACTTCGGTCCCTCAAATTGTTTCTTTCGGGCCAGCAGCGCCTTCAAGATATTCGAGGCAGGACTTTGGTCCCTCGAATTGTTTCTTTCGGGCCAGCAGCGCCTTCAAGATATTCGAGGCGGGGTTTCGGTCCCTCGAATTGTTTCTTTTCGGGCCAGCAGCGCCTTCGAGATATTCGAGGCGGGGCTTCGGTCCCTCGAATTGTCTTTTCGGGCCAGCAGCGCCTCCAAGATATTCGAGGCAGGACTTTGGTCCCTCGAATTGTTTCTTTCGGGCCAGCAGCGCCTTCAAGATATTCGAGGCAGGACTTTGGTCCCTCGAATTGTTTCTTTCGGGCCAGTAGCGCCTTCAAGATATTTGAGGCGGGGTTTCGGTCCCTCGAATTGTCTTTTCGGGCCAGCAGCGCCTCCAAGATATTCGAGGCAGAACTTCGGTCCCTCGAGTTGTTTCTTTCGGGCCAGCAGCGCCTTCAAGCTATTCGAGGTTGGGCTTCGATCCTTTGAGTTGCCTTTTTTGGCCCAGTAATGCCTTCAAAGAATTCGAGCTCGAGTTGCGGACCTTTGAATCATCCTTTTTGAGCCTGCAGCATCACTATGCTATTCAAGTATAAACATCCGAACCTTCGAAGCGCATCTCTAGACTGCTAGAGCTTTCATTCTGTTCGAATATGGGCTGATGCCTTTTCGAACCTTTCTTTCGAGCTATCAATGCTCCTCAATCAACATGCCCGAATCTTGGTGGCAATATGCCAGTTCGGATGCCGTATGTCAAATACGAAGGTAAGTCCACGGTTTGCAACACCTGATGGCCCGGTATTCGTATCAAACACACTCTGCCGGAAATTTTCCATACCTACGGTATGAAGTTTGCACCAATGGACGCATCGAGTGTCTCACAAATGAACTGGGCTCTGACCTGGTAAGTCCAACGCGGCTCGGGTCGGGGTAGCACCAGCCCACGCGGGTTCGAGTCGGGGGACTCGAATCTGAGTAAGCTAACCGAATGTCTTTGCGGCTATGCAATTAACTGAGACCCGGCGTGAGTCTCAGGCCGGTTATGCGCATCCCTCTGCAAACCCGACTTAAGCACACTCGAGACTCCAAAGGAGAGTAGCTCGAAAATTTCGTACCAAACAAGCATACCACTCGAATGACCTCTATACATTTGCGGTTCTACAGGCCAAGTGCTCATATCGGGTGCGGCTAGGAAGACTTCTGGGAGGAGTCCCTGCAATAGTCTTCGGCTATCCCAGGCACTCGGGGGCTACTGATGAAGGAATGACAAACGGGCCCCCGATATTCGCCTACCTGGTTTTTGGTCCAGGAAGGGTATCTCTCAAAAGGCTCTCGAGGCCCTTCAAGGCAAAGGTCTAGCGTGGCCCAGGAGCTTAACTTGGCGTGCAAGCAAGGACCCGAGGATTTGGAGATAGATTAGGTTTTCGTTTGAGTATCAATCCGATCTGTACTTGGCTTGAGAGACAATCCTGAGACCCAGCCTTCGCATATAAAGGGCTGGGAGGGAGGTCTCGAAAGGCTAGAGACTTTTCCACCCACCTCACGCCGGAGCGCTCGACAACTTAGAGCTCTCTGTTTAGGCTAGATCCAATCTATGCCACCATTGTACCACCATCGTCACCACACCTTCATCAATACAAAGTCAGACAAGCAGGACGTAGGCCTTTTACCTTTTGAGGGGGCTAAACCTGGGTAAATCATGTGTTCCTTTGCTTTCGTCTGATCGCCGTCGAGTTCGCCAGGTCCCCAATACGCTTCCTAGATCGAAAGCCCTTCGACATGGGCATTGCCGGGGATAAACCTCGTCAAATAGAGTCTTTATAAGGCGCATGATATTTGTTCCAATCTTTCTTTGGAACATCAAGATAAGAGGCAAAGGCCTTAAGACAATTAGCAAGTATTTGTGAATCAAGACCATAAGCAGTGCTAACACTATGAAAGTCATCGGTCCCCATAAAAGATTTAATGCATTCATAATCATAGTTTATACCTGACTTCCTACCTTTGTCGTTTTCCCATCCTTCAGCATTCTCTTGTATACGGTCAAGAAGTTTCCACTTAGCATCTTCTTTCATATGAGTAAATGATCCAAAGGAAGAAGCATCCATGTAATCCTTATCAGGAAGAGTAAGCCGCGCATAAAAATTATCAATAACAATATTATTGGGGAGCTCATGAATGGGGCATTTGAGCATTAGTAACTTCAATCTTCCCCACGCTTGGGCAATACTTTCTCCATCATGAGGCCAAAAATTATATATCCGGTTACGGTCTTTATGAATTTCACTTGGAGGATAAAACTTGGAATAAAAGAGAGGTACAATATCCTCCCATGCCATAGATGGACCATCTTGGAGTAGTCGATACCACTCTTCAGCTCTGCCTTTCAATGATAAAGAGAATAATTTCTTCTTGACCTGGCTTGGTGAAATACCTGCACATCTGAACAACTCGCATAATTCATGTATAAATAATAAGTGATCACCAGGATGGACAGTTCCATCTCCTGAATAGCAGTTATCCATGATACGCCCAACAATTTTCATAGGTATTTTAAAAGGATCAATTTCAGCAGGTGGTGGCGGTGGTGGTTCATCCACATGTGCAGCAGTAGTAGGAGTGTTTCCAAATAGGAAACCAAATGGAGAGTTCTCCATAGCAGAGTAAAATAAAAATAAAAGACAAAATAAAAACAATACTCACAGTGACGGTTACCTTTACCAATTCCACTCTTCAATAGCGCTACACTCCCCTGGCAACGGCGCTAGAAAATAGTCTTGATGACCCACAAGTATAGGGGGTGTATCATAGTACTTTCGATAAATAAGAGTGTCAAACCCAACGAGGAGCAGAAGGTGTTGATGAGTGGTTTTGATCAAGGATTCACTGTAAATATTAGCAAACAGGTTTTTAGGGGTATTTGGTAATACAAGTAAATAAAGTGCGAGTAAATAAAAGACAGTAGTAACAATTGCAGCAAGTGGCCCAATCCTTTCTTCAGCAAAGGACAAGCCGGTTATGTAACTTATAATAACCGAACGTTCTCGAGGACACACAGGAGTTTCTGTCAAGAGCTTTCGCTTCATAAAGCCAATAGTCTTTATTGGTTTGATAGGTGTTATGGGGGTGAACCTGTGCTAGCGCACTACCCTTACTAGGATAAATACACACTTGTGATTATACCCTCCTGCAAGCATCCGCAAATACAAGAAAGTAATTAAGATAAATCTAACCACAGCCTTAAACTCTAAGATCCTACGCTCCCTGGTGCAACGGTTTCCCAACGGAGGTTTAGGTTTCTGTCACTCCAGCAACCCCACAATTGGTAGCCAAATACACAATGCATCTCACTAGGCCCATAAATGGTGAAGTATCATGTAGTCGACGTTCACATGACACCACTAGTGAAATAGCACCACAACAATATCAAACCATTAAATATTCTCAACAATAATTCACTACTAACATCTTGACTTCTCCCATGTCCTCAAGAACTAAATGAACTACTCATAAGACATCATATGGATCATGATCAGAGGTGAAATAACGGTAAATAACAATCTGGACATAAACCTTAATTCAACGGTTCCACTCAATAGCATCAACTACAAGAGTAATCAACACCGGGAAAGTTTCCCCTATGAATATAACAAGATCCAACTCAAGATGTTACAGCGGGATGGCGTGGTGATGGTGGAGATGAAGGTGCTGGTGATGGAGATGATGATGATGATGATGATCCCGATGAAGTCCCGTGCGATGATGATGACGATGGCGACGATCTCCCCTCTCCGGGAAGGAATTTCCCCGGTAGATTTCTGCCTGCCGGAGAGCTTTTCTCTCTCTGATGTTTTCCGCCCCGCAGAGGCGGCGGTGTCTATCTCTGAGCCCCCCCTTTGACTTAGGTTTTCGGGGACGATGAAATACGCGAAGGGGCGAGACCAGAAGTGGGCCAGGGTGGCCTCACACAGGGCGGCGCCGCGCCACCCTGGCGTGAGGGCCCCTCCTGGCTCCTCTCGACTCCTCCTTCTGGCTTCTTGAGTCTTCTGGGAAAATATAATTTCCTGGTATTTTTCTGGAATTTTCCTGATCTTCAAAATATGGTCCCTTGATGGTCCTTTTTCCAGCAGAATCCTGACTCCGGCAGCAAATCCTCCAATGATCATCAAACATGTGAAAACAAAGGAAATAACATAAGTATCAACTCTAAATATGAAATATATCAATGAATAACAGTAAATTATGATACAAATAGTGATGCAAAATGGACGTATCAACCCCCCAAAGCTTAGACCTCGCTTGTCCCCAAGCGAAAACTAAACTCGGTAAACATGACCACAGGTTTATGGAGTGAAGTGTCGATAATCAAAATACGGACAAGAAGCATCACATTCACCAAGGCACAAATTATAATAGACAGCAACTTCCCTTTATAAGATATAGACTTGCAATAGGTAAAAGGGAATCACATGTAAAGATGCACAAGGTAAACTATAATTGGCAATGGCAAACCTTAGTTCTTGGTCAAAGAATGATGAACCAGCTATTCTTTCATCTAAACGGAGCCTTTTAAAACAGAGCTAATATAGCAAAGACCGTATGCTCAACAAAATAAACTTTTGCATTCATAGAAAGCTTTCAAAGATATATTCCTTCAGACAAAAGCATTGTATAAAACAAGGAAGGTAGTAAACATGATTAAACGAATCAACATATGGATGAGTGAAACATAACAACTCAAATGCTTGCTTGAGATAGAGGGGAATAGGTTGACTCAACATAAAAGTAAAAGATAGGCCCTTCGCAGAGGGAAGCAGGGATTAAACATGTGCTAGAGCTTTTCATTTGCAAAACAGAGGTAAAAATTGTTTTGAGAGGTGGTTGCTTTTGTCAACAACTAGCAACGGAGTTCTTGATATCTTCCATACTAAACAAGTGAGAGCGGTTCTGAGATGTTTGATTAATTGGCACATTAGTGCTCTTTTATAGCTTTGCACTCCTCCCCACCTTTTTCCTTTCTCAAACCATGGCTAACCGATTCCATCGGGTGCCGACCAACTTTCACATACCATGGAGGAGTGCTCTTTTCTTTCTTTTTGAGATTAAAATGGTCTGACCAGCTCCCTTGCAAAATTAATGACGAGCAGATGAAGCTGCCTAGTCGAGGGGTACTTAATTTAGTATGGAAGATAACAAACCCATCCGCTACGTCCTCATGAGCTAAAAACAGTGGCACAAAATGAGAAGTGTTTGAAGAGAAACCGAACAACCTTATCGACGTCGCTGGGAGTCGAAAATACGAATCACCATTATCGAAGACGTAGCAATCGGGATAACTATTGCAAGGATAACCCTCTTCGCGGCAACTAGGAGAAAGAATCGAAAACTGATCTAGCAAAGCAAGATCTGGAAGACCATACCTATAAAATTGTAAGCTTATAGCACGACCATTGATGCTAGGAAGAAGATCTCGTCGTCGAACGAAGAGCCGAAGATCACTTATTATCATTGACATAGGAGAAAAGAAGATGCTACCCAAACACTAACCTAATCTTTAAGAAACACTATTTTATTGAAAACTCCACCCATAGATCAGGATTCCCACCCCTTCCGACATCGACGAGGCGACTGAAGAAGGGGGAACTGATCTATTGAGAAGGTGAAGCTGGAGGCGGCGGGTAGGTTAGAGAGGTGGCGGGTAGGTTAGAGAGGCGGCGGCTACAGGAGAAAAGGGTACCATCTGAACATTAGCTGGCGTGGTGATCTGGATCCTTTAATAAGGAAGCAAATGATCTAGCTCGGCTAGGTGTGTCTTTTCCATTATGCCTAGGGCGACATGTTTGGTTTGTAAATCTGCAGGAAGATGTTTGTATCCCTCGTACTCTGAATTAATAAAGGGCGGATGATACTAAAAAAAATGAGCGGTGATCTGGAGAGAGTATCCAGCCCAGTAAACTTATTTCCTCCTTCTCATGAATATAAGGGATACATTTTTCAAGATTTATGTTGATCAATAATTAATCCAAGAATTTTCTTGTGCAAATATATAATGTGATATTGATTGTTACGAAAGAAGAGAGAGGGGTTGATGTCTCGTGTGGGTCATGAGTGCTCCCGACCCACCGTCGACTGTGTCTCGCCGGAGATCTCCCTAACGCGTGGAAGGGTGGCGGCACAAGAGGTAGAGGATTCCAAGGCCATTGTTCTCAACATAGTTATTTTGTGCAACTGAGGCAACATGTAGTCTCCCCCTCTCCCCTCAGGAGCCTCCAGGGGGGCCTAGATCCCGCCGCTGACCAACCCTCTTCCCATCTCCTCCTCCCTCGCCGCCACCATGGGGCGCGGGGAGGCAAACCCTCATCGCTGCCGGCGGCTGCGGGGACTCTCCCTCCCCCCGTGCGCGTGCATGGGCCATGCATGCGTGGTTCCTAGCCGAGCACCCCGGCGGTGCGATACCTAGCATGGTAGCACGTAGGACGATTACAATGTGGAGAATGGCATCTCGCCGGCGATCTGCGATGGAGGGTGTATCCCAGGGCGGCGGCCCTATACTCGGTGGTGGTGGCGCGCCTCTATAGCAAGGTTGGTCGCCTCTCTCAGCCACATCATTAAGATCTTTGCTGGAAGTGGAGGCAAGGGCGGCGCTAGGCTTAGGGGGGCGGACTTCAGTCTCGCGTCCGGGGCAAACCCTAGATCTCGGATCAGTTGATGGTAATATCGAGTGTAAAATTTCCTCCATGGAGGCATCGGCTAGGAGCTTCATTTATTATGCATTTAAATAATCAGATTCTGGAGCCTAGAGGATAATATATCTGAAATATTATGTACTTGCATGATATATGCCAATGCAGCTCTTTATGCATTTTTTATAACTTGTCTTTATGAATTAGTTGTGCCACGTTTTATACAGAAAATGGACAGGAATTGAATGAGGACATCAACCTGGAAGAATAGCAAAACTGGACCTTTAGGAGAAGTAATTCAGTTTATTACAATTCTATGAACAAGCATTCATCCAAAGCAAAGTTACAGAATTTGTCATGTCCTCTATATAAGGAGTTGTTCTATCAAATTGCTGTTCTTAACAGTGTTTCATGGTAAACACTAATTCTGAATAAAACGTTGTTCAATTTTTGTACTTCTTATTTCTTTTATTTCTTGAAACTGACTTGTCGGAGTTTTGTGAAAACATATTTTGTTTTTATTTTTCTTCCTAGGATGATTAAGTATCAAGATGTGTAGTTTGTGGAGTTCTTCATCCTGATGATTGTCCGATTTGTTTTAAATTTTGACTACTTTCTAGAAGAATATTTGCAGCAGAATATGAATCAATGCAAGACACAGTGAACTTCCGTTTGAGAATATTTAATACAATCCTGCACGGTGTTGAGGAAAGCGTTTTCTTTTGTGAAGCTCAGACACATGTAGCATGAGAAGTTCTCTACCCTAGCAGCAATGCAATAGTACTACTGTGCATCAAGATTCCCAACAATAGTTATGAACTTTGTATTTGACTTACTATGTTTACCTTTATGAACCCTTTTAAATTGAGTTATTGTCATGAGTTATCCAATATAGATGGTTATGGTGTGTACTTATTTTTTGTTAGTTAGCTACTTTCTCATTTCTTAATGCCTTACTTTACTTAAATTAAGCACCACTACTCATGCTTTTACCTTCAGCAGTTGTGCAACCACTTTAGAAAATTGGCCGGATCCACTTAAGCAAAACTGCATAGTGTCAACGAAAAAACACCATGAAGAACAAGGCTAATTAGTAGCCCTGAGGTTAATTACTAGGATGCTTTGATGCTGTGGGCGGCAGTTTGTGCAATGTTCCGTAAAAAGTGGCTAGACTACTCTGGGCTAGGTTCGATGTTTTTCCTACAATTTTGTTTTATTAATGATATGTTAATCTCTGTCAAATGTAAATGTGGTTATTAAACAAAGCAACAATATATCTGTTGGCGTGTCACTAAAGCCCAGGTTGTTATGTTTACTGATATGCTAAGCATTGGTGGCTTGCTGATAATGATTATATTGTTTGGACTGTTTAAACATGATGTCTATTGCTTCTAAGTTTTCCGCTATCCATCTAAAAAAGTGTTAACAATTTCTATGACGATGTCATCACCGTGTGTCCAGTGTAGTAATTTGCAGAACCTAGGACTGGGCATACGAGATTATCATATAGAAGTGGTGAAAACAATGTTGATATGTACAGTTTTCTAGCTTCATTTTGATTAGAAGTGAACACTCAGATGTAGACAAGGTTTTGGGGAGCTGACCCTTTCTTCCTTGCGTCTCTTTCAGAAAACTAGAACTAATTGCTTGGTTCCATGCTTATGTATAGCTATTATTTATTATTAGTTACCTAGCTAGACCAGATCCCTGTATTTCATGTAACGATATATGTGCCGTGAACTTGAAGATATATGCAATTTTGGCAATGTACATGTTCATAGGCATGCCATACAAGGGTATTTTGAATTTAATTATGCTACTATGCAATGTGCTATCTTAAATGTGATGCTTGACTTCATTGGTTACTTGAAAATTATCTGGTTCGAAGTTCGATGCCTTGAACTTATTAAAGAATAAAAACCCAACTAAATATTGTTTGATCAGAGTAGTACAATACTTAGCAACTACAATTTGTAAAAGTATCCATCTTTCGCCACGTTAGATGAAAATCGGGTTATTCTATTATAAAAATTGATAAGCACGGGCAACACGTGCCAACATGATCTAGTAAAGAGGTATAGTTACGTCGCCTATCTTAGCTAGGGAGCAGATAGATTAGACAAAGCTGGTTAATTCTTCAGAGCACCCACCGAAGCGTGTCAGCCATGGACGTGTAGCGTACTCGCTTGTGCTTCACAAGCCGGAGACTCTGGTCCTGCTCGTCGCGTAGGATCTCTACACCGGTGAGCACAGCAAAGCTCCTCCCATTCCTGTAGTCATAAAAAACCTTAGCGACGCAGAACCTGCCGCCGCAAAGGTTGACGAGCCTGAGGCGCTGAGCCGGACAGTCCAGTTCCTCGGGTAGGCTCGCGTCCTCCCAGATGTTGTACACGGTGGGCGGCCGGCCATGGTCCATTCTAGAGAGATCCACGGCGCATAAGTTGTTGGGTCTGCAAGCCTCGAAACCCAGCCATGTGTTCAACTCGCGGACATGCTCAGCTCTGTCCTTGAACGGCAGCGCCCACTCCCCGACGTGCCCGTTGAAATATTGGGCATTTTCATATGAGCGGGCAGCGCCCACTCCCCGACATGCCCGTTGAAATATTGGGCATTTTCATATGAGCCCATAGTAGATTTCAGAAATTCCTAGAAATCTCAAAGCCCATCTGTGTGAGCTCATTTGGAATGCAGCCCAAGTTTTTGGCTGCACAAAGGCAAGGGGTGGGAGCTAAGTTTAGTCTCACATGGAAAGTTGGGAGAGATGTAGACCAACATATAAGGTGGGGTGTTGCACCACTTGGTAAGTGAGTGAGAAGAGAAGTGCCACACGCGCGCTCCTCCTCCTCGCTCGCTCGTCACGACGCGCCGCGGTTTGCGGAATTGAGCCTCGGAGCCGAGCTTATCTTTTTGCTGCATAGAAAAACCGAGCGTTTGACCGCTGTGCGCCCGCGCCTATATAACCTGAAATCAATCTAGGGTTTTGCCACCTCTCGCTACCGGCGAACAGGAGAGCAGGTCTCCGTTTGCGATCATGTACGGGAGAGGGCGAATTAGGTTTTTGGGAAGCGCTCTGGGCGACTGCTCAAGCTCTTCATCACGGGTCGTCTTCCTTTCAAGTCGGGCGGTGCAGCCTACCGCCGTCTTCATCGCCGTCTGCATCGACCGGTCTTCTCCAACGTTGTCATCAACAACGTTACTGCAACGACTACATCTGCAAACGAGCGGTACATGCGGTCTACTGCAGTTTATCTGTTCATCATGTTCTGCGAGTACATGTTTCGCTACTACTTGTTTTCGTTCATCTTGCTGTTTAGTACATCTAGTATGTTCGAGTTACTTGTGGTAGTAGCTGCTGTTGTCATGTTTAATATTCTGGAATTAATAATGGAAATTGTACCTAATTATCCAACAATCCAAAAACCTAATTGTAGGCAATTTCCTGAATTATCAATGGCTGGTTTTACCGATGCACTGAGGCCGGATAAATTTACTGGTGTGCACTTTAAGAGGTGGCAGTACAAAGCTGAGCTTTGGCTGACCACGATGAAAGTGTTCCAGATTAGTAAAGGCAAACCTGAAGGAACTATGTCTGAGGATGATCAGAAAAAGTTCGAGGAAGCCAATACTATCTTTGTGGGATGCATTCTGAGCATTCTTGCTGACCGTCTGTGTGATGTGTTTATGCACATAAAAGACGGGAAAGAGCTCTGGGACGCACTGGACGCCAAGTTTGGTGCTGCAGATGCTGGCAGTGAACTGTACATCATGGAGAGCTTTCATGATTTTAAGATGACTAAGGACCTTCCTGTGGTTCAACAAGCTCATGAGATACAGTGCATTGCCAAAGAGCTCGAACTCCTTAAGTGTGCCTTACCCGACAAGTTTGTGGCGGGTTGCATTATTGCTAAGTTGCCCCCTTCATGGAGGAACTTCGCCACAACTCTCAAACACAAGAGACAGGAGATATCAGTTGAAAATCTGATAGCGTCCCTTGATGTTGAGGAGAAGGCTCGTGCTAAGGACACTACTGAGAAAGGAGAGGGTCATGCTACTGCTAACTTTGTCCAGTAGAAAGGCAAATCCTCAGGCAAGAATAAAGGGAACTTCAAGCCCTCTTTCAACAAGCCTGTAAAGATTACAACCTTCAAGAAGAAGAAGCCGAACAGGGACAGGAGTGATCTAACTTGTTTCACTTGTGGAGAGCCCGGCCACTTTTCCAAGGACTGCCCAGAACGCGCAGACCGCAGAGGGAAAAGGGCCAAGAATGTCAACGTCGTGACTGCTAGCAATACTGATGGGTATGGTAATCTATTTACTGTTCTTTCGGTATTTCAATCTCCCTCTTGGTGGATTGATACGGGTGCTAACGTTCATGTGTGTGCTGACATCTCTATGTTCACTTCTTACCAGGCCGCACGGGATTCCTCCATCCTAATGGGCAATGGGTCACATGCCTCTGTTCGTGGTGTTGGCACGGTAGATCTGAAGTTCACTTCGGGGAAGATCGTGCAGCTGAGGAACGTGCAGCATGTCCCTTCTATGAACAAGAATCTTGTTAGCGGTTCCCTTCTCTGCAGAGATAGGTTTAAGGTTGTTTTAGAGTCGAATAAGGTAGTCATTTCCAAGCATGGACAATTTATTGGAAAAGGCTATGAGTGCGGAGGCTTGTTCCGCTTTTCACTTTCAGATTTCTGTAATAAATCCGTGAACCATATTTGTGGCGGTGTTGATGATGATACCAGTGTTTGGCATTCTCGTTTATGTCACATTAATTTTGGTTTGATGTCTCGGTTATCCAGCATGAGTTTAATTCCGAAATTCACTATTGCCAAAGGTTCTAAGTGCCATAGTTGTGTGCAATCGAAACAACCTCGTAAGCCTCATACGGCGGCCGAGGAGAGAAACTTGGCACCTCTAGAACTCATACATTCTGATCTATGCGAGATGAATGGTGTGTTGACAAAAGGTGAAAAGAGATATTTCATGACATTGATTGATGATGCGACTAGATTTTGCAATGTTTACTTGTTGCAGACTAAAGATGAAGCTTTAGACTACTTTAAAATTTATAAGGCTGAAGTTGAAAATCAACTAGAGAGAAAGATCAAGCGTCTTAGGTCGGATCGTGGTGGAGAGTATTTTCCTAAAATCTTTGACGAATTCTGTGAGGAACACGGTATTATTCATGAGAGGACGCCTCCCTACTTGCCCCAATCTAATGGGGTGGCCGAGAGGAAAAACCGCACTCTGTCTGACTTGGTGAATTCCATGCTCGACACTGCTGGTTTATCAAAGGCATGGTGAGGGGAGGCTTTGTTGACTGCATGTCATGTCCTGAATAGAGTTCCTAGCAAGAATAAAGATAAAACCCCTTATGAGGAGTGGGTTGGGAGAAAGCCATCACTTTCGTATTTGCGCACTTGGGGATGCTTGGCGAAGGTCAACATTCCCATCCCAAAGAAACGCAAACTCGGACCAAAGACCGTGGATTGCATCTTTCTAGGTTATGCTCAGCGGAGCATTGGCTATAGATTTTTAGTAGTTAAATCCGAGGTACCTGATATGCATGTTGACACTATAATGGAATCTCGTGATGCAACATTTTTTGAGAATATGTTTCCTATGAAAGATATGCATAGCACTGCTAGATTTTCTTCTGAGATAATTCCTGAATCTAGTGCATCTGATGATTATTTTGAGCAACCACATGAGAACGTTTTTGAGAACGTTCATGAGAAGGATGACAATGAAGCTCCTGCAAGGAGCAAGAGACGGAGGACTGCAAAGTCCTTCGGTGATGATTTCATTGTGTACCTTGTGGATGATACTCCCAAGTCCATTGCTGAGGCATATGCATCATCAGATGCAGATGATTGGAAAGAGGCTGTCCAAAATGAGATGGACTCGATTCTTTCTAATGGAACATGGGAATTATCAGAGCGCCCCCATGGCTGTAAGCCTGTGGGCTGCAAGTGGGTGTTCAAGAAGAAGCTAAGGCCTGATGATACTATTGAGAAGTACAAGGCGAGACTTGTAGCGAAAGGCTACACACAGACAGAAGGCGAAGATTACTTTGACACCTATTCACCTGTCGCAAGACTAACCACCATTCGAGTACTACATTCCATGGCTGCCTCTTATGGTCTTATCGTTCATCAAATGGACGTAAAGACAGCTTTCCTCAATGGAGAGTTGGAAGAGGAAATCTATATGGATCACCCTGATGGATTTGTGGTAAAAGGTGAAGAGACAAAGGTGTGCAAGTTGCTAAAATCTTTATATGGCCTGAAACAAGCACCTAAGCAATGGCATGAGAAGTTTGACAGAACTTTAACTTCTGTTGGCTTTGTCGTTAATGAGGCTGACAAGTGCGTATACTATCGCCATGGTGGAGGCGAAGGTGTTATATTGTGTTTGTACGTTGATGATATTCTCATCTTTGGTACAAACATGAAAGTAATACATGAGGTCAAGTCTTTCTTGTCAAAGTGCTTTGATATGAAAGATCTGGGAGAAGCTGATGTGATCCTGAACATCAAGCTGAATAAGAACGAGAGTGGGATTACATTATCGCAATCCCACTATGTTGAGAAGATCTTGAGCCGGTTTGGCTTTATTGATGGCAAGTCTTCTCCAACACCTTATGATCCCAGTGTGATATTACGTAAGAACAAGAACGAACCAACAGATCAACTGAGATATTCTCAGATCGTTGGTTCACTCATGTACTTAGTGAGCGCGACAAGACCTGACATCTCTTTTGCTGTGAGCAAGTTGAGTAGGTTCATGTCAAACCCGGGTATTGATCATTGGCATGCACTTGAAAGGGTCATGCGCTATCTATGTGGTACAATGAGTTACGGGATTCACTATTCAGGACACCCTGCTATGCTTGAAGGATATAGTGACACAAATTGGATCTCTGATGTAGATGATATCAAAGCCACTAGTGGGTATGTGTTTACCTTTGGAGGTGGCACCGTATCATGGAGATCATGTAGGCAAACCATATTGACGAGGTCAACTATGGAAGCAGAACTCACTGCTTTAGACACAGCCACTGTAGAGTCAGAATGGCTGCGTGAGCTCTTGATGGACTTGCCGGTGGTTGAAAAACCTGTGCCGGCCATCCTCTTGAATTGTGACAACCAAACAGTTATTGTCAAAGTAAACAATTCTAAGGATAACGCGAAGTCATCAAGACACGTTAAAATACGTTTAAAGTCTGTCAGGAAATTGCGAAACTCCGGAGTAATAACTGTTACGTATATTCAAACAGACAAAAACCTGGCAGATCCCTTTACTAAGGGGCTATCACGCAATGTGATAGATAGTGCATCGAGGGAGATGGGTTTGAGACCCATAGATGTTATGCCGTAGCGGTAACCCAACCTTTGTGATCGGGGATCCCGTGAATTAGGACCTGGGAAAACAAGCTAGTGGTTTAACTAAGGAGAGTATTCTGTAACCCTCTCTATGTGAAGATGCAAAACTCTCAAAATCTGTAAGGCAGGTTGGCAACATGCCTTAATGTGTTTCTGTTGGCTATGATTAGCAAAGATGCTGTCCTACAGAGCATTCTTGAAAGAACACACCTATATGAGTCCGACTGTTAAACGTCGCAGTCTATGAGATTTGGGTGATCTCTAGTAAACTCATGAAGAGACCATGGAGTACGACGCATATGCTCCAACCCGCGGGGTAGGCTACTGGCAGCCATGTACTGGTTATGACTTTGAGTGAAATCTTGACGCACACAACTTGCAATTCAAGGCGTAGTCCATTGTTCAAGTTGTTGATAGACGTAGCTTAAGGTTCTAGGCGGAAGTTCAACTTAACAGTCTCTGCTGAAACACTGGTATATAAACAAGTAGTGAGGTTTGGCAAATCTCTAAATGGGCATTTGAGATCTGGTGGGGGATTGTTGAAATATTGGGCCTTTTCATATGAGCCCATAGTAGATTTCAGAAATTCCTAGAAATCTCAAAGCCCATGTGTGTGAGCCCATTTGGAATGCAGCCCAAGTTTTTGGCTGCACAAAGGCAAGGGGTGGGAGCTAAGTTTAGTCCCACATGGAAAGTTGGGAGAGATGTAGACCAACATATAAGGTGGGGTGTTGCACCACTTGGTAAGTGAGTGAGAAGAGAAGTGCCACACGCGCGCTCCTCCTCCTCCTCCTCGCTCGCTCGTCTCGTCTCGTCTCGTCTCTTCACGTCATGACGCGCGCGCGCGCCGCGGTTTGCGGAATTGAGCCTCGGAGCCGAGCTTATCTTTTTGCTGCACAGGAAAACCGAGCGTTTGACCGAGTCCTTGACGGACGCGTCACAGCTAGCCGGTTCGGGTCGCTCCCGGATCATGGGCTGCTGTAACCGACTCGGACGTGCGACGTGGGCGTGGCCCACGTTGCCTAGGGTTTTTCCGATGTGCGCCCGCGTCTATATAAACTCTTGCCCGGCTACCACCGCACAAAAACCTGAAATCAATCTAGGGTTTTGCCACCTCTCGCTACTTGCGCCGCCTCCGTAGTCTACTTCATCCCGAGCGCCGGCGTGCACCGGCGAACGGGAGAGCAGGTCTCCGGAACCACTCGCCTTTGCGATCCTGTATGGGAGAGGGCGAATTAGGTTTTTGGGAAGCGCTCTGCGCGACTACTCAAGCTCTTCATCATGGGTCGTCTTCCTTCCAAGTCGGGCGGTGCAGCCTACCGCCGTCTTCATCGCCGTCTGCATCGACCGGTCTTCTCCAACGTTGTCATCAACAACGTTACTGCAACGACTACATCTGCAAACGAGCGGTACGTGCGGTCTACTGCAGTTTATCTGTTCATCATGTTCTGCGAGTACATGTTTCGCTACTACTTGTTTTCGTTCATCTTGCTGTTTAGTACATCTAGTATGTTCGAGTTACTTGTGGTAGTAGCTGCTGTTGTCATGTTTAATATTCTGGAATTAATAATGGAAATTGTACCTAATTATCCAACAGTGCCTCCATTCCTCCACGGCCCTCCATCCTACTCCTACCCCGTGGCTGGGGTCGATCGCGAGGCGTGCCGTGTCAAAGCAGTAGGTGCCGAACCCCTTGCAGCTGGAGGATACACAGATGGAGGTGCAGCCATCGGCGGTGTCCACGGTGGTGTAGGAGGTGATGCAGGGACCATCATACGAATGCTCGTGACGCACGAACGGAGGTGGAGGGAGAAGCCGGCGACGCCACCCCTTGTCTGTGTCCCTGGTATGGGGCATGGACTCGAGGACCTCGAAGCAGGAACAAGGGTGCGAGTCACAAGGAGGGAACGGAGACGGCCACCGGGTCTACCCCCCCCCCACCCCCACACACACACATAGGGATGAAAACGGAGCGAAAACGGACGGAACTAAGTGGCACCATATTTGTTTTCATATTTTTGTGCGGAAGCAGAAACAAATACAGAAACATCGGAACGAATATGAAAACGGATACTTTCGGAAATAGATATGGAACGAATACGGTGCGAACACGGACGAAAAGTGGATGATTATCAGAACCAAAAGACCAGCTGAATCATGCAGCAAAACTCAAGCAAGTCAAGTAAATCGAAAAAATTATTCCCCAAACCTGTCAAGATTACTCAGTGTAATGGAGGAGTAGGGGTGAGTTGCTTTGATAGTCCAATATAACAAGGTCACGTATTAGTCCTGCTAGATTGGCCATGCAACACAACCATTAAACGGAAATTCCGTATTAGTCGGAAACGGAAACTTCCGTTTCCGCATTTGTTCCGCCGGAAAACGCTGTTCCATTTCCGTTTCCACTTTCGCTAAAAAAATTCCATTTCCGTTTCCGTTTCCGTTCCGCAGATTTCCGTCTTTGTTTCCATATTTTCCACCTTTGCCGCGTCTGCCTGGGGTCGTCGGGACTGGAGCAGATGAGAAAAGCGGCTAGGTTTCACAAACATGCTCGTTATTCCATCATCAATACGTACGTGACAGCCCAACAAATCGTTTAATCTCTAGTTATCTCTAGCTGGGCCGGGCCCGCGGTATTTTTCAAAGTCCTGTCTCCACAAACGGTTTTGTTGCCCTAAAATAACAAACGGTTTTGTTATGAATTACTCCCTACATATTTGAGCTGGATATAGCTAGTGCAGACTGCAGAGTACTGCAGACCGTAAAAGCCCGACCGCATGCTTTTGTTGCTTCTGTCCCGGTTCGTATTGGAATGGCTCTAATCTAGATTTCCCATCCAGTAAACATAATGAAACTTAATCTTGATTCTATTGTATGAAAGCAATGGAATCGGGGAACGGTTGCTGTTTGTAGGGATGAAGGAATGTTCATGGGTGCATCGACTCTTGCAGTAAGTGCAATATTAGAACCGGCGATGTTGGAGGCTATTGCATGCAAGGAAGCCCTAAGCGCTCGTAGCGAACCTTTATATCCAGCGCGTGTATGTTGCTTTAGACTGCTTATTACAGGTGATCAACTTAATCTGGAACCCAAGAAAGTGCAGTTTTTATTCGGTCCTTTGTGAGATCTCTCATCGCCAATCCCAATTAGAGAAGATCCAATTTGCTCATGACAGGAGATATTCAAACACCCACACCCATAACTCAGCTAGAACCTTTTTATGGTTACAACATGGTCGCCGCTTGTGCCTCCTTAATCCCCCTGATATTTCTATTGTACCACGTGTGATTAACAACATGAAGCAACCGTACTTCGACAGATAGGGCAAGATAGTCTAGGAGACCAAGGAGACGACGAGCCAACATCTTTCCTGTGTGAGAATTGAAGCTTCAATGGAGAAGCTCATCGAGTAGCTCACGGCTGACAACTTCCCATCCCCGTGCGGCGCCACCGCGCCCACACCGGGGTGCCCCCAACCTCCCTCGCTCCAGCCCTCCCCCCGCCTCCCTCTCCCCTCCGTCACCGCCGAGGACAACGCCCAGGCAAAGCCCGTCGGCGATGGCTTCTCCTCAAGCGACGGGAGGGGGTCCATGGCGGCGGCGGCTTGATCTGGATCCCGCTGATGATGGGGGCGGGCGAACGGCGGCGGGTTCTCCTCCGTCTGGTCACGTTCGTTCGGTGGTGGTCGGCAGGAGGTGGTCGTGCCGGTGCAGGGTCCACTGGGGCCTGCCCTGGAGGCGGTCGGACGCTTGCTCTTCTTGGCCGGGGGTGGCGATTTGTGGAGGAGGCTTTGGCTTTGGCTTCCCATCACGAGGACGCCGGGGTGACAATCCTGGGTTTGGTGGTGGTGGTTTCTTCCTTCGCCATAAGTGGATGGCCGAGTTCGTGGCTGGATTGGCGGATCTCTTTCTGTCATCTAGTCCCGGCTGCAAGTTGGGGAGGCGAGGCTGCCGGTGAAAATCATGCCTTGACCCTGGTCTCGGTGGGTGATGGTGGTGTCCTCGGCGCCTTTACCTTTCTAAAAGCATCGCCTATGCAGTCTTCATCCACTCACTCGTGCTGCTCCGGGGGAAACCCTAGATCTGGCTATCCCGGATTGAATGATGATCTGGCTATCCCGGATTGAATGATGAGGGCGCTTTGGCATCGCTCTACCTCTCGAGGGCATCGTTTTTGGAGCAGCGCCGGTTGGTGGAGGCAAGTGACGGAGTGGTGTTCATCAACCGTGTAGCTGACGACCAGTCTCTGCGGCATGGTGCAGCGGGGCCTCGATGACGATCGCGGCTTGATGGCCTCGCGCAGGTTGGGGGCACCATCTCGCTCCATGGTGGCGTAGATGGTAGGCCCGGTGAGGGCTTTCCCTTCGGTCTTACACCTTGGAGATGGCTTGTGGATAGAGGTGGTGGTGGACACTGGAGCTTGCGCACAAGGCGCTACCTTTAGATATTACCTCGGGGTCAGCGATGACAGTGGTTAGGGCACAAGGCTCCATCTATTCTTCTAGTTTTTATACTAGTTTGGTGGTGCTTTTGACACCTTTGTTTGGTAGCTCCGGTTTATAAGATCGATGTAAGGCTTTTTGTAGGCTTTTGTTGAATAATTGAAATAAAAGAAGGTTGTATACATCATTTTGATGCAGAGGCTGGGGGCTCCCCCTTTCGAAAAAAGAATAGCTCACAGCTCTGTAAATTCCCCAGAGCATTATCATTAATCAATACAAAGAAGTCCAGTTCTTTTTCACCAAACCGTTGAATTTTTTTTTTCTGTTGCCTATTTCTTTGTTCTACAACAAAACCGAGACGCTCACATAAACATAACTCCTCTCGCTTAGTGGGAGCACATGCAGGGAGAGAGAATACGTACATGACTAACCAAGTTTATTCCGGCAATTAGTAAAATCATAGTCTGGCAATTAAGCTAATTAATCTGGAAAGTGGTGTCATCCCAATCTGGCAATTAATAAACATAATCTGGCAATTAGTGAAAATAATTATACAATTAAGGCTAATTTATCTGGCAATTAAGTTTATTTGAAATTGGCAACTGTAATTAACATAGTGATTAAACTAGTAGTACTTGTACCTAATTAAGCGGGCAATTAGTAGAAATTGGCCCGGCAATTTGGTCTAATTAATCTGTCAAATATCACCTCCATTCCGGTTTAAAGAGCCTATGCGTATCCCTTGGTTATTAATTTGACTAATAAAATATAAATTATATAACACAAAAATTATACCATTAGAAACTAGAAGATTCAAAGTTTCTAACAATATTTTTTTATAACATATACCTTGTATTATGTTGTTTAAATTGGCAATTTAGAAATACGCATATGCCCTTTAAACCGGAATGGAGGAAATATTAATATGGAAACTGGACTAATTAATCTAGCAATTATTAATATGACAACTAGGAATAATTAATATGACAATCAGCAACACTATAGCACTCCGTTTTGTTATCTAAATAGTACCCCCTCCGTTTATAAATATAAGATGTTTTAATTTTGTGAAACAAATATATATAGACATCTTTTAGTGTTTATGTTTACTCGAATATACATACTAAAACTTATCTAAATAAATTTGCTTCATAGACCTAAAACATCTTATATTTATGAATGGATGGAGTACATGGAGCCGTGATGTGATAACACACATGGAACAGTAAAAGACAATGTCAGAACTTCATCATCATTACAAACATGTGGCTTAGAATTCTTTGGAGCTTGCCTTTTGTCCTGACAAGGGCAAACTTTGATGTGCATGTAACATGGATAGACGTATTGGGCTGTTCTCACATAGAATATTGGGCGCCGCACGCCACGACTTATATGCGGCGCCGCTGCCTAGTTCTACCCATTACTGAAATAGTAAGCCCAGGTTTGGCCCTATAGGGGTTGACTTAGAGGAACACCAAGAAGCCAAGCTAGAGAGCACAGATAAAACAACTTCGCATGATCCTAATGCAACTTTTTGCTTTAAGAAGGGGATGTGTTGTTTGTGTTTGTTTCAGGTTTTCTATCCATCCTAGTGTTAGTAGTAATCTAAGCAGTTGCACATTTACATCATTTCTCTCACAAACAACCCGAAGGAAGATAGAGGTACGTAACTAGTAGGGATTAATTATATCACAAAGTATGGAAATAAAAGATAATTTAAATCAGCTTAAATCATGGTAGCTCAAATCAAGATAACTTAAATCAACTTAATATACATGAAAACCACAACTTCCTTGCGATCAATATCATTGATGAGGAAGATAACTATTTTTTTTAGTTTTCACGCTTTTAAGAAAGCAAAAGACATGTTTAAAAAATATTTTAAGTTAAAATGCATCACATAATAATTAATTAGAAGAAAATTAGTGCTCACTATTAGTCCACGATCATTGGATGAATATAAAATTGGATTCAAATGTCTCAGAAGGGACTTATGTTTTTTATATTGGTATAAATAACCAATCCTACTTACGTAAAATAATTGTAATAGTAAAATCCAGGAAGTAACAATGGTTTTTTGCTACTACAAATATGAACTAAATATGTCTGCATTGGAACATGGGATGCATCAGGCACTTAAATAATTTTTGTAGTACAATCCCGAAATTAATAATGGATATATTGGTCAAGAGAAATAAATACCACTAATTTAAGGTCCAAAAAATAATTGCTAAATATGCACAAGGAGACGATAGCATCTATTGGAGAACCCTTCCGACATGCGGCCGAAATGGACCGAGATCGTCATCAAACATAGGATGATACCAATATGCCTCGGGCACGGGCCACCTATACATGATCCAATATATTCACCAAATGTAAGTCTGTAGCTGAATAAGTAGTATAGAATATAGATATGCATCCAGATGAAACAGAAAAGTTCAGAGTACCTGTTTTTCTCAATTGTTATTGTGTTGTCCATCATGTTGACTGGAGAGTTCAAACCTCTGTTATCCAACATATATTTTCAATGTAAGCTCATTCGGTTGTTTACCAAGTTAACTAGCATTGAATTTGACGTAGCACACAGAAAATATAACTAAATACCTTTCTGACGGTAGATCGATTCCTTTTAAAATATCAACAATTTTACTCCGTGGCAGGAAAGGAGTCCTGTAAGTGTCATCATAAAAGTTCATGCCAACAAAATGCCCATCATGACAACTAACAAGGGGCCCTCCAATCCCAACCTAGTAATAAGCAGTACACAAGAACAGAAGACCAAGATTAATGACATGGGCAATTCGTTATGTTTTACATGTAGAAGTTCTGATACAATCTATGTAAAAAAACCAAAAGGAAAAAGTATTCAATAATGTAGATTAGTACCTTCTTAATTTTACAAGTGGACACCTTAAGGTCTTGGCAATTAAGTTCGGTAGACACCCAGGGAGGCATGTCGATCACTTGCCCCATTGAGGCCAACAGTAGTCCCTCTGCAGCTTCACGCCCTACAGCTACTACTTGTTTAGGTGGCATCTCTGCTGATCTAGAGAAGATATTTTCTGGACTAGCAGCAAGAAAATGGTTCTCAACACTGATTATAGCAATATTATAGTTCAAATCATACAGTTCCAGCGTCCCATCAACGCGTTGATTTGGTGGAAGAAATACCTCGATCTGCAAGGTTCGTTATAAGTTAACCATCAAACATATGTAACCAAGAAGACCAAGCATGGAAATGATTAATATCATACACAAACTTACCCTCAATTTTTTGTCAATTTCGTCTTCATCATCACGAGTTCTAAACAAACTGGCGGAGGTGAGAATGACTTGGCGAGCGCGTGTGCATTTTCCTTTACGTGTGTGCGTGTGGGCATGCCAACTTATAAGCAAGCCCGTGCATGCAAAGAACAGCTTTTCCCCTGCATATGTTTTATATATGACTTTCATCATTAGGTAATTAGTTCTCTTTTGCTAGGGAAAAGGTAATTAATTGCTGAAGATGAAATACTATAGTGAGCTAGGACAAAAAGGCTGTACTAGTGGCTGCAAGCAAAATTAATCCCACGGACCATTGAACGAAGCAACTGAGATAGCTCGTCGGGATATATTTCTATGAACTTTCTTGGGAAGGTCTTGCCAGACATAGTTCCCCGCAGAGCGCCACATGAGGTTGTACTCATATCCTTCCCAAGCACTCACTTCACCAAAATCATCTTCAAATGTATTACGCAATTCGCCGTTTACTGGTTAAAGGGAAAAGAAGTTGTTAGTTATCACTACTACAAGGCTAGCTAGGGGATGTTCAAAACTCATTCCAGTCCAATCTGTGAAAGCCGCTATTCAACTTTGTGTACTAAATTTACCAGGCCCTTGAGGTTAACGCAATAAATTGAACTAGAACATTTGTCGGCGGTTTTTGCGCTCAAACCATGGATGAACACCCCTAATGCTAGCTAGGGAGAACATGTTAGCAATATCAGTTGCAGCGAGGATGATCGACTTACCTTCAAGCATAAGTGGTGGTGGCATGGGATAGCCCAAAGATTTTAGCCAGTTAATCTTTCTCATAAATCCTGATGCAACAATTAAGGTGATCAATAGTAGTTCAGGTTGATATGCACCATGATAATATTCACATAGTACTCTGCACAGTGCACACGATGGTGGATATAGTTACCATCCTGCAAAATATGGCTTGTCAAGAATATATGCAGTTCGCACCTGAAGGGACAATGCTTGATACCCCAGGTGGCAAGGAATATCTACGTCTCTTATTTTTGGTCCCCCCGCTTGAGGTACCTAAAATTGGAGGAGAAGATGAGGCCAGGAAAAGAATCTACAAAGAATGGGAAAAAATGTGTGCATTGTCTTGTCTGACAACACAACAAGATGTAAGCATTCAGTATGCATAAAGCATATCTATCTGCACGGTGGAACTATGTGACCAATATCTTATTTATAGTGATGAAAATTGATGTTGTCGAGTATGACTGAAAGGATGGTGATGATCGACTGCCTTCTGTTTTTGTCTATACCGACAAGCGCCGGATAGTATCCCTGCAATTAGTTAGTTGTACTAGGAAAAGATAGCTCAGTTTGAAGCGGAAATTCAATTCGGCTCCCATGTGCATATGTTCCCTATGCTAAAAATATATATTTCTGAGTGTCAAAAAATACAATCTACTAAATTAGAGGAAAATTAGAGGAATTAAACGGGTCTAAAATCATGACCGTTTCACTGCCTAGCTAAACAAAGGTCCAGAGAGTGAACTGATAATGAACAGTGGTCTTAAGATATCGTGCACCTGCATCGTCATTTGTGTCTCGATCTCCTTGCCTGTAATACAGCATATAGTTACTTAGAGTCATGATTATGGTAAAAAAATCATAATGTACATGGGTGGTAGTAGCCCAACAGCAAAACAACCAACATTCGTACCTCGTAAGTATCCCAAAATGCTTTAAGCGTAGGCGAAGAAACGTCGGTGGTAGAAACGATGTCTCCTCCGTGTCATGATCGTGATGATGGATCACCCCAAGAAAGTTACCATTAGCATCAGTAAGTGGCCCTCCAAATGCAGCCTAGTTAGAACTCACACATGAAACCACCGATCGGCATCACGATGAGATAATTATTCGTTCTAAATTGTTCATCATGCGATATAATTAGTAGAGAAATAAACAATGCATATACCTCTGTGAAATCGGGAAAACGGACCTTGCAAGGTCCATCAAGATTTTTGTTGAGAGTAGAAATAACCGGTACCAGCTCTTGCACCATCAATTTGCCAGAGTTGAAGGCACGCCCAAGAGCTATTATTTGTCCAGTAAGAGTAGTACACGGCTGTCCAGATGACTGATGGTCGAGATCTATAGGATCGGTAGGGTGGTAGTCGAAGGACGTGACAATGGCAATATGGTCATCATATAGTCCCAAGAAGCCATCGGTAGCCCTATTATCAGGATGGCGCACCTCAACCTATATACATTTATGCAGCGGTAATTAAAAGGAATACTAGCATGAGCATACACAGAGAGCTGCCTGGATAAACAGATTTGTGAAGATGTGTACCCTTAATTTATCATCTTTGTTTCTCTTGTCAATAAATTCTCTAACCAGACGCACCGAAGTGAGAAATCTTGTTAGGTGTCTTCCCGCAGCCCCAGCTTCCTCCGGTAGAGCTACGCCCGAGCATGCGAATAACATCACATCTCCTGGACAACAATGCAATATTATCTGTGATCTGAATTTTCCCTCTAAAAAAAACTGTGATCTGACTCCATAATTAACTAGGTAGCTAAGTAGATCATTGCGTAAGTAGGTACCGTCGAACAAAGCAAGCGAGACGACGCTGTCTGGCAAGCTTGGAGCAACTCCGGCAACAAACGGTCCAGACTCGCCGTCGTCGCGTGGGAAAAACTGGCCGAATGGTTTCTCCTGGTAAGGGGTGTCGGGAACGACCCGATCAGGAAGGTCAGGGCAGCCTCTCTCGTCATCGGAACCCTCCGCGAGAAATTGCTCTATATCTAATCAGTTAACCAGCCAAGATATTCGCGATATATAAGTGTGTCATCAGTCGTACGTACGCAGAGAAGCAACGGTTAAAACTGAATTTAACACGCATTTATAGCTGATAAGGGCACCTCTCTTCATCCTACGGAACCAACGTTCGTCAAACGTCTCCCGTCGCCGTTTCCCTCGGCTCGTAGTGATCCCGGTCGCGATCACGGACGGCGAGTCATGGCCGCGCTTGATGCTTCTGTTAATGGCTCTTTGATCCCTGCTGCTCAAGCTCAAGCTCAAGCCGCTTGTGGAATCGATCGCCTCCTCCCTGTCGCTGGTTTCCTGCATCGTTAGTCCGTTCCACTTCCGGTGCAATCCTGGAGCTAGATCTGGCAGGCAGAAGATAAATGTAAATTCGCTGCTGAAGTGATGGGGCAGTGCTTAATCAGTCAATTTGACCCAACCAGTAATTCTCCCCAATTCAGATCAATCAAAAGCAATGGAGTCATACACATACCAAGGAAAGCACATGTGAGGAAATCAACTTACCTCGCGCGCGCGGCGGCAATGGCTGCGCGGCGATCTGATCTAGGGTTCTTCTTTCTCGGGAAACACGTGGTACGATGGAGCTTTAGGAGGGTCACCTCATCTTAATTATGGTACGGTCGTATCCGATGGGATTTCAGCTGGCTCCATCGCGGAAGCGCTCCGAGTTCGTCTCCTGGTTTCACCAGGGGCCGGACAGAAACCAGGCGCTACAAGCCCTCGAAGAAATCTGGCCTTCTCATTTGGACCTAGCTTGTCTCCACCGTCGCCTCGCCGCCACATCTCCAGGTGTGAACTCACCTCCTAATTTTCTTCAACCAATCAACCCCATCCATCAATTGGTCGCTCGTACACGTAGATGCACCCTGCTCAGATTCAGAATCCATGCTGCCAAATTCTGGATACTTCAAGCGTTCAATAGGAACAACTTAACCCTTGCCAAAAAAAAGGAACAACAAACTGAAGTGCAACCATGTGTCGATTCTGGCATTGTCAGGTACTGTAGATTGTTCTGGAACAAACAGAACAAAAAAAAGGCAAACTCCTTGGACGCTCTAAAAACTTCTCGTCACCTTTAGAAATACAGAAGAAAAATACCACAGAGAGACGCTCCAAACCTTTCTCATTCAACAAAAGTTATATCAGGGAACTACAACACAATTCCATGTTCCTGGAACTTGCTAAACAGAACAGATCCCTCTATTCACCAGAATACTGCAACAACTTCACATAATTCAGGCCCAACACCTAAGCAAAACAACAATTCATAATTGAAACCAAGCTACAGAAATTAAAAGTGTGCATACACCAGTTTGATTAACCAGCACTCGAAATAGGCAAATACCAGAAAAGATAACCAAACAAGCAATCTACCAAATTACTGTTTGCACGAAAAGCACAGTGGTTCCGTCCAGAAGCTTAAGCCATGATTCAGAACTAAAAGAGCTGCAGATATCAGAAATATGCAGATCCGGATGTTCCCAGTTTGCTTATCCAGGCAGATTAGCAAATAATCAGAAGCAACATATCTGAACAGATTAGAAATTTAATTAAGCGAACTGTACAAAGGTACAGATATCGTCAGGAGCAACACATCTCAACAATCTAAGTGAATGACATCACGGCATGCAAATAAGCAGACTGAACACAGGCAAGTTCAAAGATCACTTATTATACATAATATAAAACGGAACTGCTGTAGCAGCAGCGTTTTGCAAGAAACCAACACACATCACTAGGTTTCTCCATCATGAGTTACAGTTCTTTCTGATCAAGACCCACATTGAAATACTGCTACTTTTCCAAAAAGAAAACAACCGTTCAAGATAAATCTTCATGGCATGAACTAAGCTTTTGGTTTCCTGGGGACTGTCTTACATCCTGCTTTGGTGGGCTTCCCCCAAGGTGACACTGATGGCCTACCACCTTTTGTGCGGCCCTCGCCTCCACCATGAGGATGATCCACTGGATTCATTGCAACACCACGAACAACCGGGCGCCAGCCTAACCACCGGCTGTGTCCTGCTTTCCTAAGCTCTTGTGCACCATGGGTGGGGTTGGAAACTATACCAATGGTAGCTCGGCAACGGGAATCTATGAGTTTCTCAGCACCCGATGGTAATCGTACAAGACACTGGGAGGCTGACTCCTTGACCACTTTAGCGTAAGTTCCAGCAGCTCGAACCAGCTGTGCCCCTTGACCAGGCCGACATTCAATGCTGTGTACCCATGTTCCCATACGAATATCAGCTAAGGGCATGCAATTTCCTACTTTGGAATTGAGATCCAATAGATCAGCAGGCGGTACTGGTGCTGCAGTAATTGCAGCCTTTGCTTCATCAGTGCCCTCTTCATCTTCTTGGGCTTTGCGAAAAAGCTCTTGAAACCGAAGGAAAGAATCAACATTCTGAGCAGGTCGCAGGGAGCCGGTTGTAGAAGGTTTGGAGCAATCACTATTTACCACCATACTGCCCACTTCCATTTGATGACTGGCTAATATATAATTGACAGGTGCACGGTCAACCTTATATGATGCATCCTTCTGCTCTACCCCTTCGATCCATCGGACAAGAGCAATACGAGAAGAACGATTAGGGTCATATTCAATCCTTTCCACAATGCCAACAGACGAAGTGTCTCTTTTAAAGTCAATTTCTCTAAGTGATCGCTTGTGTCCACCTCCTCGATGGAAGGATGTGATTCGCCCAGAAGAGTTCCTCCCAGCGGTGACGGTCTTGCCGGTCAAGGCCTTGACCAAGGTCTTGGCAATCTTCATCTGCATATAAGAATGGCCAAAGAGATGGTCAGCCTCAAGAACAATAGATCAAAAAGCAGGTACGAGCATGTAGATAGAACTTCCCGACATCAAGCCACAAAGGATGAATTAAATAAACAAAAAGAATCAACAGAAAGTAGCAAAATCCATTTCTATCAATCCCAGATGACAACATGTTGACCAATTAAGCTACACTAGTTGAGTGCCCGTGCGTTGCCATGGGAAACAAGACATAGAAATAGTTGATTTAATTTTGTTGGGTGCGTCAAGCATAATTATTTTTAAAATACCCCACACATTTTGCTCCCTCTTCCTAACCCTTTTAAACAACCAACATGTGTTATTTCTTTCCATTTTTACCCTTCTCACCCATCATGTCTCTTCTCTGGCATGTGGTATAGCGACTTTCCACCATTTGAGCTTAGGAGAAAGAAATTATTGACTTTCATTATGTAAGTGCAACAACAATAAGAACGGCTTTGTTGATCCTAACTCTAAGTCGATTCTGAAAAGTGCAAGAATCTTGAACAAGAATACTGAATGTAAAGGGGCAAGACATAAAAATGTATTATATAATGCATACAAAACTACATTGACAATTGGCTGAATATAATACAATATTAAAAGTCTACCATTATTCCTCGGTTCTTTCCTCTAAGTTCCTGTTTGAATATCCGTGTGTTGGCGTGCCTTGTCATGGGGATTTATTGTACTCCGTAATCACCCCACTCCAACATTATGTCACTCGCCGTTGCGCGTTGTTTTCACGGTAGTCACTCCCGTAGCTTAAAATTCGAATCTCTACGGTAGCCATTACCAACATGCACATCTGAGCAATGATATATTTACACATGGATTTATGGCATTACACTTATATATTTTTGTCAAAAAATTCCTATTTTGTTATTTAAACCCTGTGTAATTTCTTTGCCTCTGAAATAACAGTCATTACAAAAAAAAACTATTTAGGGCTACAACTAACATATATATAATCTATTAAAGCACAGCATTGAACTAATTCAATTCGAGTGTATTTACATGGCAGCTCATGCATGTCGTGTTATCCCAAAAGGAAGCGTGCATGAAACAAAAATTACTCGTGATTAGCTCTTGCTCCATAACATTGTTATCCTATTTATATTTCCTAAAAAGCCTGAACTTCAGGTTAAACTTTCCAATTGTTGCCAGAGCTAATCTATGGCCAAGAAAACAAAAAAGGCCAGAAACATTTGAAAATTAATGCCTAATGGAATAAAACGATGTGTCAACAAGAAACACATCCAAATGAAGGCAACTACGGGCAATCCTAATGTTTTAACCATGTCAGTTCAACGAATGCAAGTGTCCAAGGCATTGTAGCTTAACCAAAATCAAAAATCTCGATGATTTCATTCACAAAATTTGCCCACTGTTGAGATAAAATGCTGATTGCACTTGCTTTTTACATTAATCTATGGAAGGCAAGTGGTACACTAATTTGTTCAAGAAACATCAACATCGGAGAGTAGTGCTGCTATATGCTATTTTGGAATAAATAAAAAATACACGCACATTGGTGGGATTTGCATGAAAGGAATACACGATTTTGATGCTTACCACAAGAACTGGATCTGAAAACTAATAACCAAGGAGTAAGGATTCATCCTAGACAGATCCATTACAGAAACTATTTATATTTAATGACCACATGAATGGAGCCAAGTAACAGCATCCGTCCACTATACATGACAACATAACAATATCCGATTTTCTGTTCATATTTAGTCTGGAACAAAGTTAACTTGTTCAAGAAGCTAAATACTACTATGAGTATGTTGTAGTTGAAACAAAATGAAACCTAGTCAGCACAAGATAACAAGAAAAATCATCACTATGTACATGAAGCTCATGTAACTTATTACTCCCTCCGACCCATATTACTCTTCATTAATATAGATGTATCTAGACACATTTTAGTGGTAGATACATCAATATTAGCGAAGAGTAATATGGGTCGGAGGGAGTAACATGATTCGAGACAAAACTCTCGCATCCTTTTGGAGCAAATTATCATGATTTGAAAGTGTCCCACAATATTCAGAATGTGCATGCACATATATTCTTAGAAATGATCTCATTAAAAAAAGGTATTTTCATTTTCAGATGTATCTGCAGCAGCATCATAGGGTCGAATGTTCCAAAGAGTCAATGATGCCTGACTGTCAGTGGCGTCTGAAGTGGTCTTGGACTCTCCAAGGTCCACGCATGAATAAGCAGAACAATCATCCCTTTGTTCTTTCAGTGACCTCCGATCTTGCAAAGAATGTATCAATACCTGCAATTGAACTGAACCATGTCTGTATCTGAAGCTGAAGTTCTAATCAAGTCAGATCACTCTTGAGATGGGAAAAAGGAAGAAGGGCTCCACAGCAGGCCTGTAATCGGGAATGGAGGGCTCTGGAGATTCAGGGGGTCGTGATCGCTTCTAGCCTGCCGATTCTGGGGACCACGAGCGCGTGAGGGAGAGGATTTGTTTGTAACATCCCAGAATTTTACAAATTTTGGAATGTTCAAATAATTGAATGAATTGTTCGTGTTGATTGAAAATCCACTTGGAATTAAAACTTTTTGTGTACTGTAATAGTTAAAAAAAATCCATAAATGGAGTTTTAATAAACTTTTGGGCACCCAAATATTTTCAACAAAACGATTTTGTTTTCAAGGTTTGTAAAATTATAAAAGGATTTTCTTTGGAAAAATAAAAGCCCTAAATCCTACTTTGATAAATAATGCCCAAGTAGCCCTATAGCCAAAGAGCATAAAAATATATTTTATATCTTGTTTAATGGGTCAAGAAAAGAATACATCAATGTCTTGAAACCTATTTTGAATTTTTCCTTCAAAACATTTTAAAAGGAGGTATTAGAACAAAACCCATACAAAACCATTTATAATAAGCCCTATGAGCTTATGTGGACCATTTCCATTTTCACAATTTTGTTTTCAAACAAAATAGTACCAAGGTGTTTCTTTTTAAAATATCTTTGCACTGGTATATTATTCAAATTTTTATGACATGTTTCGAATGTGTTTTGAATCACTTTGGAAGCATAAAATTAAAAAGAAAACAGAAAAATAAAAAGAAAGTGAAGAACCCAACTGGGCCGGCCCCTCTAGGCCGACCGAAGCCCCAGCCGGTCGTCTTCCTCCTACCGCTCATACAGAGAGCTGGGATGTTGAGTTCATGGCAGCCACCTCTTTCCCTTCTTCTCCCATTAATTCTAGCGATCCTTTATTGTCAGCTTCAACACGAGAATTAATCCCCCACAAATCACAGTTCTATTCAGTGAATTAATACCCATTTACATTCCTTAATCTTCAACACCGTCCAGGTGCACCGAATGCCACCCGTCGGCACACATATCCCGATCTCCCTCCTCAGTCCATTATAAGACCTACCGAGGAGAGCACCACATGCCCCTTGTTCTTGTCCTCCACTTCTGTTAACAAATTTTCTTCAAAGGGTGATTGTATATTCTGTACCTTCGACGCCCAGTTTCAGATTTTGGAGAGTTCATCACTGCGGTACGTCGTCTTCGGTGATCTTTATGTCGAGTCCTTTTAACAGTCGACCCTCCTTATACTCGCCTACCTCTAGGACATCGTGATGCGTCTTCTCGTTGTCGGCGGCCGCGCCGTTTGACGTCACCGTCGCTCCATCCGCTCGTTGAAGAAGCTCCTCCAAGGACCTTCGAGCGCGCCATCGTCTTTGCATCGACGTATTCTACACCGTCCACTACACTACAACCATCGGAGGCCTCTGAAACATTGACATCCCGAGCCGCCGGCGTCGTGCACGTGTTTCCGGCAAGTTACTCCGGTGAGCTGCTGATGTCCTTCAGTTTTGACCGTCAGATCTTGATCCAACAGTTGAAATCAGACAAATTAAGCGAAGGGGTATCATGACAGTTGAAATCAGACAGTTGATCCAACAGTTGAAATCAGACAGTTGATCCAACAGTTGATCCTGATGCTCGAAGGTCTTCGGAGGAGCTCCTAGCTTCTGCAGCGAGCGGATGGAGTGATGGTGACGTCAAGCGGCGCGGCCAACAACGACGAGAAGACGCATCACGATGTCCTAGAGGTAGGCGAGTATTAGGAGGGTCGACTCTTAAAAGGACTCGACATAAAGATCATCGAAGACGACGTAGCGTAGCAATGAACTCTGCAAGATCTGAAACTGAGCGTCGAAGGTACGAAATATACAATCACCCATTGAAGAAAATTTGTTAATGAAAGTGGAGGAGAAGAACAAGGGGCACGCGGTGCTCTCCTCGGTAGGTCTTATAATGGACTAAGCATGGAGAACGGGATATGTGTGCCGACGGTTGGCATTCGGTGCACCTAGACGGTGTTGAAGATTAAGGAATGTAAATGAGGATTAATTCACTGAATAAAACCGTGATTTGTGGGGGATTAATTCTTGTGTTGAAGGCGACAATAAAGGATCGCTAGAATTAATGGGAGAAGAAGAGAAAGAGGTGGCTGTCATGAACATAACATCCCAGCTCTTTGTACGTGAGCGGTAGGAGGAAGACGACCGGCTGGGGCTTCGGTCAGCCTAGATGGGCCGGCCCAGTTGGGTCCTTCACTATTTTTTTCTCTTTTTCTTTTTAATTTTATGCTTCCAAAGTGATTCAAAACACATTCTAAACATGTCATAAAAATTTGAATAATATACCAGTGCAAAGATAATTTAAAAAGAAACACTCTGGTACTATTTGTTTGAAAACAAAATTGTGAAAATGGAAATGGTCCACATAATCTCATAGGGCTTATTATAAATGGATTTTTATGGGTTTTGTTTTAATACCTCCTTTTAAAATGTTTTGAAGAAAAAATTCAAAATAGGTTTCAAGACACTAAGGTATTCTTTTCTTGACCCATTAAACAAGATATAAAATATATTTTTATTCTCTTTGGCCTATAGGGCTATTTGGGCATTATTTATCAAAGTAGGATTTAAGGCTTTTATTTTACCAAAGAAAGTCCTTTTATAATTTTACAAACCTTGAAAAAAAATCGTTTTGTTGAAAATATTTGGGTGCCCAAAAGTTTATTACAACTCCATTTATGGAAATGTTTTTAACTATTACGCAAAAAGTTTTAATTCCAAATGGATTTTCAATCAACACAAACAATTCATTCAATTTAATTTATTTATTGTAATATTCCAAAATTTGAAAAATTCTGGGATGTTATATTGTTGGTGGGGTTGATGTGGGAGAGGAGGCGGGTGTTTTTGAGCCCTCCAACGAGCAGTAGCCGCGGATCCGGCGGAGAAGAGGCTCCTCCATCAGTGGGTTGCCCGCGACGCGAGCATGCTGAGCTCGAGTCCACATACCAGCGGTGGAGAGGTAGGGGAGGGGCGACTTGACGAGGTCGAGAAAGGGGCAGAGGACGGGAAAGACGCGGGCGGCATCAAAGGCATAGAGGCAGGCAATGGCCACTGTGAAGGGGCAATGGCCATTGTGAAGGGGCAACGCTGGCAGGACGGTGCGGGCTGGTCATGTTACCATCCTCGGCTAGATGTGTCTGATAATTACTGTGATGATTTCCTTGATAATTATCTTAATTTCCGTGATTAATGATTACAGTGATTGATTTCCACGATAGTGTGATTGAGAGGAGTCTCAAATTAAATTGGATAGTCTGGATGCTTTCAATGTTGTATGTTTAGTGTTTTGCAAACTGATATGCCATCACCAACTCCCATTTAATAGTAAAGAAAACTAGGATTAGTGATTTGAAAATAATATCATAATATCGGCATCCGATCAATCAATTTAGGTTTAAATCCACACCAGACATACTATATCCAAACATGACCCAACCACTCAGACTGATGGCAACACTCGCAATAGACGTTCCGAATTTTTTAGTTCTCTTATTTAGCGACACTTAAATAGGCAGGAAGAGAAAAGCTACAATATAAGTACCCAGTTCACTACACAAATATATTTAAAGCCCTTCATCACAGTCCAGAGAACTTCTCATAATTCAGTTTGGACACAAAAGCTAAGGCACAATTAAGATCTAAAAAATAAACTAGAAATGTGCACATCATGAGGTTCCCAAGATTGCTTTATTTAGATACCGTTGAAAGCGAGCAAATAATGATAAGCAACACGAATAAGCAATTCAATCAAATGCCAGGAAGTAATGCAAATAAGCAAACTTAGCACAGGTAGTCCAATGAACGTATGTTGAAACGTACAATTACATACAGTGCGTGATAATTACATGCACAAATTTACAACGAGGTCACCACAATTTCAACCAAAGACGAACAAACTTGGAGCTACTACAAATCTCCTTACGCCATTTCCCAGATGCAGGCCACTTATCCAAAGTATAAGAAATGTACTTGTACTTGCATGCATGAATCTGTAAACTACTAATAGGAAAATGATACCGAGTAAGGAAAGAGACCGCTAAAAAAATGAGTAAGGAAAGAGTCAAGGGGAAGCGCTAGAAAATCAAAAAGCATCTTGATTTACTTAGGGCCTGTTTGTTTGGGCTGTGGCTGGCTGGCTGTATAGGGAAAGCTGCTGTGTAGGAAAAGCTGCTGTACAGGAAAGCTGCTGTTGTGAGTTTAACTGTTTGGCTACTTGGCTGGCTGGCTAGCTGTATGTTAAGGAATTGTCTGAAATGCCCATAGTTTCGAGAACATGTATAATTGCTGACTGAAGTGTATTAGCGTATATGTGACTGCAAAGTACCATGAATAGACACAAAATATAGATAATAAATATAGCATTGTTCAAAATCAATATATAGCTTTGTAGTTTCATAATATAATTTATCAAATATAAATTTATTCAAAATAAAAAATATAGTTTGTAATTACTTCTGGGTTAGCTTTACCAAAATAATTAAACTTCTTGTTCACGTAGTAAAGGTATACTAGCAGATTCGTTTGCTTTGCAAGACAAAAAAATGCATATGAAGAGATAAGATCCATACATACATGTACCGATGTACGAACATTATCAGACTAATATATTTGTTTGCTTGTAGATCAGCGACTAGCAGACATGAATGGAATCTCATCAGGGAGCTGGCCCCGGGTGGAGACGGGGCCGCGCGCAGCTCATGCGGGTTGCCGCTCGGCTTGGGCGACGGATCTATACTGGAGCGAAGCCTGGGCACGGCGCAGCTTGGTAGGGGCGAAGCTGAAACGCGCTGGCAGCGGACGGACGATAGGACTAGGGCGCCGACGGTGGGATTCAGTCAACGAGGCCTGGAATAGGTTACTGAAGGCTGGAATCGAGCGCTGGATGTGGGATTCGGGCGGCGGTGGGCTGGATACTGGCGGGGCGGCGGTCGTAGGTGCCGGCGGCGCTTCACAGGATGGAGAGAGGATGCCAGACAAATAACGTTTCGGGGATGGATTCAGCTCAAGGTGGCAGTCTACTCGTAAATACCGCAAACCAAATGTCCTAATCGGAAAACGTTTCGCTGGCTAAAGAGGAAGCCGCGGGAAGCACCTTCAGAGGTGCTTTCCCTTTCGTGCCGAAGCCCAAAGCGAAGCTGACCTGTTTGGTTCGTTTTGCTGGCTTATTTTACTGAAAAGCTGTAAAAAGCACAAATAAATACCCCCTTAAGCCTGTGCAACATCAGCTAAGCACAAATAGTTTGGTGAGTTGCAGTGCATCGGTTTCCTCATCTTCCCTTCTGTCTACGACGACCATGAGCTTCTATTCCGACGACCGGCTAGGTTCCCGACGGCCCGGCCACGCCTGCCGTAGGCACGCCAGGACAAAGAAGAACAAGAGAAAGTGGGATGGGAAGAGGGGGAACCCACCTCACAGTGAGCGACAGGCGGCGGATGGCAGAGGGATCTGCTCGCCGGCTAGATCTTCTCTCGGCCAAGCCAGCAACAGTGTGGCGACGATCGCTGCAATGTGGCGACGACAGCGCAGGTCAGGAGGTAGATGTAAGGAAGGCCTCGGTCTGGGTCGTTTGTCGTTGCTATGCATTGGCCAGGTGTTACGACCTGCTACCCATAATAAAACGACCCGAACATCTTCTCACACTGACTCTTGAATGCTCGTGCGGGCACCCTGCAGCAACTCCGACGACCAGCGAGGTTCCCATGTCCCGCAGGCGGACACAGGACAAGAAACAGAGAAGTGGGACGGGAGGGAACCCCTGCACATGTGCAGCGACAGCAGCAGGGACGCGCTGGATTTTCTGTGCTGCAGCGGCAACAGTGTGGGCGGCAAATGCTGCAAGTGGCGCACGCGACCGCAGTCAGAGTCGAGGAAAGGGGCTGGGTTATTTCGTGGTCGTTCTGTAATTAGGCTTATGGCAATTTTGGCACAGGTTGTTACCGACGTTGCTATCCAGCCTAATGACTCATCTACTACTGATCTAGTACTGATTCTGTACTCCTACATCTACACTTAATCTACTTTTACATGATACAGCAGCAAAGCATCTACAAGATACAATTAATCTACTGATTCTACTCATCTACATCTACAGGATACAACTAATCTACTGATTCTACTCATCTACAGATAGGATACAGCAGCAATACATCTACACTTGTACATGATACAGCGGCAATACATCTACAGGATACAGCAGCAATGATACCTTGCACTTGGCGAATGGCGACGGAGCATGTGAGGCGGCCGGCGAGCAAGACCTTCGTTGCCGGAGCCCCGGTCGTTGCTGCAGCGGTCAGGTGGGAAGATGCGGCGGCGGCAGGCGAGGAAGACGGCGCCGCAGATGTCGAGGAAGAAGGTGCGGCGGCGCTCGCGATCGGCGATACCGAGCGGGGTGGACCCCCTTCTGTATCGGATAGGAGTTTGGGCCGAACGAGTTGGGCTTCTTAGTCCTTGTGATGATGGTGGAGAGGGAGTATGAAATATAAAGCTCTTGACTTTATTTGCTAGAACGAAGGAGGCAGGCAAAGCAAATCGAAACCTTAACCCTACCCTCCGCCGCCGGCTCTACTATACCTGCAGAACCCGATGGCGCTGCGATCTGCACTGAGGAAGATGCCGGCCCTTGGTCTCAGTTCTGTTCGAATCGCCCCCCGTATGGGGGCTGTCTCGCCTGCGGCGGCTTCTCGGCATTTATCCGAGGCCAATTTCCCCTGCACAACGGTAAATACTCACCTGTTCCTTCTTAGTACTACTTTGTTGTTGAAAAACATCCTAGATCTGATATCCGGTGGTACGATTTCGCTAGATTTCTCGAATTAGCAGGTTCCTTCTTTTTAAGACTTAGAAGTGATTCTTTCGACTACGTCTATACGAATATGATGAACTAGAAACTTTGTTTGTCATGGTTACCCTAACGTATTTGATACCGTCAATGATTTGTTCACTTGATTACAGTATACCTATTCCTCGCCAAAAAAAAATTTAATGCATACCTGAAATTCTAGGGGGGAAAACAACTAGATACTTGCGGTCAGGGACCAATAGATTCATCCCCAGATTCGATGATAAGAATGATCGCAGAGTACAACAAGGAACGTGCAGAGCTCAACAAACACCTCGCTGAGTGCGATAAGATGATGGCGAAGATTCGTCAGCAGAGGGCTGAGTTCCCTGAACATATAAGGTAAATGAAATTAGATTAAGCACAGTCCTATATCTTGAAGCCTGTTAGTCATTATCATCTCTTATCTAGGGTCAGATAACAAAAGGCAAATGGTTGCCTCTGTATGTCTATGGATTTACCTAGCTTTACTTACTCTACTCAAAATTGAACAACTCTTTGTTTAAAAGGCTTGCCTGATATAATTACTCTTAATGTGCAGGTGTACTTACGAGAGCATTAGGGTCCGTGTGAACAGACGTGTTAACATATTTGTTGCTGCCCACTGTGGCGCCTCAGCTCTCCTGGTGATTGGAACCATGTATAGACATTCTTCAAACTGCTATTAGGGAGAAAGCCTTGATTCTAACGTACCTTTTATTGTAAGAGAATCATGTACATATGTTATATACTGGTTTGCATACTCCAACTGCAACCAAACTATATCCTAGGATGAACTATCATTCTATGGCTATGCTGGAATTTAATGTTTCATCATTGTAGGAGAACCATGTATGGATCTTGTATTCTAGTTTGGTTTTCTGCAATAGTAAGAAACCTATCTAATCTGATCACTAGTCTGTTTAATCTGTGATTTTTGCTGTGTTCCCTCTTCTGCTAGAAAAACAATGGCCATTGATGAATGTTTCCTGCGTGTGGTAGTATGCATAGCATCAATCTTTGTCTAGTGAGGCGTGTTTGGTGTGACCGTGGGGATCATTGTAATTCTTTCATGTCAAGTGCAGGTAGACGAGCAACCCTTTATAGTAATCAAACTCCAAGTTGGCACATGAGTTGGCATAGGAAATCTTATTTGATGCTAAGGATTTAAGTGTTTGCTCTAATAGCAAGCTTGTATCCTAACCATGCATTTGAGATGTGTATTCTATTAACTTTCGTGAGCTTTTTTGAATCAAGTATGTCGAGTATAATAACCCATTTCTATATCAAGTAGTGTAAATTTCAGAACAATATGATATTTCAATTGATCAAGTAGTGGAAGCATTTTTTTTAGAAAAGAGGTTGTGCCCTGGCCTACTTTGCATAAGTTGATGCAGTGATGAACACAGAGAAATTAGTGTAGGCAGATGGAAATAGACTTTAAAAATGTGTGAATAAAACATAGAGAAACCTATCAAACCTAGATGGAAATAGAGTTTGATGCTGCTTATTTATCATGATTCAATGGATGCCATTAAAGTTAGAAATGCTTTGCTGGATGCATCAATGTATTCCTACTATGCCTCCTGTTGCATGCATGTACACATGATGTGCTAGGATGAAATGCACATGCTACTTAATTGGTATCTTTGGTTCTTGATGCATTTACCAGGATGCTGGCTTAGCAGCTCAAATTTTAACCTCCTTGTGTTCAAAAAAAATTGTTCTTACTAGTGGACCTTTTGTGTGGGAAGTTCTATGCACTGGGCCTGTCCTTTACTAGAGTGGACCCTTTTGGATCTTGATGCATTTACCATCTTGAACCGAATTAGCTTGCTAAACGTTGCATTCTCATAGAGGCTACTTGCTTAGCAACCTCCATCTCTACAGATTCCTCCGAACGATCGTAGAGAACAAGGATGGATGTACAAATTCCTCTCATCTCCAATGAATGTTCTTTGTCATGGTGCTTATGAATTTTGCTCATCTCTGTTCATGGCCATAGTGGTTTGCTCTATGTGGTTCACGTGCTAACTTTGCTACCTTCTTTCAGTTGGGTTGGCATTACACAATGATGATCTTAGATCTCGTTTTGTCCTTTGCAAAGATGAGGTCGCACGTTCGCCTAGATTCACCATGAAGGAGGGCAGCATGCCTGAGACGACGGTGCTTGCGGACACCGTCTGGCAGTCTGACTTTTACTACTGCGTCCCGAGTCGACTGCGATCGTTAAAATTCTGCAAGCTGATGTGCTATGCAGCATAGTATTTCTTTTATTTCAGAGTTCGCCACTGATTCGACTAAAGCCGAGAACCCACACTTGTCTACTCCTCCTGCCAAGCCCGAAGAATCCACTGAATCCCTGACGCACTCGGGGACTACTGGTGGGGATATGCTGATCGGGACATGCCCATGGAGTGGATCGCCTCATACATGGCGACTGCCTTGGGAGGCACGGCGACTGGACGGCCCATTGTGCGAAGCCTGGCGAGTGGAACCAAAGCCCAGAAGCGTAGCTAGGCCTAGTCGATTAGGTCAAAGACCGAGTATGTTGACTCGGTCTCATTTGTGTAAACCCAAGTCGGCGACTGTATATAAGCCGGGATAGGAGTATCATTCTCTCATACTCGCCCTCATACACCCTTAGAGGCAGTCTTAGGCCCAGCGCTTGGACTCGTCGCCATTGTACACTCCATCAAATTAATCTAGACTAGCACAACGTAGGTCTTTATCCTTCAAGGGGGCAAACCTGGATAAAATCGCCCTTGTGTCTTGCATCTCGATCTGCAGATATCTGCTTCTCCCTTGCCCCTTCCGACTGAAGTGCTACCCCTAGTATTACCTGTCGTGACCATTCCCACGACAGTTTGAATTTTCAAAAAAAAAACCCTTATTCATTGGAACCAAGGTAGTAGTTTGAACTCGTTCAGGGTTTTTTTTTGGATCAAAGGTTGATGTCTACTCTATGCTATTCGTGATGCAGTTGCTGTTGCGAATCTAATCCTATCTACTCCTTGTAAGCATCAACTTTTATTGGTGGCACATCAATTATTTATATGCCCACTCGTTCAGGTTTTTTTGGAATCAATTCATATTCGCATGCTCTTTTGAAGCAAAGAGTGATGTCTACTCTTGCAGGTTAGGGGAAAAGAAAAAAATTGGGTGACTGAGAAAGTTATCGAGGCCAACTCTCTCTTCCCCAGTTCAGTGGTGCCCAGTGTCAGCTTGCTTCCTATTGGATTTTTTTTTTAACGGCCTATTGGATTTCTCAACTGTTATGTTGTGCCCTCATTCGAATTCAAAGGCTGAAGCAACTGGCCAACTGCTAATTTTTGTTTCAGTGTACGCTATCATCCCAGACACTATTAGAACTATGAACCCGTTATTTTCAGTACATTCTCTTACAAATTTTTCAGATGTTCGCTTCATATTCAGTTCATCCATATTAATGCATTCAGCATTCACTATTCCATGTACTACGTACACCATCCCGATTCCCTGCTATCCATTTTTCATTGATTATATGGCATTTATGTTCAGGCAACTATTCTCTAAGAATCATGTTCTCCAGTACCCGGGCGCAGGAAAAGCAACCATCACCCAGCATTGCCAAGCCTCGTCGAGATAAATCAGTGGCTGGCGTGAGAGAGCATCGATCCCATGCAGTGCGTCGTCGCCATCACCCAGCTCAGCTAGCCTCGCTCCCCCACTTGGAGCAGGTGAAACCACCAGCCGGCGAGCGGAAGGAGAGGGAGTAGCGATGGCGGAGCTGGCGGCGGGCGCCGTGAGCTCGCTGCTGGTGGTCATTCGCAGCGAGGCGCTGCTGCTGCGTGGGGTCCGGGACGACGTGCAGTTCATCAAGGAGGAGATGGAGAGCATGAAGAGCTTCCTGGCGCACCTGGCGAGGTGGGCTCCCCCCGGCGGCGAGCACGACGAGCAGGTGCGCACGTGGATGAACCAGGTGCGGCTGCTCGCCCAGGACTGCAACAACTGCATCGACCTCTACCTCTACAGAGGGAACCCCGACATCCACCGCGCCAGAGGCGGGCTCCGAGGCTACCTCTGGTGGGCGACCTGGTTCCTGCACAAGCTGGTCGCGCAGCACCGCGCCGCCGAGCAGCTGCGCCTGCTGAAGGAGCGGGCGCGCGACGTCGGCGAGCGGCGGTTGAGGTACGGCGTGGAGGTCCCGGACAGGTCAGGCAAGGGGCTATCGCCTCCGACGGCATCGTCGGCGTTGCCGCGGGCTGCTGCAACAACAGGTGGCTATGGTGCTGGGGAGGACGACGAAGAAGGCGGTGATGATCAACAAGTGGGGGCCATGGTGGCTATCCGTCATTCTGCTCAGAGAGCCTTCACTGAGCCTCGTACCCTGGACGACTACGTGAGGACAAAGCTAAGAGAGTGGCAAGATGGAGTTCCCGGAGACGCCGGCGAAACTTTGTCCATGGTCGTGGTGGCACCCAACACATATGAGTACCTCCTCGCTCTTGTACAAGAACTTTGGATTTTGGGACAAAGCCCGGAGGTCTTCCGTGGCTACCATCGCATTGTCGTGGTTGACATCCCAGCCGTGCACCTCGATTATGCGCCGCTACGGCCCAAGGAAGTTCTCTTCTACATTCTGCGCGAGCTCAAGCATGCCAAATCCAACCCCGAGGAGCAAGGCACACAAGTCAAAGACCCTTGGGAAGGTTATTTTAAAAGATTGCAAATTCACGGTGAAAAGAATACTGCAATTTCTCTTCTTCAAATCAAGGAGAATATCGAAAAGATGAAGATTTATGAAAAGCTTGACAAAATTAAAAGTGATATTCAAGGTCGACTACAGAAGAGCGACGGAGTTGCCAAGGGCAACAAGCTGCTGGGTGATTTTGACCAGTTGGACCTAGACGTACTACTTCAGCTGCTGCTCGCTTCCCAACAAGATCAAAAAGGGAAGAACAAAGACATGCCTAGATTACCGGCGTGGGACAACAACAACATCATCGTCAAGAAACTTAAGGAGCATATGGAAGCATATCAAAATGAGAAGAAGCTTGAAGAGAAAGAAGCAACCAAGCATATGGGGGCGGAAGAAGGAGAAGTCCGGACCAAGCATATGGAGGAGGAAGGAGGAGGAGAAGTAACATGCAAACATATGGACGAAAGGGAAGGAGAAGTAATCATACATAGGGAGGAGGAGAAGGAAGGAGGCAAGGGAGAAGGAGAAACAACCAATCATATGGAGGAAGAGAAGGAAGGAGGCAAGGGAGAAGGAGAAACAACCAATCATATGGAGAAGGGGGGAGGAGAAACAGCAATATATAGAGAGGAGGAAGGAGAAGGAGAAATTGAAAGTCAGCTGACGACATGGATTCAGCTCGATGAGGCACAATATGCACACATCCTGCGGAAGCTGTTCCCCAAGAGCAGTAGCAAGCCCGTGCAGGCTGAAGACAAATCCTTCGACAAGCAAGCTACAAAGACCACAACTGCTACATTGGGTGAGGATCAAATAAAAAAACTGATCCACGATGCAAAGGAAGACATCTTACGAGAGCTGAAGCAAGGCAAATATGACAAGAGTGAAGGGACAGGTGAATCTGGTGTTCCGGATCAAAACCCAGAAACTGCTTCCAAGAAAATTGGCCAGATGATGGACAAATTGAAGTATGAGTTCAAAGAGCAGCTCAAGATCAAAGGTCTCGTGGATGGGATTAAAAATAACTTGAATCATGAATGTCCCCTGATTATCCTAAAAGTTGATGAGCCGATGGATGTTTCAGCATGGGAGGAAACCAGAAATGCTTTGAGCATGTTAAACTGCAGCGCCGATTTGATGATCGTCACGGCCACAAAGGACATCCAGCGGGTTAAAGAATATTGCTATCCACCGACGGAACCTATAAACTATTCTCTTGCTGGCCTCTACCATGATACAATGCTCGAGCTTACTGGCCAATTGAAGAATGGAGACAGCTATAACCCCCAAATTTGTCATGACATCTTGTATGAGTGTGAGCCACATGAATTTTGCATGAAGATCTTCACTCATGCTTTGTATGCTAACCCAAAGAGGAGTGATGAGGAGTTACTCAAGCTGCACAGCACCTTGCAGGCTTTGCCAACAACATCCTTCAACAACATCTCTAAGGTGATGTTCAAGTTCTCTTTCAATGATTTGCCTAAAGAATACAAATCCTGCTTGTTATACCTAGCTATCTTCCCTCCTGGACTCAAGATCAGGCGGTCAACCTTGATTGGACGGTGGGTTGCAGAAGGGCTGACATCCAAGGAAGATTGGCCCAGTTCCGTGCGTCAGGCCAACCGATGTTTTGATGCACTTGTTGGCCGGTGCCTTGTTTATCCTGCTGATATTGGTGCCACCGGAAATGTAAAGAGCTGCGTCATAGGTGATCTTGTTCATGGATTCATTACCACCATTGCTAGAAAACAGCACATCGTGGAGACACGCCTGTCGCATCACTTGGCTCGCTATTTCTCCATTTTCAACGACCTCCAACTCCGCAGCTCCGATAGAATTGATAAATTCTTCCAAGGGCTCTCTAAATCATCTCAGGTATCCCTGCTCAAGGTGCTGGATCTAGAAGGTTGTCGGTGTTTTCTTGGGAAGAACCAGCGGTACCTCAAGGACATCTGCAACAAGATGTTACTGCTCAAGTATCTGAGCCTGAGGAGAACAGATATTACCCAGCTACCCAGTGAAATGAACAACCTCCGCGAGCTAGAGGTATTGGATATCAGACAAACTGAGATACCTCCACATGCAACAGCAAATATCTTGCTCTTGAAGCTGAAGCGTCTGCATGCTGGTCACATCGATCTGAATCCAAGCAAATTTAGCTCCAGTGGCCGTATTCCTCATAGGATCGACAAAATGGTAAACATGGAGGTACTATCCAATGTCAAGGCCCAGCAAAGTCATGATTTAAAAGATATTGGAAAGCTATGGCAGTTGAGGAAGCTAGGTGTGGTTATCGATGATAAGGATAGTCACCTCAAGAATTTGCTGCAGACGATCAGTGACCTACATGAGTGTCTCCATTCTCTGTCAATCACTACTACTCCCGCAGCCACACCACACGAGGGTACTCTTTCCAGTGCAGAGTTACCAGATGACATCGGCTCTCTCTTGCAAAACTTCCCCAAGATTCTTGAGAGTCTAAGCATCAGGGGAGCCACACAGAAGGGACGTCTTCTTCCATTGTACATAAAAGGTGATAAAAACAAACTTGCCAAGGTAACTCTATGTCACACTGTGCTGAGCCAAGATGATCTGAAAATTCTTGCCAAGCTGCCCAAGTTACGGTGTGTCAGGCTCCAACACATTGTATGCACCGAGGACATGCTGAACTTCAAGGATGGTGAATTCACATGCCTCAAGTACCTTGTTGTCGAGGGCCCGAACTTGACAAATATCACGTTTGAGGATGGAGCAACCAGTGAGCTGGAGAAGATGGTATTGTCTATCACCAACATATGTTGTATTTCTGGAGTTGAATTTCTTCGTAAATTGAAAGAGGTTGAGTTGAACAACAGCTTCTGCGGAAGTTTGCTGTCATCATTTGACAATGCCAAACAAATATCCAAGATGACTCTTCGTGGTACATTGCTAGAGCAAGATGCCCTGCAACTGCTCACAAAGAGAAGAAATATACGCTCTCTGGTACTCCTGGACAAGTCTTTTGGTGGAACACGGAATGAGATTACATTACAAAAAGATGAGTTCTTATGGCTCAACATTCTTGAAGTTCACTGCTCGGCCATTAGCAAGATTGTCTTCACCTGCAGATCTGCTCCTAGGCTCGAGAAGATTGTCTGGTCATCTTCCACATCTCTCTCCGACATTGACAAACTTCCCAGATTGAAGGACCTCGAGTTCACTGGTGACCACGTCCCTGATGAGGTTAGAGAGGCCATTGAAAAACATAAAAACAAGCCTAGTATTAAACTCAGTGGACAGGAAACTCAAGACTAAGCAAAAGGAGATGAAGAAGAGGATGCTGCAACATTATTCTCTTTCTGCTGGAAGAATCAGGCTTGACGCTGGAAGGGCCTCTCTATTGATCTCATGGTGTGATTTGAGTACGTGTGCTAGTGTGGATTGCAATCTGTTTCTGCTCGTCTGTTGATTTATTTCTGCTGTGTGTTTATGTTCTGTGAGCATTACAACTGAAGTATGTCCATTTACTTGCTCCACGTGAGTGCCCTAGTGGCTCCGATTGAGCATAAATAAATGGTTTGTATCTGTGCTTGGATTTGAATTTGTGTGGCTTTCGTCTGTATCAGACATGGTCAGTATGTGTACATTTTCATGTAATAAATGTGATGTTTGTGCACACATTTGGCTTCTGATTAATGTACAGTGCGATATCAGTATGTTTTTATTTTCTCGAGCAACAGTATGCTTGATTGGGTTCTGCAACTCAAAGAGGAACAGGTGTATGTCATGATATAGTTTACCTGTAATGTAGGCTTCCCTTGCTTCAAATCAGCTGAGTAGCTCTTACTGTAATGCCTGACTACATGCTTGAAGCAGAACATAATGATTAAGCATGTGTGATCCACAATCTTCCTGCATCTTCTGATTGCCAGGCAAAGTGTTAGCACCCCAGGAAGAATCAAAATTTCTCAGATGTTTGCTGGTGGAGAAGCCAGTACAGATCAGAACTTAATAATTAAGTTCGTCATGGGCACTTAGATTGCTTTGATCGATGCTGAGAAGGTTGCTACTTGCTAGAAGTTCCTCTGCTCACAAATAGACGTTCTAGAATAGGATCTGTCCATATAAAACTCAATCAGAAAAACTTTCATTCCTTGCATCAAAACCAGATTGTTCTCGATCCAAGTCTGTAAACTGAGCAGTTGAGGGATGCCAAGCAAGCACACGAGGGATAGGGCAATGGCACAGGGACTACTCATACTCGTGATTCTGCAGCCGAGATGAAAATTGGGGAAACAAGCGTATGATATATTTGCGGCGATCTGATCTACTACCAATACTAACACAATACCCATGTGTTGCAACACGTCAACAAATGATAAATAGTTATCCCAATGAAAAGATGAATCAATCTTCAGTTTCCTGGAGAATCAGATTTTCCGTGTTGCAACGGAGCTAAGTAAATCAACAAGCACACGAGAATCGGATAAATAATAAAAAAGGAAATTACATCTCTCTCGCCACTATCAGGATGATTTACATCGGTAACAATAAATATGGAGCTGTCCCGATGCCGCAGAATAACTATGTAAGGCTTAGTAGCATCCATATATTTATTTGCTAAAGCCATATTTTATATTATGTTAAGATTAATCCTTCAGCCTTGCAGTTGCTGTTATTTGAATGATCACAGATAAGTCATGTTGATTCGGTGCTATCAGAGATCAAATTTCTGAAAAATCATGCAGGTCTACTCCGGTGGCAGTGACAGGGAATTAGGCTCCTTTTCCTGACATACTATTTGGTTACATTTTTCTTGATGCGAGAAAGTTATAACATAGCTGCAGCCTTGTACCAGGATGTTGGGTCCTTTTGTTCAGTTAACCAATGCTTGTAAGAATTTACAATTTTTTAATATAAATTAGAACCTTAACAATTTAGCTGTGGTACAAACGTGCAAGGTATACAGTTAAACTGAAACAAGGTATAGAAAGACTGAATTTATGGAATTACCATCTTGTCTCCCTAGTGAGGTAGAACATGCTCTTGCCCTGCTTCCTTCCGCTGCCCACTTCCTGATTGCATAACGTGTAGACAACAACATATTCAGGGCATTGGCAATGTAATCACCAGTCGCATGTTAGGTCGTTTATTCAGGATATAATTGGATGGATTTTCGTCAGTAAATTGCATAAAGAAGGAACTATATCAACACATATTTCTTGCATCTACAACTTATCAAATAAGAGGAAGAAGTACTTCTCGAAAGTTGGGAAGGCAGATAATATCAGGATGAGCAGCGAGACAATCAGAAGTGCCAACGGCAAGCGCACAGGAAAATTATGATTACAACCATTCTCAAGCAACAACAATCAACCGGTCTAAGAAAATACCTTCGTATATATAGTAGTAGGTTTTAACGGGAGTGCCTAGCGATACAGTGGCGATATCGTATCCGATGGGACTTCAGTTCGCACAATAGCTTGCTCTGTGTTCCTTTTCTGGTTTCTTCAGGGGTCAGACGGAGACCAGACGCTAGAAGGCGTCCAAGAAATCTGGCCTTCACTCCATTTTACTGCAGTGGTTTAGATCTAGCTTTTGACTTCCTCCGATGCCGCAGCATCTACAGGTATGAACTTCAAATCCATTATTCCTTCAACCCCATCCATCATTGGATGCACGCATAAATGCGTATTGATGATTATTTAATATATGATCCAAATACAAGCAAATAGTATTACATTGCATTCAGCAACCCCAGTTCACATCGATCTCAAACTAGCTTAATTATTCCATCTCCTACCGTCCTAATCACCAACATAAACAGGATCTAGCAAATAACAAAGAAACCCTGCGTGATTGAGCTCGACCTGGATGCATCTTTATCCAGGCCAAGCGTCTTCATTCAGAACATGTCGGTATGATTATCAGCAGCGGCAGCAGCAACACCCATTCCCTTGTCCATGTCATCCGGAAACAGCGGAGCATCCAGCTTCGGAGGAGGCTGCATGCGCCACATTGTTAGAATTGCTAGAATTCTGAAATTCAGATATACGATACCAGATCGTTTATTTTCATCTTACAAGAAGATAGGAAAAGATGCACAAGAGCTACAAAGACACAACACAAGAAAGAAGAAATTAAAGACCAAACCGGAAGAAAAATGTACAGGATCAGCAAATCAATGACAGTACTGAAACAAGGAAACCTAGCCACTCCTAACCTGAAATCATGTGCCCTGAACAATAAGATGGGAACTTATGGTTGCTATTGCTAGCTAGGCTTAATAATAGAGAGTGTTCATTACCGTGCCGCGCACAAGAGCCCAGTTGATGCCGCGGAAGAAGGGGTGCTGTTTTATCTCATTTGACCCCTCATACGATCCCAACCTATTCGAAGGATCCCGGTGTAGCAACCTGTAAATCAGTTGCCTTGCTGGGAGGCTCACCTGCTCATTCATACAGCACCCAATCAAGTAAACTTTCTGAGGCAATATATGGTTTCTCCATAGCAACCAAATTTTTGTTTGAAAAATGTCATAATATATGCTAGCTGCTCTTCATTACCGATATACTCGCAGGAAATCTGATGTCCTTGTGTAGGATGTTGGCGAATGTCCTTTGCCTGGTTTTACCTCTGAAGGGCGTGTAACCATACAGCATTTCATACAGAAGAATCCCTGAACAAACAAATGACTTCATGAGCATCACCTTACGTACAAAGAAACTGCACGGGTGGTAGAACAGCTATTTACCTAGCGCCCACCAATCAACAGCACTTGTATGGCCAGCTCCAGTAATAATCTCCTGCAAAACAAGGATCAATATAAGAACTAAATTCTGTACATCATGGAAAAACGCGGGGGGGGGGGGGGGGGGGGGGGATGAAACATAGTAAAAATGGTGCTGAATGAAGAAAAACCAAGATAAAATACATACAGGTGCAATGTATTCCTCTGTACCAACAAATGAGTTGGATGCTCGCATAGGTTCAGCAAAAAAGACAGGTGAACTCCTGCTTTTTCTCCTTCTTCTCTTATTAGCTTCTTCTGGAAGAAAGACCTACCATAAATAGAAAATATAATTACTTCACCTCGCATAACCTTAACATCCCTTTTTTTTTGTCAGCAACACATACAGATATAAGAATGCTCTATGATTTGTCTGGAAGAGAAAAGGGTTCAGGTTGAGTTAACTTTGCAAAATGATATTTTTGTCATTTTACCTGCGGTCTGCAAGATGTCAGGCAAGACAAATCAAAGTCTGTCAAGGAGATGTGTCCATCTCTATGAAGTAAGATATTCTCTGGCTTTAAGTCTCGGTAAATTATACCTGAATAATGCTCACAGGCAGCATAATCAGAGAGACTTTCATAGTTTTTCATGTACACACAATCAGATAGCAGCATGCCGTGTGGTCTGTGTATATACCTTGGCAATGCAAGTATTCGAGTGCAATGACAACTTCGGCAGCATAGAACCTGTTACAATCATGAAAAATATTCTTATACTCTACAACATTTAGATTGGATAAAACCGCAAAACATTGCGTAACACGCCTGCGACTTTGATCAGTGCCCTATGTTGTTACTTCAACCGAAATCATGCAAATCACCCAACCAGATTTAACAAAAATAAACAGTTTGAATTATGACCTGACTGCATCTTCCCGCAGAACCTTTAGAGGTTGTCTATCTAGGAGAAGAAAGAGCTCACCGCCAGGGTAGTAGTCTGTAATGAGACATATATGTGTTTTTGTCTGCAACATGAGCAGAAAAATAGGTTACTCTCTGGAAGAACAAGAAGATTCATGGAGTCAGTGAAACTAAAATAACCCCATCCTTACCCCAGCCCCAGCTCCTCTCCAAAACATGATAGAGAAGATATAAGATTGCAATTTAGGGCAGTAAGACCTAGTGTGTTTGTTCTCAAACAAGCTTAAACTAATATTTAAACCCAACTTACAGATTGAAGGTCTATGCAGAGCCTCAAACCCTTGAGAACAATGCATGAATAACAGCTAGGCTTCTAAACGGTTGGCTTTAAAACAAAACTAACATAAATATTCATAAGGAATACATGAGCCAATCAATATACGGTACAATAATTAACAAGACATTATGAGGAAGAACCTCACGAGACTTCAGTGTCTATCTTGGGATGCTACGAATTAGACAAGCTTATTCATCAAGATGATTAGACATGAACAAGTACAGTGTTATGCTTGATAAGTTTGCTGCTTTATATTGATGTAACAAACCTGAAATGATGCGTATAATGTCGGAAGGAATGGATGGTCCAACATATCAAGGATTTGTCGTTCAGCCGTAGCTCTATGGACCTAGAGGCATAATAATGTTAGCAGAGACATGAAGCAATGGCCATAAGTAAAATCATAGAAGGGAACTACATATTCCTATGTAATGAATGCTGCTATTTTCAAAAGGTGGAAGAAGAGTCATACCTTATTGCGGTTAAGCATGACGCTTTTATCCATAGCTTTCATGGCAAAGTATTCACCTGTGTTTAACAACTCCACCAAGTGCACGCTGCAAGTTCACATGGTTTACTATTTGAAATTGCTTATGACAACGGAACTCGAGCAGTGCAAGTATGCCAGATTAAGGTCTTTCTGTTTCGGATATACCTTCCAGTGTCACCAGATCCCAAAGGTTTTACAGGCCTGAAATGTTTCAAATCAATATTTTCTCCACCCTCAAGAACCTACAAAAGAAGTAACATGATCATTCCTGAGAAAATGCCATATGTATGTTTCGAACGATCTCCTGGTCTTCACAATATAGAGATACATTAGACATATAATAACTGCTCTCCGATGGCAACTGCATTCTATAGCAAAATGCATGGTGAATCACTGTCTCAAGTTTCTCTATAAAATGAGAATAGCGAGGAGCTAGGTATGTATATCCATTGAACACATAAGAGGCACCCAAATCTCTAGTTAATTTACATAAAGCTAGTTTCATCTACTAAGCCTAAAATGACATGTAAAAAGCAGTTTGGTAAACTATATCATACTTTTTGGATGGCTCTCCATGATGCAGAATCCTTCATATGTGGCTTTGGCAAAACTACTTTTGAGTGGTTGGCCCACAAATCCTCCGGTCTCTGAAAGAAATGGATGACTATCAGAACTCCATACACACACTTGTCTGATGAACTAAAGGAATAATGGTTTTGCCTTACCAAATTAGCATCAGGAAGTTCCTTTGCAGCCTCATCAATATTTTCTGCAGTTTTCTTAATCTGTCACATGAACAATTCAGGTTATTTCTTAAACAACATATGCTTTCAGAGAATAGGAATTTAAATTTAAGGTGTGTGGCAAATTAAGCGGTTAATTTTGTTTATGCAGACCAAAACAACATAAATCTTGTAAAGGAAGTCATCATATCATGTTTCTCACAACTGAAAGAACAGAATGTTAACTACAAAGACTAACATGTCATGTGAACAATTCCCAAGTTCATTGGCAGTTTTTTTTAACAAAATTTTGCAAGTTCTGCACTCCAAATACTCGGTGCTTCTACGTTGAAGATACATCTATCTATTTTTGTACTTTTTATAGCATATTTACATGCACAAATAATCTAGTTTTATGTGAAATGGATACGAACCAGCATGACCCCCTCTCTTTCGGCAGCATCTCGGACATGCTCAGTTCCATCCAACTGAACACCAATAAAGTACTGGACATCTCCCTGATCAACAGTCAAAATTGATGCACCTCAAATTACATGAAAAATAGTTGCCACTCAGTTATATGGAATCAGCTAGAAAACATTTTCCGTATGAAGTCCATTTTTTTTTTTAGCTGAAAACTGTAGGGGAGGCCCCGACAGTAAATTTTATTAAAAAGAAAACATATTTACAAAAGGAAGGGGAGGGGAATGTACAAAAGGGCATAGCCCAGGGCAAAGCCTATGAAGTCCATTATTATAGTACCTTCTGATCACGCATAGGCTGCAAGTGAAAGAGGTTCCAGAACTTTTTACCTGTAGAAGTGATGAATCCAAGTAAGTAATTTTAGCTGGATTCGTTACCATGATGGGATATATTTGAACATAAAAATAGTAATTTACTGTGTTTAAATAACTGATACAAAGATACTGTATCTGAGCCAAACATTTGGGAGAACAGAAGCATTGAACAGAAATTGCATGATACTCTTGCATGTCATGAACATGCAAAGCATGTGAAGACTAGCATACCACTCTTTGTATAATTAATCAGCTGAACGGTGACATCTGTTTGGTTATCTATGGCATCTCTAATTTTTCTCACTGTCACGCGGTCAGTTTCAGGACCTTGGAGAAACCTGCAAGGACGACCAAAGGAAGTAACATGGCAGTGATGCATTAGTCTTTTGCATGAAACACTAGCGTGTACCAATCTACAAAGGTGCAAAGCAATAGAGGTTAAATATCAGGATTTCGCTACACTGTGCAACAGTATATCTACAAAGAGCTAAATTTGCTAAAGATAAGAAAAGCCTTGCCAGTTAAATTGTGTAACAAATGTCTAGGTGAGACAGTCATTCACCTGCAGTTTCTTCCCAATATTTCTTCACGGCTATATTCTGTCAACTGCAGGAAACTATCGGATGCAAATATCTGAAACATCGATAGAAGAGTGAACACACAATCAAAAAAGTTAATATCTATATAAACGAAAAAAAGAGTAGAATAAGAGGTACAGGAGCTCCCTGATGAATCTTACAATGGGATTATCTGGCAATCTTGGGTCAGTAATGACAAAGTTTTTCTCAATACGTTCAAGTGTAGTAGCCAAGTCTATACCCCTTCTCATTTCTTTCCTTCTTAGCTCATCATCAAAGCTCTCAGGTCTTTCATCATCACTGTCAAGTAGCGGATCTTCATCTCTTGGTTTCAGCATGTTCTTTTCTACATTTCCCGGGCCCATACCAAGTAAACTGCACATACAAATTCAAAAAGACAAAAATAAAATAGAGCACAATGAAATGCACAACAGAATTAAGAAATGAGATATTGCATCTCTACCATTTGCAACGAGCTTACCCCATAAGTGAAAACAGACCAGATTTTCTACTTTTATTGCCTCTTTCAGGTACTTCGCTGATCTTTTGCAGTGAGCTTCTTGCTCCAGTACGAGAGTTACGTCGAGACCCACTTTCTGAGCTTCTTTTCCCAGGACGATCACCCGTCAACATACCTACTGATTCCTGCGATTTCCTTTTGAAGGTGCTATTAGTTGATTCTGACAACGACCGTGGATTCTTGAGAGCCATCAGAAGCTCAGACACTGAGCTACGGGCCTGATCCTTCTGCCTGGCTGCACACATATGGTTTTTTCTTCAGTAATTCAGTTTGAAACCAATTTAATTTCTGTAAATAACAAAATCTGCTAGCTAGAAGCAAAACTTCAAGGCCTCTTTTGATTCAAAGGATTTGTATAGGTTTTGTGTAGGATTGAGTTCCTATAGGAATATTTCCTACACAAGTGTTTGATTCATAGGAACATATCCTATAGGAAATAATCCTATAGGAATCTTGTAGTGTAAATCCTATAGGAAAAAAGCATTAGGTCATACCTCATGGAAAATTTCCTTTGCTACAATCAAAGACACTTCATATTCTTATAGGATTCAAGTAGGCATGACATTCTAATCCTATGTCTTTCCTATTCCTATGTTTTTCCTATCCTATGAATCAAAAGAGCCCTAGCAGAATAACAGCAGTACCATCATATTTGATAAGTGACTCGGGCAGTCCATTTGGACGAACAACCGTATCCTTGTTCCCTTCAGTGTATTTACTCACTTCCACTTGCATCCTGGAATAGCAACGTATATAAATGGTTTAGTGTCTCTAAATCGTAGCACTAATGTATTGAGGAAGCAAGAGAAGGGGTAGCTGACCCTATGAACTTGAGGACATTGCCATCCTCATCCTTGATGGGAGCAATGGTCAGGAGGTTCCAGAATGCCGTGCCGTCTTTCTTGTAGTTGAGGACACGGCCGCAGTAGTTTGATCCATCAGCTAGAGCCTGCCTGATCTTTGAAATCTCCGCCGGGTCGGTGCCGGAGCCTTGGAGGAAGCGGCTGCACAGCACAATTGCCACATTCGAATCCATCGATCAGTTAGCTAGTGCAGAATGCAAATTTGGTGAATAAATCGGAGGGGGGGAGATGAATTGGTACCAGTTCCTTCCGACGACCTCCTTGGAGGTGTAGCCGGTCATGTTGAAGAAGCCGGCGCTGGCGTACATGATGGGGTGGCCGGGGCGGCTGGCGTCCGACACGACGAACGTCTGCTGGAACGCGGAGAGCGCCGCCCGGAGCTCCTCCGAGACCCGGGGGATGGCGCCCGCGACGGCCTTGTCGTCGGAGCTGCTGCGGGCGGATCCGCCGCCGCCGGAGGAGCGCGCCGACACGCCCTGCGGCCGACCTGTTTGCTCGTTGGTCTGGAGCACGAGGCCCCACTCCGCCGCGCGCTGCGTCGCCTTGCCGACATCCTCGATGCCGCCCGCTACCTCCTCGATGAACGGGGAGGCGGACCTGGCGGCGGGGCGGAACGCGGAGGGGGGCTCGACGGCGGAGGAGGAGGGGTTGAAGACCTCGAGCGAGCCCCGGGAGTCGCGCGGCAGCTGCTGCTTCGGCCGCTGGGGTTCCTCATGGCCGCCACCGCCACCTACACCTGCACGCACCCATCACCACTGTCAAGCTAAAGCAACAGCGGCTAGCTGCTTCTTCAGTTCGACAGAAACTGAAGAAGCATTTTCTCCCCCCGAAAACCGTTGATCATAGAATTACAGGCTCTAGCTAAATCGTTGATCATCGTACTTTCAGGATACTGCAGCTTGATCATTGGGAAATCGATCGGTTCTGCTGGTGCTTCTGAATTATCACGAACTGAATCGCATCCAGTAGCAAGATGTATATAGTGGTTAAGGTCTAATCAACACCGACTAATCTGCACTAACTTTTCGCAGCACGGATGAATGATCTTTAGCTTTCATGCGTTTCTCCATCAAATCAGTCTGTTGAGTGAGCAGCTATAGCTGGTACTGTACAGATAAAGTGAGCATGCAGCGTCACATATAATTCAGTTCATACTAACAAACCGGCCGAGTGCATTCATGGTGGAGATCGACACTTGTTCATGGATACTCGAACTGGTGGTTCAATACAAAGAGGCGGCACAAAAGGTTACTGATACGGATACAGCAAAGGGGATGCTCAGAAAGTTGAATCGGGAAGACCAGAGAAAATAAAGGCATGGAACTCGATTCTCTGGAGTATATATCTGCCGATCTGCATCGCTTTATCCACGGACCACGTGGTTCAGATACTGCAGTGTCGATTTTATCACTACTTGAGGAGATATTTTCTGTAGCAGCTAGAGTGCCATTCACGTCGCATTCCGGCCAAGTCGGCTGCAAGTGCAAGTTGGAGTGTAGTGGCTAACTGGAGCATCAGTAGTAAGCAGAAAGTTACGGTGCTTTGTCTGTGTATGGATCTCTTATCTGAACTGTTATTAGTAGTACTAGGCTACTAGCTATAGGACTAAGTAGCAACATCAGCAAATGGAGTGCAGGTCAGGTGAAAGTTGAAAGTGATCACGGTGAGAGAAGAGGGACACACAGTAGCATCCACCAGCAAGCAAGGCCAGCCTAGCTAAAAGGGACAGGCAGTGTTGAAGCACAAGTGTCTGTCTCATCCATATCCATCCACCAATCCACCAATTAGAATCAAGAGAAGGATCGATGAATTCAGGACACAGGAATTTCTGCTGCCACACACATACATGCGTGTCTTCTTCGTCATTCCCTCAGCCTTAGGGCATCACACCTAATCAGGCTATTACTATTTCATTTCCACTTGCGTTCATCTATATCTGAATTCATTCCTTCTGTTTTATTTCCTAGGTATGTTGCTATGTACAGTAACTCGTAGGAAAAACTAAACTATGCATCATGCATGGTTTGTTGTGATTAATTAGGAGCTTGCTAACTACTAGCTACCAAGCGATTCTCGACGTGTAATTAGGTGGCCCGCTCTAATTCCTAGGAAATTCAGTCCGAACAGTTAGTCCACTGGAGCTACAGTGAAATAGTTTTTTCCCTTAGCCTGTTAGCCATGTAGGAGAGGTACATGTGTGGGTACAGTGAAATAATTAGTAGAGTAATACTAGAGGCAGAGAGTGATCGAGCTGAGTCAGCCGATTCTCGACTGCGTGTGCAGAAGCATAGCTGAACTGTGCTGAGGATGAAGAAACAAAAGATCGGGTGACTTATGATGCAATTAATTAATTCAGGAACAACTAATGCAAAATTGATAAGCTGAAAGAATTGCACGCAGATGCCATACCAGGGAGTCATCGATTAGTTCATTACATATGGAGATAATCAAAGATTCGAAGAGAAGATAGCTAGAGTACTCCGCGCGCAGGACCAGGGTTCTAGTTCTAGCTAGCTAGTGAAGCATGTCTTCTCAAATTAACCGGAGGGGCCTGAATTGAACTAGGCTACCAGCTGACGCTAAAGTTAGAGGAATGGCGAAGCAGGGACGAACGGCTAGCTATGGCATGTGTACCTTTGGACGCCATTGATTGGAAGCTTCAGCTAGCAGCAAGCAGCAGTAGTCCTTCTCCTTGCTTGCCGTGCGGGCGCGTGATCCAAGAAACCAAGACGCGCGTACCTCAGCTCTTCATCTCATTATATTTCTTTATCTGGCTAGCTAGCAGTGCACAGTGGAACCTAGGAGAGATGAAGAAGCTGAGAGGCACCCCGATCAGCGAGAAGCGATCTGTGGTGTACAGTAGACGCTGCGCGCGAAGGTAACTATATGCCCGCTAGGAGGACCGCGCGGCATGGCCGTGGGAGGAAGGAATTGGGGGCGCTACTGCTGCTGCTCTGCTGCCATCATGGGCTAGTTGTTCAGCGAGAGACGACGACATAAGCCGATCTGGCTGTGTACGTACTACTCCCTTATCTTCGCTACATCGGCCGATCCATACGGCTAGGGGAGGGGGACAAGAGCAAGCGGCTGACGGCGAGAGGGGAAGGATCCACACCGATCGCTGTCGCTTTGCTTTGGAGGATTGTTGGGTGCAGCCAATCTCGAACAGGCCATGCTTCCTTCCTTCCTTCGACACTCTGTCCAACCGTCGCCATGCATCCCACCCATCTTACTTACATCATCGATTGATCGATGCGAGAACAAGAAGGGTAAATCGCTGGTCAACTTTCTGTCCACTGCTGCAAGGTAAATAGTTAAGGGACCCAGAGAACAGTCGCCTGCAAATGTACAAAATTGCCGCTAATTACCTCGTCTTTTTTGGGTAGAATGATCAGCATTGATAGAATATATATATGGAGGTAAAGTAGTATTATCTATGAACTGAAAAACAAGTTGTTACTATAAATAAATGTGGTATTGATTGTCAAAAAAATGTTGAACTTGTTACATAGGATCTTGAAGAAAAATAAAGACTTAGACAACAAGTGGTTATTTAAATTGCTAAATGGAGATGTATTGTGACAATAGTTGCCACGGAATATATACCGCTATTCTACACCACTTCCGCAAATAGCATATTGGAACATACCGGTAGAAAGGGGCGACTTTAAAATTAGGAACAAACCCGGCAAATCTAGCGTGCACGCTAGGTAGCATGAATGTTTCATCCACTGATTTTGTGCCTTGCGATCATAGTTTTAAAAACCAAACCGGTTCGGTGGTTCGACTAAAAAAAATCTAAACTAAAGTCCTCACCGGTTTTTTAAAAGTCACTGGTTCAACTAATAAAAATCAAAAAACTACATAAAAATAATGTGTTTTTGCGAGATTATGATTCTAAAACTTAGAACCTTGCTCCAAATGCCCCGCATAAGGCCTAATACCACCTTTACTATACTTAATTTGTGATCTACTATGAAAGCAAGCACAAATCTATGATTCGATGCTAATTTTTTCAAAATTAACTTAATTATTTATTAAATTCGATTGTTTTTTGTCGTTATTGAACCAGCTGAGCCACCGATGGCTTGTAAGTGCAGCCCGTTGGGAACCCCAAGAGGAAGGTATGATGAGCACAGTAGCAAGTCTTCCCTCAGTTGTGAAACCAAGGTTGAATCGAACCAGTAGGAGAAAGCCAAACTTCAGAAGGTGATGCTTGCTAGCTTCGTGACACTCCGGACAAGGGCGCCAGATAAACTGATTATCGGCGTGTCTTCTCCCAGCAGCAACGTGAAACCTGCACAACACAAACAAGTACTTTGCTCCCAACTTACGATGAGGTTGTCAATCTCACCGGTTTGCTGTAAACAAAGGATTGAGCGTATCGAGTGGTAAAAGGATAATAGTAATGCAAGTAAAGTAAACAGAGCGAGTAATAGTAAAACGGTAAAGCTATGTAAAGGAAATTGGACCGGGGTCCACAGTTCACTAGTGGTGTCTCTCCATAAGATAAATAAAGCATGCTGGGTAAACAAATTACAGTTGAGCAATTGATAGAGTAAAGATAACGTACATATATCACGAGGATCACTATGAGGCTTACTCTAGGCATTACGACAAAATACATAGACCGCCATCCAACTGCATCTATGACTAAAAATCTACTCGCGGGGAATCGTCTGAGGAGCCCTTGAGTATTAAGTTGCGAACAACAGATAATTGTATTAAGCAAAGTGCGTAATGTAAACAAAGCAAATGTCCTTGGACACAAGAATGTTGTTTTCTCCCTAGTGGCAACAGCACATCTACAACCTTAGAGGTTTTCTGTCACTCCCCCAGATTAAATAGAGGCATGCACCCAACTATCAAGCATAAATACTCCCTCTTGGAGTTACTAGCATCTACTCGGCCAAGATAGCTACTAGCAATGGAAAGCATGCAAGATCATAAACAACATAGAGATAACATAAGATATAATTCATCACATCAACTTAACATAGTACCAATACTCATCGGATCCCAACAAACACAACATGTATGATTACATAAAGATGATCTTGATCATGTAGGGCAGCTCACAAGATCTAAAACATGAAGCACATGGTGGAGAAGACAACCATCTAGCTACTGCTATGGACCCATAGTCCAAGGTAGACTACTCACACATCACTCCGGAGGCGACCATGGTGGTGGAGAAGGCCTCCGGCAGGGTGCCGGGAAGAGCTCCTGGATCCTCCCGATCTCGTTTCGATGACGGTGGTGGCTTGCAGTATGTTTCGAGGAAAAGCGATCCGTCCCTTAGGTTTTTCCCGTCGAGACGACTTTATAGGCGAAGGGGCATCGTCAGGAGGTGGACCAGGCGGCCTCACCATGGGTGGGCGCGGCCAGGGGCTGGGCCGCGCCCCCCTGTGGTGTGGCTGGCCTCTGGCCCCCCTCCGTCTCATCTTTGGTCTTTGCGAAGCTTCGGTAAAAATAGGAGGTTCGGCTTTTGTTTCGTCCAATTCCGAGAATATTTCCTGTGTAAATTTTCTAAAACACAAAAACAGCAGAAAACTGGGAACTGGCACTGTGGCATCTTGTTAATAGGTTAGTTCCAGAAAATGCATAAAAACGCCACGAAGTGTAACAAAACTCAAAGCAAATGGTGTAAGAACAAGCATGGAGCATCAAAAATTATAGATACGTTTGAGACGTATCAAGCATCTCCAAGCTTAACTCCTGCTCGTCCTCGAGTAGGTAAGTGATAACAAAAGAAATTTTTTTGAGGTGACATGCACCATCACAATCTTGATCATCAAAGTAAGCATTGAGTGCTGGGATCAAAGAACTTAAAACATGGGCATAAAAGACATAATCTTGACAATAGAAACTTAGCAACCATGTTATAACATGAAAAGAAACACAAACAAAGGATCATGAATAATGAAACATTAAAAGTCAAACGTGTGTTCAAATCATATGGAAAAACATAGCAAATGGTTTTCAGCTTGTTCTTCATGGAAGAGCAAAACATAAATGCATAGGATACCTTCAAGTTTAAGAGAGCGACTAGATACAAATAATTTAAGAACAAGTGAAACCATAATCATAAATCAATCAATGATAACTTTGGGACAATGCACATTAAACTCAGAATGGCAACTATGCTCTCTTAGACGGTGCAAACAGGTAGAAGGGTGGTGACTCAACATAAAAGTAAAAGAAAGGCCCTTCGCAGAGGGAAGCAGTGATTGCAAGTTTTATAAACCTTCAAAAATTATGGTACTTACTAGCTTTGAGCTCTCATTGCCCGCATCATAGGCATCTTGAATGGTTAAAGTAAATGCAAGAATGTTTATGAGCATATGATTGACAAATCATAAGTTGAAAACCTCGTGTCCCGTGAAGTACGAATACCCAAACCTCATGCTACTCGACTTAGAGTCCCAAGCAAGCTCTTGTCATTGAAAGTATCCACTGTATCATCGAGAACCGCCAACGGGGTACCTCCTTGCCCGATGACATGGAATAAGCCCACATCAAAATGATAGGACAAATAGACAATGAACACCTCGGCATCTCTTTTATTTACTATTGGTATAGCTTTTTATTTTGAGATGCGTCGTCGAATGTCCACTATGGACATGCTGTAAATTTCCACCATGAATGATACATGGCTTAGATTAGTGGCCCAGGCGTTTCTCTAACACGTATACAAACTCCATGATTCCGCAAGATTCCCAACTTATTTCACATCGCGAGTATCCATAAACAAAAGATCACGATATCAACTCAAATAAGAAGTGCAATGTTGAAAGCTTACCACATGACGGCATGGTTTGGCTAATTTCCAACTTACAACTTGCAAGCATAACGTCAACATAAAAGAGCCACAATGTCAAAATTTTAAAAGCGAGAAAAGTAAAGTGTGCCATCAGGTTCGTGAGAGCTTTACTGACTAATTTTCACATAACACCAAAAGAGTTTAATTTGCAGGATAGATAAAAGCAAGTCAAATGTACTTTGGAATAGCAAATTGCTAATAGGTATGTATGGTGGACACATTGGAATAACTTGGTTTTTGGGAGTTGGATGCACGAGTAGAGCTCATACTCAGTACAAAATGAGGGCTAGTAAAAGACTGGGAGCAACCAACTAAGAGAGCAATAACGGCCATAATCATGCATAGCGACAAAGCATCATTAAGAGAAGCATAAAATGGCATCAAAAGTCAAAAACTAAATGATCATAGAGGCTTATGGTGACTTTGTATGAGTCAAATATGTTGTAAGCATGCGCCAAGTCAACCCAAATAAAGCGTCAAGGAGAAAACCAAATTAATGCTTCCAAATAATAAAAACAACGCATGATTTTTTCAAATGCTCATTAAGAAATCTCAGTCATTTGAGATAAGTCATGCTACAGAAAAAATCACTAAGCATACTATCAAAATGGCATCAAGCATGGCATGCAAAAGTCTAAGCCGCAGTCTACACAAGCTCCTTTTTGTACCACTTTTTTGCATGAAACTTTTTCTCTTTTCCAACACCATTCAAATATTTTTGAAAAAAACTATTTTGATGAATACCAACATAGATCAGAGGTCCAAATACACCTTGATGCAAAGATAAAACAAGATCTAAACAAAAATCAAGGCGAAAAACGAAAGCTAAACGCAGTTCTAGAAAAAGAGAACACTCATTGAACGATAAGAGTGAAAAACGGAGTGTTCTTGGCAAATGAAAAGCAAGTAAATCTCCTCCAAAAGAAATTTGTTGAGGTCCAACCATTTATTGCAGCAAACAAAACAAAAGAAAACTGAAAGCAAAAGTAAAGACGCTCCAAGAAAAACACATAGTGCATGAAGCAATAAAAATATAGTGTGTTGAAAGGTGACCTGATTTTTACCGATGAAGAAGGGGTGCCTCAGGGGCATCCCCAAGCTTTGACACTTGTAACTCTTGGATATTTCTTGGGGTGACATGGGCATCCCCAATCTTGAGCTTTTGTCCATTCTTCACCTCATCTCATCATTCTCCAATCCCTACACTTGAAAACTCCCTTCATACAAAACTTCACACAATTCTATTAGCAACGTTAGCATAAACATAATAATGAATCAACCCTTTTTGGTTCAGGTTTCAACTCAAAAACACCACATATAAATCATATACTACTGTAGCAACTTTCCCAAAAGTTCCTTGATTAAAAGAACTCAAAAAGAAAGCGATCGAGAGGCAAACACAAATAGTGGCAGAAATCTGTCAAAACAGAACAGCTGACAAAGGTCGATTTTTTCGAGGACCTCCTGTTAATCAAATAAAAAAATACAAAACTAATGAAAGTTTTTATATAACCTGGGGCATATGCACAACAAATCGCAGGTCAAAAAGATAATTTGAGAATTTTCACGAATTTTTACAGTGCAGCACCGAAATCTGTTTCAGGACAGCAACTTCCCCAAATCTTACCTCCCTCAAATTAGAGGTTTTTCTTGGCACAACAACAAAATAAAAAAGATAAGGAGCGGTTATTACAGTAGTAATAACTTCCAAGACTCAAATAAAAGAAACAGAACTGAAAAGAAAACAATGGGTTATCTCCCAAGAGTGCTTTTCTTTAACGCCTTTGAGCTAGGCGCAGAAAGGTGCTAATCAAGTAATATTGAGCGATGAAGCATCAAGTTCATAATTTGCTCTAAGAATAGAGTCAAAAATTAATTTCTTCCTCCTTCTAGGGAAGTGTTCCATACCTTTCTTGAGTGGAAATTGATATTTGATGGTGCCTTCCTTCATATCAATGATGGCACCTACAGTTCGAAGAAAAGGTCTTCCCAAAATAATAGGACATGAAGCATTGCATTCAACATCCATAACAAGAAAATCAATGGGAACAAGGTTATTGTTAACCATAATAAGAACATCATTAATCCTTCCCAAAGGTTTCTTCTTAGCAACATCAGCAAGAGGAACATCAAAATAACACTTTTCAAGCGGTGGTAAACCAAGCACATCATAAATCTTTCTAGGCATAACAGAAATACTAGCACCTAGATCACATAAAGCATGGCAATCAAAACGATTAACATGCATATCAATGATGGGCTCCCAACCATCTTCTAACTTCTTGGGAATAGAAGCTTTTTACTTCAACTTTTCCTCCCTAATTTTCATGAGAGCATTTGTAATATGATTTGTAAAAGCAATATTCAAGGAACTAGCATTAGGACTCAAAGCAAGCTTTTGCAAGAACAAAATAACTTCAGATATATTGCAGCCATCAACATCAAAATCATTAAAAGAAATAGAGCTATCTTCTCCTATACTCCGACAAATTTCAACACTCTTTTGAGAAAAAGTTTTTGCAGTTTTGGGCTTTTTAACACAAGGAGTAGGAGTTTTCTCTACACCAATCAAAGTAAGAGGATTGCTAGCATTTGGAACAACATCATTAGAGGTAGTAATAGTACATACCTTCATCTTTCTAGCCATCTCATCTTCTCTTTCCCACCTGGCATGCAATTCTGCTAACATCCTAACATTTTCATTAATCTTAACTTGAATAGCATTAGTAGCAGCAAAAGTATTATTTTACTTCACATCATTAGGCAAAACTTTTAGTTTCATAATTTCAACATCAAGAGCAAGGCTATCAACTTTAGAAGTAAGAGTATCAATTTTACCCAACTTTTCCTCAACGGACTTGTTAAAAACAGTTTGCTTACCGATAAAGTCTTTGAGCATGACTTCAAGCTCAGAGGGCGCGCCCCTAGTGTTGTTGGAGGAATTACCATAAGAGTTACCATAACCATTACCATTGGTAGAAGGGTACGGCCTATAATTGTTGCTAGCAAAATTGTTCCTATAAGCACTATTGTTGAAATTATTATTTCTAATGAAGTTTACATCAATATGCTCTTCTTGAGCAACCAAAGAGGCCAAAGGAACATTATTAGGATCAACATGAGCTCTATCATTAGAAAGCATAAGCATAATAGCATCAATCTTATCACTCAAGGAAGAGGTTGCCTCAACAGAATTTACCTTCTTAACTTGTGGAGCTCTGATATGTCTCAAATGTATCTATAATTTTTTATGCTCCATGCTTGTTCTTACACCATTTGCTTAGTGTTTTGTTACACTTCGTGGTATTTTTATGCATTTTCTGGAACTAACCTATTAACAAGATACCACAGTGCCAGTTCCCTGTTTTCTGCTGTTTTTGTATTTCAGAAAAGTTACACAAGAAATATTCTCGGAATTGGACGAAACAAAAGCCGAACCTCCTAATATTTACCGAAGCTTCCAGAAGTCCGAAGAGGAGATGGAGGGGGCCACAGGCCGGCCACACCATAGGGCGGCGCGACCAGCCCCTGGCCTGCGCCCCCTATGGGTGAGGCCGCCCTAGTCCACTTCTGACGCTGCCCCTTCGCCTATAAAGACCTCCCGATGGGAAAAACCTAAACACCCGATCCATTTTCCAGAAACACAACGCGATCCGCCACCGTCGTCGACCCGAGATCGGGAGGGTCCAGAAGCTCTTCCCGGCACCCTGCCGGAGAGGGGAATCGCCACCGGAGGTCTTCTTCATCGCCATGCTTGCCTCCGGCGCGATGAGTGAGTAGTCTATCTTGGACTATGGGTCCATAGTAGTAGCTAGATGGTTGTCTTCTCCACCATGTGCTTCATGTTTAGATCTCGTGAGCTGCCTTACATGATCGAGATCATCTTTATGTAATTCTACATGTTGTGTTTGTTGGGATCCGATGAATATTGGTGTTATGTTAAGTTGATGTGCTGAATATTATCTTATGTTATCTCTATGTTGTTTATGATCTTGCATGCTCTCCATTGTTAGTAGCTATCTTGGCCAAGTAGATACTAGTGACTCCAAGAGGGGGTATTTATGCTCGATAGTTGGGTTCATGACTCTATTTAATCTGGGGGAGTGACAAAAACCTCTAAGGTTGTAGATGTGCTGTTGCCACTAGGGAGAAAACAACACTCTTGTGTCCAAGGACATTTGCTTTGTTTACATTACACACTTTGCTTAATGCAGTTATCTGTTGTTCGCAACTTAATACTCAAGGGGTCCTTGCATGATTCCCCGCGAGTGGATTATTAGTCATAGATGCAGTTGGATGGCGGTCTATGTATCTTGTTGTAATGCCCAGAGTAAATCTCATAGTGATCCTCGTGACATATGCACGTTATCTTTATTCTATCAATTGCCCAACTGTAATTTGTTTACCCAACATGTTGTTATTTATCTTATGGAGAGACACCACTAGTGAACTGTGGACCCCGATCCATTACATTGCTATTACTGTTTACTTTTACTCGCACTGTTTACTTTCTCGCATTCTACTATTGCTTTCCACTCGATACACTCAATCCTTTGTTTACAGCAAACCGGTGAGATTGACAACCTCATCGTAAGTTGGGAGCAAAGTTCTTGGTTGTGTTGTGTGCAGGTTCCACGTTGCTGCTGGTGCAAAGCAAAGCCCTGGACGAGGCGCCTTATAAATTGTCCGGAGCTGTCGCGAAGCTAGCAGACATCACCTTCTGAAGTTTGGCTTTTTCCTACTGGTTCGATAAACCTCGGTTTCTTACTGAGGGAAGACTTGCTACTGTGCTCATCATACCTTCCTCTTGGGGTTCCCAACTGGGTGCGTCAAATTGGCACCATCAAACAAGCAATCAAGTTTTCTGGCGCCGTTGTCAGAGAACGAAGAAGAATAATCTCCCTCGTCAACTGGGCGCAGTCAACAAGTTTTCTGGCACCGTTGCTGGGGAAAAAGAAGATTTCTGCAAGGGGGGTTTCGCACGCACATTCTTTACTTTGTTTTAGTTTTGCTTTACTTTATTTTTGCTTGCATCGTTTTATCAAAAACACACAAAAATTAGTTTCCTTTATAGTTGTTTATTATGTCTAGTTTAGTTGCTGCTACTATGTCGCCCGAGGAAATGATCTTCACTTTCAAACAAAAGAGTGAGGAAAGTTTCAAAGAAGCTTGGTCTAGAATTTATGATTGGCATGTGAAAGGACACAGATGTCGCCTAGAGGGGGGGTGAATAGGCAATTTAAAACTTTTACGAAAGGCTTGAACAAATGCGGAAATAAACTAGCGTTTAATTTGTCAAGCTTACAAAACCTAAATAGACTAGGCTCACCTATGTGCACCAACAACTTATGCTAAGCAAGACAAGTAGCAAGGTGATAGCAAGATATATAACTTCAAGCACGATGGCTATCACAAATGTAAAGTGCATAAGTAGTGGAGCTCGGATAAGAGTTACCGAGGCACGAAGGAGACGAAGATGTATCCCGAAGTTCACTTCCAAGGAAGCTAGTCTCCGTTGGAGAGGTGTGGCGGCTTAATGCACTCCGAACGCCACAAAGGCCTCACCTTGAGATGTGGTAGCACAATGCTCACCAAATGCCACAAAGGCTCACCTCAAGATGCGGAGGCACGCTACACACCAAATGCCACAAAGGCTCACCTTATTCTCCTCGCGCCCTCGCACAAAGCAAGATGCCACGATCCACTATGGGACACTTGAGGGCGGTCACCGAACCCGTACAAGCTTGGGGCAATCTCCACAACTTAATTGGAGGCTCCCAAGAATCGCCACAAAGGCACCACAAAGGTTGGGGAAACTCCACAACTTAATTGGAGGCCCCAAGTATATGCCACAAAGGCCACTAAGCCGTCTAGGGTTCCAAGAACCCAAGAGTAATAAGCTCACAACTTCCACTTATCGAATCTCCGAGGAGAACTCAAACCGATGCACCAAATGCAATGGCAAGAGCACACAAAGTGCTCAAATCCTTCTCACTCAAATCCTACCAAAGCAACTAATGCTATGGAGAGATATGAGAGGAAGAACAAAGGAAATCCACAAAGAACTCCAAGATCTAGATCCAATAGGTTCCCCTCACTTAGAGGAGAAAGTGATTGGTGGAAATGTAGATCTAGATCTCCTCTCTCTTTTCCCTCAAGAAGATGCAAGAATCATTGGAGGGATTGAGAGATAGAGCAAAGCTTCAAGGTCAACAATGGAGGAGAGAGAGAATGAAGTCAGCTCAGCCCAAGGAGGAAGAAGGGGGCCTTTTATAGGCCCCCCACGAAAACTAGCCGTTGCTGGGCACTTACCCCGGAGTCTCCGGCCTTTGGAGGGCGGAGACTCTGGGCAGGGGCTAAAAAGCCTCCGCCCCCATCTCTGCGCTGAGCGACACCTCGAGATTTTGAGGTCCGGAGACTTGGGCCGGAGTCTCCGGTCCCTAGGGGCCGGAGTCTTTGGCCAGGAAAAGTACCCGGAGGTTCCGGGCCAAATCTCCGGACGAAAAACAGCGAAAACACATTTTGGGCCGGAGTCTCCGGCCCTACGAGGCCGGAGTCTCCGCCCCTGGAAAAGGCAAAAACAGCTGAAACCAAAACGACCATAACTTGAGCGTCCGGACTCCGTTTTTGATGATCTTGAGCTCGTTGGAATCACAACAACGAGCTCTATAAGAATATGCATAGAAACATCATAGTCCAACAAGTGAGGATAAAACCAAATGATGAGAGGTTTGACCTCTCTTCAAAGACGAACCGGTAAAACCTCCAAACACCAAAAACTCAATAAGTGTTTCATGCAAAATCCGTTTTTGATGAGCTAGAGCTTGTCATGGAAATAACCACAAGCTCTAGAACCTCACATGGATAAAAGCCAAATAAGAACCAAGAAAGATGATGCCAAGAATGCAAAGGTTTGAGCTCTCTTCGAATGATGCGATTAAGTTACTCACTCGAGAGCCCCTCTTGATAGTACGGCTACCAATCCTATAACCCGGTCCCTCAACTAACATCATGAGACCGATAAGAAAGAAACCCTATCAATATCATACCTTTGCCTTGAGCAAAATCCACTTGATCTAGATGATGACCGTCTTGTCTTCCTCAAGTTGGAACACCTTTCTTGATCTTGCTTGCTTGGTGAAGTCTTGCGAATTGCTCCCCCATACACCACTATGGGAAAGACTCTCTTTAAGCATATCTTCACTCATCCATGATCACAATATATATGGCAAGTTTCAAGCATATGATCTCTTCTAGATTCCATCTTGAACTTGCGCTTTGGCTTGATCAATTCTTGAATCAACTCTTCTTTCTCCACAATGATGGTGTCTTGAAGATTCACATGAGAGCTCACTCAATCTTATTCTTCAAGACACACTTGATATAGGCTCAACTCTCTTATGACCGACTTTAGATCACTCCTTGAATAACACCTTAGTCATCACAAAACCTTCTTTATTTCCATCTTCATACAACCTTGAAACCAACAAATGGTTCAAGCATTGTCTATGGACAAGTCCTACAAATATAACTCAATGCAACCATTAGTCCATAGGGATTGTCATTAATTACCAAAACCACACATGGGGGCTCCATGCTCTTTCAATCTCCCCCATTTTGGTAATTGATGACAATCTCTTTGAGAGGGTTTATATAATGAATTTAAGGAACCAAAATGGTTGCACTAACATCAAATACTACAAAAGTATGTGATGTTAGTAAAACCACCATATATAGAGCAAACTCCCCCACAATCTATGCACGTGTAAATGATCTTGATTTCATTGCATATATTGCCAACCAAGGTTGTTGGTGGAGTTTCCTCTATATACTCAATCTTATTCTTCAATCTTATTCTTCAAGACACACTTGATATAGGCTCAACTCTCTTATGACCGACTTTAGATCACTCCTTGAATAACACCTTGGTCATCACAAAACCTTCTTTATTTCCATCTTCATACAACCTTGAAACCAACAAATGGTTCAAGCATTGTCTATGGACAAGTCCTACAAATATAACTCAATGCAACCATTAGTCCATAGGGATTGTCATTAATTACCAAAACCACACATGGGGGCTCCATGCTCTTTCAATCTCCCCCATTTTGGTAATTGATGACAATCTCTTTGAGAGGGTTTATATAATGAATTTAAGGAACCAAAATGGTTGCACTAACATCAAATACTACAAAAGTATGTGATGTTAGTAAAACCACCATATATAGAGCAAACTCCCCCACAATCTATGCACGTGTAAATGATCTTGATTTCATTGCATATATTGCCAACCAAGGTTGTTGGTGGAGTTTCCTCTATATACTCAACCATGCAAAGCATGAAAGGCAAATGCTTAAGAACAAAACCAAAGCATAAAACCCAATTCCCTTTAAACCCTCGAAACTTCTCCCCCATTGGCACCAATTGCCAAAATGGGCGAAAAAACTTAGAAGGCCAATATAGTGAGAGTTCCTCCATAATTTGTGCATAAACCAAAAGTATAATTGAAAACATATGCACATATCCAAATATGAAAACTCGGAGGAAATCATCCTATATTGAGGATCAAAGATTGCAAATAAAATAAGATCACATGGTGGACAAACTTCAACAAATGAAGAGAGCAATCAATCGATCCAAAGAACAAATTGAATAAAGATATTATGATAAGACCAAAAGGGTGCTCTAAATAATATGAGGAAGCTCCCCAAGGTTTGTGCACAAAATATTCTATTTGAATTAAAGTATAAGGTGCACAAACATGGAATCATCACTCCCTCAATATTATTCAAAACAAAATGATACCAAGTGAAGTCAAATACTATGATAACCGCAAAATGGTGCTTTAAATGAAATGAGGAAGCTCCCCAAGGTACGTGCAAAAAAATGGAATGTTTGCATTTGAATACAATTTGCACAACATGGAATCCTCACTCCCTCAATAACATTTAAAACGCAACCATTTGCAAGAGATCATAGAGAAGAAATTAAGCTTAACACTTGCATCAAACAAATGGTTGAGCAACAAGCAAGGGACAACATATTAAAAGGCTCAACCAAAGGAATGTGAGAAATGAATGACAAAGCATATTATAAGACTAATACAAGGATAAGCATAGAGCATCCACATAGTCTTCAATATAGAAATTGCTTAGCATTCCATCCCAACACATAAGGTTCAAATAAGATATCAAATAAGGAGATATCATCTCTCATGTGTATAAGTTTCTAAGTAGACAACATCACAAAGATAATTATCACAAAGAAACATGTACACACAAAATAGATACTAAGAATAGAACATGATATCCAAAATGAAGTCATTAAATATACCAATGAGAATTTTTGCTTTTAAAGCACGGCCAAAGGCTCAAATTTTCTTATTGTATATTAAAGAACTTCAACCACAAACAAGTCAAAGACATCACAAATATCAACAAGGGAAAGAAGATAGTTGGGATGCTTTGAGAAAAGCAACAAGTATCACAAAGATGGATACCAAAAGAAAGTACTAAATTTACACTTTCAACCATATTGCACATGTGAGAAACTTGAGGAATTGATATGCAATAAAATTGCTAAATTGACATTTATGGGATAGGAGAATCACGAGCATGATTTTATATGTTCCCAATAATATGCACGCATCTCAAATTACTCACAATTGCAATAAAGAGGTTTCATTAAGACCTTTGCAAGAAGCACAACATTTGCAAATAAAGATATTCCATGCCCTGAAACAACCTACACAAGGTTGGATACTAGAAAAGTATGCATGAAGAAGATACTTGTTACCGAGATATCAATGGTAGGATCTAGTAGATAGGAGTCCTTCAATAATCCTAGCTTGCCTCAAATTATCATTTAGTCACCACTTCATCCTTATTATTGAGACAAGCACCAATATATCTCCATGTACCTAAAAACAAAGTTCAAGTACAAGATGGTCCCCAAACTCATTGGGTCCAAAGTAGTTAGAGAAACTACAACATATAGGACAAACTCCACATAAATATGTGCATATATAAATGAAATTGAATTTCATGCACATCTTAGCCGATTTAGGATTTGATGGAGCTTCTCCTATATATTAGATCAAAGAAAGCAAAAGCATGTCATACAATATACATTTAGTAAATATGCATGCACAAGACTTTCAAGAGCCAAAGGAGATACAATTTGGACAAAACACCAAGAAGGACAAGCGAGCACACGAAATTGTGAAGCTACAAAAGGTTGTCCAAATTATATCAAAGAATCAAATCAACACAAGATTGACTCCAAAGTTCAACTAGTGAACTAAGCAAAAGCCAATGAGCATAAAGGATAACTAAAACACACATGCTCAAAGACATATCTCATTTTAAGAGTGAAAAACAAATTACAAGGAATGAGATAAGCAACTCCCAAAGAGAGCAAGGTTCCAACAACAAACCAAACTCTCCACACTTTTTATGATGGCACACTAAGTGCCAAAAAGAAAAGATTTGACTTCCAACAATAATCAAAACCAATTGAAATAAGCACAAGAGTGTGTTATAACAAATATAGGAGAGCTCCCCCAAGATTAGTGCATTATTTATGATTTTGCATTTGAATACAAGATGCACACAAATGGGATCATCACATCTACCTACATAGAAATAACACAAAATAAGTTCAACAAAATCAAATGGAATCACAAAAGTCAAGAAAGACAATGGGAGTTAAAGCAAATACATTTCTTGGCGAGAGATAAGGCAATTAAAAGCAATAACCAAAGTGAAGATGATCAATATAAAAAATACCACATGATAGATTACCAATTTTCCAAGGAGAAGAGGTATATGGAGTTATTTCTGGTGGTAGTTTACACATAAATCCAAGATCATCTTCACAACAAATGAGCATATGAAAAAGGATAAGAATTAAGCACCATGCCAAACAAAGATATTCTTGATAGACTCAAATAGTTAAACAATCACGCAAAGCAATGATTAGGATAGCTTGAAGCAAATGGTTTTCCAACTTTGATGTAGTATTCCACATTTTAGGAAATCCCTATCAAGAAAGTATCTCACAAACAAGATCCAAAACAAGAGCAATAAACAATTTGGCAAATTGGAACTTGTTCGAGAAAACATGCCACATGGAAGCAAGATAATTTACAATATCAACACTATGTGACACAACCTCAAATATACACATTTCATGGATTTGTAATATGCACAAAGCACAATACTCCCCCATAATGTGATAAAACCAATTTTCAAATAAGTTGTTAAAGTCAATTTCCATAGGGCTCGGAAATTCCGAGGGGGACCGGAGTCTCCGGGGTTGAACCACTGGAGTCTCCGGAGTAGAACCACCGGAGTCTCCGGGGTAGAACCAACGGAGTCTCCAAACCTAGAAAATTAAACTTTACCAACAAGAGGCAAATAGAATCCAACAAGATGATTAATGGACATTATAGAATTTGAATTTCTCATGAAAATGACATACCACATAGAGACTAGATAATCTTTAAATATCAACACTAAGTGGTATTCCTCATGTACACACATTTTTAGGATTGTGAAGTGCCAAAGCATATCACTCCCCCAAAATGGGATGGTCCATTAATCACTCCCAAGAGCCAAGAAGATAGATCAAGATGCAATAGGCTCAACAGTAACAACCATACATGGTGTGCAACCAACATGCACATAATTGATTACTCAAAATAAAGCAAGTAGGGAGCACAACATATACAAACACATGCAAGATATAAAACCAAACACATGCAAAGGGGCGAGTAACTTTCAATGTAGATAAGTTGAATACATGTTACCGCAAGGAGGAACAATGGATATATGATAGAAATAAGATAATCCAATTGACTTGACTTGAGACAATATAATTAATGAAGATCCCTTAATTCTTCATGATATAGCCAAGTCTCCAATGCCCTCCATTAGACACCTATTGATCAAGTTTTGGCTTGTTGGTCCCCAACCAAGTTGGGTCCTAAGAGGTTAGTCACAATAGGTTTGGCAACCCAAATGGTTCTTTTCTTGACACCACTTTGAGTACCAACAAATTTGGCAAACACATTTCCAACCTTATCCTTGCAAAGTGAATAAGCATCATTGATTATGATAGGGTTGGATGAGTTACCAATAGAGCAAGTAGAAGAAAGGTGACCCTTCTCACGGCATATGTAGCAAGATCTTATCTTTCCTTTCTTCTCATTTGATTTCTCCACAATGGGAGCATTGGGTTGATTCTTCTTATGAGGAAGCTTTTCTTCATCTTGAGGAAGGACTTGAGTTTGAGCTTGAGGCCGCTTCCCTTGTTGCTTCTCACTTAGATGCTTCTTCTTCAATGGGCAAGACCTAACATGATGCCCTTCAATTTTGCACTTGAAGCAAACAATCTTGGCCGGATCCTTGACTTGCTCTTGGCCCTTCTTCTTCTTGAAGAGTTTGGACTTCTTCTTATTGTTGGAGATAAATCCAAGTCCACTCTTGTCATTGGGGGATTTTTGTGCACTCAACATCTTGTCAAGTTTGGACTTCCCTTCATGACTTTTTACCAAGTCTTTCTTCAACAAAGTGACTTGGGCCTCGAGCTCTTTAATTTCCTCTACATGGTTAGTTACAACACAAGTACTAGAGGAAGTAGAAGCTATATTGTTAGAGCAACAAGGCAAGGAGAGTAATTCATCACAAGATGTAGCAATAGTATGAGTGGATGAATTACAAGGACTAGCACATGGCAATATAGCATTTTGGGAAGTAGTGCTAGTGACCACATGAGGTTCACAAGATGTTACCTTTGTAGACATATCCTCATAAGCTAACTTTAGGCGAGCATGGGACACTAGAAGATCCTTATTAGAGCTAGATAGCTTTTCATGACTTTCTTCCAATATCCCATACTTGCTAGTTAGCAACTCAAGTTGAGCCCTTAGCTCAACATTCTCCTTCAAGATAGATGCCTCACAAGAAGTAGAGTTAGTAGCACAAGCATCATGATTAACCGAAAGAGGAGAAGGCAACTTGGAACACTCTTTTAAATAAGAAGCTTTTAGTTGCTCATGTGACTCGGTGAGTTTGGTGAGCACACTCTCAATGTCCCTAGAGCCATTTTTGAGGTGCTCAACATCCTCAAGAAGTTTAGCATTAACAAAAACAAGCTTATCATTTTTTAATTTTAAATCATTTGCCACCTCAAGAGCTCTATCATGGGTTTCCTTTACTCTAGACAATTCTAGAGAAAAATTCTCCTCAAGAGCTTCGTTGGTGCATTGTTCTTTTAAAAGAGTCTTTTTAAAATCATTGGCAAGACTATGAAGATTCTCAATAGTTTCTTCTTGCTCTTCGTCATGAGATTGAAGCTCAACAATAATTTTCTGGCTCTCAATAGCAGCAACCAAAATATGAACGAAGTTAGAGCAAGCAATTTTGTTCTTACCAATAGCATGAAAGACTATTTCTCCCTTCTTTTTTAAAGAGGCAACATAATCATCCTCTTCTTCATGATCACTAGATATAGTGGGTTCCAAAGAAGGAGTTACCTTTGAATCCCTAGCCATAAGACATATGTGGGAACCGAGAGATGATGATGAGGATGAATTACTTGAAACTCCTATCAAAACTTTGTCTTGGCCAATAGAATCTCCGGTTTCCTCTACATTGTTAGCCACACAAAGACTAGAGGAAATAGAGGCATTTTTATCATGGCCACTAGACAGAGCAAGCATATCATCATGAGATTTATTTAAGCAACTTACACATGATATGCAAGGACTAACACAAGCATGTAAAGCATTTATGGTGCTAGAAGTGTTAAAGTCCAAAGATGAAGCATTGCAATGAGATCGAGATGAATGATTATCAAAAGTAAGCTCACTATCAACATTGCAATTTCCATCACCACTCACCATGTCATTACCTTGTGTCTTGCCACACATCGGTGAAGTGGAAGAAAGTTCATCACGGCCGGAAGTGGAAGGAATACACTCATCCTCAATAAACTTGGACACATCATATTTTTCTTGAAGCTTTGTCCATAACTCATGAGCATTCCGAAAAGGCATAATGGACGTCACAACTACAATGCTCACAACATTGGATAAGACATTAATAGCTTGAGCATTGAGATAAGAGTTCTTCTCATCCTCTAAAGATAGATTTGTGGGATCCTTAGGAGGAGAAAAACCCATATCTACAATTCGCTCTATATTTGGGTCCATGACCCGAAAATGATTAAGCATGCGAATTCTCCAAGTATCATAATTTGTGCCATCGAATATAAAAGTGTCATTGTGTACTAATCCCCTAGCCGACATCTTTGCGCTCAAGGCGGTGAAGCCTAAAATGAGAGACCTAGCTCTGATACCAATTGAAAGGACACAGATGTCGCCTAGAGGGGGGGGTGAATAGGCGATTTAAAACTTTTACGAAAGGCTTGAACAAATGCGGAAATAAACTAGCGTTTAATTTGTCAAGCTTACAAAACCTAAATAGACTAGGCTCACCTATGTGCACCAACAACTTATGCTAAGCAAGACAAGTAGCAAGGTGATAGCAAGATATATAACTTCAAGCACGATGGCTATCACAAATGTAAAGTGCATAAGTAGTGGAGCTCGGATAAGAGTTACCGAGGCACGAAGGAGACGAAGATGTATCCCGAAGTTCACTTCCAAGGAAGCTAGTCTCCGTTGGAGAGGTGTGGCGGCTTAATGCACTCCGAACGCCACAAAGGCCTCACCTTGAGATGTGGTAGCACAATGCTCACCAAATGCCACAAAGGCTCACCTCAAGATGCGGAGGCACGCTACACACCAAATGCCACAAAGGCTCACCTTATTCTCCTCGCGCCCTCGCACAAAGCAAGATGCCACGATCCACTATGGGACACTTGAGGGCGGTCACCGAACCCGTACAAGCTTGGGGCAATCTCCACAACTTAATTGGAGGCTCCCAAGAATCGCCACAAAGGCACCACAAAGGTTGGGGAAACTCCACAACTTAATTGGAGGCCCCAAGTATATGCCACAAAGGCCACTAAGCCGTCTAGGGTTCCAAGAACCCAAGAGTAGGGTTCTTGGAACCCTAGACGGCTTAGTGGCCTTTGTGGCATATACTTGGGGCCTCCAATTAAGTTGTGGAGTTTCCCCAACCTTTGTGGTGCCTTTGTGGCGATTCTTGGGGCAATCTCCACAACTTAATTGGAGGCTCCCAAGAATCGCCACAAAGGCACCACAAAGGTTGGGGAAACTCCACAACTTAATTGGAGGCCCCAAGTATATGCCACAAAGGCCACTAAGCCGTCTAGGGTTCCAAGAACCCAAGAGTAATAAGCTCACAACTTCCACTTATCGAATCTCCGAGGAGAACTCAAACCGATGCACCAAATGCAATGGCAAGAGCACACAAAGTGCTCAAATCCTTCTCACTCAAATCCTACCAAAGCAACTAATGCTATGGAGAGATATGAGAGGAAGAACAAAGGAAATCCACAAAGAACTCCAAGATCTAGATCCAATAGGTTCCCCTCACTTAGAGGAGAAAGTGATTGGTGGAAATGTAGATCTAGATCTCCTCTCTCTTTTCCCTCAAGAAGATGCAAGAATCATTGGAGGGATTGAGAGATAGAGCAAAGCTTCAAGGTCAACAATGGAGGAGAGAGAGAATGAAGTCAGCTCAGCCCAAGGAGGAAGAAGGGGGCCTTTTATAGGTCCCCACGAAAACTAGCCGTTGCTGGGCACTTACCCCGGAGTCTCCGGCCTTTGGAGGGCGGAGACTCCGGGCAGGGGCTAAAAAGCCTCCGCCCCCATCTCTGCGCTGAGCGACACCTCGAGATTTTGAGGTCCGGAGACTTGGGCCGGAGTCTCCGGTCCCTAGGGGCCGGAGTCTTTGGCCAGGAAAAGTACCCGGAGGTTCCGGGCCAAATCTCCGGACGAAAAACTGCGAAAACACATTTTGGGCCGGAGTCTCCGGCCCTACGAGGCCGGAGTCTCCGCCCCTGGAAAAGGCAGAAACAGCTGAAACCAAAACGACCATAACTTGAGCGTCCGGACTCCGTTTTTGATGATCTTGAGCTCGTTGGAATCACAACAACGAGCTCTATAAGAATATGCATAGAAACATCATAGTCCAACAAGTGAGGATAAAACCAAATGATGAGAGGTTTGACCTCTCTTCAAAGACGAACCGGTAAAACCTCCAAACACCAAAAACTCAATAAGTGTTTCATGCAAAATCCGTTTTTGATGAGCTAGAGCTTGTCATGGAAATAACCACAAGCTCTAGAACCTCACATGGATAAAAGCCAAATAAGAACCAAGAAAGATGATGTCAAGAATGCAAAGGTTTGAGCTCTCTTCGAATGATGCGATTAAGTTACTCACTCGAGAGCCCCTCTTGATAGTACGGCTACCAATCCTATAACCCGGTCCCTCAACTAACATCATGAGACCGATAAGAAAGAAACCCTATCAATATCATACCTTTGCCTTGAGCAAAATCCACTTGATCTAGATGATGACCGTCTTGTCTTCCTCAAGTTGGAACACCTTTCTTGATCTTGCTTGCTTGGTGAAGTCTTGCGAATTGCTCCCCCATACACCACTATGGGAAAGACTCTCTTTAAGCATATCTTCACTCATCCATGATCACAATATATATGGCAAGTTTCAAGCATATGATCTCTTCTAGATTCCATCTTGAACTTGCGCTTTGGCTTGATCAATTCTTGAATCAACTCTTCTTTCTCCACAATGATGGTGTCTTGAAGATTCACATGAGAGCTCACTCAATCTTATTCTTCAAGACACACTTGATATAGGCTCAACTCTCTTATGACCGACTTTAGATCACTCCTTGAATAACACATTGGTCATCACAAAACCTTCTTTATTTCCATCTTCATACAACCTTGAAACCAACAAATGGTTCAAGCATTGTCTATGGACAAGTCCTACAAATATAACTCAATGCAACCATTAGTCCATAGGGATTGTCATTAATTACCAAAACCACACATGGGGGCTCCATGCTCTTTCAGCATGGAAAAACTGAACCGAAAATGACTTTGAGTTTGCTTCTTAGTTGCTTTTACTTTGGACTTGCTCTTCGTTATAGATATGCTTTGGATGCTACAGCAGAAGGAGATTTCCTTCATTGTGATGGAGATCGAGATTTCAATATTATAAAAAAGTTGATTACAATTTATAGCATGCCAACTGATTTTGATTCCTCTCTTGTGAGCATTTTTAATAGACTTAATACTCTTGAGACTCGCACTTCTTGTTTTGGGTAATTGCTATAGTACTTTGCACGAGCATTTTGATTATGTGCCAACAAATTCTGAACCATAAAGTTGGTTCCCTACGGTGAAAATCCCCATTAGTGGTGAAACTTTGCATGCTGGTTGTGATATTATGTCTGAATTTTGTCTTATGCCAAAAGATGTTTATGAATCTTTGAGTCTTTGGAAACTTTCTGAGGGGGGAGAAGAAATTTCTCTTACTAATAATGCCACTATATTTCCCGTTGGAATAGCTGAAGGAGTTTATACAAAAGTCCTAGGAAGAATGGTATCTACTGATTATCTTGTTATTAAATGTATAGGAAAAGGACAAATCACGCTTCGAAGGTCTCTACTGAAGCTCCTGGGCGCCGTTATAGATGTGGGAAAAGGCAATATAAGATTCATCTCTAAACCTTGCAATAGTCACGTCTTTCCTAGAGTCAAGAGCAAAGGTAAGAAAGGAAGACGTAAGGCATCCGTTGATCCTAATGCTTCATCACTTGATATTACTTGATTTGCACTTTCTACGCCTAGCTCAAAGGCGTTAAAGAAAAGCACTCTTGGGAGATAACCCATTGTTTTACTTTCAGTTCTTTTTATTTTATTTGAGTCTTGGAAGATATTACTACTGTAATAACCGCTCCTTATCCTTTTTATTTCGTTGTTGTGCCAAGAGAAACCTCTAATTTGAGTGAGGTAAGATTTGGGGATGTTGCTGTCCTGAAACAGATTTCGGTGCTGCACCGTAAAAATTCGTGAAAATTCTCAGAATATCTTTTTGACCTGCTATTTCTTGTGCATATGCCCCAGGTTATATCCAAACTTTCATTAGTTCACATTTTTTGATTTGAGCAACATAAAACCCTCGAAAAAATCAACCTTTGTCAGCTGTTCTGTTTTGATAGATTTCTGCCACTATTTGTGTTTGCCTCTCGATCGCTTTCTTTTTTAGTTCTTTTGATCACGGAACTTTTGGGGAAGTTGCTACAGTAGTATATGCTTTATATGTGGTGGTTTTGAGTTGAAATCTGGAACCAAAAGGGTTGATTCATTATTATGCTTACACTAATGTTGCTAATAGAATTGTGTTGAGTTTTGTATGAAGGAAGTTTTCAAGTGTAGGGATTGGAGAATGATGAGATGAGTTGAAGAATGGACAAAATATCAAGCTTGGGGATGCCCATGTCACCCCAAGAAATATCTAAGAGGGACAAGTATCAAAGCTTGGGGATGCCCCCGAGGCACCCCTTCTTCATCGTCAAAAATTAGGTCACCTTTCAAAACACTATATTTTTATTGCTTCATGCACTATGCGTTTTCCTTGGAGCATCTTTACTTTAGTTTTCAGTTTTATTTTGTTTTGTTTGCTGAAATAAATGGTTGGACCCCAACAAATTTCGTTTGGAGGAGATTTACTTGCTTTTCATTTGCCAAGAACACTCCGTTTTTCACTCTTATTGTTCAACGAGTGTTCTCTTTTTTTAGAACTACGTTTAGCTTTCATTTTTTGCCTTGATTTTTGTTCAGATCTTGTTTTATCTTTATATCAAGGTGTATTTTGACCTCTGATCTATGTTGGTATTCATCAAAAGAGTTATTTCAAAAAGGTTCAAATGGTGTTGAAAAAGAGAAAAAGTTTCATGCAAAAAGGTGGTACAAAAAGGAGCTTGTTTAGACTGCGGCTTAGACTTTTTCATGTCGTGCTTGATGTCGTTTTGATAGTATGCTTAGTGTTTTGCTGTAGCATGACTTTTCTCAAATGACTGAGATTGCTTAATGAGCCTTTGAAAAAATCATGCGTTGTTTTTATTATTTGGAAGCATTAATTTGGTTTTCTCCTTGATGCTTTATTTGGGTTGACTTGACGCATGCTTACAACATGTTTGACTCATACAAAGTCGCCATAAGCCTCTATGATCATTTAGTTTTTGACTTTTGATGCCATTTTATGCTTCTCTTAATGATGTTTTGTCGCTATGCATGATTATGGCCGTTATTGCTCTCTTAGTTGGTCGCTTCCAGTCTTTTGTTAGCCCTCATTTTGTACTGAGTATGAGCTCTACTCGTGCATCCAACTCCCAAAAACCAAGTTATTCCAATGTGTCCACCATACATACCTATTAGCAATTTGCTATTCCAAAGTACATTTCACTTGCTGACAAGGGTATAGATAATAGAGCCCGTTAGTTGAGTACCCCTGAGGCCCGTTAAGCTAGGCCCAATTGTAATACTAGTCGAAATACGAGTTCATGTCGTATATCGATATTGTAATCTATATCGGATCCCACCCGATCCTTGAGACCTGGCCACCTATATAAAGGGGCCAGGAGGGGAGGGTGTGGGACAGATTGAAAGCAAGCCAGGTTCTACACTCACGTTTACTTTCATAGCCACCTTGTTTGACTGATTTTACCTTCGAGTTCATCTGACGCCCTGTCTCCCCGATCCTAAGTCCTTCATCTAGGACATTTGTCGAGTTTAACCCTCGTCAATTGGCGCCGACCGTGGGGACTCTGGGCGTTGGAATCATAAATTCGACGGCTTTTTCGCTTTTAGCCAATAGCAATCCAGAAGTCGACGAAAATCAAGAGATGGAATTGACGTTCGGAAGTCTAAGCTTCTACATCGGACCTTCGGGTTCAACTCGCCTTTCGGATCCGACGAAATCAGTTCCGTCGGTGGGTAAAGCAGAGAGGATGACAGCATCTGGATCGTCTATAGGCTCTTCTAGCGCGGCAAACTCGCCAGTCAGCTTAGCAGCAACAGAAAATTTGCAGGGAAAATTAGAGGAACCCGACGAACTCAGGCAAGAGACCATTGTGGTAGAAGCAGTGGACAAATCAAGGGATATCGCCAGCAGAAGCAGCGGCATCTCTAGGAGCGTACACCAATTATGCGTTATCATCACTGAAGCAGCAGAAGAATAAAACAATCACTCCGACAACAAGGAGGTAGACATGCAAGTCGACAAAATAAGGAGCAATGGCAAGAAAGAGAAGGAGAAAGTGCATGTTTCGGCTGGAGAGTGGAGAATGATCATGACAGCTGTCAACCACGGGACTGATGTACCTACAGATTCGAGGAGAGAAGTTTTAATGGGGTACCAATACGCGCTGCACCAGCGCAGGAAAAAGCTAAGGCAGGAAAGAGATATGATTATGAGAAGTCTAGATTACAACAGCACACCAAGTGAAGGATATTGGAGCGAATATACCAACTCATCAGAATCCAGCATGGAGAGGCACAAAGACCCGAAGCACAATAGAAGGACAATAGCACGTGTAGTAGAAGAAAGCTATACGAGAAGCCCAAGCATGAACCAACCAGAAGAGGAGGAAGAATTCGTGCAAGAAACACCAGAAGTAGCATTGATAGCAGCACAAGCATACCTACTAACCACACAACCAAAACCTGGTGACCCACGGGAACAAATGCATCAAGCCGCGATACAGAGCCTCGGGTTAGTAGAAGAAAAGCAAAAGGGAAATATTTCAGAGAAAAAGTCGACTCATTGCAGTGAAAGGGAAAAAGAAGAGGTCAAGCGCAAATCTTCGTGGAACGAAACTAGCGAGTCCTCAGAAGACGAGAAATGCCAAAAGAGGAAGGAGGTTGCAAGGAACATAATAGCACAAGCAAGGATAAATAACTCACGTTACGCGTGGAGGGAAGAAAACTACGAAGACAACGAAAAAGAGATGGGCGCGCTATGCTTTACCTACAGGGTTCGCAAAACGCGAGTACCCAAAGGATTTAAGTTACCACATGATCAGGAAAAATATGATGGGTCACAGGAACCAACGTTATGGTTCTCAGACTATCTACAAGCAGTACAAATACTAGGGGGAACAAGAGCAACAGCAATGCAAAGTTTGCAGCTACACCTCACCGGCGCAGCACGGTCCTGGTTAAACACCCTACCCAACGATTCCATCGGAAGTTGGGGGGAACTAGAAAGCCAATTCGCAAGAAATTTTCGCTCAACATATAAGCGACCAGTGTCATTGGAAGAAGTTAAATCGTGCATACAGTAAAGAGACGAAACCCTGCGTTCTTACATACAACGCTAGAGTGTCATTAAAAACTCTGCAGAAGACGTCTCCGATGAAAGAGCAATAGACACCTTTTCAGCCGGACGTCGTCGCTCAGACCTCATGGAAGAGATAGAAAGAATAAAGCCGAGAACAGTTTTAGAACTAATGGAGATAGCCAACAGATTCGCCGACGGAGAAGACGTGTATAACAACAAAAGGGGACGTTCACCGGAAGTCGACAAATCCAGCAGGCAAAGGCGACGGTACCGCAACGGCGACAACCATGGAAGGCAAAATCAGATAGCCACGGGATACGATGAAAGGAACGAGGAAGGTTACAAAAACAGAGAGTTTCAGACAAGAGACAACAGGGGAAAGGAGAAACAAAGGTACTCGGTTCCCTCAGCAGAAGATATGCTATATGGTCCTTGCCGCATCCATTACGCGTACTTGGACGGGAAAAGAGTCTCCAACCATCAGATGAAGGATTGCAGAACCTTCCTAAGGTTACAAAGCGCCATGGATTCAAACCAAGGAACACGGCAAGGAGGAAAAATAACAAGTCAAGGATATCAAATGCAGCGACTCGCAAAGCAACTGGAGTCAAAGATATATATATCAGCAATGATTCAACCAGTGCCAAAGTCGAAGAAAGAGAGGAAGAGCATATCAAGACAAGTCAACCTGGCAATATCATCGCCACTAGCTACTATAGAGTATCTAAAGTGGTCCGATCAACCAGTTAAATTCAGCAGAGCAGACCACCCAAGGAAAGTACCCAAGCCAGGGCATGCACCAATGGTACTAAAAGCACAAATAGGGGGATACGACATTGGGAGAGTATTCATGGATGCAGGAAGCGGCATAAATCTGATATATGTGAGAACTCTGAGGGCAATGTGCATTTCACTGGAAAGTTTAAAGCCGACAGATTGCTCTTTCTACGGAATAGTACCAGGAAGCGCAAATTACCCTCTTGGGAAAATAGAACTCAACGTCTACTTCAGAAATAGCAACAATTATCGAAGAGAAAAGCTGGAATTTGAAGTTATGGATTGGCCTTCACAGTATCATGCAATCCTGGGGCGCCCAGCATTTGCAAAATTTATGGCAATACCTCATTACGCGTATCTTACACTCAAGATCCCAGGACCCAAAGGAACAATCACGGTGCATGGCAGCTTTGAAGTATCCAACACCTGTGACAAAGAATTCAACAGACTGGCGCAAACCTTTGGCATGCCAGCAGAATATGCGAGACTAAAAGGCGAAACCGACCATAACGTACTACCCGACGTCGGGCGATCCCTGCCAGATCAGGCTTTCGATGCAACTCAAGACTCAAAGAAAATCCAGGTCCACCCTACGGACCCAAGCAAAACTACCTCTATAGCAGTAAACTTGGATCTCGCATAGGAAAGCGTGCTCATCGAGTTCCTCCATGAGCGCTGGGAAATCTTCGCCTGGTGTCCTTCAAACATGACAAGGGTTCGCAGGGAACTCGTCGAGCACGCACTAAATGTCGATCCCAAAGCAAAACCAGTCAAGCAACCATTGAGAAGATTCGATGAACCTAGTGTGAGGCTGGCATGTGGCCCCTCTCCTTCGCCTCTCCGGATCTCTGGAAGCTTCCGGGGAAAATAAGACTTCAGGAACTTGTTTCGTCCAATTCCGAGAATATTTCCTGTGTAGCTTTTCTGAAACACAAAAACAGCAGAAAATAGGGAACTGGCACTGTGGCATCTTGTCAATAGGTTAGTTCTGGAAATCACATAAAAACGCCACGAAGTGTAACGAAACACAAGGCAAATGGTGTAAAAACAAGCATGGAGCATCAAAAATTATAGATACGTTTGAGACGTATCAGCATCCCCAAGCTTAACTCCTGCTCGTCCTCGAGTAGGTAAGTGATAACAAAAGAAATAATTTTTGAGGTGACATGCACCTACACAATCTTGATCATATATGTAAGCATTTGTGAGCTGGGATCATAAGAACTTAAAACATGGGCATGAAAGATATAATCTTGACAATAAAAACTTAGCAACCATGTTATAACATGAAAAAGAACACAAACAAAAGATCATGAAAATGAAACAATGAAAGTCAAACGTGTGTTCAAATCATAAGGAAAAACATACAAATGGTTTTCAGCTTGTCTTTCATAGAGAGCAAAACATAAATGCATAGGACACCTTCAAGTTTAAGAGGGCGACTAGATACAAATAATTTAGGAACAAGTGAAACCAACAATATGAATCAATCAATGAAAACTTTGGGACAATGCACATTATACTCAGAATGACAACTATGCTCTCTTAATGGTGCATAAAGATAGAAGGTGGTGACTCAACATAAAAGTAAAAGAAAGGCCCTTCGCAGAGGGAAGCAGGGATTAAACATGTGCTAGAGCTTTTCATTTGTAAAACATAGAGATAAAACTTGGGTTTTGAGAGGTGGTTGCTTTTGTCAATGACTAGCAATGGGGTTCTTACTATCTTCCATACAAAAATGGAGCAAGTTTTTGAGAGAGAGATTGGCACTTTTGTGCTCTTTTATAAAGCTTGGCACTCCTCCCCACCTTTTTTCCTTTCACAAACCATGGCTAACCGATTCCATCGGGTGCCCACCAACATTCACATTCCATGGAGGAGTGCCTTTTTTCTTTCTTTTTTCTTTCTTTTTTCTTTTTGGAATAAGACAATATGGAAGATAGCAAATCCGACCACTACGTCCCCATGAGCTGAAAATAGTGTCACAAAATGAGAAGTATTTTGAAGGTTTTTTTTTAAAGGTAGCACATGAAAATTTACTTGGAATGGCTTGCAAATACCATGCATAGGAATTTATAGTGGACACAATGGCAAACTTGGTTTTTGGGAGTTGGATGCACGAGTAGAGCTCATACTCAGTACAAAATGAGGGCTAGCAAAAGACTGGGAGCGACCAACTAAGAGAGCAATAACGGCCATAATCATGCAAAGCGACAAAGCAACATTAAAAGAAGCATAAGATGGCATCAAAAGTCAAAAACCAAATGATCATAGAAGCTATAGGCGACTTATTTTGTAGTCAACATGTGTAAGCATGTGCCAAGTCAACCTAAATAAAGCATCAAAGGAGAAAACCAAATTAATGCTTCCAAATAATAAAAACAACGCATGATTTTTTCAAAGGCTCATTAAGCAATCTCAGTCATTTGATACAAGTCATGCTACAGCAAAATCACTAAGCATACTATCAAAATGACATCAAACACGACATGCAAAAGCCTAAGCCGCAGTCTAAACAAGCTCCTTTTTATACCACTTTTTTGCATAAAGCTTTTTCTCTTTTCCAACACCATTCAAAATTTTATAAATGCCTCTTTTGATAAAAGCCAATTAAAGACCAGAGGAAAAAATACACCTTGATGCAAAGATAAAACAAGATCTGAACAAGAATCAAGGCGAAAAATGCAAGCTAAACGCAGTAGCAGAAAAAGAGAACACTCGTTGAAACGATAAGAGTGACAAACGGAGTGTTCTTGGCAAATGAAAAGCAGAGAATATCTCTCTCCAAACACATGATGTGATCCAAACATTTATTGCAGCAAACAAAGCAAAAGAAAACTGAAAACAAAAACAACTGACGCTCCAAGAAAAACGCATAATGCATGAAGCAATAAAAATATAGTGTTTTGAAAGGAGACCTGATTTTTGCCGATGAAGAAGGGGTGCCTCGGGGGCATCCCCAAGCTTTGACGCTTGTACTTCTTGGATATTTCTTGGGGTGATGCATAGGCATCCCCAAGCTTGAGCTTTTATCTATTCTTTATCTCATCTCATCATTCTCCAATCCCTACACTTGAAAACTTCCTTCATACAAAACTAAATACAAATCTATTAACAACATTAGTGTAGCATAACATATAATCAACCTCTTTTTGCTTCAGGTTTCAACCTAAAACCACCACATATATAGCATATACTACTGTAGCAACTTCCCCAAAAGTTCCATGATCAAAAGAACTAAAAAAGAAAGCGATAAAGCGGCAAACACAAATATTGGCAGAAATCTGTCAAAACAGAACAGCTGACAAAGGTCGAAGTTTTAAGGGTTTTTCTGTTGCTCAAATCAAAAAGTGTTCAACTAATGAAAGTTTGGATATAACCTGGGGCATATGCACAAGAAATAGCAGGTCCAAAAGATATACAGAGAATTTTCACAAATTTTTACGGTGCAGCACCAAAAACAGTTTCAGGACAGCAACATCCCCAAATCTTACCTCACTCAAATTAGAGGCTTCTCTTGGCACAACAACGAAATAAAAAGGATAAGGAGTGGTTATTACAGTAGTAATAACTTCCAAGACTCAAATAAAATAAAAAGTACTGAAAATAAACAATGGGTTATCTCCCAAGAGTGCTTTTCTTTAACGCCTTTGAGCTAGGCGCAGTAATTTGCAAAGATGCTCATGTGGGCGCCATATAAGAGCTTGAGGCAAAGGCGCCATATAGGAACTTGAAGCAATAGAGAGCATCAAAAAGCAGATATGAAAGACATTTAAATCTAAACCACTTCCTATGAAAAATAGTCTTGTAAAGAGACAAGTCATAAAAGCGCAAAGCAAAAAACATAGGAAGGCAAAACAAGTATAACTTTAAGAATTGCAACATAAAGAGGGGAAACTCAATATTATTAAGATCCTTCAAAACATATTTCCCTCTCTCATAATAACTTTCAGTAGCATCATGAATAGAATTAACAATATATCTATCACATAAAGCATCCCTATCATGAGCCACATGCATAAAAGAATTAATACTCCCCACATGAACAATAGTAGTAGGAGCAGATTCAACAGAATAATTATTCTCATCACCATAATCATCAAAAATAGGAGGCATATTGTAATCATAACTATTTTTCTCCTCAAAAGTAGGTGAACTGAAAATATTATACTCATCATTATAACCATCATAAACTAGAGGTTTAGTATCAACACAAACTAGAGAACAACTATTTCGCAAAGCATATTCATCAAACATATCATCATAAGAAGGAACATGGATAGCACTAATGGTACAACAATTATTAACCTTAGAATTGGTACCAAAAAGATTTTGAATATCAAAAGTAGAGTGCTTTTCCCAATCATGATCACTAACATAAGTAACAGGCATAGGAACATCATCCCAATCAGAATTATCATAATCTATAACAGGATCATAATGTTTAGGGGAAGATACCATGTCCTCTCGCCTTTTACTCCTCTTCTTCTTCATACTCTTCTTACTCTCTCCTTTAGGAGGAAGAGACTTGAAGGGCATCTTCTCCACATAATCTTTAGGAGGGAAAGGCATCTTCTCCACATAATCTGGTTTGCTGACAGAAACAACAGAAGAAACTTTGGAGGATTCCTCCTCTCTATTAATAAGATCGAAACATCTATTAGTCCTTTCATAGCTTGGCAAAAAGTCATGTTTTATAAGATCTTGCAAGTAAGTATTTGCGAGGCAATCTTTAGCACAATAGAGATGACAACCACGAAGGGTACTATTAATATCAGCATCTTTCATATCAACCAAAGAAATCTTTCTAGATATCTCTTCACAATTCAAAAACAAAGTAAGCTCATCATACTGATTGAAAGTAATCTTATCATCATAATACAAATCTGCAGTACTCGTTCGATTAATTGGGCATTGAAAATTAAAGTGACCCTTTTCACCGCAAAAATCACAAAGAAAAAGGATAAAGCTCACAAACCCTTTCACCAAGCACATCTAGATCCTTGAGCCACATACTGGTTTCTTCATTTGCGTGGGTGATGCAATAATCTTCCTTGTTGTAACTCTGTTCACAAGGTCTATGTATTCCACAAAAATTAACATGCTTATAAGAAATAGGACTTTTAGAAGTTTGAGCATGTTCATTGCAATCATCAACAACAATATCACTTTCTATGCAAGTGTCCTTAAAAGGTTCATGATACACGTCCCCATTTCCTTTAGGAACATTCATATGGAAAGCAAAGCTTTAAAGCAATCAACCATAATTTGAGGATCAAGACCATACTTAGCACTAAGATCTTGAAAATCAGCAGTTTCAGTGAAAGACTTAATGCAATCAAACTCGTAATTCATACCTAATCCTTTACCTTTGTCGCTATCCCAACCTTCAATATTGTTTTGAATTGTTTCAAGAAGATCCCACTTGGTGTCAGCATCCTTGCTTGTGAAAGACCCATCAAAGCATGCATCTAGATAGTCCATGTAATATCCTGAAAGCCTTGCATAAAAATTATTAATAACAATATTACGGGGAAGATCATGAATAGGACATTTGAGCATTAGTGACTTCAATCTTCCCCACGCTTGGGCAATGCTTTCTCCATCATGAGGCCAAAAATTGTATATCTGATTACGATCTTTATGAATCTCACTTGGAGGATAGAATTTAGAATAAAAGAGAGGTACAATTTCCTCCCAGCCAATAGATGGACCATCCTTAAGCAGCCGATACCATTCCTCAGCTCTGCCTTTCAGTGATAAAGAAAATAGCTTCTTCTTAACTTGGTTCATTGAAATACCTGCACACTGGAACAACTCGCATAATTCATGTATAAAAAGCAAATGATCACCAGGATGGATAGTTCCATCTCCTAAATAGCAGTTATCCCTAACATGTTCAACAATCTTAGTAGGTATTTTAAAAGGATGAGGAGCACAAGCATCATTAGAAACATCGCATATGGGAGATAAAATATCATCAGAGCAAACTTTCTCCACTAAAGCTGGGGAACAAAAAATATCATACTTAACAAAACTAGCTTCCCCAAGCTTAGACTTTTCTATAGCATTAGCAACAACGGTGTTCGAAACATTCATACTAACAACACTATTAGCATGCAAATTAAGCTCCAAAGGTTTTTCAATTTTCTCTTCAAACACTTCATATCTAAACTCAGGAAAAAGACTAAAGAACTCTTTATTTTCCATTAAACCTAACTAGTGAAAAATAAAAACAAGAAACAAAAAGATGTAATTGCAGAATCTAAAGGAAATAACTTTGAGCACTCACCAGCAACTAAAAGACTTAGTAGCCAAAGGATGTGAGTACCTTTTACCTTACCTCCCCGGCAACGGCGCCAGAAAAGAGCTTGATATCTACACACACGTCTGTTCTTGTAGACAGTGTTGGGCCTCCAAGTGCAGAGGTTTGTAGAACAGCAGCAAGTTTCCCTTAAGTGGATCACCCAAGGTTTATCAAACTCAGGGAGGAAGAGGTCAAAGCTATCCCTCTCAAGCAACCCTGCAATTACGATACAGAAAGTCTCTTGTGTCCCCAACACACCCAATACACTTGTCAGATGTATAGGTGCACTAGTTCGGCGAAGAGATAGTGAAATACAAGCGGTAGTGATGATTATAAGTAGTAACTGTGATATGAAATAAGTATCGCTGCGAGCAAACATGTAACAAAATAGCAAGTAAATGGTGTGCAATGCTTGGAAACAAGGCCTAGGGATCATACTTTCACTAGTGGACACACTCCCAACAAATATAACATAATTGAACCAATAGATGCTATCATCAATATGCAACTCAAAACAATTCTCCAATGGAAAACAAACACTAATCATGCATAGGGCTACGAAGCACTCCTCAAAGTCCGCATGTACCCAAACTAGATTGTCCCACACTATCACCATGAACGTACTAGATGGTTCCAACAAACACCAACAATTCATAGAGACATTAACCAAAAAGATACACATGATGCACACACTAGTCACCTTTACACCATGATATGAGGTATCTCCGGAGAGTATAATAATTAAGCATAGGAGTAGCATAATATCTGAATAATAACATCTACCAATTCAACTAGTTACAAAGCTCACGATCACATAAAGATCACATCATGGGAGAGAGAGAGGTGAGCCACATAGCTACCGGTAGAGCCCTCAGCCCCGGGGATGAACTACTCCCTCCTCATCATAGGAGACAGCAAGGTTGATAGAGATGGCTGTGAGGTCGATGGAGACGGTGGAGACGGCGATGGAGACCGATGGAGATGGCTCCGGGGGCACTTCCCCGTCCTGGCAGGGTGCCGGAACAGAGACTTCTGTCCTCCGAAATTCGTCGATGGTGGTGGCAGAGCTACGGAACTGTTCTGGAAATTTCGTCGACTCCCTTAGGGTTTTCCGTCCCGAGGCTTTATATAGGCGAAGGGGCGTCGTCAGGAGTGGCCCCAGGCCTCCTCACACCTAGACGGCGCGGCCAGGGCCTGGGCCGCGCCGGCCTAGTGTGAGGCTGGCATGTGGCCCCTCTCCTTCGCCTCTTTGGATCTCTGGAAGCTTCCGGGAAAAATAAGACTTTAGGAACTTGTTTCATCCAATTCGGAGAATATTTCCTGTGTAGCTTTTCTAAAACACAAAAACAGCAGAAAATAGGGAACTGGCACTGTGGCATCTTGTCAATAGGTTAGTTCCGGAAATCGCATAAAAATGCCACGAAGTGTAACAAAACACAAGGCAAATGGTGTAAAAACAAGCATGGAGCATCAAAAATTATAGATACGTTTGAGACATATCACATGCCCATAGTGAACATTCGACGACGCATCTCAAAATAAAAAGCTATACCAATGGTAAATAAAAGAGATAGCGAGGTGTTCATTGTCTATTTTTCCTGTCATTTTGATGTGGGCTTGTTCCATGTCATCGGGCACGGAGGTATGCATACTTACAATGACAAGAGCTTGCTTGGGACTCTAAGTCGAGTAGCATGAGGTTTGGGTATTCATACTTCACGGGACACGAGGTTTTCAACTTATGATTTGTCAAGCATATGCTTCATAATTGTACTTGCATTAACTTTAACTATTCAAGATGCCAATGATGGGGGGAAATGAGAGCTCAAAGCTAGTAAGTACCATAATTTTTCAAGGTTTATAAAACTTGCAATCACTGCTTCCCTCTGCGAAGGGCCTTTCTTTTACTTTTATGTTGAGTCACCACCTTCTACCTTTATGCACCGTCTAAGAGAGCATAGTTGTCATTCTGATTTTAATGTGCATAGTCCCAAAGTTTATCATTGATTGATTCATGATTATGGTTTCACTTGTTCTTAAATTATTTGTATCTAGTCGCCCTCTTAAACTTGAAGGTGTCCTATGCATTTATGTTTTGCTCTCTCATGAAGGACAAGCTGAAAACCATTTGTATGTTTTTCCTTATAATTTGAACATACGTTTGACTTTCATTGTTTCATTTTTCATGATCTTTCGTTTGTATTCTTTTTTATGTTATAACATGGTTGCTAAGTTTCTTCTAACAAGATTATGTCTTTCATGCCCATGTTTTAAGTTCTTTTGATCCCAGCACTCAATGCTTTACATAGATGATCAAGATTGTGATGGTGCATGTCACCTCAAAAATTATTCTTTTGTTATCACTTACCTACTCGAGGACGAGCAGGAGTTAAGCTTGGGGATGCTTGATATGTCTCAAACGTATCTATAATTTTTGATACTCCATGCTTGTTCTTACACCATTTGCTTAGTGAATTGGCGAGTTAACCCCTCGTCAATTGGCACCGACCGTGGGGATCGCGGCGACTGGATTTTGTTATCCGGGCGGGATCCTTCAACTTTTCATCGAGAAGATCAACAAGTTTTGCGGCTGCCGACAGCAGCAACAGCACCCAGATCGTATATGATCGATTCGTCTTCTACAACAAGTTCATCATCAACGACTTCATCTAGCAGCCGGTTTTGCGTCCGTGCAGGTGAGCGCAGGGCAATCCATCAATGCGTGTCAATATCGTGCACGGCCGACTCATCACGAGGCTATCAATCGAAGACCGTGTCGGATACAAGAACTTTAAGGAGGAAATAGATCCAATTTGTTAGTTGAGGAACCGACAAAGAGCTAACAGACGGGAGGCACAATTGGAGTCACGTACGATCAGCAAAGTCACCGGACCAAGTCGTTACTCCATCCATCAGGAAGTCAAAAAGCTACTCCACGTGGAACCAATACTTACATGGAATTTACGGCAAGGTGCATCTGCACAGATTTTTTCCATCCGATTACATCTGATGAAATCAGCATACTCGGTGATACAAGTCTTTGTGAAGAAACATCGGAACTGCAAGTCAGCTAAAGATTCTACCGGCGAGTTATAAAACTACGCAAACAATTCAAAGAATTTTTTTTCGACTACTCGCCGAGCTAATCGGACAGTCCGGAGAAAAATATTTTGACTACTTCGTCTTCAACATCGTCGACTACATCGCGCCGCTACGTGCGTTGGTTGTGCCTTGCCACGCTCGGGGGCTCGTCGCCGCGCACTCGCGCAAACTATCGGCAACGCTCGGGGGCTCGACATCAACTCGCCCTTGGGTGCGGAAGCTCATACTCAAGACCTACGATTTCATCGACATCAGCAACACGACAATCCCAACAGCGCTCGGGGGCTCGACAGCAACTTCGCCTCCGATCGTGGTTGTGGTTCTACGGCAACAACTCGACTACGTCATCGTCGACTACACCGTGCCGACGACGGCGCACCTGATAAAAGCTAAGTTTTCCTCTTCCAAGAGTCAATTATCATTTACTTTCGTCGTACCCGACACTCGGGGGCTCCGCCATCAAAAATCATCTTGCATATCATTGACTTTGAAAAATTGTGAAAGCCCTAGTAGCTGGCTGGCGTTCCTTGTCGAATACTTGACAATTTAGTTTACAGTCGCATGAAGCTTGACTAACGGTTGGCAAGGCCAAAATCTTGGGCGTCAGGTTAACGAAAAGGCTTAGCAAGTATCTTAAAATTCAAATGCGGCAAACGCATCGATTTACGTATGACCTGAGTAGCTGATCGAGCCATGAAGTGCATCAGGCTAACGAAAGGGTCTTACGTACGAGCACCAAAATTGCACAAAAAATATCGAGTTTTTATTTTACATACTACATCATCACCATTGCAATCTACAAGTGCAATATTTTCTCGAGAGACAAAGTATTTCATAATTATTCATATTTTCTGCAGGAGTCGACAAATTTATCAAGACCCCCAACAGGAGTCAAACTTCATTGAGTAGTATAACTTGAGTCTATGCCCAGCTACAAGCACCCGACATAGACTCGGGGGCTACTCCCATCAGGAGCGCTGGCCGCGCACCCGATAGAAAGATAATTTCGAGAAAGAATTCAACAAGAAGAGATGAAGAAGAAGAAAATTTGAGCCTATGATCGACTACAAGTACCCGACCATAGCCTCGGGGGCTACTCCCATCGGGAGCGCTGGTCGCGCACCCGATGAAGATTTACTTCGAGAAGATCATCAATGAAGAGCGAGGAATAAAATTTCGAGTCCATTGTCGGTGGCAAGCACCAAAAAATCAACTCGACATTTTACTCCCATCGGGAGAGCATATTTCAAGAAGCCAAAGATATAAGAAGTCAAAGATTGAAGAATTTGAAGTTTGAAGAAGTCGAAGATTGAAGAAGCAAAGATTGAAAAAGTCGAAGATTTGATGTTTGGAGACTCAACCCGAGTCTGCGACTCAAGTAGAGTCTCGGGGGCTACTGACGTGGGTATGCCCTTCGGGTACCCACAGATTAGTATACCGGGCCCAGCCCATTATGGAGGTGGACTAGCATAAGGACTCGAAGATTGACTTGGAGACGAAGAAGAAAGGTTCTAATCCGTATTCGACTAGGATCCTTGTAAAACCTTAGCCCAGTTGCATATATAAAGCCAGGCAGGGGCGCCCCTAGAGGGACATCAGATAAGATATCTCATAGACATTGAATATCAGAGACAAGCAATATTAGAGATACAAGATAGATTAGACATAGACTAGATATAATATTCCGCCTACGGCGGCACCATGTAAACACCATTGTGATTATCTACTAGATTGCTAGCAGGATGTAGCGATCCTCCACCGCGGGGACGTGAACCTGGGTACGTCGTGTGCCAATCTCGATCCCGGAATCTCTAGTCGTTGCTCTTCCCCCGATCCTAAGTCCTTCATCTAGGACATTTGTCGAGTTAACCCTCGTCACTTAGTGTTTTGTTACACTTCGTGGTGTTTTTATGCATTTTCCGGAACTAACCTATTAAAAAGATGCCACAGTGCCAGTTCCCTGTTTTCTGCCATTTTATGTTTCAGAAAAGTTACACAGGAAATATTCTCGGAATTGGACAAAACAAAAGTCGAACCTCCTAATATTTACCGAAGCTTCCAGAAGTCCGAAGAGGAGACGTAGGGGGGCCACAGGCTGGCCACACCATAGGGCGGTGCGCCAGCCCCTGGCCCACACCCCCTATGGGTGAGGCCGCCCTAGTCCACTTCTTACGCTGCCCCTTTGCCTATAAAGATCCCCCGACAGGAAAAACCTAAACACCTGATCAATTTTCCAGAAACACATCGCGATCCGCCACCGTCGTCCACCCAAGATCAGGAGGGTCCAGAAGCTCTTCCCGGTACCCTGCCGGAGAGGGGAATCGCCACCGGAGGTCTTCTTCATCGCCATGCTTGCCTCCGACATGATGAGTGACTAGTCTACCTTGGACTATGGGTCCATAGCAGTAGCTAGATGGTTGTCTTCTCCACCATGTGCTTCATGTTTAGATCTCGTGAGCTGCCTTACATGATCGAGATCATCTTTATGTAATTCTACATGTTGTGTTTGTTGGGATTTGATGAATATTGGTGTTATGTTAAGTTGATGTACTAAATATTATCTTATGTTATCTCTATGTTGTTTACGATCTTGCATGCTCTCCGTTGTTAGTAGCTATCTTGGCTAAGTAGATACTAGTGACTCCAAGAGGGCGTATTTATGCTCGATGGTTGGGTTCATGCCTCTATTTAATCTGGGGGAGTGACAAAAACCTCTAAGGTTGTAGATGTGCTGTTGCCACTAGGGAGAAAACAACAATCTTGTGTCCAAGGATATTTGCTTTGTTTACATTACACACTTTGCTTAATGCAGTTATCTGTTGTTCGCAACTTAATACTCAAGGGGTCCTCGGATGATTCCCCGCGAGTGGATTATTAGTCATAGATGCAGTTGGATGGTGGTCTATGTATCTTGTTGTAATGCCTAGAGTAAATCTCATAGTGATCCTCGTGACATATGCACGTTATCTTTATTCTATCAATTGCCCAACTGTAATTTGTTTACCCAGCATGTTGTTATTTATCTTATAGAGAGACACCACTAGTGAACTGTGGACCCCGGTCCAATTTCCTTTACATTGCTATTACTGTTTACTTTTACTCGCAGTGTTTACTTTCTCACATACTACTATTGCTTTCCACTCGATACGCTCAATCCTTTGTTTACAGCAAACCGGTGAGATTGACAACCTCATCATAAGTTGGGAGCAAAGTTCTTGGTTGTGTTGTGTGCATGTTCCACGTTGCTGCTAGTGCAAAGCAAAGCCCTGGACGAGGCGCCTTATAAATTGTCCAGAGCTATCACGAAGCTAGCAGGCATCACCTTCTGAAGTTTGGCTTTTTCCTACTAGTTCGATAAACCTCGGTTTCTTACTGAGGGGAGACTTGCTACAGTGCTCATCATACCTTCCTCTTGGGGTTCCCAACTGGGTGCATCAAATTGGCACCATCAAACGAACAATCAAGTTTTCTGGTGCCGTTGTCGAGGAACGAAGAAGAATAATCTCCCTCGTCAACTGGGCGCCATCAAGCTCTCTCAGTGTGCCATTCAGAATAATTTACCATCATGTTGTCAAGAAGCTTTGTTGCGGCGCCCAAGGTAAGGGACATAAAAGTGCCTCCAGCAGCTGAATCCAATAGATTTCTTGAAGAAAAATTCAGTCCTGCATAAAAAGTTTGGACAATCATCCAAGTAGTCAGTCCATGTGTAGGGCAATTCTTTATCATAGATTTCATTCTTTCCCAAGCTTGAGCAACATGTTCATTATCAAACTGTCTAAACTTCATGATATCACTATGCAAAGCTATAATCTTAGCGGGAGGATAGTATTTTCCAATAAAAGCATCCTTACACTTATCCCAAGAATCAATACTATTTCTAGGCAAAGATAGCAACCAATCCTTAGCTCTTCCTCTTAAAGAGAAAGGAAACAACTTAAGCTTAATAATATTACCATCTACATCCTTATACTTTTGCATCTCACATAGCTCAACAAAATTGTTGAGATGAGCTGCAGCATCATCAGAACTGGCACCAGAAAATTGCTCTTTCATAACAAGGTTTAACAAAGCAGGTTTGATCTAATAAAAATTTGCCTCAGGAGCAGGTGGCGCAATAGGAGTGCAGATAAAATCATTGTTTTTGGTGCTAGTAAAGTCACACAACTTGGTGTTTTCAGGAGTACCCATTCTAGCAAAACTAAAAGCAAGTAAATAAAAGCAACTATAAAGGAAACTAATTTTTTTGTATTGTTGATAAAAAGATGCAAGCAAAAATAAAGTAAAGCAAAACTAAAAACAAAGTAAAAGATTGTGCGTGCGAGACTCCCCTTGCAGAAGTCTTCTTCCTCCCCGGCAACGGCGCCAGAAAACTGCTTGATGGCTTGTAAGTACAGCCCGTTGGGAACCCCAAGAGGAAGGTATGATGATCACAGTAGCAAGTCTTCCCTCAGTTGTGAAACCAAGGTTGAATCGAACCAGTAGGAGAAAGCCAAACTTCGGAAGGTGATGCTTGCTAGCTTCGTGACACTCCGGACAAGGGCACCAGATAAACTGCTTGTCGGCGTGTCTTCCCCCAGCAGCAACATGAAACCTGCACAACACAAACAAGTACTTTGCTCCCAACTTATGATGAGGTTGTCAATCTCACCGGTTTGCTGTAAACAAAGGATTGAGCATATCGAGTGGTAAAAGGATAATAGTAATGCAAGTAAAGTAAACAGAGCGAGTAATAGTAAAACGGTAAAGCTATGTAAAGGAAATTGGACCGGGGTCCACAGTTCACTAGTGGTGTCTCTCCATAAGATAAATAAAGCATGCTGGGTAAACAAATTACAGTTGGGCAATTGATAGAGTAAAGATAACGTGCATACATCACGAGGATCACTATGAGGCTTACTCTGGGCATTACGACAAAATATATAGACCGCCATCCAACTGCATCTATGACTAAAAATCCACTCGCGGGGAATCGTCCGAGGACCCCTTGAGTATTAAGTTGCGAACAACAGATAATTGCATTAAGCAAAGTGCGTAATGTAAACAAAGCAAATGTCCTTGGACACAAGAATATTGTTTTCTCCCTAGTGGCAACAACACATCTACAACCTTAGAGGTTTCTGTCACTCCCCCAGATTAAATAGAGGCATGAACCCAACTATCGAGCATAAATACTCCCTCTTGGAGTTACTAGCATCTACTCGGCCAAGATAGCTACTAGCAATGGAAAGCATGCAAGATTATAAACAATATAGAGATAACATAAGATATAATTCAGCACATCAACTTGACATAGTACCAATACTTATCGGATCCCAACAAACACAACATTTATGATTACATAAACATGATCTTGATCATGTAGGGCAGCTCACAAGATCTAAAACATGAAGCACATGGTGGAGAAGACAACCATCTAGCTACTGCTATGGACCCATAGTTCAAGGTAGACTACTCACACATCACTCAAGAGGCGACCATGGTGGTGGAGAAGGCCTCCGGCAGGGTGCCAGGAAGAGCTACTGGATTCTCCCAATCTCGTTTTGACGATGGCGGTGGCTTGCAGTATGTTTCGAGGAAAAGTGATCCGTCTCTTAGGTTTTTCCCATTGAGGGGACTTTATAGGCAAAGGGGCATCGTCAGGAGGTAGACCAGGCGGCCTCACCATGGGTGGGCGCAGCCAGGGGCTGGGCCGCGCCCCCCTGTGGTGTGGCTGGCCTCTGGCCCCCCTCCGTCTCATCTTCGGTCTTCGCGAAGCTTTGGTAAAAATAGGAGGTTCGGCTTTTATTTCATCCAATTCCGAGAATATTTCCTGTGTAACTTTTTTGAAACACCAAAACAGCAGAAAACAGGGAACTAGCACTGTGGCATCTTGTTAATAGGTTAGTTCCAGAAAATGCATAAAAATGCCACGAAGTGTAACAAAACTCAAAGCAAATGGTGTAAGAACAAGCATGGAGCATAAAAAATTATAGATACGTTTGAGACGTATCAGCCACCAGTTGAACCAGTGAGCCAGTCACCTCACCGGTTCACTCACCGGCCCGGTTTTTTAAACTATGCTTGCAACTCGTGTGGTGTTATTCTATCATGTTTCGACACTTTTTGGAAAAACTACACATTGATAAAGAAAAAAAGAGGATGAAACCGTGCACGCTACCTAGCTACCTATTGTGCACGGTAGAAACACAATATCCGAGTTAGGAACTGTTTGAGTACGCGCATTTGGAAACACGTATGGTTGGGTGAAAACGCTTGTGCTTCGGTACACCTCCCCTATCAAACTTAACCACAACAACGGCTAAGATTACCCTATACTGTTTCATAACTAAGGACACGATGATCATTAGCAAATAATTAAGTTTAAGTATTGCCTGATTAAAACTCGTATGGCTCATTAGTCTGTACATGTTATACTCTTAGTATAGCGTATTTCTACAAATTAGTATGCTCGTGGTTAACCATATGCGTGGCGCGTATCCACGCTCAGGGTGCCCCCCATACCTTGTCACGTCTAGCTGGCATGCCCTCGACTGCGGCCGCCGGCACGAGCGGTTGCCCAATCTCATGGCGGTATTAGGCCTGCGTCTGGCAAGAGCATGGTGTACTCGGCAGCAGCGTCTAGTCTCTCAAAACTTGTTTAGTATGGAAGATAGCAAGAACCCCATTGATAGTCGTTGACAAGAACAACCATCTCTCAAAACAATTTTTATCTCTGTTTTATAAATAAAAAGCTCTAGCACATGTTTAATCCATGCTTCCCTCTCCGAAGGGCCTTTCTTTTACTTTTATGTTGAGTCTTCACCTTCTACCTTTATGCACTGTCTAAGAGAGCATAGTTGTCATTCTGAGTATAATGTGCATAGTCCCAAAATTTATTATTGATTGATTCATGATTATGGTTTTGCTTGTTCTTAAATTATTTGTATCTAGTCGCCCTCTTAAACTTGAAGGTGTCCTATGCATTTATATTTTGCTACTCCATGAGGGACAAGCTGAATACCACTTTGCTATGTTTTTCTATATGCTTGAAACAAACAATTGACTTTCAATGCATTATTACTCATGATCTTTTGTTTGTGTTACTTTTCATGTTATAACATGGTTGCTAAGTTCTATTGTCAAGATTATATCTTTTATGCCCATGTTTAGAGTACTTTGATCTCAGCACTCAATGCTTTACATAGTTTTGATCAAGATTGTGTCGGTGCATGTCACCTAAAAAATTATTGTTTTGTTATCACTTACCTACTCGAGGACGAGCAGGAGTTAAGCTTGGGGATGCTTGATACGTCTCAAACGTATCTATAATTTTTGATGCTCCATGCTTGTTTATACACCATTTGCTTTGTGTTTTGTTTACACTTCGTGGCGTTTTTATGCATTTTCCGGAACTAACCTATTAACGAGATGCCACAGTGCCAGTTCCCTGTTTTCTGCTATATTTGTATTTCAGAAAAGTTACACAGGAAATATTCTCAGAATTGGACGAAACAAAAGCTAAAGTCCCTAATTACCTAACATGAAGACAGAGTCCAAAGGAGAGCAGGAGACGGACTAGAGGCCGGCCGCACCTAATGGTGGCGCGGGCCCCCCTGGCCGCGCCACTAGGGGGTGTGACCGCCTGGTCCACCCCCTGACATCGCCCTTTCGCCTATTTAATCCCCTCGACGGGAAAACCCTAGGGGCCCGAGCTGTTTTCCAGAAAACATACTGCAAGCCACCGATGTCGTCGATACGAGATCGGGAGGATCCTAGAAGCTCTTCCCGGCACCCTGCCGGAGAGGGGAATCACCATCGAAGGCCGTGTTCATCACCATGCCTGCCTCCGGAGTGATGTGTGGGTAGTATACCTTGGACTACGGGTCCATAGCAGTAGCTAGATGGATGTCTTCTCCTCCATATGCTTCATGTTTAGATCTTGTGAGCTGCCTATTGATGTCTACGCACGCGTCTGTTCTTGTAGACAGTGTTGGGCCTCCAAGTGCAGAGGTTTGTAAAACAGTAGCAAGTTTCCCTTAAGTGGATCACCCAAGATTTATCGAACTCAGGAAGGAGGAGGTCAAAGCTATCCCTTTCAAGCAACCCTGCAATTATGATACAAGAAGTCTCTTATGCCCCCAACACACCCAATACAATTGTTAGATGTATAGGTGCACTAGTTCGGTGAAGAGATAGTGAAATACAAGTAATATGGATGATTATAAGTAGTAAATGCAATCTGAAATAAATATCGATGTGAGCAAACATGTAACAAAACTGAATATAAATGGTGTTTCAATGCTTAGAAACAAAGCCTAGGGATCATACTTTCACTAATGGACACTCTCAACAAAGATAACATAATTGAACACATAAATAACTATCTTCACTATGCAACTCTAAACTATTCTCCAATGGATAACGAACACTAATCATGTGTAGGGCTACAAAGCACTCCTCAAAGTTCGTATTTCCCCACACTAGATTGCCTGACACTATCACCTTGAGTGCACTAGATGGTTCCAACAAACACCAACAATTCATAGAGACACTAGCCAAAGAGACACACATAATGTGCACACTGTCACCTTCACATCAAGGTACAAGGTGTCTCCGGAGATTACAATAATAAAGCACTGGAGTAGCATAATATATGAAGAACAGCATCTACCAATTCAACTAGATACAAAGCTCACGATCACATATAGATCACATCATGGGAGAGAGAGGTGAACCACATAGCTACCGGTAGAGCCCTCAGCCCCGGGGGAGAACTACTCCCTCCTCATCATGGGAGACAACAACGTCGATGGAGATGGCGGTGAAGTCGATGGAGACGGTGGTGGAGGTGATGGAGTCGATGGAGATGGCTCCGGGGGCACTTTCCCATCCCGGCAGGCTGCCGGAACAGAGACTTCTGTCCCCCGAAATTGGTCTTCGACGGCGGCAGCGCTGCGGAACTTTTCTGAGGAAAACGCCGATTGATTTAGGGTTTTAGAATCGGGAGGCTTTATATAGGCGGAGAGGCGGCGTCAGAGGGCGGCCAGGTGGCCCACACCACCCCCTGGTGCAGCCAGGAGGGGAGCACGCCACCCCCTGGTGTGGCTGCTCCCTGGCCCCCCTCCGGCTCTCCTTCAGTCTTCGTCTTGCGTCCGGGAAAAATAGGAGGTTCGGGCTTCATTTCGTCCAATTCCGAGAATATTTCCTGTGTAACTTTTCTGAAACACAAAAATAGCAGAAAACAAGGAACTGGCACTGTGGCAACTTGTCAATAGGTTAGTTTCAGAAAATGCATAAAAATGCCACGAAGTGTAACAAAACACAAAGCAAATGGTGCATAAACAAGCATGGAGCATCAAAAATGATAGATACGTTCGAGACGTATCAAGCATCCCCAAGCTTAACTCCTGCTCGTCCTCGAGTAGGTAAGTGATAACAAAACAATAATTTATTAGGTGACATGCACCATCACAATCTTGATCAACGATGTAAAGCATTGAGTGCTGAGATCAAAGTACTCTAAACATGGGCATAAAAGACATAATCTTGACAATAAAACTTAGCGACCATGTGATAACATGAAAAGTAACACAAACAAAAGATCATGAGTAATGATGCATTGAAAGTCAAGTGTGTGTTTCAACTATATAGAAAAATATAGCAAAGTGGTTTTCAGCTTGTCCTTCATGGAATAGCAAAACATAAATGCATAGGACACCTTCAAGTTTAAGAGGGCGACTAGATACAAATAATTTAAGAACAAGCAAAACCATAATCATGAATTCAATCAATAATAAATTTTGGGACTATGCACATTAAAATCAGAATGACAACTATGCTCTCTTAGACGGTGCATAAAGGTAGAAGGTGGAGACTCAACATAAAAGTAAAAGAAAGGCCCTTCGGAGAGGGAAGCACTGATTGCAAGTTTTATAAACCTCCAAAAATTATGATACTTACTAGCTTTGAGCTCTCATTGCCCCCATCATAGGCATCTTGAATGGTTAAGGTTAATGCAAGTACAATTACAAAGCATATGCTTAACAAATCATAAGTTGAAAATCTTGTGTCCCGTGAAGTACAAATACCCAAACCTCATGCTACTTGACTTAGGTCCCAAGCAAGTTCTTATCATTGTAAGCATACATGTATCATTGAGAACGCCAACGGGGTACCTCTTGCCCGATGACATGGAACAAGCCCACATCAAAATGACAAGACAAACATACAATGGACACCTCGACATCTCTTTTATTTACTGTTGGGGATATACCAAATGGGTATTCCAGCGACGTAGTCCTAAACCAGCAAGCCAGGGTGGCCCATCAGGGTGGTATGGCGGATTGCCTACCGGGCGGCCCAGTTGCTGGAAGCCCATGGCGGATATTGGACGCAGGAGCTCATGGCGGATTCACAGACAGGCCCATGGCAGGTTGCCTTGTTGTGCACGCATAGGACTTAGTCTAGGACTCCACATTGTATTCGCTCCGGTAACATCATGATGCCCATGCTAGGCGCCTTTATAAGCCGGCGTGGAGGAGCCCTTGAGGCACCGAGACTTAGATACGGCCAATCGCATAGCGAAACAGCCAACCTCATCATTGTAACCAAGCACTTGTTGCCATATAGTGAATTATAGCAGCACGTAGGGTCTCGCCACCGTTGTGGGATCTGAAGTTGGTTAAACTCGTGCTACCACCGTCCCGGATCGCTCCGCCGTGTTCACCCCCTTCCACAAACCGCCATATACCTACCCCTATGGCAGATCTGTTGACAAAACCATGATAGTTGGTGCCCACCGTGGGGCCTAACGCATCTAGAGCGCGGATCCAGGTGGGATCCACCTTCGCAGGCATCAGCAACACCGTTGCCATCGGGCGTGTCCTCTACGATTTCAGCTTCCCCATCGTCCCAGCGGATAATCTCTAGGTGCCGGCTAGAGAAGACCCTACTCAACTTACCGTCGTTCCGATCGGAGACATCCACATCTTCATCGGAGAGACGGACCTTACCCCCGCCACGAAAACCAATTTCCAGCGGATTGGTATGGCGGAAACCCCCAAACGGACCACTTTCGAGCTGGATACGGAGGAGGAATTATCTGATCTGGAACTTTCCAAGTTATCTAGATCGGATCTAAAAAACAATCCCACCCAACCCGCCCTAGAGGTGGAGGAAGTGGTGGATGACCGCTGCGAATCCGCCATGAATAATCTGGCGTTAGAGGCACCGCGGTATTGCCTTGTTGCTTTCGCAGGAACCACTTCGGGATCTGCCTCCAATGGAGATGACAGCCCAGGTGAATCCATCCTAGAGGCACTTAACGAAAGTGGTGAATCGGATGACTGGGATAGCAAAGGCTATGACTCTGATCACTATGACGCCGCCATGAGAATAATCGAGGCGGAACTAGCTCAGCAAGCACTAGAAGAGCAGAACGCAGCCGCCAAGCAGGTGTTCATGACCAGCAAAGGAGATGATACTGGGCAGAGAACCGGTGATCCGCCATCTCAAGTAGCCCATGACGGAGATGCCGGCAAAGAGCAGGGTAACTCGCCACCAGCCGCTGATCCTGCCATGGAACAACTGCCCGAGATTCACGGTGGACCTAGACCTCTGCAACCCGCCATCCCTGCAACGCATAACCCAGAAGACTTCACGACCCCGATGGACAAGGTTGTCTACGGAACTCTAGGAGATCCAATCACCCCTAACTATGTCAGAGATGTGAACGATCTCGAGCAAAAGAGGCGAGCAATCCTTAAAGAAGCAAAGCGAGTCGAGAGGATGGGAGAAAAGCTAGATGGCGACATTGCTAAAGCTTAAGACACGCTCAACGTGCAAGGAACATGGAGGAGAAGTACGCTACTCTCATCCAGAACCAAATTAACGAAGGCGGTGACCCGCAGCTCGCACGAAACCTTGAGTTCACCGTGCCAACCGCGGAAACACTGGCTAACGATGTACATCAAGAATCCGCCGTACATGGACAAGAACCGCGATGAAGTCAGGGCCATGCCCATTGAAAACATCATGGCCGCAAAGGAGCTATTGGAAAATAACCAAAGCCTAGCAGCCCTAGAGACTGCGGTAAAACTCATGACCAAGGCATTGGTGTAGCAGGAGAAAGCTACGTCTTCACGAAGGCTTGAATCTGACCCTGCGCTATGCCGGTCCAGTACTGCTTCCAAGGCCCGGGGTGACGGCAATCATGGTGCTCACCCTGATAGTGAATCTCAAACCAGATCCTCAGAGGCCCGAAGAAGAGAAGCTCGCAATAGGGCAAGCGCCATCCCAATATCCTCTGACGACAGACCACACAGCAAAGTCCAGCAAAGGAATCCATCGCCACCCCACAAGAACTATCCTGCTTATGGATACCACCAAGATAAGGCCCCGCCCCACCATAAGTCCAACATGCCGCCACCAAAGTATAAGACGTTCAAAATCCCACAGGGAGGAATTGTCATACGCGACAATGATGGCAAGCAAGGACAGAGTCGTGACGCTGGCCGGAGAGATGAGCCGCCATGACGTGAAACCAGTCGAGATGGCGGGTCTAAGCATAGGGAACCGTCTCGCCATGACGACGGCGCGCACCGCGATGGCGATAAGGATAAGCATCGCTCTTCACGCCGCCACGATGACAAAGGGCAAGGCTCCTACCGCCATGATGATGACCCAGCTCCACGAAGAGCAAAGGGAAGCCACCGTAGTTGCAGAGATCCATCCCAACACGTCGAGAGCAACAGACGTGACCCTTCACCATCCCCACCAAGCAGCCCCCATGGTGGCGGCGGTGGCGGTGGAGGCCCTGCCAGGTCACGTGCCTCCCAAAAAGATCCGCATGACAAGAAGCCATACGATGCGCGTACCCACTTAAATGAGATTGCCAAGTCTCAAACAGCCTTCTTCCTCGGCCCTGAAGTGCTTTGGACAGCGGATCCGTGATGAGCCCATCCCACATGGGTTCAAGATTGAGAAGAACATCCGCCAGTACAACGGAGTCGATGATGCGGGCAGATAACCGCCCAGTTGGGAACCCCAAGAGGAAGGTATGATGAGCACAATAGTAAGTTTTCCCTCAGTAAGAAACCGAGGTTTATCAAACCAGTAGGAAAAAGGCAAACTTCAGAAGGTGATGCCTGCTAGCTTCGCGACAGCTCCGGACAATTTATAAGGCGCCTCGTCCAGGGCTTTGCTTTGCACCAGCAGCAACGTGGAACCTGCACACAACACAACCAAGAACTTTGCTCCCAACTTACGATGAGGTTGTCAATCTCACCGGTTTGCTGTAAACAAAGGATTGAGCATATTGAGTGGAAGGCAATAGTAGTATGCGAGAAAGTAAACAGTGCGAGTAAAAGTAAACAGTAATAACAATATAAAGGAAATTGGACCGGGGTCCATAGTTCACTAGTGGTGTCTCTCCATAAGATAAATAGCAACATGCTGGGTAAATAAATTACAGTCGGGCAATTGATAGAATAAAGATAACGTGCATATGTCACGAGGATCACTATGAGATTTACTTTGGGCATTACAACAAAATACATAGACCGCCATCCAACTGCATCTATGACTAATAATTCACTCGCGGGGATATCGTCCGAACACCCCTCGAGTATTAAGTTGCGAACAACAGATAACTGCATTAAGCAAAGTGTGTAATGTAAACAAATCGAATGTCCTTGGACACAAGAATGTTGTTTTCTCCCTAGTGGCAACAACACATCTACAACCTTAGAGGCTTCTGTCACTCCCCCAGATTAAATAGAGGCATGAACCCAACTATCAGCATAAATACCCCCTCTTGGAGTCACTAGTATCTACTTGGCCAAGATAGCTACTAACAACGGAGAGCATGCAAGATCATAAACAATATAGAGATAACATAAGATAATATTCAACACATCAACTTAACATAACACCAATATTCATCGGATCCCAACAAACACAACATGTAGAATTACACAAAGATGATCTCGATCATGTAAGGCAGCTCACGAGATCTAAACATGAAGCACATGGTGGAGAAGACAACCATCTAGCTACTGCTATGGACCCATAGTCCAAGGTAGACTACTCACTCATCACGCTGGAGGTAAGCATGGCGATGAAGAAGACCTCCGGTGGTGATTCCCCTCTCCGGCAGGGTGTCGAGAAGAGCTTCTGGACCCTCCCAATCTCGGGTCGACGACGGCGGCGGATCGCGATGTGTTTTTGGAAAATTGATCGGGTGTTTAGGTTTTTCCCGTCGGGGGATCTTTATAGGCGAAGGGGCAGCGTCAGAGGTGGGCCAGCGTGGCCTCACCCATAGGGGGCGCGGGCCAGGGGCTGGCCGCGCCGCCCTATGGTGTGGCCAGCCCGTGGCTCCCCTCTGTCTCCTCTTCGGACTTCTAGAAGCTTCGGTAAATATTAGGAGGTTCGGCTTTTATTTCGTCCAATTCCGACAATATTTCCTGTGTAACTTTTCTGAAATACAAAAACAGCAGAAAATAGGGAACTGGCACTATGTCATCTTGTTAATAGGTTAGTTCCAGAAAATGCATAAAAACGCCATGAAGTGTAACAAAACACTAAGTAAATGGTGTAAGAACAAGCATGGAGCATGAAAAATTATAGATACGTTTGAGACGTATCAAGCATCCCCAAGCTTAACTCCTGCTCGTCCTCGAGTAGGTAAGTGATAACAAAAGAATAATTTTTGAGGTGACATGCACCAACACAATCTTGATCATCTATGTAAATCATTGAGTGCTGGGATCAAAAGAACTTAAAACATGGGCATGAAAGGCATAATCTTGATAGAAGAAAGCTCTCAACCATGTTATAACATGAAAAAGAACACACACGAAAGATCATGAAAAATGAAACAATGAAAGTCAAACGTGTGTTCAAATCATATGGAAAAACATAGCAAATGGTTTTCAGCTTGTCCTTCATGGAATAGCAAAACATAAATTCATAGGACACCTTCAAGTTTAAGAGGGCGACTAGATACAAATAATTTAAGAACAAGTGAAACCAAAATCATGAATCAATCAATGATAAACTTTGGGACTATGCATATTAAACTCAGAATGACAACTATGCTCTCTTAGACGGTGCATAAAGGTAGAAGGTGGTGACTCAACATAAAAGTAAAAGAAAGGCCCTTCGCAGAGGGAAGCAGTGATTGAACATGCGCTAGAGCTTTTCATTTGTAAAACAGAGAGATAAAAATTGGGTTTTGAGAGGTGGTTGTCTTTATCAACGACTGGCAATGGGGTTCTTATATCTTCTATTCAAAAATGAAGCAAGTTTTTGAGAGAGATTGGCACTTTTGTGCTCTTTTATAAAGCTTGGCACTCCTCCCCACCTTTTTTTCCTTTCTCAAACCATGGCTAACCGATTCCATCGGGTGCCCACCAACATTCTCATACCATGGAGGAGTACCTTTTTTTGAAATAACAATATGAAAGATAGCAAATCCGACCACTACGTCCCCATGAGCTGAAAACAATGTCACAAAACGAGAAGTATTTTGAAGGTTTTTTGAAAGGTAGCACATGAAAATTTACTTGGAATGGCTTGCAAATACCATGCATAGGAATTTATAGTGGACACATTGGCATTACTTCTTTTTTGGGAGTTGGATGCACGTGTAGAGCTCATACTCAGTACAAAGTGAGGGCTAGCAAAAGACTGGGAGCGACCAACTAAGAGAGCAATAACGGCCATAATCATGCATAGCGATAAAACATCATTAAGGGAAGCATAAGATGGCATCAAAAGTCAAAAACTAAATGATCATAAAGGCTTATGGCGACTTTGTATGAGACAAACATGTTGTAAGCATGCACCAAGTCAACCCAAATAAAGCATCAAGGAGAAAACCAAATTAATGCTTCCAAATAATAAAAACAACGCATGATTTTTTCAAAGGCTCATTAAGCAATCTCAGTCATTTGAGACAAGTCATGCTACAGCAAAAATCACTAAGCATACTATCAAAATGATATCAAGCATGACATGCAAAAGTCTAAGCCGCAGTCTAAACAAGCTCCTTTTTGTACCACTTTTTTGCATGAAACTTTTTCTCTTTTCCAACACCAATCGAACCTTTTTGAAACAAATCTTTTGATAAAAACCAACATGTACCAGAGGTCAAATACACCTTGATATAAATATAAAACAATATCTGAACAAAAATCAAGGTGAAAAATGAAAGCTAAACGCAGTTCTAGAAAAAGAGAACACTCGTTGAATGATAAGAGTGAAAAACGGAGTGTTCTTGGCAAATGAAAAGCAAGGAAACTTCTCCAAAAGACATTTGTTGGGGTCCAACCATTTATTGCAGCAAACAAAACAAAAGAAAACTGAAAACTAAAGTAAAGACGCTCCAAGAAAAATGCATAGTACATGAAGCAATAAAAATATAGTGTGTTGAAAGGTGACCTGATTTTTGCCGATGAAGAAGGGGTGCCTCAGGGGCATCCCCAAGTTTTGACGCTTGTACCTCTTGGATATTTCTTGGGGTGTGTGGGCATCCCCAAGCTTGAGCTTTTGTCCATTCTTCAACTCATCTCATCATTCTCCAATCCCTACACTTGAAAACTTCCTTCATACAAAACTTAACATAATTCTATTAGCAACATTAGTGTAAGCATAATAATGAATCAACCCCTTTTGGTTCAGATTTAAACTCAAAACCACAACATATAAAGCATATAGTACTGTAGCAACTTCCCCAAAAGTTCCGTGATCAAAAGAACTCAAAAAGAAAGCGATCGAGAGGCAAACACAAATAGTGGCAGAAATTTGTCAAAACAGAACAGCTGATAAAGGTCGATTTTTTCGAGGGTTTTCTGTTGCTCAAATCAAAAAGTGTAAAACTAATGAAAGTTTGGATATAACCTGGGGCATACGCACAAGAAATCGCAGGTCAAAAATATATTCTGAGAATTTTCACGAATTTTTACGGTGCAGCACCGAAATCTGTTTTAGGACAGCAACATCCCCAAATCTTACCTCACTCAAATTAGAGGTTTCCCTTGGCACAACAACGAAATAAAAATGATAAGGAGCAGTTATTACAGTAGTAATAACTTCCAAGACTCAAATAAAATAAAAAGAACTGAAAGTAAAACAATGGGTTATCTCCCAAGAGTGCTTTTCTTTAATGCCTTTGAGCTAGGCGCAGAAAGTGCGAATCAAGTAATATCAAGTGATGAAGCATCAAGTTCATAATTTGCTCTAAGAATAGAGTCAAAAAGTAATTTATTTCTCTTTCTAGGGAAGTGTTCCATACCTTTCTTGAGTGGGAATTGATATTTGATGGTGCCTTCCCTCATATCAATGATGACACCTACAGTTCGAAGAAAGGGTCTTCCCAAAATAATAGGACATAAAGCATTCCATTCAACATCCATAACAAGAAAATCAACGGGAACAAGGTTATTGTTAACCATAATAAGAACATCATTAATCCTTCCCAAAGGTTTCTTCTTAGCAACATCAGCAATAGGAACATCATACTAACACTTTTCAAGCGGTGGTAAATCAAGCATGTCATAAATTTTTCTAGGCATGATGAAAATACTAGCACCTAGATCACATAAAGCATGGCAATCAAAACCATTAACATGCATATCAATGATGGGTTCCCAACCATCTTCTAACTTCTTGGGAATATAAACTTTTTGCTTCAACTTTTCATCCCTAATTTTCATAAGAGCATTGGTAATATGCTTAGTAAAAGCAACATTTATAGAACTAGCATTGGGACTCAAAGCAAGCTTTTGCAAGAACAAAATAACTTCAGATATATTGTAGCCATCAACATCAAAATCATTAAAAGAAATAGAGCTATCATCTCCTACACTCCGAAAAATTTCAGCACTCTTTTGAGAAAAAGTTTTTGCAGTTTTGGGCTTTTTAACACAAGGAGTAGGAGTTTTCTCTACACCAATTAAAGTAAGAGGATTGCTAGCATTTGGAATAACATCATTAGAGGTAGTAATGGTACATACCTTCATCTTTCTAGCCATGTCATCTTCTCTTTCCCACCTGGCATGCAATTCTGCTAACATCCTAACATTTTCATCAATTCTAACTTGGATAGCATTAGCAGTGGCAAAAGTATTGTTCTCCTTAACCTCATTAGGCAACACTTTTAGTTTCAGAAGTTCAACATCAAGAGCAAGGCTATCAACTTTAGAAGCAAGAATATCAATTTTGTCTAACTTTTCCTCAACAGACTTGTTAAAAGCAGTTTGCTTACCGATGAAGTCCTTGAGCATGACTTCAAGCTCAGAGGGCGCGGCCCTAGTGTTGTTGGAGGAATTACCATAAGAGTTACCATAACCATTACCATTGGTAGAAGGATACGGTCTATAATTGTTACTAGCAAAATTGTTCCTATAAGCATTGTTGTTAAAATTATTATTTCTAATGAAATTTACATCAACATGCTCTTCTTGAGCAACCAAAGAGGCCAAAGGAACATTATTAGGATCTACATGAGTTCTATCATTAGAAAGCATAAGCATAATAGCATCAATCTTATCACTCAAGGAAGAGGTTTCCTCAATAGAATTTACCTTCTTACCTTGTGGAGCTCTCTCGGAGTGTCATTCAGAATAATTTACCATCATGTTGTCAAGAAGCTTGGTTGCGGCGCCCAAGGTAAGGGACATAAAAGTGCCTCCAGCAGCTGAATCCAATAGGTTTCTTGAAGAAAAAATCAGTCCTGCATAAAAAGCTTGGACAATCATCCAAGTAGTCAGTCCATGAGTAGGGCAATTCTTTATCATAGATTTCATTCTTTCCCAAGCCTGAGCAACATGTTCATTATCAAACTATCTAAACTTCATGATATCACTACGCAAAGCTATAATCTTAGCAGGAGGATAGTATTTTCCAGTAAAAGCATCCTTACACTTAGCCCAAGAATCAATACTATTTCTAGGCAAAGATAGCAACCAATCCTTAGCTTTTCCTCTCAAAGAAAAAGGAAACAACTTAAGCTTAATAATATCTCCTTCTACATCCTTATATTTTTGCATCTCACATAGCTCAACAAAATTGTTGAGATGAGCTGCAGCATCATCAGTACTAGCACCAGAAAATTGCTCTTTCATAACAAGGTTCAATAAAGCAGGTTTAATCTCATAAAAATTGGCAGCAGGAGCAGGTGGCGCAATAGGAGTGCAGATAAAATCACTATTATTAGTGCTAGTAAAATCACACAACTTGGTGTTCTCATGAGTACCCATTCTAGCAAAGCTAAAAGCAGACAAGTAAAAATAGCAACTAATAGGAAACTAATTTTTTTGTATTTTTGATAAAAAGATGCAAGCAGAAGTAAAGTAAAGCAAAACAATAAACAAAGTAAAGGATGTGCGTGCGAAACTCCCCTTACAGAAATCTTCTTTCTCCCCGGCAACGGCACCAAAAAATTAGCTTGATGTGGGCAGATAACCACCCAGTTGGGAACCCCAAGAGGAAGGTATGATGAGCACAGTAGAAAGTTTTCCCTCAGTAAGAAACCGAGGTTTATCGAACCAGTAGGAAAAACCCAAACTTCAGAAGGTGATGCCTGCTAGCTTCATGACAGCTCCGGATAATTTATAAGGCGCCTCGTCTAGGGCTTTGCTTTGCACCAGTAGCAACGGGGAACCTGCACACAACACAACCAAGAACTTTGCTCCCAACTTACAATGAGGTTGTCAATCTCACCGGTTTGCTGTAAATAAAGGATTGAGCGTATCGAGTGGAAGGCAATAGTAGTATGCGAGAAAGTAAACAGTGCGAGTAAAAGTAAACAGTAATAGCAATGTAAAGGAAATTGGACAGGGGTCTACAGTTCACTAGTGGTGTCTCTCCATAAGATAAATAACAACATGCTGGGTAAACAAATTACAGTTGGGCAATTAATAGAATAAAGATAACGTGTATATGTCACGAGGATCACTATGAGATTTACTCTGGGCATTACAACAAAATACATAGACCGCCATCCAACTGCATCTATGACTAATAATCCACTCGCGGGGATATCGTCCGAACACCCCTCGAGTATTAAGTTGCGAACAACAGATAATTGTATTAAGCAAAGTGTGTAATGTAAACAAAACGAATGTCCTTGGACACAAGAATGTTGTTTTCTCCCTAGTGGCAACAGCACATCTACAACCTTAGAGGTTTCTGTCACTCCCCCAGATTAAATAGAGGCATGAACCCAACTATCGAGCATAAATACCCCCTCTTGGAGTCACTAGTATCTACTTGGCCAAGATAGCTACTAACAACGGAGAGCATGCAAGATCATAAACAACATAGAGATAACATAAGATAATATTCAGCACATCAACTTAACATAACACCAATATTCATCGGATCCCAACAAACAAAACATGTAGAATTACACAAAGATGATCTCGATCATGTAAGGCACCTCACGAGATCTAAACATGAAGCACATGGTGGAGAAGACAACCATCTAGCTACTGCTATGGACCCATAGTCCAAGGTAGACTACTCACTCATCGCACCGGAGGCAAGCATGGTGATGAAGAAGACCTTCGGTGGTGATGCCCCTCTCCGGCAGGGTGCCGGGAAGAGCTTGTGGACCCTCCTGATCTCGGTTCGATGACGGTGGTGGATCGCGATGTGTTTCTGGAAAATTGATCGGGTGTTTAGGTTTTTCCCGTCGGGGGGTCTTTATAGGCGAAGGGGCGGCGTCAGAGGTGGGCCAGGGTGGCCTCACCCATAGGGGGTGCGGTCCAGGGGCTGGCCGTGATGCCCTATGGTGTGGCCAGCCCGTGGCTCCCCTCTGTCTCCTCTTCGGACTTCTGGAATCTTTGGTAAATATTAGGAGGTTCGGCTTTTATTTCGTCCAATTCCGAGAATATTTCCTGTGTAACTTTTCTGAAACACAAAAACAGCAAAAAACAGGGAACTGGCACTGTGGCATCTTGTTAATAGGTTAGTTCCAAAAAATGCATAAAAACACCACGAAGTGTAACAAAACACTAAGCAAATGGTGTAAGAACAAGCATGGAGCATAAAAAATTATAGATACGTTTGAGACATATCAGTCGACAGGCCCTTAACTTGGCTACAAGACTACTTTAACGCAGTGCAGTTCACAGGGGGGTCACCCAATGTTGCTGTCCGCTATCTGCCCCTGATGCTGTCCGGCACAGCGCGGCAGTGGATCAATGACTTGGCGGAAAATTCCATCCAAACATGGTTTGATATGAAAACTGCATTCACTGAAAACTTCAAAGGTACCTACAAGAGACCTCACAATATAGGTGACCTCCAACGGTGTCGACGAGCGGATGACGAGAGCTCCCGAACTTTTCAAGCACGCTGGCTGGATATGAAGAACTCCTGCGAAGGAGTTACTGACGAATCCGCCATCCTTGCATTCATTGATAGTTTGGAGAGAGGACAGCTACTCCGCCATCGCCTGCTGCGAGAACGGAATGAAGGGAAACTAACCCTAAATTCCATGATAACCATTGCAAGCAACTACGTGGCTACCGATGACGGCACCCGCGAATCATTGAAATCTTCCGCCATCCAGAACACTGGAAAGTGCAACAATAGCAACAAACAGAAGAATCCGCCAGAAGAGCAGCAAACTCCGGACATGGTGGCCACAACCTTCTCAGACAAGGGACAAAGCATCCAACGCAGTCGGGGATGAGGTTCCAGCAGCGGCCAGCCGCGAAGCTCCCCAACTTCTGCTACATCGCCGGCTGCACCTGTGTCCTATGATGAATACCGCGACATGCCATGCTTCGCCCATCGGGACGCTTCAAGAAAGTGCAATCACACCAACCGGAACTGCAAGTTCTTCAATGACATCAAAGCGGACCCAGAAGCTGGCTACAAACACACCCGGCGACAATGACCTCGTGACAAAGGGAAAGCGGACAAGGAAAAGGAGTCCAAGGATAGCAGCGATATGGACGAAGACCCTGCGCCCAAACCCGCCAATAAGGCAGAGGGTGGAGCTGGCACGAGTAACCCATACAAGAGCACCAAAAAGGGAGCCTTTCACATGTTCCTTGGACCCCCCACGGCTAAGGCACAGTGAGCCGCCATGCACTCCCTAAATGCCACCGTGCCTAAAGTCCGCCAGTACGTCCGATGGTCCGAGATGCCAATGCAATGGAGCCGCGACGATCATCCAGAGCACATCCCGGACGGATACTACGCCATGGTGGTTAACCCCCTGATCCAAGGCTACGAGTTCTCCAAGTGTCTGATGGATGGCGGCAGCAGCCTGAACATCATGTATGTGGAAACCCTGACAAAGCTAGGCCTCACCAAGACCCAACTCTGCCATAGCGCTGTCACTTTCTATGGAGTGGCTCCTGGCCGCCAAACAAAGTCCCTCGGGTCCATCACCCTCAAGGTCGCCTTCGGCGATGAAAATAATTACCGCGAAGATCCCATAACCTTTGAGGTGGTCCCTTTCAAGAGTACATACCACGTGATATTCGGCCGCCCCGCCTTCCACAGCTTTCACGCCAGGCCATGCTACATCTATAACTAGCTGAAAATGCCAGGACCGGATGGCATCATCACCGTTTATGGCAGCTTTAGGAAGGCCAAGGAGTGCGAGGATGGAGAAGCCGCCTTCGCGGAAGCAGTGTTCTTTGGCGAGGAGTTTAAGGAAATCCATGCCGCCACAGACCCCACGGAGATGCCAGCATCCAAACAGGAAGTTTCCGCCTCCCCGCCCACCTTCAAGCCTACAGTTGATACAAAGCAGGTGGAACTTGTCGCTAGCGATGCCGCCAAGATCACCTCAATAGGGACAAACCTGTCCCCCAAATAGGAAAGCGCGCTCGTCGAGTTCCTCCTGTGAGAACCGGGACATCTTTGCATGGTAGCCATCTGACATGACAAGTGTACCTAGGGAACTCGTCGAGCATGCCCTGCAAATAATTCCTGGCTCCAAGCCAGTAAGACAAGCAATGAGACGCTTCGGAGATGAAAAGTGCCGCACCATAGCAAAGGAAATTTTTAAGCTATTGAAAGCAGGCTTCATCAAAGAAGTAATCCATACAAAGTGGGTGGCAAATCCCGTGCTAGTTCCTAAGAAAAACACAAAGGTTCTGCACATGTGTGTAGATTACACCGGCTTGAACAAAGCGTGTCCCAAAGACCCTTTTCCCTTGCCTCGCATTGACCAAGTCATTAACTCGACGGCAGGATCGGAGCTGCTATGTTTCTTAGATGCCTACTCGGGTTACCACTAGATCAAGATGAAGGAATCCGATCAGCTTGCTACCTCGTTTGTCACACCTTATGGCACATATTGCTATTTGACAATGCCATTCGGTCTGAATAACGCATGATCAACGTACCAGCGCACTATGCAAAAGTGCCTAGCGGATCAAATCGGATGCAACATCCACGCATATGTGGACGACATCGCCGTCATGTCCAAGAAGCAGGACGACCTTATAGCGGATTTGCAGGAGACCTTCACCAACCTAAGGAAATACAACATGATGCTCAACCCCATGAAGTGTGTCTTCGGGGTACCAGCTGGACAACTCCTAGGATTCATCGTCTCCCACCATGGTATTGAAGTCAACCCAGAGAAGATCAAGGCTATCCTCGAGATCTCTCGGCCTAATGACCTGAAGGACGTATAGTGACTCACGGGCTGCGTGGCAGCAGTGAGCAGATTCATCAGTCGCCTTGGCGAGAAGGCTTTGACACTCTACAAGCTGATGAAGAAATCAGACAAATTTGTCTGGACTGACATGGCAGACGCTGTGCTCAAGGATCTGAAGAGAGTGCTATCCACTGCACCAATCGTAGCAGCTCCCGAAGACCAGGAGCCCATGTTATTGTACATGGCGGCAACCAACAGGGTCGTCAACATTGTCATCGTGGTAGAACGCAAGGAAGAAGCGCAGGAGTACGGTGTATAGAGACCAGTCTACTATGTCAGCGAGGTCCTAACGGAATCCAAGCAGCGCTACCCTCACTACCAGAAGTTGGCATACGGAGTTTTCCTAGCTTCGCGCAAGTTACGACATTACTTCTATGACCATAAGATCACAGTGGTGAGCAAGGCTCCACTGAAGGACATCATCAACAATAGCGACGCAACAGGACGAGTTGCAAAGTGGGGCATTGAACTGGCCTCCTTCGACATCGACTACAAGCCTCGCACCGCCATCAGGTCCCAGGCTTTGGCGGAATTCAAGGCGGATTGGAAGGAAGCACAGGAGACCACGCCCATCCCAGAACCGGAGCATTGGGTGATGCAATTTGATGGCTCAAAGCTGCTACACGGCTCGGGGGCTGGAGTGACACTCAAATCCCCTAAGGGAGATGAGCTCAGCTATGTCCTCCAAATCCACTTCCCCACCACCAACAACATCGCGGAGTATGAAGCGCTATTGCACGGGCTATGCGTCGCAAAGGAGATCGGCGTACAACACATCATGTGTTGTGGAGACTCCGACCTTATCGCTCAGCAGGTGGCTGGCACATACAAGGCTTGGAACAAAGTCATGGCGGCCTACAGAGACGAAGTGGACGAGATGGCCAAAAGTTTCCTCGGCTATGACATAAAACACGTATGACAAGAAGATAACATGGCAGCCGACACCCTGTCCAAGTTAGGGTCTAGCCGAAAGGCAGTCCCGCCAGGCATATTCCTCGAGCATCTACATGTACCATCAGTCAAGATGGTAGATCCGGAAAACCCGGAGCTGGCGAGCTCACCCGTTATGGCGGTTTTGCCAAGCAACCCGCCATGGGCAGAGCCCTACCTGGAGTTTCTGACGACCAAGAAGCTACCCGAAGACGAAGTCTAAAAGAGACAGATCGAACGTAGAGCAAAAGCGTACACCATCATCGATGGCCAACTCTACAAGTGAAGTACCTCGGGAGTATTCATGAAATGTATATCCCAAGTGGACAGAATCGAGATACTAAGAGAGATCCACGAAGGCGAATGTGGGCATCACGCCGCCGCCAGATCCCTCGTAGCTAAGGCATTCCGCCATGGGTTCTACTGGCCCACAGCCAAGGCAGATGCAGACCGTATCGTGGAGCTCTGCCAAGGTTGCCAGATGTATTCCAAGCAAATCCACATGCCCGCCACATCACTGCATACGATCCCTATAACTTGGCCTTTCGCGGTCTGGGGGGCCGGACATATTGAGTCCGCTAAAAACAGCACCTTCGGGATTTACGCACCTCCTGGTAGCGGTAGACAAATTCACGAAGTGGGTAGAAGCTAAGCCCATCAGAAAACTTGATGGCAAAACTGCCCTAAAATTCATCAAGGACATTGTGGTCAGATTCGGCATCCCACACAGCATCATCACCGATAATGGCACTAACTTGTCTCAGGGAGAAGTTGAAGAATACTGCCATCACAACAGAATCTACCTCGACCTTGCATCTGTGGCACATCTGAAAGATCATATCGAGCCCCATGTGTGGTTTTGGTAATTAATGACAATCCCTATGGACTAATGGTTGCATTGAGTTATATGTGTAGGACTTGTCCATAGACAATGCTTGAACCATTTGTTGGAGTCGAGGTTGTAAGAAGAAGATTATGTGTTGACCAAGGTGTTATTCAAGGAGTGATCCAAAGATTGGTCTTAAGGGATTTGAGCTTATATCAAGTGTGTCTTGAAGAATAAGATTGAGTGAGCTTTCATGTGTATCCTCAAGACACCATCATTATGGAGAAAGAAGAATTGATTCGAGGATTGATCAAGTCAAAGCACAAGTTCAAGATGAGCAACTAGAAGAGAACATATGCTTGAAGCTTGCCATCTATATTGTGTTTATGGATATGTGAAGATATGCTTAAAGAGAGTCTCTTCCATAGTGGAGTATGGGGGAGCAATCCGCAAAACTTCACCAAGCAAGCTCAATCAAGAAAGGTGGTCCAACTTGAGAAGATCAAGATCGTCATTATCCACCTTAAGTGGAATGCTCAAGGCAAAGGTATGATAGTGTTAGGGTTTCTTTCTTACCGGTCTCATGGTGTTAGTTGTGAGACCGGGTTATAGGATCGGTAGCCGTACTATCAAGAGGGGCTCTCGAGTGAGTAACTTAATTGTATCGTTCGGAGAGAGCTCAAACCTTTGCATACTTGGCATCTTCTTTCTTGGTTCTTATTTGGGTTTTATCCATGTGAGGTTTTAGAGCTTGTGGTTATTTCCATGACAAGCTCTAGCTCATCAAAAACGGATTTCGCATGAAGCTCTTATTGCGTTTTTGATATTTGGATGTTTTACCGGTTTGCTTTCAAAGATAGGTCAAACCTTTCATCATTTGGTTTTATACTCCCTTATTGGACTATGCTGTTTCTATGGATGAAGTTGTAGAGCTCGTTGTGGTGATTCCAACGAGCCCAAGATCATCGAAAACGGAGTCTGGATGAAAAAGTTATCACCGTTTTCGTATTGCAGTTTCTGCTCGGCGTCACCCAGTAAGGGGGCGGATATTCCGGCCAGGAGGGGCGGATTATCCGGCCTGGGGGCGAAAATTTCATGTCGAAATTTCTGCTAAGGACTTGGCTCAGCGTCACCCAGATATGGGGCCGGATATTCCGGCCAGGGGGCCGGATAATCCGGCCTGGGATGCTGTAACGGTCATATTTCGTTGGGGGGGCCTATAAAAGGCCCCCCTTCTTCCCCAAGGGCTGCTAGCTCGTTTTTCCTCTCTTTCTCTCTCTCCCACCATTGTTGACCTTGGAAAGCTTGCCCATCTCTCAATCCCTCCCATGATTCTTGAATATTTTTGAGGGAAAAGAGAGAGGAGATCTAGATCTATCTTTCCACCAATCAAAATCTCCTCTTAGTGAGGGGAACCTCTTGTGGATTTAGATCTTGGAGTTCTTTGTGGATTTCCTTTGTTCTTCCTCTCATATTTGTCCATAGCATTAGTTGCTTTGGTAGGATTTGAGTGTGAAGAATTTGATCACCTTGTGTGCTCTTGCCATTGCATAAGTTGCATCGGTTTGAGTTCTCCCCGGAGATTCGAGTAAGTGAAAGTTTGTGAGCTTATTACTCTTGGGTTCTTGGAACCCTAGACGGCTTTGTGGCTTTGTGGTGCCTTTGTGGCTATTCTTGGGAGCCTCCAATTAAGTTGTGGATGCGTGCCCCAAGCTTTGTGTAAAGGCCCGGTTCTGCCTTGAGGAACCCCTTAGTGGAAGAGTGAGCTAGGCCTTTGTGGCGCAAGCTCACACCGGAGAATAGGGTGAGGCCTTTGTGGCGTTGGTTAGGCCTTTGTGGCGATACCACGCCCCTCCAACGAGACGTACTCCCTTTCAAGGGAGGAACTCGGGAATACATCATCGTCTCCGCGTGCCTCGGTTATTCCTATACCCGAGCTCTTTACTTATGCACTTTACATTGTGATAGCCTTCGTGCTTGAAGTTATATATCTTGTTATCACCTTGTTACTTGTATTGCTTAGCATAAGTTGTTGGTGCACATAGGTGAGCCTAGTTTATTTAGGTTTTGTGTGCTTGACAAAATAAACGCTAGTTTAATTCCGCTTTTGTTCAAGCCATTCGTAAAATTTGATATCGCCTATTCACCCCCCCCCCTCTAGGCGACATCTGTGTCCTTTCAATTGGTATCAGAGCCCGGTCTCTCATTTTAGGCTTTACCGCCTTGAGAGCAAAGATGTCGGCTAGGGGATTAGTGCATAATGACACTTTTATATTCAATGGCACAAATTATGATACTTGGAAAATTCACATGCTTAATTATTTTCGGGTCATGGACCCATCTATGGAGCGAATTGTAGATGCGGGTTTTTCTCCTCCAAAGGATACTCAAAATCTATCTTTAGAGGATGAGAAAAACTTGTATCTCAATGCTCAAGCTACTCATGTGATTGTTAATGCTTTGAGCGATGTAGTTACCTTCTCCATCACGCCTTTTCGGAGCGCTCATGAGATATGGACAAAGCTTCAAGAAAAATATGGTGTGTCCAAGATTATTGAGGATGATTGTATTCCTTCCACTTCCGGCCGCAATGAACTTTCATCCACTTCACCAAAGTGTGGCAAGACACAAGGTAATGATATGGTGAGTGGTGATGAGACTTGCAATGGTGATAGTATGCTTACTTTTGATGATCCTTCATCTCTATCTCATTGCAATGCTTCATCTTTGGACTTAAACACTTGTAGCCCCATAAATGTTTTACATGCTTGTGTTGATAGTCCTTGCATATCATGTGTAAATTTCTTGAATAAATCTCATGATGATATGCTTGCTTTGTCTTGTTGCCATGATACAAATGCTTCTATTTCCTCTAGTATTTGTGATGCTAACCATATAGAGGAAACCAAAGAGTCTTTGGGCCAAGACAAGGTCTTGAATGGAGCTTCAAGTATTTCTTCATCTTCTTCTTCTCACGGTTCCCACATATGCCTTATGGCTAGGTCTTCAAATCATAATGATGTTGAGGACAATAGTGAGGATGAGGAAAATGAAGAAGACTATATTGAGTATTTAAACAAGAAGGGTAAGGTGGTCTTTGATGCTTTGCATAACCATAAAAATGTTTTGCCCAACTTCTTTGAAATCATGAGTTGTGCTATTGAGAGAACGAAACTCATTGAGATGAAGGAAGAACAAATTGTTAAAATGTTTTCTCTTGAGCGTGAGTATGACAATGATATCCATGATTTAAAATATGCTCTAGAGGAAGAGCAAGAGCTTCGGGTTTCTCTTGAGGAGAAGCTTGAATCCATTGAGGAGTCATGTAATGAAATTATTTCTAAACTCACTAAAGAACGTGACCTCGCTCTTGCCAAGTTGTCTTCTCCTATTCATAATGATAATGATGCATGTGCTACTAACTCTACTTCTTGTGAAGCATCTATTTTGAAGGAGAATGTTGAGCTAAGGGCTCAACTTGAATTGCTAACTAGAAAGTATGGGAAATTGGAAGAAAGTCATGAAAAGCTATCTAGCTCTAATGAGGATCTTCTAGTGTTCCATGCTCGCCTAAAGTTAGCTCATGAGGCTATATCTACAAAGGTAACATCTTGTGAGCCTCATGTGGGCACTAGCACTATTTCCCAAAATGCTATATTGCCATGTGCTAGTACTAGTAATTCATCCACTCATACTATTGCTACATCTAGTGATGAATTACCCTCCTTGCCTTGTTGCTCTAACCATGTAGCCTCTACTTCCACTAGTACTTCTGTTGTCACTAACCATGTAGAGGAAATCAAAGAGCTCAAGGCCCAAGTTACTTCATTGAAGAAAGACTTGGAAAAACATCATGAAGGGAAGTCCACACTCAATAAGATCTTGAGTGTGCAAAAATCCCCCAATGACAAGAGTGGACTTGGATTTATCTCTAACAACAAGAAGAAGTCCAAAATATACAAGAAGAAGAAGGTCCAAGAACAAGTCAAGAATTTGGCCAAGATTGTTTGCTTCAAGTGCAAAATTGAAGGGCACCATGTTAGATCTTGCCCTTTGAAGAAAAAGGCACTTAGTGAGAAGCAACAAGGGAAGCGGCCTCAAGTTCAAGCCCATGCTCAACCTCAAGTTGAAGAAAGGTCACTTCTCAAGAAAAATCAAGCTAATGCTCCCCTTGTGGAGAAATCAAGTGAGAAGAAGGTGAAGAAAAGAACTTGCTACATATGCCATGAGAAGGGTCACCTATCTTCTTCATGCACTAGTGGTAACTCATCCAACCCTATCACAATTGAAGATGCTTATTCACTTTGCAAGGATAAGGTTGGCAATGTGTTTGCCAAATTTGTTGGTCAAAGTGGTGTCAAGAAAAGAACCATTTGGGTTGCCAAGCCTATTATGACTAACCTCTTAGGACCCAACTTGGTTGGGGACCATCACACCAAAACTTGATCAATAGGTGTTTGATGGAGGGCATTGGAGACTTGGCTATATCATGAAGAATTAAGGGATCTTCATCAATTATATTTTCTCAAGTCAAGTCATTTGGATTTTCTTATTTCTATCATATATCCAATGTCCCTCCTTGCGGTAACATGTATTCAACTTACCTACCTTGAAAGTTACTCACCCCTTTGCATGTGTTGGGTTTTGTATCTTGCATGTGGTTGTATATGTTGTGCTTCCTACTTGCTTCATTTTGAGTAATCAAGTATGTGCATGTTGGTTTGCACACCATGTACGATTGTTCTTGTTGAGCCTTTTGTATCTCGTTTTATCTTACTTGGCTTTTGTAAGAGATTATTGGACCATCTCATTTTGGGGGAGTGATATGCTTTGCACTTCACAATCCTAAAAATATGTGTACATGAGGAATACCACTTAGTGTTGATATTTAAAGATTATCTAGTTTCTATGTGGTATGTCATTCTCATGAGAAATTCAAATTCTATAATGTCCATTAATCTCTTATTGGATTTTATTTACCTCTTGTGAAAAGAAATGCTTTATCATATTATGGGGGAGTAATATGCTTTGTGCATACTACAAACCAATAAAATGTGTATATTTGAGGTTGTGTCACATAGTGTTGATATTGTAAATTATCTTGCTTCTATGTGGCATGTTTTCTCAAACAAGTTCCAATTTGCCAAATTGTTTTATTCCTCTTGTTTTGGATCTTGTTTGTGAGATACTTTCTTGATAGGGTTTTCCTAAAATGTGGAATTCTACATCAAAGTTGGAAAACCATTTGCTTCAAGTTATCCTAATCATTGCCTTGCGCGATTGTTTAACTGTTTGAGTCTATCAAGAATATCTTCTTTAGCATGGTGATTAATTCTTATCCTTCTCCGTATGCTTCTTTGTTGTGAAGATGATCTTGGATTTATATGTAAACTACCACCGGGAAATAAATCCAAATACCTCTTGTTCTTGGACAATTGGTACTATATCATGTGGCACATGTATATTGATCATCTTTACATTGGCTATTGCTTTTAATTGCCTTATCTCTAGCCAAAATGTATTTGTTTTTGCTCCCATTGTCTTCCATGACTTTTGTTATCCCATTTGATTTCGTTGAACTTGTTTTGTGTTATTTATATGTAGGTAGATGTGATGATCCCACTTGTGTGCATTTTGTATTCAAATGCAAAATCATAAATAATGCACTAATCTTGGGGGAGCTCTCCTATATTTGTTATAACACACTCTTTGTGCTTATTTCAATTGGTATTGGTTTTTTGTTGGAAGACAAATCTTTTCTTTTTGGTACTTAGTGTGCCATCATAAAAAGTGTGGAGAGTTTGGTTTGTTTGTTTGGACCTTGCTCTCTTTGGGGGTTGGTGATCTCATTCCTTATTATTTATTTCTTACTCTTAAAATGAGATATGTCTTTGAGCATGTGTGTTTTAGTTATACTTTATGCTCATTGGCTTTTGCTTGGTTCACTAGTTGAACTTTGGAGTCAATCTTGTGTTGATTTGATTCTTTGATATAATTTGGACAACCTTTTGTAGCTTCACAATTTTGTGTGCTCTCTTGTCCTTCTTGGTGTTTTGTCCAAATTGTATCTCCTTTGGCTCTTGAAAGTTTTGTGCATGCATATTTACTAAATGTATATTGTATGGCATGTTGTTGCTTTCTTTGATCAAATATATAGGAGAAGCTCCATCAAATCCTAAATCGGCTAAGATGTGCATGAAATTCAATTTCATATATATATGCACATATTTATGTGGAGTTTGTCCTATATGTTGTAGTTTCTAACTACTTTGGACCCAATGAGTTTGGGGACCATCTTGTACTTGAACTTTGTTTTAGGTACATGGAGATATATTGGTGCTTGTCTCAATAATAAGGATGAAGTGGTGACTAAATGATAATTTGAGGCAAGCTAGGATTATTGAAGAACTCCTATCTACTACATCCTACCATTATATCTCGGTAACAAGTATCTTCATGCATACTTCTCTAGTATCCAACCTTGTGTAGGTTGTTTTATGGCATTGAAAATCTTTATTTGCAAATGTTGTGCTTTTTTGCAAGGATTCTAATGAAACCTCTTTATTGCAAATGTGAGCAAGTTGAGATGAGGACATATTATTGGGAACATATAAAAACCATGCCCATGATTCTCCTATCCCATATATGTCAACTTAGCAATCTTTTTGCATATCAATTCCTCAATAAGCTCACATGTGCAAAATTGATGAAATTGCAAATTTATTTCTTCCGTTTGGTATCCTTCGTTTTGATACTTGTTGTTTTTATCAAAGCATCCTAACTATCTTCTTTCCCTTGTTGATATTTGTGATGTCTTTGACATGTTTGTGGTTGAAGTTCATCAATATACAATAAGATAAATTGAGCCTTTGGCCATGCTTTAAAAGCAAAAATCTCATTGGTATATTGCATGACTTCATTTTGGATATCTTGTTCTATTCTTAGTATCTATTTTGTGTGTATATGTTTCTTTGTGATAATTATCTTTGTGATATTGTCTACTTAGAAACTTATACACATGAGAGATGATATCTCATTATTTGATATCTTATTTGAATCTTATGTGTTGGGATGGAATGCTAAGAAATATCATTCATCGAAGACTATATGGATGCTCTATGCTTATCATTGTGTTAGTCTTATAATATTCTTTGTCATTCCTATCAGACATTCCGTTGGTTGAGCCTTTTAATATATTGTCCCTTGCTTGTTGCTCAATCATTTGTTTGATGCAAGTGTAAGCTTAATTTCTTCTCTATGATCTCTTGCAAATGGTTGCGTTTTAAATGTTATTGAGGGAGTGAGGACTCCATGTTGTGCAAATTGTATTCAAATACAAACATTCCAATTTTTGCACGTACCTTGGGGAGCTTCCTCATTTCATTTAAAGCACCATTTTGCGGTTAGCATAGTATTTAATTTCACTTGGTATTATTTGGTTTTGAATAATATTGAGGGAGTGATGATTCCATATGTGTGCACCTTATACTTCAACTCAAATAGAATAATTTGTGCACACACCTTGGGGAGCTTCCTCATATTATTTAGAGCACCTTTTCAATCTTATCATAATATCTTTATTCAATTTGTTCTTTGGATTGTTTGATTGCTATCTTCATTTGTTGAAGTTTATCCATCGTGTTATCTTATTTTTTTTGCAATCTTTGATCCTCAATATAGTTTGGTTTCCTTCATATATTTGTCTTTGCATATGTGCATGTGTCTTCACTTATTTCTTTTGGATATGCACACCGTTTTGGAGGAACTCACACTATATTGGCCTTCTAAGTTTTTTGCCCATTTTGGCAATGGATGCCAATGGGGGAGAAGTTTCGAGGGTTTAAAGGGAATTGGCTTTTATGCTTTGGTTTGTTCTTAAGCATTTGCCTAGCATGCTTTGCATGGTTGAGTATATAGTGGAAACTCCACCAACAACCTTGGTTGGCAATATATGCAATGAAATCAAGATCATTCACACGTGCATAGATTGTGGGGGAGTTTGCTCTATATATGGTGGTGTTACTAACATCACATACTTTTGTAGTATTTGATGTTAGTACAACCATTTTGGTTCTTTGAATTCATTATATAAACCCTCTCAAAGAGATTGTCATCAATTACCAAAATGGGGGAGATTGAAAGATCATATCGAGCCCCATGTGTGGTTTTGGTAATTAATGACAATCCCTATGGACTAATGGTTGCATTGAGTTATATGTGTAGGACTTGTCCATAGACAATGCTTGAACCATTTGTTGGAGTCGAGGTTGTAAGAAGAAGATTATGTGTTGACCAAGGTGTTATTCAAGGAGTGATCCAAAGATTGGTCTTAAGGGATTTGAGCTTATATCAAGTGTGTCTTGAAGAATAAGATTGAGTGAGCTTTCATGTGTATCCTCAAGACACCATCATTATGGAGAAAGAAGAATTGATTCGAGGATTGATCAAGTCAAAGCACAAGTTCAAGATGAGCAACTAGAAGAGAACATATGCTTGAAGCTTGCCATCTATATTGTGTTTATGGATATGTGAAGATATGCTTAAAGAGAGTCTCTTCCATAGTGGAGTATGGGGGAGCAATCCGCAAAACTTCACCAAGCAAGCTCAATCAAGAAAGGTGGTCCAACTTGAGAAGATCAAGATCGTCATTATCCACCTTAAGTGGAATGCTCAAGGCAAAGGTATGATAGTGTTAGGGTTTCTTTCTTACCGGTCTCATGGTGTTAGTTGTGAGACCGGGTTATAGGATCGGTAGCCGTACTATCAAGAGGGGCTCTCGAGTGAGTAACTTAATTATATCGTTCGGAGAGAGCTCAAACCTTTGCATACTTGGCATCTTCTTTCTTGGTTCTTATTTGGGTTTTATCCATGTGAGGTTTTAGAGCTTGTGGTTATTTCCATGACAAGCTCTAGCTCATCAAAAACGGATTTCGCATGAAGCTCTTATTGCGTTTTTGAGATTTGGATGTTTTACCGGTTTGCTTTCAAAGAGAGGTCAAACCTTTCATCATTTGGTTTTATACTCCCTTATTGGACTATGATGTTTCTATGGATGAAGTTGTAGAGCTCGTTGTGGTGATTCCAACGAGCCCAAGATCATCGAAAACGGAGTCTGGATGAAAAAGTTATCACCGTTTTCGTATTGCAGTTTCTGCTCGGCGTCACCCAGTAAGGGGGGCGGATATTCCGGCCAGGAGGGGCGGATTATCCGGCCTGGGGGCGAAAATTTCATGTCGAAATTTCTGCTAAGGACTTGGCTCAGCGTCACCCAGATATGGGGCCGGATATTCCGGCCAGGGGGCCGGATAATCCGGCCTGGGATGCTGTAACGGTCATATTTCGTTGGGGGGACCTATAAAAGGCCCCCCTTCTTCCCCAAGGGCTGCTAGCTCGTTTTTCCTCTCTTTCTCTCTCTCCCACCATTATTGACCTTGGAAAGCTTGCCCATCTCTCAATCCCTCCCATGATTCTTGAATATTTTTGAGGGAAAAGAGAGAGGAGATCTAGATCTATCTTTCCACCAATCAAAATCTCCTCTTAGTGAGGGGAACCTCTTGTGGATTTAGATCTTGGAGTTCTTTGTGGATTTCCTTTGTTCTTCCTCTCATATCTCTCCATAGCATTAGTTGCTTTGGTAGGATTTGAGTGTGAAGAATTTGAGCACCTTGTGTGCTCTTGCCATTGCATAAGTTGCATCGGTTTGAGTTCTCCCCGGAGATTCGAGTAAGTGAAAGTTTGTGAGCTTATTACTCTTGGGTTCTTGGAACCCTAGACGGCTTTGTGGCTTTGTGGTGCCTTTGTGGCTATTCTTGGGAGCCTCCAATTAAGTTGTGGATGCGTGCCCCAAGCTTTGTGTAAAGGCCCGGTTCCGCCTTGAGGAACCCCTTAGTGGAAGAGTGAGCTAGGCCTTTGTGGCGCAAGCTCACACCGGAGAATAGGGTGAGGCCTTTGTGGCGTTGGTTAGACCTTTGTGGCGATACCACGCCCCTCCAACGAGACGTACTCCCTTTCAAGGGAGGAACTCGGGAATACATCATCGTCTCCGCGTGCCTCGGTTATTCCTATACCCGAGCTCTTTACTTATGCACTTTACATTGTGATAGCCTTCGTGCTTGAAGTTATATATCTTGTTATCACCTTGTTACTTGTATTGCTTAGCATAAGTTGTTGGTGCACATAGGTGAGCCTAGTTTATTTAGGTTTTGTGTGCTTGACAAAATAAACGCTAGTTTAATTCCGCTTTTGTTCAAGCCATTCGTAAAATTTGATATCGCCTATTCACCCCCCCCCTCTAGGCGACATCTGTGTCCTTTCAACATCCACAGTCCAATGGCTAGGTTGAAAGGACCAACGGACTAATCATGTCAGGGATCAAGCCACGCCTAGAAGCACCGCTACATTGCGCAGCTGGAGCCTGGGCGGAAGAGTTGCCATCTGTACTATGGAGTCTACGGACCACACCAAACAGATCAACGGGCCTCACCCCTTTTCTTCTTAGTCTATGGAGCAGAAGCGATCCTGCCAAGTGATGTCCAGTATGATTCCCCAAGAGTCTAGGCCTATGAGGAGGAAGATGCAGAAAAGTCCAGGTAACTATCTGTGGACCTGCTGGAAGAAGAACGAGACCTAGCAGCCCAGAGATCCGCCATCTACCAGCAGAATCTCCGCCGCTATCACAGCCGCCGAGTTTGCAAACGCTCATTTAAAGAAGGGGACCTGGTGCTACGCCTCAAACAGCAGAAGTCACACAAGCTATCTCCGCCTTGGGAAGGACCCTTCATCATCAGCAAAGCTCTACTGAACGGTTCCTACTACCTCGTTGATGTTCGCGAGCTAGATAAGCGACCCAGTAAGAAGCGCAAACGAAGAGACCCTGATGATATCTACGATGAAATAGATCGTTCATGGAACATCGCACAGCTACGTCCTTTCTACACTTAGCACTTATCTAGGCTATGTAATAGGCACCTCTATATGATCAATGAAATAAAGCATCTGGTTGACTCTTGATTTTTTCTGAGTCTTTTACCTCCTTTATTGTTCATTTAGATTGTATGGAACCTTTGCGCAATTGTGCTCTGCACTTGTGTCTTTTAAATCCGCCATTACGCGGTCCGCGCAGCATATCTATGTTTCAATCTCCACCTGATGTTCTTTGTGTGGATTCCCAAGTAGTGACTTTTTGACGATCTAAGCCGCCATCTGCTGGGGTTTTGGACGGTTGGTATTAAGTATCGTCACCCTAGTGGATTGTTCGTGTGAAGATTCCGCCATCTCACGAAAAGTCAAGCACAAAGAGCCGGATGGCGGATTGAATAGTCCTATGCGTGAAATTTTTTCAAAGTGTTATTTTTTGGGCATGCTGAACTGCTGCAAGTTGCACAAAAACTGTGCCATAAGTTCAAAAGCATTTTCTGATCTGCCATAGGCAGATCAGGCACAGTACAAGCACACACATAGTTTAAAAGTTTAACTTATAGACCTACTCAGGGGCCGAATTGATGCAATTGTTTCTTCCTGCTACAATGCAGGGTATAACTCAGGAGGGCGGCACAACGTATGTAACGTCATCACCGCCATCAGCACCTGCGGTAGCTGCGAAGACCGACGCTGAAGCTTGGCTTGGAGACCTCGGCAGATTGTATGCTTCATAGTATACGTTCAGCTGAGTGCCCAAGGCACAGAGCTGATCGTATCCCAAAACGCTCTGCCGGATGGCAGCTTCGTCCACCGGCGCTCCGTCTTCACCGCTCTCCGGGATGCCGGAGGTGATCAAATCTAGGTCCAGCTCGGGGTAATGGGCCTTAGCCAAAGTGAGTGCAGTTCTGGCACCACCCCGAGCGGAAGACTGCTTCCAATCCGCCACCAGCCCAGACACGAGCAGGAGCTTCTTGGTTAACCCAATGGCAGTAAGGTTGGACGAGTCCGCTATCTGCAGGCTGCTACATGCCTGACGACCAGTGTTGAGAAGGCCATCCAGCTCCTTCTTCGCGGCGTCCGTGGCCATGCGCAAGCCTGTGGCGGAATCCACCTCTCCTTGCTCTAGAGTAACTGTATAGCGGAAACAAACAAAGCGTCATAATCGACACATCATATTATCACAAACTACAAAGTATGGAGAGCCATCATTACCTAGCAGTGTCTTCTGGAAATGGTCAAGGACCTCATTGAAGCCTTTCTGCCGCTTTTCAAAATCAGCGGCGGCTTTGCGGAGATCCTCCACCTCTTTCTACTTCTGGCGGTTTTGGCGCTCTTGGTCCTTGAGTTTCTCTTCGAGGAGGGTATTCAAGGTCAAAGATTTCTGGAGCTGCGTTTGCAACCCTTCCATCGCAATAGCATGACCCTTTTCCACCCCCTCGAGAGTGGACTTCAGCTTGGCAGCATCTGCATGGCGGAAATAATGGCACAGTATTGATCGGCTAGCACAAAGGTACCCAAACTTGCCAAAGGCAACATAAAGTTACCACTATTCTCGAGATGCTTCTGCAAATCCTCCACGAGCGTACTCTTTTCCGCCAGCTCCTTCTCTTGCAAGCTGACGACTTGGACCAGGTCCTCCACAACTTTCTTGTAATTCTGTTAAAACGTTATTATGTGTTAGTCACTCTTAGAGCTTTATGCCGAACAAAAAATCCGTCATAACGCTCGGGGCCTACTCGTGATGATTTTTTAATTTAGTCTTCTTAGAGCTTTATGCCGGAAAAATCTGCCATAACGCTCGGGGGCTACTCCTGATGATTTTTTAATGTAGTCTTCTTAGAGCTTTATGCCGGAAAAATCTGCCATAACACTCGGGGGCTACTCATGATGATTTTTTAACTGTCTTCTTAGAGCTTTATGCCGGAAAAATCCGCCATGACGCTCGGGGGCTACTCCTCGCAAAAAAGTTTTCTAAGAGCACCGCTGCAGCTAAAGTATGGCGGCGCTCGAGGGCTATATGATGAAAAATTTAAGGTAGCTTCTCTTAGAGAACCATAACGGATTATCTATGAAAATCTGCCATGGCGCTCGGGGGCTACTGGCAATACATACCTCTTTAACAATACTAGTTCTCTGGACGAAAGATGACATAGCGGATGTAACATGGTTACTGGCCTCCTCCTGCAAATTATCAAGACGAAAAAGAGCATCTGCCTTTTTCTTTCATTTCGTAGCATCACTGGTTCCTGCAGCCATCTCGACCGCTTTTCCGCCAAAGGTCACCTTTTAGGACCCTTAACAGGATCAACGGTAGGCATGGCATCCTTTGCCGAAGCATCCGCCATCTTGCTAGCCTTTTGGGCAGAAGTTGAGGGTCCGGAAGGGCGGACAGGAGCATCAGGTGTTGGTGGAATAATTGCAGGAGATGGTTTTGCCCTTGGAGGTTTTTGACCAGCAATTTTCCTCCTCCTATACATAAAGTCCAGATTAGAACAGGTCAAGATAGAGATGACAGAAATCTAAGAAATTGACTGTGCTTACTTCTGCTCTGGTAACTTAATGGTGGCTGAAGACTCGGGGATGGTCTCTAGGTCGCCGCGCAGTGCCGGGGACGGATGGCGAGAAATAACTCTCTTACCAATACCACGTATGCATCCACCCGAGCCACGAACTCCACGGCGGACAGTTGCCACAGGCTCTTCCGCCATAGGCTCCCCACGAGAAGGCCTAGACTCTTCTGCTACTGGCGAGGACTTGCATCTTTTTGGGGAAGAGGATGTCTCTTCGTCATCAGTAAGTTCCTCTGACCGAGGATAGCAGACGAGGCGGCTTAGCTCAGAGGGGGTAAGGGAGGAAAGCTGCCAAGAAATACAAGTCAGTCAAAAGAAATAAGCAATCATGGCGGGACAAGAAGGCACTCACCTCTGGGCAATTGCCGTTCTCGTACATGGGAATTTTCAGCTCCAACTTTTCATCTCGCCCAACTTTGATGATATAGCGGATTCGACGCTCAATCTCCTCGGAAGACAATTCCTCCTTGGTGTAGCGCTGTGGATCGTCAATTCCGCTATATTCGCACATCAGAGTTGAGCGGTACTGAAGTGACTGAATCCGCCTTGAGACCCAGCAGTGTATGGTGTCTGCACCTGTCAGGCCAGAAAATACAAGTTTGGAAATCCGCCGTGAGCAAAGCTGGCATTCATCATCCATGGTAAAGTTATCCATAATGCCCCAGCTATCCCGCTCCTTGGCGGGGCCATCAACAAAAGACCATAGGCCATACTTCTTTTTAGGAGGGGCCTGGTCAGCCTGATAGAAGGAAGATCCCCGCCATCCCTTTACAGAATCGTGAGGCTTGATATAAGGGTATGATTTCCCGCTGTGAGGAACAAATGAGACGGATCCGCAGTTGCGAATATCTCCATTTGGATCTCGGTTATGGTGGATATTGAAATATAAGCGGAATAAGTCTCCGCGGGGATAAATACCCAGAAATCCCTTGCACAACGCTACAAATCCCGCTACGGTAGTGAAGCTATTTGGAGCGATATGGTGTAGCTGTAACCTGTAATGCCGAAGCATGCTCTTTAGGAAGTAGGATGGCGGAAGGCTGAGGCCCCGATCGATGTGAGACTTTAACATCACTGACGAGGGGTTAACTCGACAAATGTCCTAGATGAAGGACTTAGGATCGGGGGATGAGGGCGTCGGATGAACTCGAAGGTAAAGTTAGTCGAAATAGGTGTGTGTCGAAAGTAAACTTGGGTGTTCAACCTGGCTTGTTTTCAATCTGCCCTCCACCGTCCCCTCCTGGCCCCTATATATAGGTGGCCAGGTCTCGAGGATCGGGTAGGGTCCGATACAGATTACAATATCGACATACGGTAAAGACTCGTATTCGACTATCATTACAATTGGGCCTAGCTTAACGGGCCTCAGGGGTACTCAACTAACGGGCTCTATTAACTATACCCTTGTCAGTAGCCCCTGAGATTCTACCAGAATTGTAGATTCAGGTTGAATCTCTAATCTTCAAATCTTCGACTTGATCAATTCTTTGACTTCTTCTTATCTTCAAATCTTTGACTTAGTCTTTTCGACTTACTTTCATGATATTCTTTCGCAAGGGGTTTTGATGAGCAAGCCTGACAACTCTGACGGATCAAGAGGTCAGTTAACTGCCGGAACAGATACTTGTCACCTACTTCAAATTCAATCCCCTTGGACTTGAATTCGGGATACCGGTCAAATCCATTCTTTTGCCGCATTTAGGACTTATAAAGAATGAATCCCAGTGGTTCTCAGGGTACCCAGTGCGTCCACCAGGATTTTCTTCGCATCGTAGACACGGATACATACCAGTAGAGCGCATCCATGTGCGTATACCAGGCCACACAGGACGGATCCCGGGGTCTTACCTTTGTGACAAGTCACGGCATTCGAGTCGTGTTGCGATAACACAACTCGAGAATCTTATGTCGCAGTCAAATTTTGACTGAAAATATTCGGGTTTCTACAACCATAAAAACTCGCTCCCGATGGGAGTAACATTACTACACTTCTCCAATCTCTAATGCTTTACCAATAAATATCGTCGGGTGCGCGCTCAGCGCTCTCGATGGGAGTAGCCCCCGAGGCTATAGTCGAAAAAATAGTTTTTCGAGTATAGGCTCAAGAGATAATGTAGCTCTTCATAATTCAACTCGAAACACTTCAACTTCGAGGTTCTTCAATTCGAGATACTTTAACTTCAAAAGTAACAGCCCCCAAGGCTATAATCAAAAAATTCTTCACATATGATCCTTTTTATCAATTCTGCATTTGTCGGTGCCATCCTGTTTCTTTTATGACGTCAATGAAGACGTAGCTCCTCATCAGTGCGAACCATTTTATGGGTAACACTGTAACTTGCACAATTTTTTGACCGTTTAGTGGGCTGCACGATTTTTGACCGTTGGTGGGCTGCCGTTTCCGATCTTTGCGCCACGTCTCAGCCCACGATCCTTCTCCCAGAAGATATATAAATGGCATAGTGGGGAATCGTACTGTTTACCTGCTCGTTCCATCCGCCGCCTCCAGTGCTAATCTCCTCTGCCTCTTCCTCTCTTGCGGAGCCCCCAAGCGCGCTTTGTGCTGGATGCGCGTGAAACATCTAGCCACTAAGAGCACCATGGCCAAAACTTCTGCCACCAACTGGGTGCGGTCCACCATCACCAAGAAGGAGGTGGAGAAGGCCACGGCGGACGGCCTCATCACCGCCCAGGATTCCATCCAATTTCCCAGTACTGAACGGATCCCGAAGCCCCCGAGCGGTTACCGGGTAATGTTCCTTGCTTTCCTTCTCCGCGGCTTGTCCCTTCCTGCCCACGAGTTTCTCCGTGGGCTGCTATTTGTCTACGGTGTGCAGCTCCATCAGCTCACACCAAATTCCCTTCTTCACATTGCTTGCTTTGTGACTCTCTGCGAGTCATTTTTGGGCATTGAGCCCCACTTTCTTCTTTGGAGATCAATCTTTCGACTCCGCCCCAATGTTTCTTTGGCTAGGAAACCCGAACTGGGCGGAGCCGTCGTTTCTGTGCGCCCTGAGGCGCAATACTTTGAATTTTCCATGGCCGCATCTGTCCAAGGATGGAGGACAAAGTGGTTCTATATCAAGGACCGCAAATCTTCTCCTGAAGACGAATATGGCCTACCCCCTTTTGATGCTTCTCAGGAGGTAAAGAAATTGGCATCATGGGATACACTCCCCTCATATGCAGAAGCACAAGAAATTCTTCCTCTTCTTTCCCGCATCAAGGCTTTGAAAGGAGGTCAAGGAGGTGCTCTGTTGGGTATGCAACTCATGGCGTTTTTCATTCAACATCGAGTTCAACCCCTACAACACCGCCTTACCAGACTTTGGAATTACTCCGGCTTGGAATATCCTACTCGCATATCTGAAGATCTGATATCGAAGGAAGAGGTCGACAAGCGAGTCAGGAATCTTACCAAGCTCACCAAGGAACACGCAGTTGCGGACTTAACCGCTGACTTTTTCGACTCCGTGCACCCTCTGCCTGAGGTATGTATCTTTGCGTTTACTTATTGTCGAACTTTGCTTGGTTCGATTTGTATTTATTCTGTGCCATTGCACTCTGCTAATTTATTCATACGCAGGGTCATCAATTCCTTGTTTCTTGTCCTCCTCTTCCAGAGGCAGGGCCCCTACCAGCTGATCTTGCCTCTACTGCATCTGAAGCCCCGAGGCTGATGAAAGTCAGGATGGAGATGATGTCGAAGAATCAGAAGAGGAAACTAGCTCGTCGACATCGCCTCCTCCTGTACTAGCTGAAGATGTTGGTGTCGACAAGAAAAGGAAGCGTGTCGACGAAATTGCTTCTTCGAATTCTGCAGCGGCTGGTAAAGCCCCCGTTTTTGCAGAAGATATGGAATATTTCGACATGCTTGCGTCGTAAGTATTGTAGTCGAGTTCTTCAATTGCATTGTTCTTGCCTTGTTGTCATAACTTATATTGTTCATGCAGTGATGATTAAGAACCACTAACATATGCGACAGCTGCTCCACCACCTTCTCCTGTGGCGATTGATGAGCCTATCGAACCAGATGTTGCACCGAGGGCTACCAGGTCCGGTGTGAAGAAGGTTCCTCAAGCCCAATACCCGAAACGCTCAAAGAGGGCCAAAGAAGTCGAAGTTTCTCTGGAAGCCCATGCACCTACGGTTTCCTCTGATGACGTGAGCAATTCTTCTTTACTTTCTTTTCTTTCATGCACTTCTACTCTTACACACTTCTTTTCTCAGGCTTTAGTGAAGAGAATTATTGCCTTGGGCACGGAGTGTGCGGGGTACCTAAAGGTTGCGAAAGCTTCCGAAGGTACAATCTTGATGTCCAGTCATTACTTTTCTTCCGTGCTTTTACTTTTCCCACTTATCTGACTCCCTTTCGTCTTCTTTTGTAGCTGCCTTAGCAACAGCCAATGCTCGAATCGCGTCGCTGGAAGCGGAGCTCAATGCTTCGCGAAAAGCTTATGATGTGGCGGCCGCTGCTAAAGCGGATGCTGAGAAGTCGCAGAAGGCTGCGCTTGGCAAGACGAAGAAAGCTGAAAAAGCTTTAGCTGAAGCCAACAAGGAGCACACTCAACGAGAGCAAGCCGTGGCGGAGCGTCTTCACACCATGTCTACTGCCGCTGAAAGTAAGTGCTTCGCCTTGTCTTCTGTTTTCGTCTTCTGTTGCACTGGTGTATTTGTTGACACTTGTCTCTTCTTTTCTTTTCTATTGCTTAGAATTCACCGGGGTATCTCCGTCGTCCTTGCAAACGGACGATGATCCTCTTATGGATGCAGTTAACCTACTCGAAGAAAACTGGATATCTATCCAGGAGATTTTTGAGTTGGTTAGCCGCGTTCTATCACGGCTATTTGCAGGGTTGTGGCCGAAGAAAAGGGCGGCAATCCCGAAGGACAACCTGACTGAACTTGCCAAGTCCTTCGATACCACTGAAGACCCCACTCTCCAGCTGAAAGGGATGTCCATTAAGCGCGGCGCCGAGGGTGCTATTGCACTTTCTCTTGCGCACGGTACAGACTTCGACTGAGAGAGGGTTAGCTCCCCCCATGGTCACACCCGTGACGAGATGAAGGTGTTTTTCGAGAGGGCGAAGAAGTTGGCCCCTGCATTGTTGACAACGATTTCTCCTTTGGCAGCCTCTGCTGTGCCTGCTGCGCCACCTCCAGCGGCGAAAGATCCAGTGCCACCGTCGACTTCTAGCGAGGAACTGGCCGCGCCCCCTTCTTCCACGGAGCACAATGCTGAGGTGGCGTAGATTCAGCTTCTTTGTAGCTTTTTTAGTTTTCTCCTTTTGAATGTAAAGACTTCAATTAAGTGCAATCCGAGAACCTTAGCCATAGGGTTGTGCTCTTATGTAAATATATCCTCTTCGTATGAAGTTTTATGCTGCCTCTCTGAATTTTTTTCTCCTTTCTTTTCCTTTTGGCTTGCAGTCGACGCGCGTCAATGATCCTTTGGCTCATGCTACTGCTCCTTCCTCTGCCCGTGGATTCGATCCTCAGATTTCGTCGACTCCTAGTCGATGCTGTCAATGCGCAGAGTACTTTTCCAGGTCATCTGACCTTGAGGCTCGCCTAACTTTGGCCAAATGTCAGGCACAGATGGCTATTAAAAAGGCTAGCCAAGCCGGTAGCTATATGAAGAATATCTCTTCCCTTGATGAAAAGGTCTCCAGTCTGATGGCGAAGGTTATTCATAATGAAGAATGCGAATCTTTCATCCTTGGCATTGTCGAGTCTGCCTGCGAGATGTTGCGATGTGAGTTTTCTTTCAACTCTTCCTTTCCTCGCTTGTGCACTGCTGTTTTTGTGACATCTTTTGCCATTTGTAGGTACTTGTTTAGATTTTGCTGCTGAAGAACGTCGAGTTGCTGAGCGAAATGCAGCTTTGGAGAAAATGTCGACTGGCTGTGAGACTTTGTGGTCTGATCCTCGACGCCGAAGCGCCATTGTATTGCTTCAAGACCGTGCCCAGCATATTGGCGAATCAGTTGATGGTTGCCGGCGAGCTCTCACAACTATGCACTTCATTATGCTTCCCCGTAATCCTTTGCCTACAACTTTCCCACTTCTTCTTGATACTTTCAGATCCAGCCATCGTATTCATAGGTTGATAGAACTGAACTTAGTGGCTGGTGCCAATTTTGCTCTCGGGTGGATACGCAAGTGGCACCCCAGATTGAATTATAGCATGATGTCCCTGAGTTTAGCTCCAGGTGGAGCTAGCCTTTGGGTTCATATGGAGAACATGCTGCAACCTGCTCGAAGACTCGTAGCTAGGCTTCTAGAGGCGGATGCTGCGTTTTTCCACGAGTATCATTATCTGGATCCTCTAGGCGTAGATGATTCTGACAACCCGATGTTGTAAGGTGTATGTGGAACGCGAGAGTTTATTTATTTTGTGACTATATGTCTGAAATTTATTCTCAAGGCGTATTTGTATGGTTCGTGCGTTTGCCGCATCTTCTCTTTGAAAGACTCGTAAACTCAAATATGAGGAACGCTTTGTCTTTATTTATACTTGTAATGTAAGATACATGGGGTGACCCAAGAGATCCGGCCTGTGACCTGTGTTCTGGATCTAGAGGGCATTGCCCCTGGTATAACTCATGGCTTTTACAGCCTTTATTATTCTACTCTATTGTCTTATGATTCTTATGTCGTCGTGGCTTTCCCTTTTTCCTCTGCGCCTATGTCGTCTCCTGATGCTCCTACTCGTGGTTTCTTCGTTTCGGGCTCCGCGACGCATCCTTCGAGTAGCTTGACGCCTTCTGTATTCGCGCTTTTTGCCTTTTCTGCATGGTTGGCTATTACGCCAAAATTTTGCGCCATCTTGTGGAATTCCCTGTCGCAGAGATCTGAAACTTCAAAACTTCCTTTCACTGTAATTATTCCTCTTGGTCCTGGCATTTTAAGTACCAAATATGTGTAGTGAGGTACTGCCATGAATCGCGAGAACGCGGGTCGTCCGAGGATCGTGTGATATTGCGATGGCCAGTCCATGACTTCGAAGTCTAGCTTTTCTCTTCTATAGTTTTGTCGGTTGCCGAAGCAAACATTGAGTGCTATTCGACCCAGCGGGTAATTGGCACTTCCTGGTACGATTCCATGGAAGGAACAATCTGTTGGCTTCAGGAACTCTAGTGATATATGCATTGCTCGGAGTGTTTTCGCGTATATCAAGTTAATTCCACTCCCTGCATCCATGAATATTCTATCGACATCATACGCGCCGATTTGAGCTTTGAGTACCAAAGGCGCATTTCCCGGCCGAGGTACTGTTATAGGGTGATCTTCTCTGTTGAACTCTATTGGTTGCTCTGACCAGTGCAGATACTCCATTGCAGCTAGAGGTGATATGACTGCTAAGTTGACTTGTCGAGTTATGCTCTTCTCTTCTTTGTTCGACTTGGGTACAGGTTGTATCATTGATATGATGTGTCCTTTTGATGGTACATACCCTTCGTCGTCGTCCTGTCCCTGGTTTTGCTGGTCTTGTCCTAGAGGTGCTCCATTGTTTCCTTGCTGCTTTGTCGAAGGATTGTTACTTCCTTCGAATCCTTGTCACCTTGCTTCGGTTTGCTTATTTATTGCTGCTTCTTGCAGTTTTAAGAATGTTGTGCAGTCTTTCATTGCGTGCCTTGATACTCGTTTCCCGTCGACGAACGCTGAGTGTATATGACAAGGCCCGTTGAGCATATCTTCTGGTGATGGGTTGTACTCTCTGGATTCCCTTATAGGGAACTTCTTATAGTCCTCCTTTCCGTAGCTTCTATATCCCGAACTTCTGCGATCATTTCCTTGATAGCTGTTGTCTTTATATCCTGCGGTGACTTGGCTATGCGAGCCGTAGGTGTCGTAGTTTCGGGATCGTCTCCTTTGACTTCCATATCTGTTTCTTCTGTCGTCCTCTGGAGATCGCGTCCGCTTGTTGTTGCACGCATCTTCTCCGTCTGCGAACCTGTTTGCTGTGTCCATGAGGTTTGACACTATTTTCGGCTTGATTCTGCCCATCTCTTCGACTAGGTCTCTTCGCCTTAATCCGATGATGAACGCGTCTATTGCTCTTTCGTCTGAAACTTCGACTGCTGAGTTTTTGATGAGGCTCCATCTTTAGATGTATGCCCGTAGTGTTTCGTCGCGTTGCTGTACGCATGCTTTGACTTCTTCTATTGATGCTGGTCGTTTGTATGTCGACCTGAAGTTGCTTGTAAATTGCTTTGTGAGGTCTTCCCAGCTTCCAACAGATTCTTTCTCTAGTTTGCTCAACCATGACCTTGCTGCACCGGTGAGGTGTAGTTGCAAGCTTTGCATTGCTGTTTCCTTGGTTCCTCCTAATATTTGAACTGCTTGCAAGTAATCTGCAAGCCATGATTGTGGTTCCTGTGATCCATCGTATTTTTGCTGATCATGAGGTAGCTTGAATCCCTTGGGAACTGGAGTGGTGCGAACCCTGCGGGTAAAGCATGATGCCCCCATCTCTTTTTCGTCATCTTCGTAGTCGCGCTTTTCATTTGGGGATCGTGATCTTCGGGTTCCACCGTGCTGCTTTGGTGATGGCGATCGAGATCGGTGTTTGCTGCTTCTGCGCCGAGGACTATTGTGACGGCGAGGTGACCTTGCTTTGTGCACTTCCTTGTGGTGATATGCTTCTTCCCCTTTTGCTGATAGCTTGTGGCCCACCATGTTGAGTCCGTTCAGTGCTGCTCTATGCATATGTTCTCTAGGATCTCCTGGACTTGGTCGAGTTGTAAGTAGATATGCTTGTGCTGCCACTAGTGCTGCTTCAGGAGTTTTTGGTAGGATGTTTCCCTGCTCGTCGACCGATAGGAAGGACGAGTCGAGGTTTTTGGAAATACTTTGCCTGTCAGAATACTCGAGGTTATCGTACCTTGAACCATGTCAACGATTTTTCCTTGCGTTGCTGTATGATGCATCGCTCCGTGCTTTTCGAGCAGCCTCGCTAGCTGCAATGGCTGAATCTTTTCTTCTTTGTATCTCTATTTTCTCCTTTGCTAATTGCTTGGCCTGCTGCCTTAGGGCGTAGTGATACCCCAAAAGCATGTCTTTGCTAGAATTTGATGGTATTGGCGTGCCGTGTTCTACGGCTTCTCTTATTATCCTCCATTCGTCGACTGATAGTCGAATTTTTTCCCTGCTTGCGAGGGATTCTGGTGTTTGCCCTTCTACTAGGTGATTTGCTCCTCTGTCAATATTTGCTGGGTTTAATACTGGATTGTCGTTTTCGTCGAATTCTTCTGAATTATCTCCTATAATGGCGAGCACCTGGCATTGTTTGCCGATGTTACCCTTAAAGATTGAGAAGATCGAGTTACTATCCTCAGAAAGCTCTAATCCTGTCTTCCATGTATCTGTTGACTTGTCTGCCGTATCGTCGAGGCAGATCGTGAGATCTTCGAGTTGGACTTCCACGTCAAAATTTTCCTTTTCTTCGTTGTCTTCTGTGATCTTTTCTTTTTGCACCTCCTCTGGGCTGACCGGCGAGTTTACCTCGCTGGAAGAGCCTTCAGAATATTCCATCATTGCTGTTGTTTCGGGCTCCCTTGCCGACGGATCTTGTTTCGTCGGATCTGAAAGGCGAGATGAACCCGACGGTTCGATGAGGATGTTTAAGCTTCCGATTGTCAACTCCATCTCTTGATTTTTGTCGACTTCTGTACTGCTATTGGCTAAAAGCGAAAAAGCCGTCGAATTCATGATTCCAACGCCCAGAGTCCCCACGGTCGGCGCCAATTGACGAGGGGTTAACTCGACAAATGTCCTAGATGAAGGACTTAGGATCGGGGGATGAGGGCGTCGAATGAACTCGAAGGTAAAGTTAGTCGAAATAGGTGTGTGTCGAAAGTAAACTTGGGTGTTCAACCTGGCTTGTTTTCAATCTGCCCTCCACCGTCCCCTCCTGGCCCCTATATATAGGTGGCCAGGTCTGGAGGATCGGGTAGGGTCCGATACAGATTACAATATCGACATACGATAAAGACTCGTATTCGACTATCATTACAATTGGGCCTAGCTTAACGGGCCTCAGGGGTACTCAACTAACGGGCTCTATTAACTATACCCTTGTCAATCACAATCTCCTTTTTTGAAGGGGCCGACAAAGCGGCGCCAGGATCCACTCACCATTTCGAGATGTTCTTGGCCGCTACCAGTCCTTCTTGCTCCAAAGAGGACAAGGTTTCTTCGTCCAGATTGTAGGGATCCCAGTTGCCTCCCGAGGTTTTGGGGATAGCGGATTCTGTATCTGACGACCTTGTTGAGTCCCCAGCAGCTTCAGATGTCGCGGCCTAGTGAGATGTCTCTGGGTCCATGGCGGCGAGAGGAGTGGCAGAAATGATGTCCAGAATCTCGAAGGACAAAGAGGACAAAGCCAGCTTGTGGCGGAAAGAGGAAAATGGCCGACGACGAAGATTTCCGGGCGGTGGCTCGTCGGAGATCACGGAGCTCTCGAGGCGGCACTGAGGAGAGAGAATGCTCAAGGGAGAATGAGGTGTGAAACGGCTGGGGGTGAGCGGCTGGGGTATATATAGGCCCTGAGCCTCAAGATTCGTTCCCGCCATCTGCATCGTTCATCCTAAACGCACAAACCCTAGATCAATGACACATGTCCAAGGGTAAAGCAATAACTTTTATCAACAGTACTTATGCTACGAGTCTTACCCTAGTAGGAACTGCGTGGCAAAAGTTACGGCGGATTTTATGGTACGATCCAATGGATCCCAGAAATCTCACTGAGCTGAAACTATGTCGCATAATCCGCTATCTATGGCGGATTGAGACATGAAGAAAGGAGGAACGCCAAGAACCGCCACCCAGACGCAAAAAAGAAGATGAGCTATGGCGGATGGACTTCACCAAAAACAAGGCATAACGGATGGAGGTGGCGATCCTGAAGTTCCCTGGGGGCTACTGTTGGGGATATACCAAATGGGTATACCAGCGATGTAGTCCTAAACTAGCAAGCCAGGGTGGCCCATCAAGGTGATATGGCAGATTGCCTACCGGGTGGCCCAGTTGCTAGAAGCCCATGGCGGATACCGGACGCAGGAGCTCATGGCGGATTCACAGACAGGCCCATGGCAGGTTGCCTTGTAGTACACACATAGGACTTAGTCTAGGACTCCATATTGTATCCGCTCCAGGTACCATCGTGATGCCCACGCTAGGCCCCTTTATAAGCCGGTGTGGAGGAGCCCTTGAGGCACCGAGACTTAGATACGGCCAATCGCATAGCGAAACAGCCAACCTCATCATTGTAACCAAGCACTTGTTGCCATATAGTGAATTATAGCAGCACGTAGGGTCTCGCCACCAGTTGCGGGATCTGAAGCTGGGTAAACTCATGCTACCACCGTCCCGGATCGCTCCGCCGTGTTCACCCCCTTCCACAGACCACCATACACCTACCCCTATGGCAGATCTGTTGACAAAACCACGACATTTACCATGGGTATAGCTTTTTATTTTGAGATGCGTCGTCGAATGTCCACTATGGGTGATACGTCTCCAACGTATCCATAATTTTTGATGCTCCATGCTTGTTTTTACACCATTTGCTTAGTGTTTCGTTACACTTCGTGGCACTTTTATGCATTTTCCGGAACTAACCTATTAACAAGTCGCCACAGTGCCAGTTCCCTGTTTTCTGCTGTTTTTGTGTTTCAGAAAAGTTACACAGGAAATATTCTCGGAATTGGACGAAACCAAAGCCAGTCGCCCAGAATTTCATCGAAGCTTCTAGAGAACCGAAGAGGAGACGGAGTGGGGCCACGAGGGCCCCACACACTAGGGCGGCGCGGCCAAGGGCTGGGCCGCGCCCCCTATGCGTGAGACCGCCTCGGTCCACTCCTGATGATGCCCCTTCGCTTATAAAGACCCCCCAACGGGAAAAACCTAAAGACCCTATCACTTTTCCAGAACACATCGCGATCCACCGCCGCCGTCGACCCGAAGATCGGGAGGGTCCAGAAGCTCTTCTCGGCACCCTGCCAGAGAGGGGAATCCCCACCAGAGGTCTTCTTCATCGCCATGCTTGCCTCCGGAGCGATGAGTGAGTAGTCTACCTTGGACTATGGGTCCATAGCAGTAGCTAGATGGTTGTCTTCTCCACCATGTGCTTCATGTTTAGATCTCATGAGCTGCCTTACATGATTGCGATCACCGTTATGTAATTCTACATGTTGTGTTTGTTGGGATCCGATGAATATTGGTGTTATGATTGAGTTGATGTACTAAAATTTATCTTATGTTATCTCTATGTTGTTTATGATCTTGCATGCTCTCCGTTGTTAGTAGCTATCTTGACCGAGTAGTTGCTAGTGACTCCAAGAGGGGGTATTTATGCTCGATAGTGGGTTCATGCCTCTATTTAATCTGGGGGAGTGACAGAAACCTCTAAGGTTGTAGATGTGATGTTGCTACTAGGGGGAAAACAACATTCATATGCTCGAGGGCATATGCTTTGTTTACATTACACACTTTGCTTAATGCAATTATCTGTTGTTCGCAACTTAATACTTGCGGAGTTCTCAGATTGATTCACCACAAGTGGATTATTAGTCATAGATGCAGTTGGATGGCGGTCTATGTATCTTGTTGTAATGCCCAGAATAAATCTCATAGTGATCCTCTCGACATATGCACGTTGTCTTTATTCTATCAATTGCCCAACTGTAATTTGTTTACCCAGCATGTATTATTTTATCTTATGGAGAGACACCACTAGTGAACTGTGAACCCCGGTCCTATTTCCTTTATACTGCTATCACCTGTTTACTTTACTCGCACTATTTACTTTACTCGCATATTATTATCACTTTCCACTCGATATGCTCATACCCTTTGTTTCAAGCAAACCGGTGAGATTGACAACCTCATCGTAAGTTGGGAACAAAGTATTTGGTTGTGTTGTGTGCAGGTTCCATGTTGCCACTCGCAAAGCAAAGCTCGGACGAGGCGCCCTATAAATTGTCCAGAGCTGTCGCGAAGCTAGTGGGCATCACCTTCAGTCGTTTGTCTCTCTCCTCCTGGATTGACTACCTTGGTTTCATAACTGAGGGAAAACTTGCTGCTATATTCATCAAAACCTTCTCTTGGGGTTTTCCAACTGGCCGGTCATTTTTGCTTCATTAACAAACGCCAACAAGCTTTCTGGCACCATCATCAAGTTTTCTGGCGCATTGCCACGGACTGAAGTAGAAGAAGCTCCCACATCAACTCGGCCCCATCAATGGGCATGCTGTAAATTTCCACCATGAATGATGCATGACTTAGATTAGCGGCCCAGGCGTTTCTCTAACACATATACAAACTCCATGAGCTCACAAGTTTCCAACTTATTTCACATCGTAGGTATCCATAAACAAAAGATCATGATATCAACTAAATGAGAGAAAGTGCAATGTTGAAAGCTTGCCCCATGACGGCATGGCTGGGTTAACTTCCAACTTACAACTTGCAAGAATAACGTCAACATAAGAGAGCCACAATGTCAAATTTATTAAAAGCAAGAAAAGTAAAGTGTGCCGTCAGGTTCGTGAGAGCTTTATTGACTAATTTCCACATAACACAAAAAGTTTAATTTGAAGGATAGATAAAAGCAGGACGAATGTGCTTGGAATAGCAAAATGCTAATAGGTCGATATGGTGGACACATTGGAAAACTTTGGTTTTTGGGAGTTAGATGCACGAGAAGTATTCTCTCTCGGTACAAAATGAAGGCTAGCAAAAGACTGGGAGCGACCAACTAAGAGAGCAATAACGGCCATATCATGCATAGCGACAAAACATCATTAACCGAAGCATAAAGTGGTATCACAAGTCAAAAACCAAATGATCATAGAGGCTTATGGCGACTTGTTAGATTCAAACATGTTGTAAGCATGCGCCAAGTCAACCCAAATAAAGAATCAAAGGAGAAAACCACAATAATATGCTCCCATATAATAAAAACAACGCATGATTCTTCCAAAGGCACATTAAGCAATCTCAGTCATTTGAGACAAGTCATGCAACAGCAAAAACCACTAAGCATACTATCAAAATAACATCAAGCATGATATGCAAAAGTCTAAGCCACAGTCTAAACAAGCTCCCATTTGTACCACTATAGGCATGAAACTTTTTTCTCTTTTCCACACCATTCAACCTTTTTTTGAAATCACTCTTTAAGATGAAAACCAACATAGACCAGTGGTCTAAATACACTTTTATATAAAGAAATAACAAGATCTGAACAAAAACCAAGGCGAAAAACGAAAGCTAAACGCAGTACTAGAAAAAGAGAACACTTATTGAACAAAAAGAGTGAAAACTAGAGTGTTCTTGGCAATGAAAACAGAACGTGTCTCTCTCCGAAACAACATGATGCGATCCAACCACTTATTACAGCAAACAAAATAAAAGAAACCTGAAAGTGAAAGTAAATACGCTCCAAGAACAACGCATAGAATACGAAGCAATAAAAATATAGTGTCTTGAAAGTTGACCTGATTTTTGTCGATGAAGAAGGGGTGCCTCGGGGGCATCCCCAAGCTTTGACGCTTGTACCTCTTGGATATTTCTTGGGGTGACATGGGCATCCCCAAGCTTGAGCTTTTTTCCATACTTCATCTCATCTCATCACTCTCCTTTCCCTACACTTGAAAACTTCCTTCATACAAAACTTCACACAATTCTATTAGCAACATTAGTGTAAGCACGATAGTAAATCTACTCTTTTGGTTCAGTTTCAGACTCAAATATACCATCCATTAAAGCATAAGCTACTATAGCAACTTCCTCAAAAGTTCTGTGATCAAAATAACTCAAAAAAGAAAGCGATCGAGAGGCAAACACAAATAATGGCAGAAATCTGTCAAAACAGAACAGCTGACAAAGATCGATTTTCCGAGGATCTTCTGTTGCTCAAATCGAAAAGTGCAAAGCTAATAAAAGTTTGGAAATAACCTGGGGCATGCACACAAGAAATCGCAGATCAAAAAGATATTCTGAGAATTTTCACGAATTTTTATGGTGCAGCGCAGAAATCTATTTCAGGACATCAACTTCCCCAAATCTTACATTCCTCAAATTAGAGGTTCTTCTTGGCACAAAAATAAAATAAAAATGATAAGGAGAGGTCATTACAGTAGTAATAACTTCCAAGACTCAACAAAAAGAAAAAGTACTGAAAAGAAAACATGGGTTATCTCCCAAGAGTGCTTTTCTTTAACGCCTTTGAGCTAGGCACAGTAATTTGAGAAGATGCTCACATAAATACCGGAAAGAACTTGAAGCAAGAGAGAGAATCATAAAGCAAATACAAAAAAATTTAAATCTAAACCACTTCCTATGAAAAAAATCTTGTAAAGAGACAAGTCATGAAAGCACAAAGCAACTAGCATAGGAAGGCAAAACAAGTGCAACTTCAAGAATTCCAACAAAAAGAGGGGAAACTTAATAATATTGAGATGCATAAAACCATGCTTCCCTCTCTCATAATAACTTTCAGTAGCATCATGAACAATATAACTATCACATAAAACATTCTTATCATGAGCCATATGCATAAAAGAATTAATACTCCCCACATGAACATAGTCATTCTTAGCAATCGTAGTAGGAGCAAATTCAACAAAATAATTATTCTTATCACCATAATCATCAAAAATAGGAGGCATATTGTAATCATACCTTGTTTTCTCCTCAATGGTAGGTGAACTGAAAATATCAAACTCATTATTGTAATCATCATAAGCAATAGAATAGCTATCTTCCAAAGTGTGTTCATATGTAACATATCATCAATGGAAGGAACATGGATAACACTAATGGTACAACAATTATTAACCTCAACATTTTCAAAATTGGTACCAAAAAGATTTTCAATATCAAAAGTAGAGTGCTTTTCCCAATCATGATCACTACTATAGGTAACAGGCATAGGAACATCATCGAGTTCAGATTCATCAAAAACTATAATAGGAGCAACATGCTTAGGGGAAGATACCGTTTCCTCTCTCCTTTTACTCCTCTTCTTCTTCTTCACTTGTTTAGGAGGGAGAGGCTTGAAAGGAAGCTTCTCCACATAACCTGGTTTATTGACGGAAACAATAGAAGAAACTTTGGAGGATTCCTCCTTCTCATTAATAAGAACAAAACACATACTAGTCCTGTCATACTTTGGTAAAGCATAATCTTTTATAACATTTTGTATGTAAGTATTTGTGTGGCAATCATAAACACAATAAAGATGGCAACCATGCAGGATGCTAATAGTATCAAAAGCGGTCATATCTACCAAAGAAGTTTTTCTAGATAACTCTTCACATCCCAAAAATAAAATAAGCTCATCATGCTGATTGAGGGTAATCTTATCATCACAATACAAACTTGCAGTACTCATTGGATTAGAAAGGCTACTATCATGGCCTGAGCATTGGAAATTTAAATGACCCACTTTATAGCAAAGTTCACAAATAAAAGGATAGAGGGTACAAACCTTTTCACCAAGCTCATTTAGAGCTCTGTCCCACATTCTAGTTTCTTCATTCCTGTGGTGGATACAATATTCTTCTTTGATGTGATTCTGTTCACAAGGTTTAAGTGCTCCACAAAAGTTAACATGCTTATAAGAAATAGTACTTTCAGAAATTTGAGCATGCTTATTGCAATCATCAATAACAATATCACTTTCCATGCAAGTGTCTTTAAAAGGTTCATGATACACGTCCCAATTTCCTTTGGGAACATTAATATGGGAAGCAAAGGCTCTAAAGCAATCAACCATAATTTGAGGATCAAGACCATATTTAGCACTAAGCTCTTGAAAATCAGCAGTTTCAGCGAAAGACTTAATGCAATCATACTCATAATTTATACCTGATCCATTACCTTTGTTGCTATTCCAATCTTCGATATTGCTTTGAATTGTTTCAAGCAGATCCCACTTGGCGTCAACCTCCTTGCTTGTGAAAGACCCCTCAAAACAGGCATCTAGATAGTCCTTGTAATATCCTGAAAGCCTTGCATAAAAATTATTAATAACAATATTACGGGGAAGCTCATGAATGGGACATTTGAGCATTAGTGACTTCAATCTTCCCCACGCTTGGGCAATGCTTTCTCCATCATGAGGATGAAAATTATAAATATAATTCCTATCTTTATGAATCTCACTAGAAGGATAGAATTTAGAATAAAAGAGAGGTACAATTTCCTCCCAGCCAATAGGTCAGCCATCCTTCAACGTCTTATACCATTCCACAGCTCTGCCCTTTAGTGATAGAGAGAATAGCTTCCTCTTAACCTGACATGTTGAAATACCTGCACACTTGAACAACTCGCATAATTCATGTATAAAGAGCAAATGATCACCAGGATGGACAGTTCCATCCCCTAAATAACAGTTATTCATAGCACGTTCAACAATTTTCATAGGTATTTTAAAAGGATGAGGATCACAAACATCATTAGAATTATCACATATGGGAGATAGAATATCATTAGAGCAAATTTTCTCCACTAAAGCTGGGGAACTAAAAATATCATGCTTATCAAAACCAGCTTCCCCAAGCTTAGACCTTTCTATAGCATTAGCAATAACGGTGTTCAAAGAATTCATACAAATAACATTGCTATTAGCATGCGAATAAAGCTCCAAAGGTTTTTCAATTTTCTCTTCAAACACTTCACGTCCTAACTCAGGAAAAATACTATAAAACTCTTTGTTTTCGATTAAGCCTAACTAGTAAAAATAAAAACAAGAAACAAAAAGATATAATTGCAGAATCTAAAGGAAATAACTTCGAGCACCCACACACGAGGATGTGAGTACCTTTTACCTTACCTCCCCGGCAACAGCGCCAGAAAAGAGCTTGATGTATACACACGCGTCTGTTCTTGTAGACAGTGTTAGGCCTCCAAGTGCAGAGGTTTGCAGAACAGCAACAAGTTTCCCTTAAGTGGATCACCCAAGGTTTATCGAACTCAGGGAGGAGGAGGTCAAAGCTAACCCTCTCAAGCAACCCTGCAATTACGATACAAGAAGTTTCTTGTGTCCCCAACACACCCAGTACACTTGTTAGATGTATAGGTGCACTAGTTCGGCGAAGAGACAGTGAAATACAAGTAATATGGATGATTATAAGTAGTAAATGCAATCTGAAATAAATATCCCTGTGAGCAAACATGTAACAAAACTGAATGTAAACGGTGTTTCAATGCTTAGAAACAAGGCCTAGGGATCATACTTTCACTAGTGGACACTCTCAACAAAGATAACATAATTGAACATATAAATAACTATCTTCACTAATCATGTGTAGGGCTACAAAGCACTCCTCAAAGTTCGTAATTTCCCCAAACTAGATTGCCCCACACTATCACCTTGAGCGCACTAGATGGTTCCAACAAACACCAACAATTCATAGAGATACTAGCCAAAGAGACACACATAATGCGCACACTGTCACCTTCACATCATGGTACAAGGTGTCTCTGGAGATTACAATAATAAAGTACTAGAGTAGCATAATATATGAAGAACAACATCTACCAATTCAACTAGATACAAAGCTCACGATCACATATAGATCACATCATGGGAGAGAGAGGTGAACCACATAGCTACCGGTAGAGCCCTCAGCCCCGGGGGAGAACTACTCCCTCCTCATCATGGGAGACATCAACGTCGATGGAGATGGCGGTGAAGTCGATGGAGACGGCAGTGGAGGCGATGGAGTCGATAGATATGGCTCCGGGGGCACTTCCCCGTCCCGGCAGGGTGCCGGAACATAGACTTCTGTCCCCCGAAATTGGTCTTCGACGGCGGCGGCGCTGCAGAACTTTTCTGAGGAAAACGCCGATTGATTTAGGGTTTCGGAGTCGGGAGGCTTTATATAGGCGGAGAGACGGCATCAGAGGGCGGCCAGGGGGCCCACACCACCCCCTGGCACGGCCAGGAGGGGGGGGAGCGCCACCCCCTAGTGTGGCTGCTCCCTGGCCCCCCTCCGGCTCTCCTTTGGTCTTCGTCTTGCGTTCGGGAAAAATAGGAGGTTCGAGCTTCATTTCATCCAATTCCGATAATATTTCCTGTGTAACTTTTCTGAAACACAAAAATAACAGAAAACAGGGAACTGGCACTGTGGCATCTCGTCAATAGGTTAGTTCCGGAAAACGCATAAAAACACCATGAAGTGTAACAAAACACAAAGAAAATGGTGCATAAGCAAGCATGGAGCATAAAAAATTATAGATACGTTTGAGACGTATCACCTATCATGATCAAGATCATCGTTATGTAATTCTACAAGTTGTGTTTGTTTGGATCCGATGAATATTGAGTACTATGTCAAGTTGATTTGTGATTTATCATCTATATGTTGTTTATGATCTTGCATGCTCTCCGTTGCTAGTAGATATCTTGGTCGAGTAGATGCTGGTGACTCCAAGAGGGAGTATTTATGCTCGATAGTGGGTTCATGCCTCTAGTAATCTGGGAGAGTGACAATAACTTCTAAGGTTGTAGATGTGTTGTTGTTACTAGGGAGAAAACAACAATCTTATGTTCAAGGACATTTATATTATTTACATTACACACTTTGCTTAAGGTGATAATCTGTTGCTTGCAACTTAATACCCAACGGTTGTTCGGATGATATCCGACGAGTGGATTATTAGTCATAGATGTAGTTGGATTATGGTCTATGTATTATGTTGTAATGCCCAAGTGAATCTCATAGTGATCCTCATGACAAGTACATGCATTGCTTGCATTCTTTATTCTGTCAATTGCCCAACTGTAATTTATTTACCCAACATGTTATTTATCTTTATGGAGAGACACCTCTAGTGAACTGTGGACCCCGGTCCATTCTTTTACATTCATATTACCGTTTACTTTCTATAAGCATTATTTATTTTCTTGCAAACAAATATCTTTTACCACACGATACGTTTAATCCTTTGTTTACAGCAAACCGGTGAGATTAACAACCTCACTGCTAGTTGGGGCAAAGTACTTTGGTTTTGTTATGTGCAGGTTCCACGTTGCTGCTGGTGCCAAGCTAAGCCCCAGATAAGGCGCCATATATAAATTATCTGGAGCCGTCGCCAAGCCAGCTAGCATCAACCTTCGAAAGTGGTTTCTTTCTCCTACTGGTTCGATTAAACCTTGGTTTTATATTAAGGGAAACTTGCCGCTGTGCTCATCATACATTCCTCTTGGGGTTCCCAACTGGGTGGCTAGTACCGCCAATCAAAATTCAAAATGAAGGGATCTTGCTTAAATACCTACATGAGTTTTAAAGATGACACTCCTTGGGTGCAACTAGTTTGGAGGAATGCTCGTTATGCTAGCAAAACTCCACATGCAGTGGATCACTGTGGATCATTTTGGTGGAGAGATGTTTGCAAGCTTTTTCCCACTTTTAGAGGTGTTGCAAAAAGCACAATTGGAGATGGTTCATCAACTCTTTCTTGGAAAGATCTCTAGTTAGAGAGCACCGCTGTTGATAGATTTTCCAGAGCATATACCTGTGAGAATAAGTGTAGACAACTATTCTCAGTATCAGGCCTCGACAACATCGGCGATGGGGGAATCCCCATTTAATTGTAATAGGCTAGTTCTTTGATATTCCTCCAGCTACTGTAATGCAAATACTCTGAGATACACTGTGAATATATCATATATCAAGTAGAACCATAACAGTCAAACTCTTCAAAAGAAGTGGGTAAAATGATGTTAGAGATAACTACAACAACTTAGAGCAAGTATAATAGATCCTAGTAAGCAAGCTATAAGCTAGTCCACATCAGCAAAATCTTAGTTTTTTTTTTTTGAACTGGGCAAAATCTTAGTTGGAAGAGAGAAAAGAGAATAAGAGCTACAACCCAACACACGAGACTACACAGCCCGCAACCATGTACGGGCTCTACCCCTTGCATGCAAATGGTAATAACATGCATATATAGGAATTAAATATATTTAATAATGCCAAGTTATATAGCCTATCTAATTATTACTTGTGTTTACTATATGTTGGCTAACAACCAGCTATACAATTATCCTTGCTATTATGAAGTATGCTATGCTAGCATTTAGAGAGTAAATATTTTATTAGTAGTCCATCCGTTTCATAATTATATTTGTGATCTTGGGGTTCTATTTGTAACCCAGATATCTCTACTAATAAAACATGAATACGACCGTGGTAGGTCGTTCCCCGCGCACGATCCGCATCGTTGCAGTTATGCAGAAACCCCCCTAAAAATCTGGAAATCAGCCCACAGTCTAGGACATCAAACGTTTTCCTATTTTTCAGTTTAGCCCGTGGCGCAGGTCAACCCAGCCCAGCTTCGAAGAGAGTGGCGGCAGACTCGGGATACGGCCACCGGTCGCGCATGAGGGCGCTGCTTGCTGGGAGAGAACGAGTGATCGCCACCGATCACCCGCCTCTGTGATCCAGGCCACCGGTGGCGGACTCCCTGTCCCCGGATCCTACCGATTTGGCCCAGTCCTGCCGAACTCTTGTTCTCCTCCCCACACCAGCTCGCCCTCCAAACGGATCTTCGGCCACTCGCGTGCTTCGCCACCGACACCAGCGCGAGCTTCTCCGCTGACCAGAGGAGCGGTTGGGGGAGGAGGCTGATGGGGGTGCCGGCAACCTCTGCAGCATGCTCGCGCAGAGAGACGATGCCCTCACCAAGCTGAAGTTATGCATGCGTTCTTGTGGCCAGGCTCAGCCCGGACATGGACGAGTCCAGTGATGGCAGGAAAATCTTCGACAATTACAATATAGTCAAGCTGAAGTTAGGCATATCAGTTGCAGCAGCAAATGTAGCGCAAACTGGAAAGCTGAAGCGTGCTGACAAGCGATTTATAGGCTGCAGCGGAACCGGCATTATTCAGGTTCAGCTGGAGACAGACACGGTGCACTGCACCACTCCTCGAGTCAAACTAATGGTCTTAATTTAGCTGCTTTTTATGACTAGAATTTGCATGTTTTGGCCTGTTGATTTGGAGCATTTTCTTAACTTTTGTTAATCAAGTGAAATTGAAGAATCGTTGGTACCAATTAGAACTTTAAGATAATTCAGCATGAAGTCTTGGTTTGTTTTTTAACTACACCTTTAGAATTGAGCATGGGATACTGAACGGCTTTATTTTGATTATTAAAATCATAGCACCAGTCCATTCACAAAAATAATAATGAGCGAACCAGAATTTACACGTCTATAGGTTACATTGCAAGAATAGTGATACCGAATTGGTGGCCGTGTGCATACTCACTTTTTTTTGCGAACACGGGGAAGGGGCTACAGCGACAACAACTACATCGACTTCGGGGAATCACGGGGTGACGAGGGTTAACTCGACAAATGTCCAGTATGAAGGACTTATGATCGGGGGAATAGGACGTCGGATGAACTCGAAGGTAAAATCAGTCAAACAAGGTGTGTATCGAAAGTAAACGTAGGTGTAAATTTGGCTTGCTTTCAATCTGTCCCTCACCGTCCTCTCCTGGCCTCTATATATAGGTGGTCAGGTTTCAAGGATCGGGAGAGGTCCGATACATATTACAACATCGGTATACAACATGAACTCATATTTCAACTAGGATTACACTTGGGCCTAGGTTAATGGACCTCAGGGGTACTCAAGTAACGGGCTCTATTATCTATACTCTTGTCACGGGGCTCCGTAGAATAATGCTAAAAGGAGGTCTTGATAGTTCAAATAGGCATGTATCAATAAAACTGATTCTTTGCTCATACTGGCTCGAGGACCGTGACTACTTGGCTTAGAGTAATATGGTGATGTTACTTCATGATCTAATTTTCTATACTGAAATTCTCCAAGGTCTAAGAAATTTCAATAAATAAATTCGTTGCAATGGTACAAGCCTATATGCTACTCCCTCCTTTTCAAAAAATAAAGCGCTCTCGTTTTGCATGTTTTTCTTTGACCAAGAATTAATCTAAATATATAAAGATTTTTAATACAAAATCAGCTTTATTAGATTGTGTTTTCCAAAACAAATCAACAATACTAATTATATAAAATATAATCAAGATTTTATTGTTCAATTTTTTGGGTCAAAAATCATCTTGAAATGTGTGTGTACCTTATTCATCAAAACGGAAATAGTATTGACAATAAATTATCCATCAAAAAATAAAATAAAAAGTTCGTAGCAATGCACGAGCATTCAGCTAGTACTTGGTATGTTTTGTGTTTGTCTTTTGTGCGTCATGTGACCACTTCAGGTCGAACTCGAGGGGGCGCCATCTGGAACGCCTCCAACGGTCGGGTCGGGTCGGATCGGACCAAGTTTTTTGTTGTGTTTGAAATGAGATTCGAGCTCGGGGTCGGGGTCGCACGCTCCGCACGACCACGACGTGCTCCCTCCCACTTTTTCTCTTGTTCCGTAACGGCTCCCTCTCCACCTCCTTCCTTGGACTTCACTCCCTTTTGTATAAGGTAGGCGGCCACGCCGGCAATACGATTCAAACCAATTCAAACCCAGTCGACCCAAACCCTCCTGACCCATCCGCCTCCCCGTCTCCTCCCCCGCCCGCCCGCCGCTCGCCGGCGCCGCCGCGGTCCGCGACATCCGAGATCCGTCCCCGCGCCCCACCTCCCTTGATCGAGGTACGACCGATCTGTTCGGCTCTGCTCCGATTCAGTTCCGTTACATTTCATTTCAGCGCCTCCCTCCTCCCTCCTCACCCGATTTTCCGTTTCTAAATCCAATCCTCTGCTGCAGCTGCCGGCCAGAGATGGAGACCATGACCCCTCGCAGGGCAGCGGCGGACGCTGCCGCCGCGTCCTCCTACGTCTCCATGTCCCCCTCCCCCTCGCACACCCCGCGCTCCGCCACCAAGGCCAAGCGCCCGCTCAACAGCGGCGCCGCCATCGCCGCGTCCTCCCCCTCCCCTGCCCTCGCCAAGGGCGGTGGAAGCGGCAGCGGCAACGGCGGCGGCGTCAACATCCAGGTCCTCCTCAGATGCAGGTATGTACTATGCCTACGCGCGCGTCCTCCGTCAGACCTAAACCCCCCCTCTCCCCTCAATCACCTGACTTGTACTACTACTACTATTAAGGGACGCCTCGACGAATTACTCTTAGCCTTACGTGCGTACTACGCAGTGGTGTCATGCTACTCTCCCACTTCTAGCCGCATTCTACGCGCTGCTTGCTGGTTGTTCATTACATGGTGATCTACCGAATCTGCAAGGATGTGCTTGTTGGGATGTTTCCTCGCATAGCAGTGAAGATACTAATTAGTAAATGATGGGGTTCCTTTGTGAACGAACCTTTGTATCAAGGTCTACTGTATTTTCCCAATTGGACACAATCAGCTTAAGGATTTGTATGCGAATTGGTGGATACTTTGCCAGATTATCTTCATATTTGACAAAGTAGAAACTGGGTACCAAATTGCGTTTCTGGAAGATCATTGTCCACCCTCTAGTTAGTGTATGCTCATATTGGTTGTCACTGTATTAGCTTATTTCAAGCAATTAGGATTGCGAACAGTATGCACTGCCCAGAATGCGCCATAAACTTATGCTTTGGATATCTGTGGCCAATGTAGGCCTTTAAGCGAGGAGGAGCTGCGCGTAAACACTCCCGTGGTGATCACTTGCAACGAGCCGAGGCGAGAGGTTTCTGCTGCACAGAACATTGCAAACAAGCAGATAGATCGGACATTTGTATTTGACAAGGTTTACACATTCTCCATTGGAACTGTTTCTACCTCATTTACTTCAAACTCTTTGGCATTTGACTAATTGCTCCATAACATATGAATGTAGGTGTTCGGACCAAAGTCTAGACAGCAGGATGTGTTCAACCATGCCGTTGTTCCACTTGTGGGTGAAGTTTTGGATGGTTACAACTGCACAATATTTGCCTATGGGCAGACTGGAACTGGAAAAACATATACAATGGAAGGAGGAGGGGGCAAAACACAGGTAATTCAGAGTTCACAAGTTACTAGTGTTGTTGATGCGCTGCCTTCTTTGAATCATTTGTAACTCCTGATGTGTTTGTGTAGAATGGCACGCTTCCATCTGATGCTGGTGTTATTCCAAGGGCTGTCAAGAAAATATTTGATACTCTCGAGGCCCAGAGTGCAGAATACAGCATGAAAGTCTCATTTCTTGAATTGTATAACGAGGAACTCACTGATCTTTTAGCTCCGGAAGAGTCTAAATTCTCAGATGATAAGTCCAAGAAGCCCATGGCACTCATGGAAGATGGGAAGGGAGGAGTTTTTGTCAGGGGACTGGAAGAAGAGGTAGTTTCTTCAGCCAGTGAGATATACAAGATACTCGAGAGAGGCTCTGCCAAAAGGAAAACGGCTGAAACTTTTCTCAACAAGCAAAGTAGTCGGTCACACTCTATTTTCTCGATCACCATCCATATTAAGGAATGCACACCAGAGGGTGAAGAAATGATCAAGTGCGGAAAGCTTAACCTTGTTGATCTTGCTGGATCAGAGAACATATCCCGGTCAGGTGCTAGAGATGTAAGTTTTGCCTTTGGGGCATTTCACTTCTGTTTCCCTACCTACTACAGTTAAACTGTACCTATGAGGCTGTGAGAAATGCTTATGAGCTGGTGTCATCTATTACAGGGGCGAGCTCGGGAAGCAGGAGAGATCAACAAGAGTCTGCTTACACTTGGGCGTGTCATTAATACTCTTGTGGAGCACTCTGGTCACATACCGTACAGGTGAATCCATCACTAGCTTTTATGACGCTTCTTTTGAAAGATGCTTTTTTCATCCGACTTTTGTGTTCCTTTTTTCATCTGACCTTTGTGCTTTGTCATGCAGGGATAGCAAGTTGACAAGATTGTTAAGAGATTCCTTGGGTGGAAAGACAAAGACTTGTATCATAGCAACCATTGCACCTTCAGTGCATTGCCTTGACGAGACATTAAGCACACTTGACTACGCGCATCGGGCAAAAAATATCAAGAACAAACCAGAGGTTGCGTCCGTTTATCTGACAAACTAATCCATAATGAAATAGTAATCTTTCTTCTTGGATAGTTGAAATTAATTATGTGCACGTGATTTGCAGGTTAATCAAAAGATGATGAAATCTGCACTCATCAAAGATTTGTACTTTGAGATGGACCGTCTCAAGCAAGGTATGCCTTTTTCTTACTGCTATGCTTGAATATCTGGCGTTGCCAACTAAATGAAAACACAATACAACCATCTCTTATTTAAATCATCTGTTGATGATAAGCTTGTTTTTGAAACATAAATATGCCGTGTCGCATGTTTCATACTACAGAGGGTTCACTTATAGGTGTTCTTATTATTTAGTACCATATGTTTGAAACCACATACCTAAGCAGTTTTAAGGAGATAACATCCAAAGAGTTAAATTATCTTGAACATCCATGTTGTGTTTTTTTCACAAGGTTCTAATTCCAGTCCTTCGATCACCGCATAAATCATAAAAACACATTACTAACCGCTAGGCCTAGTAAGGAGACATTACTTGATTTTGGAACTTTCTTGCAAATAAACTATTTCCCGCAATCATTTTCTTCAACTTTCTAGTTGGATGGAGCTTAGGTGACTGATATATATGTATACATACTTCACTCCAGCTATTCAGTTTGCTTTTCTATGGGCAGAACTATATGCTGCTAGGGAAAAGAATGGTATTTATATTCCAGGGGAACAATACTTAGCCGATGAAGCTGAAAAGAAGGTACCATACTGTGTCAATTATACGTATACACTGGGCTGTGCATATTCTTACTGTGTGTAACATTTCAGGCTATGTCAGAGAAGCTGGACCGTTTAGAGCTTGGTTTGGAATCAAAAGATAAGGTATACCTTTAGTCGTAGTGGTGGATTTGCAATTTAGTATTTTTAAAACTAAAATCATGATTCAAAATGACAACAGCAATTAGATGAGCTCCAAGGACTGTATGATTCTCAGAAAGTGTTAAGTGCAGACTTAAGTGATACGCTTCAGACACTGCAGGTACATATGTGTTCTTGTCATATGCTTGTTGAATTACTGAACGATATTTCTTGTATTTATATCTTGTCCCATTCTTTTGCAGAAAAAGATGCAGGAAACTGAGTGTGCCCTAGCGGTACTTGAAGAGAAGTATATCCAGGCAAATAATACAATAAAAGAGAAGGAGTATCTGATAGATAATCTTCTCAAATCAGGTCAGAAAAAAACCCATACTTCAAGTTCCTATTAGAAAAACTGATATGCTGTCTTAGTTTGTGATCCATGAGAATTGGATTGGAGTAAGTGTTTATCAAGCATGATAGGTTCTAGGCATCTTGTAGTTGGCTTATTACTTAATTTATGCATGTACTCCCTCCAACCCATATTACTCTTCGCCAATATGGATGTATCTACCACTAAAATGTGTCTAGGTACATCCGTATTAGCGAAGAGTATTATGGATCAGAGGGAGTACAATTTTTGTTATGTGCAAGGCACTATTGTCTTTTGGCATGACTATCTGATCTGCCAGTTTGAATCCCTCTCCATGGGAGGAATTTCCTCGATACCTATACTATACATACACAAATGCCAACAAAACTGCAGCTCTTTACATGTTGGTTTGCCCGTGTTCTCAGCTCTTTGTTTTCACTAGTTCGTTACATTTTGCCTCCATGGGAGGAAGTTCATAAAATACCTTTACCATACAGATAACAGAGGCCAACACTTAAAACCAGGAACACAATTGCAGCTCTTTACATGTTACACTGTCCCATGTTTGGAGCTCTTTATTCAATAGTTAGATATTTGCATTGGTGTTGGTTTCTAAAGGTGGTTTTGCTTACCCATCTGTCTTTTTCCATATTTCTAGAAAAAGTTCTTGTTCGTGAAGCTCACACGCTTCGATCTGAGCTGGAGAATACAACAGACGACCTATCTGGGCTATTTTCAAAATTAGGTTCGTCTCCTTTTCGCCTTCTGCCCACAAGCTGCCTTTTTCACTTTAGATGTTATGATATACATATATGCTTGTTCTGATTTTCAGAAAGGAAAGTTAAGATAGAAGATGCAAACAAAAATATAGTTGGACATTTCCATTCTCAGCTCACTCAAGACATGAGTGTCTTGCATAGAACCATCTCAACTTCGGTCTCTCAGCAGGAGAGCCAACTAAAAGTACTTGAAGAGGAGATGCAATCTTTTATCACCTCAAAGGGCAAGGTATGCCAGCACGAAAACATGTCTCTGTAAGTATTATATATCTAGATAAGTTTAATCATTGCAAACTTGCATAGGTTGCTGGAGGACTTCAAAATCATGTAAGGGAAATGAAAGAAAGCTTCAGTTCAAGGATTGCGGAATTGCATGGCTTTGCGAATGAACTTGACCTCAAATCTCAATTAAGCTCTGAGAAGCTGAATGGACAAGTTAGCTCGCACACCTCTGATCTGGAGGATGTAAGCACACTTCATTAGCATAATGTTTTCTGTGACTTGTTGAATATCTTGCTCTATTTTTTTTGAATGAACTATCTTGCTCTATTGTTAGTGTGATAATTTATTGTTAAACTTTGCCTGATTTGGTTCCCGCAGTGTTTGAAGGGCCTGTTGGCTGATGCTGACGAATTACTCAGTGGGCTACAAAATGGGCTTTCGCAGCAACAGGAGAGCTTAACTTCATTTGTGCAGCAGCAACATAAGGTTTACCATGATGCTAATTAGCAATTCTCTCCAAATGATCACTCCTATTATTGAGTACAGTTGTTTAAATACATTCTTACACTCAAACAGGGACTCTCTAGAAATGTGGAGAGAACAAAGTCTATCTCAGCAACTACAATGAATTTCTTTAGTACAATAGATGCTCATGCATTGGAACTCAAAAGGATATTGGAAGAATCACAGACATCACACCAAAAGCAACTTCTCCAGCTCCAAACGAAGTTTGAGGTAATCATATATTGTAAATTTATGTGAATTCTCTACTAGAGATCTATGTGAGTTTATTAGGTATAGTTCATTAACTGTTTACATTAAAAATATGGTTTTAGGCTTGTGCTGCTGATGAAGAGAAGTACCTGATGGAGAAGGTAGCAGGATTATTAGCAGAATCAAATGCTAGAAAGAAAAATATGGTATGCACATTCTACTTTGAGTACTGCCACACTTTCTTTGCATTTGTTGATATTCAGACTGCGCCACACAATGGCTAAAGTTGTGGAACATATGGTCGCGCACGCTAGTGTACCTGTGCACACATTACTACTGTGACACATTACTACTGTGACCCTCATTCTGAGTGACACATTACTACTGTGACCCTCATTCTGAAAATCTATTGATGAGTTTTACATGTGGTCACTTCACTAGGTTCGAGATGATATAAGCAGCCTTGATAAGACAGCTTCTGAGCGATCCAATAATTTAGAAACTGAAACCAACAAGCTACATGGTTTCACCTCTTCTATGAGAGAGCAATGGGAAGCCTACATGGAGACAACTGAAGGGACATTTCACAAAAATATATCCTCTGTTGAACAAAATAGATCTTGCTTGGTAGAGAACCTCCAGCAGTGGTAAGTTATTTACAGTTCCTACTTGATTCGAATATCTCTAACATGACTAACGTATATTCCTAATTCTGCAGCAAGACAAGGACAGAACAATGCTCAGAACAATGGAGCAATGCTCAAAAGTCAGTACTGGCACTTGGAAGAAGCAATGCAGAAGCAATATGTTCAGTCATAAGGTAATTCCAATTGTTACACTTTTCTGATTGATTTGCTTGAAGAGGAGAAATCTGGAGTTATGCTAAATCTTTCCTTTGAATGAAGTGATGGAAATGAGGCGAACAACCTACTTCACATGAGATTTTCATCTGCTGTCAGCACTGCTCTTGAAGATAATGATATTTCAAGCAAAGCTCTTGTTTGCTCTATCGATGGTACTATATATCTTGCTGCTGAGCTGCTGCTTCATTTTGGGATTGAATGTGTGCATTTTACATTCCTTACAAACTGTTTATTGACAGATTCACTAAGATTGGACCATGGTATTTGTGAGACTGTGAAACCTATCATCACCGCATCACAAGCGCAGCTCCATGACCTTCAAAGTAGTCACCATGAGAAGACACTGGAGGTATCAGGGAATGCCAACAGATCACTGGGGGATGATTACAAGGTGAGCAGATCGGTTTGAGTGCCAGTATGTTTATGAAGCACTCATGTTGTGTTACTTTTATTAATGAGCTATCTGTTTATCACCCAGGTGGATGAACCGACTTGTTCAACACCAAGAAGGCGCCAGATCAGCATCCCCAGCAGTCAGTCCATTGAGGGCTTGGTAACTCCGCTGGATGACCTTGTGAGATCATTCTGGGACAGCAGAACACCGTCAAAACTTGTGACTGGAAATGTGAAGCGCTTGGATTTGGCAATCGAGACCGAGAGAGTTCCTCTCACTACAATCAACTAGAACTAGTATAGATATATTAGAGCACGAACTTTACATCTTCTAGAGATACTGGGTATTGATTTTGTAGTTTGAAGATCAACCTTAGGTTGTATGGCCTGAGCTAGTTGATCTTTCTGTCATAGAGGTTGTATTTGAGGTACCATCGACAACATACAAGAAATGAAGGCATATTATGCATGTGTGCCCGTGCTATATGTTCCAACAGATAGAATACAGAATATTTCTAGATAAGATAGATAACAGTGCTAGATATATAAATTAAGACGTCATGGTGCTAAATGGAGAACAACTTAAATGCGGCAGCACTAAATGAAGAAAGGGTCCTCCGAGAAATAGTAGACTGATGTTGTTCCTCAACCACATCGACACTGAAGCCTCTTCAGCAGAATCCTTTAGGCCAGTAATGCTACACATATGGAACAAACTTACGGAATTAACTTACGGACGCAGCCGTGGCACCAGGCGATTGGGAAGTCTCACGTTGTGGGCCAGGAGGATTCAGCCCAGGAGAAACAAGCACAGGCCACATCTGTCCGTAGATCACTTTCCGTAAGAATTCATCCGTAGACCTAGCATTATTGCCTTTAGGCCTTCGCCAAGAAGTTCGTCATCTTTTTTTTTTGAAACCAAGTTCGTCATCTTTTTCGGCCTGACAGTCCGCAAATCCTCCCATCTTGTACCTGTATGTGTATGTCAGGTGAAGGCCAAGCTGGACACATGCGCACACCACACCAGCCAGGTTGGGGTACTGCAAGTTAAATGTTACTCCCTCCGTTTATAAATATAAGATGTTTTAGGTTTGTGAAGTAAATGTATCTAGATAAGTTTTACTGTATATATTCGAGTGAATCTATACACTAAAAGTTGTCCAGATGCATTTGTTTCACAAAGCTAAAACATCTTATATTTATAAACGGAGGGAGTACTACGTTAGTATATGTGCGGATGGAGTAGTTGAAAAATTCGCTTGTACTTTGACCAAGATGCGCAATAGATCTTCACGTACAAATTCCGTAGACGTTTTACCATACGTAAATTAACCACGACCATTAGCTCATAATCAAGTGATCTATTGGTTCATTCCAAAAGTAATATTCAAGTAATAATTTTTACTTTCATTAAGTTATAAAATTCTATTATGGTTACATTGCTTTTACACACAGTGCAACTGTTGTATGTTGATCCAAATTTTATAAGAAAGCTAATCACGGAGCGAAGCGAGGCCCGTCGCCGGGTAGGCTTGACCCCCCCGCGGTATGGATCGTTGCTGCCGCCTATATATACTCCTTGTAAGCCGCCGACTAGGGTTTATCGCATCATAAGATAACCCACGACGTTTGTAAATACTCCTGATATAGTGAAGTTTTGATGGCTGCCGTCCGTGGTTTTTACCTCTCTTTGTTAGAGAGGTTTTCACGTTAAAAAATTTGTGTTCTCCGCTGTGATTTCCTTTTCGTTCTTCGTTATTGCTTGTCACGTTTATAACAGCAACACTAAAAGAAAAGAAAAATAAACATCTTAAGACAAGTGGAGAAATTTCTCCAGTGTCCCAACCTTTCTAATCCTATCCTTGAGGGACTCTCTATTTTGCTACGTTATCTAATGGGACAAGGTGTTGACATGGCTGACATGGCGTCCAGATGCTCTCCATCCTTCACGCGAAGCAAGCAGTCATGCTGAGACGTTACTCCAAAACCTTTTCGTCTACCTCTCGGTGTAGGATCTCAATGGACAGGGTTGAATCTGAAAAAGCCAATAGATCGATTATATAAAGAAGTTAGAAGATAAGGGGATTAAAGAAAGGACCAACATATCGAGAAGAACCTACCTTAGACTTGGGAACACATGTGGAGGACTGCGGAGCCAGATCGAGAGATAATACCTGACATGGACATGCTTCAGCTCTTCAGCTTGCACGTCATCTCCTTGCCACGACGAGAGCGGTAAGGTCTACGTTTATTCTTCAAACGAGGCTTGTTTTACGATACCTTTTATTTGCTATGAGAGAGGGATAAGTATCAAATAATTGAAAGGCTGTGATTGTCGATGTAAATTAGGTCCGGAGGGCCCATTAGATGTAATTAGTAGTACGAGTAGAAAAAAAATATGGACAAGGCGATAGAGAATCTTCTTCGACCTCCACACATCGACGAGGCGGACCCCTGCGCCACTGCCATGTTCACCTTGTAGAAGCCGGCGCCGCTGCCGCCGCGTTCACGGGGTCACAACCTTCCTCGATGACGTGCACTGTCAGGTCGAGACGGAGGCCCAAGCACTCGTACAACCATAGCGGCTTCGCGCGAAGAGAGGCAACGGAGAGAGCGGCGACGTCCACGGGCGGCTGCGCCAAGGACGGGATCAGGGCGTACGAGGAGAGACGGATGCAACAGGATCTTGGCGATGCGGCTACATAGAAGCTTGAGGAAGTCCGGCTGCGTAGCCAGAGCGGCGCCAACAGGCGACGAGGAGAGACTAGAGTCTCGAATCGGTCGGTGAGGCTTGGGGGTGCGGGGTCGCTCTGGCGCTAGGGCAGCTTCACGGGGACGGACCGATGGAGGCGAGTTCGGGGAGGCAGCCACAGGGTGGAACCAGCCGGAGGTAGTCTAGCGCGGGGTCGCAGGGATACATCAGCATGATGGCCATGGCTGGCGCTGCGGGCGAGCGAGGAAGGGAGGGCGGCTAGGGCGTGAGAGCGGCCGGAGATGGTCGGCGTGGTCCAGAAGGAAGCCAGCACATGGAGGAGGCCGGGCCGCAGAGGCTTGCTGCGGATCGTCGAAGCTTCGTCGGTGGCCGCGCTGACTCTTTGCTCAGCGGCGTCGGAGTCCGTTGTAGACGGCAGCGCGTGCGGTGCCGTCATCGGGGTTGAGATGGGATTAGAGATTTTGGAAAGGCACACCATACCGGTCTGGGTACTTTATTGGGCCGGGCCTCTCTTGTGAATGCGCATAATTTTTGCGTTGCGGGGTGATAAGTATGAATGATACTTGTGGACGTTTTGGCACCAGTACGAATGTCTATGGACCATTGGATTGACGAGAATGAATGGCCAGTATTTATTTCAGGGTACCACAAAACTCCTCTCAAACGATTGTCTGATCTAGGATCTCTTGGCAAGTACTTCCATCCGTTTAGAAATATAAGATATTTATACACTAAAAAATATCTAGATACGTTAGCTTCACAAAGCTAAAACATCTTATATTTCTAAACGAAGGGAGTAGTAGTCAGTATCGAAGAGTGGTGACGTATGGAGTGGGCAATGAGGAGCTTAGAGTGGGACGCTAATTGTTTCCTGCATTATATAGGAAACATGATTGATAAGTGAGGGCCAGAGTTTTCTTATGAGCCCTAGAAATATTTGGCCAACTATGTGGACCATATTTGCACACAGAGCCCATAAGCTATGGTCAGTATCAGTTCGACCAATTATAATAGCAAGTGAGATTAAGGTTGGTGAAGAAAATAAGATGACGCACTCTTTATTTTTCATGTGGTGTTACTAACAGTGATCAATCTCCTTCATTTGTTAAAATCCACCCGATGAAGTTACGGCATGAGTGTTCTGTTTTGTGCCCATTGTGGACTAGTTTTTATTTTGCTCCATACATAACTATAGCTTAAACGCGTCACTCTGCATGCTGTTAAAAAACACTCTACATTGTAGTTGCCATTAACTGCTTAGCACCAAGTGATTAGCTCCATACATAAATATAGTTCAAACACGTCACTATGCCAAGAGATTAGCACCAAGGTCCGCTGCGACCTTCCTAGTTACAAGTCTAACTGGAGCAATATACGAACCGCGTAACTCGTGAACATATTCAACATATTAACGCGGGCCTACAGGGATAGCTCTGCACGATTCTTAGAGCCATTCGATGTGGTTCGATCTGTTAGCCATGTTTGTTTGCTGTTCACAAAATATGAAACTGTGTCCTGTTCTATTTCAAAAAAGAAGTGCAAAAAGGCTTTTCCCCGGGCGGGAGACCGAAGAAGTGCCCGTTGGCTTCCGCAAAACAAAAAACAACTGGCGGTCCGTGTTCCATCTGTATCGATAGGACAAAAATACACAAAATAGATGTCACCGTCGCATCTCGTAGCCCTCCTCCTTCCCATATCTCCACCGCGCCTGCTTCCCCACCGGTCACCGCATGCCCAATATCACCTCAATTACCCCCGCCGTCGAGCTACCCCGGCCGCCGCAGAGCTACCCGGGCTGCCATAGAGCCATCCCACCGTCACAGGGAAGCAGCCCCACCTGTGGGTCCAGAACCGATGAGGGGAGGCCCATGTTACGGGTCTATCCCCGCCCGCCCACCCCTGCCTTGGCCACCAACCATGGCCGCTCTCCGCTATCAATAGCCGCATGCCCGATCGCACCTCCATCATTGTAGCATGAAATACCCACTGAATGGGGAGGGAAAGATGCAGAGAAGGGAGCTAGGGAGGAATTGATGTGCAAGATGCTAATTCCGGCCGGATTTGGCCAGGGACCAATCCGGGAGGCGGCGGGGTGCGTGCCCTCCCGGCGTGGTGTGCGTGGTGTTAGAAATTGCGCAATTTTTTGTGCCTCCGGCTCTAGCGGCTACAACGACCACAACAACCTCGACCACGACTACATCATGACCGGCTACCTCGACATCGACATCAAGAACAACGTCTACAACAACTAAAAAACTCCAGTCAACAGCGTCCGTGTTGTCACTTGCGTCCATGCCACTCCTGTTGTGACTGCGGGAGGGAAGAGAGAAGAGACCAGGAAGGCTCCAGAGGTGCCGACCCATCAGAGATGCAGTTGATGATGACATGGAGTAGAAGATGACAGAAGCGCAAGACTTCAAATCCAGTCGCAATCGTTCGCTTCACTCCCGCTACGACTGAGGGGGAATGTTAGAATACGTTACGAGATAGATTATGATTCTAAGCTTCTTGCCTTGTACTCAAAGTATCTACCTCTTGTACTTCTATATATTCCCCACCCGGGTCAGATCAATATAACACAGAAATTCGGGATTTACATCGTTCCAGACGTGGGTCGCCAGCTATGGTGGCACGCGGCGGTAGGTGGGCATGGCTGCGAGCTAGCGGCGCGATAGGAAACTGGTGAGAGGACAGGCAATAGCTTTGATGGGATGGGGCATGGGCGGTAAGTGGGTTTCGGCACGGGTGCGGCTGTCTCATAATAGGGCTGCATGCCAACTAAACACAGGCCGCTGAGCGAGGGAATAAAGAAAAATATACAGGAAACGCTGTTAGTGAGATAGATGGTTAAAAAGACTCTATAGAGTAATCCAATGGGTGGCTCGATGGAGGTGCATAGCTACCTTTGTGGGCACCCCACAATTTTGCTTCAACATATATAACATATAACAATTTCCACCGTATTATAGCTGAATTTAACTTTTTAAAATGGAGATACAAGATCATACATCAAAAAATTTAGAAAGCTATCCAGGGGTAAATTGTTACATGAATTGATCGGCCATGATGATCTAGCTCATGAATGAATTAGTTAAATAGCCTGCAGGCGTGTGCCATCTAATAAGAAGTACAGGTGCAGGTTGAGCTAGCTAGATCTGGAGCAAGTTATCTGTGACGTTATATTGTGCTGTAGGCCTAAGACAGTAGTCACAGATGCCAGCACCGCACAACATGCAAAAGAAAACCGAAACAAGAACGCACAGAGCAACCGCCAGTCCCGCCACAAGGAGAACTAGCAGCACGACGATCGGCTTCGGATCAAAAGAGTCGATGTAGCTCACGGCCAAGAATATGGGAGATACGGAGTACATCGCACCGAGGGAGACGACGAAGCCGAAGATTAGAAGGCACAAGAGGATCCACCTCGCATGCTGCTGGGGAGCCGCCGCCACCGAATCGGCGTCCGCGCCGACGTGATTTGGAGCGCCGCGGAAGAACTTCCCCAGCCAGTCTTCCCACGCCCGAAAGGCCGGCTGCTGCTGGGCGGGCTCCGCTGCCACTGCGCCGTCGTCCACCAATATCCCGACCAGCATGGGGTTCTCCATCGTTGACGGCCTCAACTACTACTAACAGAAGATTTTGCCGATCGATATGATCGGTAGATGTTAACATCTAACCAGATTGCTACGGCCATAGCAAGTATATCTCTCTCTCGTGAGCTTGTATTCGACGCTGAAACGGGAAACCTATTCCCCGCTCAATTCGGACGCTATCTGGCGCACCATACAGAGCGGGGTAGGCTGGGCCAGGCCCTGGTTTTTCTTTGGTTTCTCTTTTTTTCTTCAGATTTTTATTGGTTCTTCCTGTTGTCTGTGTTTTTTCGGTTTTCTGGTTTTCTAGTCAGTTTTATTGGAACTTGAACATTTCTCAACTTTGAACTTTTATCATATCTGAACATTTTTATGTTTGAACATTTTTAAAATCTCAACATTTTAAAATTTGAACATTTTATAAACTTGTTTTTAAAATTTGAGCAATTTTCAAATTTGAACATTTTAAAAATATGTACAATTTTAGTTCTAAATATTTTCAATCTAAACATTTTTTTTGTCTAAAATCAGAATTTTTGAAAACTGTAATTATCTCAAAGAAAAAAGAAAAATTAGAAGAGAAAAAACTGGAGAAGAACCACCTACTTGGCCGGCCAAACGGAGGGCGCGAGCAAGGGCACCTTTCTGGTCAGTTTTATTGGAACTTTTTTAAACTTGAACTTTTCTCAAGTTTGAACTTTTATCATATCTGAACATTTTTATATTTGAACATTTTTATATTTGAACATTTTTAAAATCTCAACATTTTAAAATTTGAACATTTTACAAACTTGTTTTTAAAATTCAACAATTTTCAAATTCAAACATTTTTAAAATATGAACAATTTTAATTCTGAATTTTTTCAATCTATTTTTTTGTCTAAAATCAGAATTTTTTCAAAACTGTAATTATTTCAAAGAAAAAAGAAAAATTAGAAGAGAAAAAACTGGAGAAGAACCACCTACCTGGGCCGGCTCAACGGAGGGCACACGCGGGCGGTGCCCTTGCTCGTGCCACAGCGAGCACATAGTAGGCACTCCCGTCAAATACCGAGCGTGCACGTACCCTGCGCACTGTATGGGCTCAGCCCATTTATGGTCGCTGGATTCGCTGGCCTGTTTCAAGATTGTTTTCTCATGTTACAGTGATAATACATGGACTGAAAACATGCATGTTCTGAAAATATCGTTTTGCATCACTAGATCATGTATGGATGGTCAGTTGCAGGAGTACAGAAAGAATACCGCTTCGACCTAGGGCTCTGGCGATGGCTAGGGCGACTAGGGTTTTCTTTCCTCTGTCATCAATCTTCAGCGTGGAGTCCTCTATTCCCCGTTCCGCTTCCCTCTCTCCTCGGGTGTGGGCCGACCAGACAAGTTTGAGCTCTCTTGATCGTGGGCTCTCTGGTGTTCCCTGGAGTTTTATCAAATTATGTATGAAAAACTCCCGAAGTTCCGTGGGGCATGCGGGTTTATGAGGCACACACATCTGGCGTGTGGCTCAGGCGAGTCCGACGAGGATAAACTAAAATGGAGCGAGTTCTTGAAGGCGGATTGGGATACTTGGTATGGACGGGGATTCGGTGGCACCCGTGGGTCTAGCCGTGTTATAGGCCGTGGCCATGGTAGAGAAGCTTCAGATGCTAGCAGAGGTAGACCACAAAGTGGACGTGGAAGGGGTGAGTCTATTCCCTGGCATCACAACGCACTCCCATATGTGGATATATGGTACGGTTTGTATAGCAGACGATATGGAGGATACATGCACTAGTCCGATTATAAACTTACTGATATAGAGATGCACGATAGAGATAGTATTGAATCCGGTGCCAAAATGAGGTTGTTGCTTGAATATTAGAAGAATGATAATGTTGCTTGAATCTGGGAAGTAGTCCAATGTGCATGGGACGACTCGACTGTTGGAGCAAGAAGAGGTCCACTGGATGCAATGGCCACGGGCCAACTGGCTCCAACAACGCGACTAGAATACGAACTTTTTTTCACAACTTTGCTTCGGCTAGACAGAAAAAGAATTTTATCAAGAGATTGAAGAATGACGAGAACAATTGGGTAGAAGGTACTGAGTTGCTTAAACCTCTTATATTTCAATAATTCTCTAACTAATTTCATCGAAAGCCCATGAAGTAGACCCAACGATGTTGGAGAAAGTGCAACCAAGAGTGACTCAAGGTATGAATGAGAAGCTTCTTAGCCCCTTTTCTCCGGAAGATGAGAAAAAGGCTGCTTTCAGCATTGGGGATTACAAAAAGCTCCTGGACCGGATGGACTTCATGTGGTTTTTTTAAAAAAAATATTTGGAACATTTGTGGGGAGGAGATTACACAAGAAATTCTTCAGGCCATGAACTCATGAGTGATTCCAGAAGGATGCAATGACACGACTATAGTGCTGATTCCTAATGTTGATGATTTAGATTTGGTAACACAATTCCGTCCTATAAGTTTATGCAATTTGATCTACAAGATTATTTCAAAGATCCTTACTAATCGCCTAAAGGAGCTTCTTCCCAAGGTTATTTTCCCAAGAGTGTGTTTGTTCCAGGTCATCTTATTACAAACAATGTCTTGGTGACCTAAGAATCTATCCATACAATAAAGAATAAGAGAGCAGTATCCTCTGGCCTCTGTGCTGTTAATCTTAATATGCATAAGGCCTATGACATACTGGAGTGGGTGTTTTGGTAAATATGTTGCGACGTTTGGGCTTCACCGAAAGGTAGATCTCATTAATGATGGCTTGTGCCGGTTCAGTAAGATATCAAGTGAAGTTCAACTCTGAGGAGACTGAGGTGTTTGTGCCTACTAGAGGTCTTCGTCAGGGGGATCCTTCTCCTCATATTTGTTCCTCTTATGTGCAGAGGGGTTCTAGTCTATTGCAGTATGAAGAAGAAGTTGGTGGCATTGATGGGGTAAGGGTGTGCAAGAAATGCACCTTTAGTTTCACGCCTTTTATTTGATGATGATTTCCTAATCCTCGTGAAGGCGGATATGAACAATACAACTTTACACGAAGTATTGGGTACTTACTTGAAAATTCAGGCCAATTGGTGAGTTTAGCTGAATCAAGTATCTTCTTTTCACCAAATACTAATGATCTTCTGCGAGCTGAAATTTGTGAAGCTGCTTTGAACACTTAATTGAGAGTATTATCCAACATATTAATGAGTGGAAGGAGAAACTCTTGCTCAGGCCAATCCCGGTGTATGCTATATCTGTTGAGTTGAAACTTACCCAATTAAGTTTTTTCTATAATAATATGATTATGTTCTAAGTGTCAAAACATAGACTCGTTTTATTAGGAATTAGTTGAATTCAAAAATTTGGTGTGGGTGCGGCATAATATTTGCAAACGATGTGAGATTGTACCGTCTGAATCGCAAGCTGGCATGCGGCTGAGATTTTACAGCAGGCGTTGCCCGGTGAAAATCCGCTCCACTCTTCGTCCCCTTGCTTTGTCGTTTTAGCCACGTACCAACTTATGCGTAGAACTCGAGACCGCCATGTACGTACATCATTCCGCAAGCTATGTACATGCATATAACAGGTAGGTACAACACGGACAAATTTGAAAATTTATAAAAAAAATTACGTTAAAAAATTGACAAGCGATTTTATCAAGTTGAATGTTGCGAAGGAATCAACAGGAAGAAGAAAAGTTACTACCGGCGACGGCGAGGACGGGGTTGGTAAAAAGAAAGGGAAAAGGTAGAGGCATTCGTCTCTCGTGTGTGATATGGCGCTGCCAGCGGTAGAAGCGCGCCCTGGAGAGTAATTAAGCGGGGCGACACAGCGTAACAAACTTCCAGTGCTGTCCCTCCCCTGTTCCCCACACCTGACCGCGCGCGCCATGGCCAGCCACTCCGTGTGAGATTCCTTCCACGCACCCACGCATTGCACAGGGGTCGCAGCTAGCGAGCTCCGATATAAAGAGGGGCGAGGATTAGATCGATCGTTTCCTCCCGTTCCCGCAGCCCGTAGCCAACCCAAAGCAAAGCAGAGGGTGACGCAGAAACCAGGTGAGAAAAAGTGCCAAACCCCTCCTCCCAAAACCCCACCGTCTTGGCTCTGCTAGATTTGGATCAGATCCGATGGAGAATACGTACGCGCAGTGCCGATGATCTTAACAGTGACTGGCGATGATCCATGCGTCTCGATCGAGCGCTGCTTGTTTCTCCCTGTTTCGATCTGGTGGTCCGGCCATGACGAGCGAAGCGAGCGAGCAAACGATGCTCGTCGTCTCCGCAGCGCTTTCTGTGTTCTTGCTGCTTTCTTCTTTTCCCCTTTTTCCGTTTCTGGTCCGGTGATGAGCAAGCGAGCGAGCGAACCATGCTCGTCTGCGCAGCGCTTCTTTTGGCCGTATAATATATGCTGGTTCTGCTGTTTTCTTGCGCATGTATGATGTATGGGTACGCCGTACGCACGGATTCGACCTCCTTTCGCTCGATCGTCTTGCAGTATCCATGAGGCGACGCGTACGTGCATCAGATCTGCAGCCTGACCCGTATTTTCTTTTCCAAATTCTTTGCTCTTGTTGCGAGACGGACGCGTGCATCTACTACCTACGTACGACCACGAGTATATGATTATCACTGAATTTAATTTTAATTTTGAGATGTGCGCTTGTTCCTTGTAAATTTCCTACTTGATCCCGGTATTTCGATTTTGATTGCATCGTATGTATGCGTCTTGACGGATACCAAGTAACTAAATATTATTCTTGCAGGTACTCGTTGATTTTTTTTTGCTTTCTTCTCGATCCTTTTTCATGTATCTCATCAGGCCGGGAGCGCATGTACCCAACTTCGTTGGGCTTTTTACCGTTTATTTTTATGCTCCTGATGTGTTCTTCGGCCGGCATACATGATGTAATTAACAGACTCATCATCATATTTTTTTTTTGAAACAAATCATCATATTACGTATGTTGGACCTCTTTCTTCTTCTTAATTTTGCTGATCTTGCAATGGCCCAGGCCCAGGAAAGGACGGGTAGAGCAGATCTGCTGGACTTTCTTTCTTGGGCTTGTCCTTTTTCACCTTTCTAGCAAAGTTTCGTTCCATTATTTGACTCCGTGTATGTATGCATTCCAGACAATTTTTCTCGGGATTTTCTTTTCATTTTACATGGATGTGCATCGCAACATATGGGTTACTGACCAATTCCAACTAGTAACTTCTTGCAATGTCCAATATAGGCCCGCATCTGCTAGCATTCTCGTTTTCGGCTAGAATCGATCGACAGGAGTATGACTAATTTAATTATGAGATGCGAGGCGCGTACTAATTTGGTGTTCCCGGCCGGATCGATGTTCTATTTTACTTGGTCTTGTCTTAGGGAGTTTTATACGTATATGCGTCACTGACTAGCTACTGAGTAATTCCATAATACACTTTTTCAGGTACTACTTCACTTGTATCACGCGGGATCAGGAACATGGCCGCCTCGGGCGCTGAGATGTTCTTTGGCTTCGCAGGTTCGTAAATTTTCAATTCTCTCTCTCCCGCATGGTAAAATACACAACCCATTTCAGCAAAAAGAAAGAAGAAACATGCTTAACTACATGAAACTGGCAAGTCAAAAAACAGTATCCATCTTAATTTGGGTTTCATTCTTTCTCTCATTTTAATCGTAGGCTACATTATCTCGGTGTTGCTGTTCCTCGCTCCTGGGTACGTACGTCAGATAAATTGATCCAATTCCCAGTGTCTGTCTACTTCGTTCTAAAGAAATGTACTCCAGCATTACTAGTTTGTTAATAATTCTCTAATTGCACAACAACACATTTACGTCCAGGATCATGATGGTATTCAAGGGTGTCGCCAAGTATACCCCCTACCCGTATGCCGTGACCGCCGCCAAGTGTGCAATCTGGCTCATCTACGGGATACGGCAGGGCATCACCCGGAACCAGAGCACCGCGGCTGCTTCCACGGCGGAGATGCTCATCAACAGCGGCGTGGCATGGGTCAATGGGGTTGGAATGGTGGTGGAGCTACTCTACATTGTTCTCTTCTTCGTCCGCTCGCCTGCCCACGACCGCCGACGCAAGCCGCTCGTCATCGCCGTGGCCGGCGGGGTCCTTGCCGTCCTCCTGGGCGGTGCCGCATTCGCCGTCAACGACACCTTGGCGAGCTGCTACTGCGCCTTGTGTGGCCTGGCTGTCTACGCGGTGCCCCTGTACGACGTGGTATGTACGATCTCCCTACTGGGTACTTTTTTCAAGAACATGAACGAGCTTGTGCGTGTCTTCATCATTAAGGTAGAAATAGAGGTTTAGTTACAGAAACAGGCAGCTCCGATCACACGCGATCAAGCTCAAAGCCACACCCACACAACGAATTGCCCAATTCCTCCTACATACCCACAGAGCCACGCTTGTTTCCACAGTTCAAACTCTACCCTGATTTTGGGCACACTTTCATCGGCATAGTACTCACTCTTACGCATTCTTATCACAAAAGAGTATGTCACAATCTTGAAATTGAAAAAAAAATTGTGTTTGCAGCTCAAGGTGCTGCTGAGCCGCCGTGCTCGGCACATGCCTCCTCTTCCAATTGGGTTTGTGTCCCTCTGCAATGGACTCGCATGGTGCATCTTCACCGGATTTCGCCATGACTTCTACATGTTTGTGAGTATAGCTGTATTGCATATCTTGGCCATGTTCAAAGTGAGTTTCATCCTCTATTTCGGCACAAATGCTAACATGGCATTGAACTTGCAGTACCCCAACTTGGCTGGTGTGGTGTGCGCCTGCGTGCAGCTAGGCCTCCACATCATGTACTGGCACAAGACAGGAGCGTTGGCGGACTTTGAGGCCGAAGATGACGATGATCCTCTTGGCGAAGGCCTGATGGATGAGGGGACTGGGGAAGGTACACTCATTGACAACATCAGGCTCTTCTTCTCAGAGGACCCTTTCTTCGTTTAGGGCTGCACTTCTTGAGCTTTCCTCATTTAGCGCTGCGGCATTTAAGTTCTCCCTTTAGCAGTCTACTCGTCTGAGATGACACTTTCTGAATTTTGTGCTGCCGGATTTAAGTTCTTCTCCATTAGCACTGTGACGTCTTAATTTATATATCTAGCACTGCTTATCTATCTTCTATCTGTTGGAATGATGTATGTACTGGAACATCATAATGATATGATGTATCTACTGGAACATTCATGCATAATATGACTCCATTTGCTGTATGTGGTCGATGGTATCTCAGATACATACCTCTTTAGAAAAAATCAACTAGCTCAGGCCATACAACCTCCAAGGTTGATCTTAAAACTACAAAATCAACATGTAAAGTTCATGCTCTAATAATATCGATACTAGTTCTAGTTGATTGTAGTGAGAGGAACTCTGTCGGTCTCGATTGCCAAATCCAAGCGCTTCACGTTTCCGGTCACTAGTTTCGATGGAGTTCTACTGTCCCAGAATGATTTCACAAGGTCTTCCAGCGGAGTTACCAAGTGCTCAATGGATTGGCTGCTGGGGATGTTGATCTGGCGCCTTTTCGGTGTTGAACAAGTCGGTTCATCCACCTGGGTGACAAACAGATAGCTCATTTATAAAACTAACAGAACATGAGTGCTTGATAAACATACTGGTACCCAGACCGATCTGCGCACCCTGTAATCATCCCCCAGTGATCTGTGGGCATTCCCTGATATCACCAGGGTCTTCTCATGGTGACTCTTTTGAAGGTCATGGAGCTGCGCATGTGATGCGGCGATGATAGGTTTCAGTCTCACAAATCCCATGGAGGCACTGCATGTATTTTTCAACAATGCGGCGATCCCAATGCGGCGATGATAGGTTTCAGTTTCAACAGAGGATATATTTTTCTGAAATGCCCGATCAGGTGTCTCCATGTAGGCTTCCCATTGCTCCCTCATAGAAGAGGTGAAACCATGAAGCTTGGTGGTTCCAGTTTGTATAATATTGGATCGCTCAGAAGCTTCTTATCAAGGCTGCTTTTATCATCTCGAACCTAGTGAAGTGACCAGATATAACACTCAAAAATAGTGTAGTAATGTGTGCAGGGTACCCTAGCATGCATGTGCGACCACATGTTCCGAATGCAAAGAAAGTGTGGCAGTACTCAAAGTAGAATGCATACATATTTTTCTTTCTAGCATTTGATTCTGCTAATAATCCTGCTACCTTCTCCATCAGATACTTCTCTTCATCAGCACCACAAGCCTAATACCATATTTTTAACGTAAACAGCTAATGAACTGTACCTAATAAACTTTCAAACTGATCTCTAGTGGAGAATTCACATAATCTACAACAATTGTTTACCTCAAACTTTGTTTAGAGCTGGAGAAGTTTCTTTTGGTGTGATGTATGTGTTTCTTCCAATATCCTTTTTAGTTCCAATGCATGAGCATCTACTGTACTAAAGAAATTCATTGTAGTTGCTGAGATAGACTTTGTTCTCCACATTTCTAGAAAGTCCATGTTGGAGTGTAAGAGTTTCTTGAACAACTGTACTCAATGATAGGAGTGATCATTTGGAGAGAATTAATAATTAGCATCATGGTAAAACCTCATGTATTGCTGCTCCACCAATGAAGTTAAGCTCTCTTGTTGCTGTGAAAGCCCATTTTGTAGCCCAATGAGTAATTCGTCAGCATCAGCCCACTAGTGGAAAACCGGCCTAATATTCTAGGGCATTAGTCCCGGTTGCAATATGAACCGGGACTGATGCCCTGGGCCCCACTGCTTTTTCGGCCGCAGGACCCCAGTAGTCCCGGTTCGTTTTTAACCTTTAGTCCCGGTTCGTATTACGAACCGGGACTAAAGTTCCTGCGATAGAATCCGACCGTTGTCAGTGACATTAGTCCCGGCTGGTAATACCAACCGGGACTAATGACTTCCCTATATAAAACAGTCCCTTCTTCCTCCCCGAGCCAGCCACTCCCCCTCTCCACTCTCAAGTGTTCTTCATACAACAAACCTACCTCGAGTTCATCCTCTTTGACCACCATTTTCTATCACAAATTGATGTCCCCACTTGAATCTAAGTGGACTAAAAGGTGAGAAACTTTGTGCTTTTGTGTTTCATTGGTAATTTAGCTCATTTAATGCTCTAAAAGTAGAGAGATTTGTGATTTTTTTATGGGAGCAATTATTTAGATGTTCATTTGATTATGTGTACAAGTAGGTGAAGATAGAGGTAAAAATAGAGGTAGAGGTAGAGATAAAGATATAGATAGAATTAAAAATAAAAATAGAAGTAGACATAGCTAACATAGAAATAGAAATAGAGATAGAGATAGAAATAGAAAAATAGAAATAACGATAGAAATAGAGATAGATGTCGTAGGGCGGAGCTTCCGAAGATGCCGTAGGGCGTGAGCACCAACGACATCTTCGAGAAGCTCTGCCACGGGAGATTTCCCAACCCTTTACGCAACATTGTTAGAGGAGATGGAGTCTTTCACGGGCTTGTAGGGAAATTTTTCCGAGGCAGAGCTTCCGAAGATGCCGTAGGGCGTGAGCACCAACGACATCTTCGAGAAGCTCTGCCACGGGAGATTTGCCAACCCTTTACGCAACACTGTTAGAGGAGATGGAGTCTTTCACGGGCTTGCAGGGAAATTTTTCCGAGGCAGAGCTTCCGAAGATGCCGTAGGGCGTGAGCACCAACGACATCTTCGAGAAGCTCTGCCACGGGAGATTTCCCAACCCTTTCCTCCATCCATGGGGATGAAACTCTCCCTGCCTTCGAGCTGTGCTTGCCGTGGCGTATCGATGCTCCTTTTATAGGCACGGCGCCGCTTCTACTTGTGTCTTGTTCCTCCGACAGGGGCGTCGTGCGCTACATGCTTTATCTCATCGAGCAGTGCATCAACCCATGCATACTTATCCTGCTGAGGGCTTTAGTCTCGGTTGCACCCACCAGCCGGGACTAAAGGTTACCCACATGTCCTTATCCCACCGACGGTTTTGTTAGATGACACAAAAACCACCTTTTGTCCCGGTTGTACCCACCAGCCGGGACTAAAGTTTTGTTAACTTATTCTTACTTATCAAACTAAAATTAGAGATAGAAATAGAAATTATATATTTGATTTGCGTTTGATATGTACTTATATAATGCAGATGAGCCGAGCATGGATGTACGCCGATCGACGCTCTGGAGATTTCATTAAAGGCGTGCATTCTTTTCTCAAGGTGGCTGAGGCAACCAAGCGGAATGGTTTTATGTGTTGTCCATGCGGTGGTTGTTGAAATGAGAAGGATTACCCCTCCACAAAGACCCTTCACATCCACCTGTTCCGGTTCGGTTTCATGTCCGGCTATAATTGTTGGACCAAGCATGGGGAGAGAGGGGTTATGATGGAAGACAACAATGAAGAAGAGAATGATGACAACTATCCTGAGTTCCCTGAAACCACCGATACCGCAATGGAAGATAATGAAGAAGAAGAAGGTGAAGAACGGGCATCAGATATGCCCGCTGATGATCTTGGTCAGGTCATTGTTGATGCACAGATCGACTGTGAAAGTGAAAAGGAGAGGGAGAAGTTGGAACGCATGTTAGATGATCACAAAAAGGATTTGTACCCAAATTGCGAAGATGGCCAGAAAAAGCTAGGAAGCACGCTGGAATTGCTGCAATGGAAAGCAGAGAGTGGTTTATCTGACAAGGGATTTGAAAAGTTGCTAAAAATTATGAAGAAGATGCTTCCAAAGGATAACGAATTGCCCGCCAGTACGTATGAAGCAAAGAAGATTGTCTGCCCTCTAGGATTGGAGGTGCAGAAGATACATGCATGCATTAATGACTGTATTCTCTACCGCGGTGAGTATGAGAATTTGAATGCATGCCCGGTGTGCAGTGCATTTCGGTATAAGATCACGCGAGATGACCCTGGTGATGTTGAGGGCGAGCGCCCCAGGAAGAGGGTTCCTGCCAAGGTGATGTGGTATGCACCTATAATACCACGGTTGAAATGTTTGTTCAGAAACAAAGAGCATGCCAAGTTGTTGAGGTGGCACAAAGAAGACCGTAAGAGTGACGAGATGTTGAGACACCCTGCTGATGGGTCACAGTGGAGAAAAATCGACAGAGATTTCCCGGAGTTTACGGAAGACGCACGCAACCTGAGGTTTGGTCTAAGTACAGATGACATGAATCCTTTTGGGGAGCAGAGCTGCAGTCATAGCACCTGGCCCGTGACTCTATGTATCTATAACCTTCCTCCTTGGTTGTGTATGAAGCGAAAGTTTATTATGATGCCAGTGCTTATCCAAGGCCCGAAGCAACCCGGCAATGACATTGATGTGTATCTAAGGCCATTAGTTGATGAACTTTTACAGCTGTGGCAGACTGAAGGTGTTCGTGTGTGGGATGAGTACAAACAAGAGGAATTTGATCTACGAGCGTTGCTGTTCGTGACCACCAATGATTGGCCTGCTCTTAGTAACCTTTCAGGACAGACAAACAAGGGATACAATGCATGCACGCACTGTTTAGGTGAGATCGATAGTATATATTTGGATAAAAGTAAGAAGGTGGTGTATCTCGGGCATCGTCGATTTCTTTCGCCCAAACATCAATTGAAGAAAAAAGGCAAGCATTTCAAGGGCGAGGCAGAAGTCCGGGGCAAGCCTAAACGCCATACTGGTGATGATATATTTGATATGGTCAAAGATTTAGAAGTAATCTTTGGAAAGGGTCCTGGCAGTCTGTCTGTTCCGAATGACGCTAGCGGACATGCACCCATGTGGAAGAAGAAATCTATATTTTGGGAGCTTGAGTATTGGAAATTCCTAGAGGTCCGCTCTGCAATCGACGTGATGCACGTGACAAAGAATGTTTGCGTGAACCTACTAGGATTCTTGGGCTTGTATGGGAAGACAAAAGATACACCAGAAGCACGTGAGGACCAGCACCGTATGAAAAGAAGAGACGACATGCATCCGGAGGATTCTAAGGGTCCTGCGAGCTACACTCTTACCAAAGAAGAGAGGGAAATCTTTTTTGAATGCCTGAGCAGTATCAAGGTCCCATCTGGATTCTCATCAAATATAAAGGGAATAATAAATATGGCCGAGAAAAAATTCCAAAACCTAAAGTCTCATGACTGCCACGTGCTTATGACGCAATTGCTTCCGGTTGCACTGAGGGGGATTCTACCGGAAAATGTTCGAGTACCGATTGTGAAGCTATGTGCATTCCTCAATGCAATTTCGCAGAAGGTAATCAATCCAGAAGATCTACAACGGTTATAGAATGATGTGGCCCAATGTCTTGTCAGCTTCGAGTTGGTGTTTCCACCGTCCTTCTTCAATATTATGACGCATCTCTTAGTTCACCTAGTCGAAGAGATTACCATTCTTGGTCTAGTATTTCTGCACAATATGTTCCCTTTTGAGAGGTTCATGGGAGTCTTAAAGAAATATGTGCATAACCGTGCTAGGCCAGAAGGAAGCATCTCCAAGGGCTATCTAACAGAGGAGGTCATTGAGTTTTGTGTTGACTTTGTTCCTGACCTGAACCCGATTGGTCTTCCTCAATCGCGGCATGAGGGGAGACTGAGTGGAAAAGGCACGCTAGGAATGAAATCAGCATACTGTATGGATGGACATTCTTTGAGTGAAGCACACTACACAGTTTTACGAAATTCCACGTTGGTGGAGCCGTATATGGAGCGACACAAGCATATTGTACGCTCGGAAAACCCTGGGCAGTCAAACTCCTGGATTACAAAGTTGCACATGGCGACTTTTGGTGGTTGGTTGCAAACACTTCTCATAAATGACGCCACTGTTGGATATGAGCTGTCCATGTTGGCCAAGAAACCATCTTCAACTATATTGACTTTCCAGGGTTACGAGATAAATGGGAATACATTTTACACGGTCGCCCAAGATAAAAATAGCACCAATCAAAACAGTGGTGTCCGCTTTGATGCATTACACGACAATGGGACAAAGGACACATATTATGGTTACATAGAGGAGATATGGGAACTTGACTATGGACCGTCTTTTAAGGTCCCTTTATTTCGGTGCAAATGGGTCAAGCTGACAGGAGGCGGGGTAGTTGTAGACCAAAAGTACGGCATGACAACAGTGGATCTAAACAATCTTGCGTACATGGACGAACCATTCGTCGTAGCCAACGATGTCGCTCAGGTTTTCTATGTGAAGGACATGTCTACAAAACCGAGAAAGAGAAAAGATAAGAAAACGAATGCATCACACGATGAGCCAAAGCGACACATTGTTCTCTCAGGGAAAAGAATCATCGTGGGAGTGGAGGACAAGACAGATATGTCAGAAGATTATAACAAGTTTGATAAAATTCCGCCCTTCAGAGTGAACACTGACCCAACCCTCCTCTTAAACAAAGAAGATACTCCATGGTTACGGTGCAGAAGGAAACCCCAACACTAGATGGGGATGTTGGTGATATGTAATAATGTATTAAACTTTGATGTAAATGTATGATTTCAAACACTTTTCATATTCAAAGTTTTATCTAATAATAAAACCCCATCCAGCGTGTAAAATAACTAATAAGCCAAAAAAAATTTAAAAATAGAAAATAGTTTTGAATTAGTTATTCAATTTCAAACACTTTTCATATTCAAAGTTTTATCTAATTCTAAAATATGCAAAAAGAATTTTAATCAATATTGTTTTAATTGAAAATGGCAAAATAGTTAATTGTTTGAATAGTTTGAATAATTGATTTTGAAAATAGAAAATATTTTTGAATTAGTTATTCAATTTCAAACACTTTTCATATTCAAAGTATTATCAAATTCTAAAATATGCAAAAAGAATTTTAATCAATATTGTTTTAATTGAAAATGGCAAAATAGTTAATTGTTTAAATAGTTAGAATAATTGATTTTGAAAATAGAAATATTTTTTAATTAGTTATTCAATTTCAATCACTTTTCATATTCAAAGTTTTATCAAATTCTAAAATATGCAAAAAGAATTTTAATCAATATTGTTTTAATTGAAAATGGCAAAATAGTTAATTGTTTGAATAGTTTGAATAATTGATTTTGAAAATAGAAAATATTTTTGAATTAGTTATTCAATTTCAAACACTTTTCATATTCAAAGTATTATCAAATTCTAAAATATGCAAAAAGAATTTTAATCAATATTGTTTTAATTGAAAATGGCAAAATAGTTAATTGTTTAAATAGTTAGAATAATTGATTTTGAAAATAGAAAATATTTTTGAATTAGTTATTCAATTTCAATCACTTTTCATATTCAAAGTTTTATCAAATTCTAAAATATATAGAAGTTATTCAAATTGAATTTCAAAATTCATATTCAAATGAAATCTGGAAAAACATACAGCATTGACGCGCATTTATTACACCTTTAGTCCCGGTTGGTAATACCAACCGGGACTAAAGGTCTGTGGCTCGGGCGCGAACTGGTAACTGCCGGCCAAAAGTCTTTAGTCCCGGTTGAAGCCACCAACCGGGACTAAAGGGGGGGGGGGGTATATAAAGCGCCGCCGCCCCGTTCTTCTTCCCCACTGGATCAACACTTAGCAGTTTTCGCTCGCGCGGAGGACACCATCGCCGATCGTTGCGGTCCGAGGGATTCTCGAGCAGCCGCCGCCGCCGCCGACGCGCCGCCGCGCCGCCCTAGCGCGCCGCCGCGCCGCCCGAGACCGCCCCCGCGCGCGCCCGAGACCGCCGCCCCCAACGCTCCCGCGCGCCGCCCGGCCGAGAGCGAGCGCCGCCGAGCCGCCGCGCCGCCGCACCGCCGCCCGAGCGCCGCTACGCCGCCGCACCGCCGCCCGACACCGCCCCCGCGCGCGCAGGTAAGCGCCGTATACCACCGCCGGCGCCGGCCCCTGCAAAAAAAAGATTTTTTTTTAGAAAAATAGTTAGATTTTATGTTAGAAAAATAAGTTAGAGAAATGTAGTTAGAAAAATGTAGTTAGTAAAATATAGTTAGTAAAAATATAGTTAGTAAAATGTAGTTAGTAAAATATAGTTAGTAAAATATATAGTTAGTAAAAATATAGTTACTAAAATATAGTTAGTAAAATGTAGTTATTAAAATATAGTTAGAAAAAATGTAGTTAGTAAAATGCTATTACTATTATTAAGTTAGTAAAATGCTCTTACTATTATTAAGTTAGTAAAATGCTATTACTATTATTATTATGTTAGATTTTATGCTATTACTATTATTAAGTTAGTAAAATGCTATTAGTATTATTATTATGTTAGATTTTATGCTATTATTATTATTAAGTTAGTAAAATGCTATTAGTATTATTATTATGTTAGATTTTGCTATTATTATTATTAAGTTAGTAAAATGCTATTAGTATTATTATTATGTTAGATTTTATGCTATTATTATTATTAAGTTAGTAAAATGCTATTAGTATTATTATTATGTTAGATTTTATGCTATTATTATTATTAAGTTAGTAAAATGCTATTAGTATTATTATTATGTTAGATTTTATGCTATTACTATTATTAAGTTAGTAAAATGCTATTAGTATTATTATTATGTTAGATTTTATGCTATTACTAGCTATTATTAAGTTAGTAAAATGCTATTACTATTATTATTATGTTAGATTTTATGCTATTACTATTATTAAGTTAGTAAAATGCTATTACTATTATTATTATGTTAGATTTTATGCTATTACTATTATTAAGTTAGTAAAATGCTATTACTATTATTAAGTTAGTAAAATGCTATTACTATTATTAAGTGAGTAAAATGCTATTACTATTATTAAGTTAGTAAAATGCTATTACTATTACTATTACTATTATGTTAGAAAAATGTAGTTAGTAAAATGCTATTACTATTAGTAATAGTAATAGAAATGCTATTACTATTAGTAATAGTAATAGAAATGCTAGTTAGTAAAATGCTATTACTATTAGTAATAGTAATAAAATTGAATAGTAATAGTAATAGTAAAATGTTGTTGATCTATGTTATGGATTTCGACGCCGGAAGAGAAGGTGAAGAAGAGATATTGAAAATTATAGGAGAGGGTAGCACCCGTGCACAAGGAGAGGGTACCACCCGTGCAGAAGGAGACGGCTCGGAATTTTTGAACGAGTCGGGTGACGGAATGGAGGAGGAGCAGCCGCATGAATCGGAAAATGATGATTGCGAGGACGGCTCACAAGGGACTGGACGTGACTTAATAAAACGGTCCGGCGAGGTATATATATATATGAAGACTAGCTCTATTCATGAATCAGTAGATGACGATGCATTATGTGGTATATATATTAACGAGTGTTTTCTTATTTTAGAGCTCTGAATCTTCTAGAAAGAAGCGAGGCCCGGCCAAACGGCTGGCATCGAATCAGCATTACACGATTGGGCGTCTCTCAAGTGAAGGCAAACCGTTGGAACCCAAGAGTGTCGCAAATGCGTTCACACAGCAATGTGGATGTCTTGTCAGGGACATGGTGCCGATAAGCATTCAATATTGGTATAAGCCCAAGGCGGCAAAGGGAGAGCCAGCACAGCCAGAGCCAGAAGAGGGTGCAGCGGTCAATTATGTCACCAAGGTCTTGAAAGATAGACTTTGGGATTCCCTCATTCCACATTTTAATCTGCCGGTCACCGAGTCCCTGGAAGAAGCAGAGCAATAGAAGGGGAAAGTCAGGGAGTGGGCTCTCAAGAAGATGGCTGCACAGTTCAATAACCACAAGAAGAGGTTATGGAACGCCTATGTCAACGCCGATCGAGAAGCTCCAGAATTTACTGGCCCCAATGAGTTCCTGCGGGATCACTGGGACGCATTTGTGGAGTACAAGGAGTCAGAGCTGGGTAAGCTAAGGAGTCAGAAAAATCAGGCAAATGCCGCAAAAAAAAATATCACCATAAGTTGGGTCCAGGTGGCTACAAAAGGGCCGAGCCTAAGTGGGATATGCAAGAGGCCGCCCTACGAGAAAAAGGCATCGAACCAGAAACAGAACAATGGCCCAGAAGGTCAAGAAATTGGGCACTTGCACATGGAGCTGTCTATGATGAGAGAACAGGGAAATTAGTTGAAGAGAAGAAACAAATTGCTGAACCCCTGGGAGCACTTGTCAAGACAATCGCCGCGGTTCAAGAGGGGACGTTCAAGCCTGACAGAGAGAACGACGAGCTGACAAAGGCCCTCGGGAACAAAGAACACACAGGACGAACACGAGGTCTGGGTTCTGCTATTCCGTGGAGGTCTGGGTTCGCCGAAGAGAGCCAGACTTATAGAAGCCGAGAGAGAGCGAAGAAGCGGAAGGCGCAGAAGGAGGCCTCACGGATAGAGAGCATAGAAAGGCAACAGGCTGAGCTGAGAGAGTTGTATTTACTGCAGCAGAAGGCACTGGAGGAATTAAAGTCGCAAGGGGCAACTCAGTGATGACCCACAAGTATAGGGGGTGTATCGTAGTACTTTCGATAAATAAGAGTGTCGAACCCAACGAGGAGCAGAAGGTGTTGATGAGCAGTTTTGATCAAGGAATCACTGTAAATACTAGCAAACAGATTTTCAGGAGTATTTGGTAATACGAGTAAATAAAGTGCGAGTAAATAAAAGACAGTAGTAACAATTGCAGCAAGTGGCCCAATCCTTTATTCAGCAAAGGACAAGCCGGTTGTGTTCTTATAATAACCAAACGTTCTCGAGGACACACGGGAGGTTTCTGTCAAGAGCTTTCGCTTCATAGAGCCAATAGTATTTATTGATTTGGTAAGTGTTATGGGGGTGAACCTGTGCTAGCGCACTACCCTTACTAGGATAAATACACACTTGTGATTATACCCCTTGCAAGCATCCGCAAATACAAGTAAGTAATTAAGATAAATCTAACCACAGCCTTAAACTCTAGGATCCTACGCTCCCTGGTGCAATGGTTTCCCAACGGAGGTTTAGGTTTCTGTCACTCCAGCAACCCCACAATTGGTAGCCAAATACACAATGCATCTCACTAGGCCCATAAATGGTGAAGTATCATGTAGTCGACGTTCACATGACACCACTAGTGAAATAGCACCACAACAATATCAAACCATTAAATATTTCTCAACAATAATTCACTACTAACATCTTGACTTCTCCCATGTCCTCAAGAACTAAACGAACTACTCACAAGACATCATATGGATCATGATCAGAGGTAAAATAATGGTAAATAACAATCTGGACATAAACCTTAATTCAACGGTTCCACTCAATAGCATCAACTACAAGAGTAATCAACACCGGGAAAGTTTCCCCTATGAATATAACAAGATCCAACTCAAGATGTTACAGCGGGATGGCAAGGTGATGATGGAGACGAAGGTGCTGGTGATGGTGATGATGATGATGATGATCCCGATGAAGTCCGGTGCGATGGTGATGACGATGGCGACGATCTCCCCTCTCCGGGAAGGAATTTCCCCGGCAGATTTCTCTCTGCCGGAGAGCTTTCTCTCTCTGGTGTTCTCCGCCCCGCAGAGGCGGCTGTGTCTAACTCTGAACCCCCCCTTGACTTAGGTTTTCGGGGACGATGATGTACGCGAAGGGGCGAGACCAGAGGTGGGCCAGGGGCCCCTCACACAGGGCTGGCATGGCCAGGGGGCTGGCCACGCCGCCCTAGCATGTGGGCCACCCCTGGCCCCTCTCGACTCCTCCTTCTGGCTCCGTGAGTCTTCTGGGAAATTATAATTTCTGGGTATTTTTCTGGAATTTTCCTGATCTTCAAAATATGGTCTTCTGATGGTCCTTTTTCCAGCAGAATCCTGACTCCGGCAGCAGCTCCTCCGATGATCATCAAACATGTGAAAACAAAGGAAATAACATAAGTATCATATCTAAATATGAAATATATCAATGAATAACAGTAAATTATGATACAAAATAGTGATGCAAATTGGACGTATCAACCCCCCCAAGCTTAGACCTCGCTTGTCCCCAAGCGAAAACTAAACTCGGTAAACATGACCACAGGTTTATGGAGTGAAGTGTCGATAATCAAAATACGAACAAGAAGCATCACATTTACTAAGGTACAAATTATAATAGACAGCAACTTCCCTTTATGAGATGTAAGCTTGCAATAGGTAAAAGGGAATCACATGTAAAGATGCACGAGGTAAATTATAATTGGCAATGGCAAACCTTAGTTCTTGGTCAAGGGATGGAGAACAAACTATTCTCTCTTTTAAACGGAGCCTTTTCAAACGGAGCTAATATAGCAAAGACTATATACTCAACAAAGTAAACTTTTACATTCAAAGAAAGCTTTCAAAGATGTATTCCTTCAGACAAAAGCATTATACGAAAACAAGGAAGATAATAAACATGATTAAACGGATCAACATATGGATGAGTGAAACATAACAACTCAAATGCTTGCTTGAGACAGAGGGAAATAGGTTGACTCAACATAAAAGTAAAAGATTGGCCCTTCGCAGAGGGAAGCAGGGATTAAACATGTGCTAGAGCTTTTTATTTGTAAAACAGAGGTAAAAATTGTTTTGAGAGGTGGTTGCTTTTGTCAACGACTAGCAACAGAGTTCTTGATATCTTCCATACTAAACAAGTGAGAGCGGTTCCGAGATGTTTAATTAGTTGGCACTTTGGTGCTCTTTTAAAACTTTGCACTCCTCCCACCTTTTTTTCTTTCTCAAACCATGGCTAACCGATTCCATCGGGTGCCGACCAACTTTCACAATCCATTGGAGGAGTGCCTTTTTCTTTCTTTTAGAATTAAGATTATAATGGTCTGACCAGCTCCCTTGCAAAATTAATGACGAGCAGATGAAGCTACCTAGTCGAGGGGTACTTAATTTAGTATGGAAGATAACAAACCCATCCACTACGTCCTCATGAGCTAAAAACAGTGGCACAAAATGAGAAGTGTTTGAAAGTTTTTGAAAGGTAGCACATGAAAATTTACTTGGAATGGCTTAAAATACCATGCATAGGAATTTATAGTGGACTCTTTGGAAGTGACTTGGCTTTTGGGAATTGGATGCACGAGAAGTATTTCCTCTCAGTACAGGTTTTTGGCTAGCAAGGTTGGGTAGCAAGCATAAGAGTTGCATGAAACAAACAAACATACATATAATAAGAACAATCATGCAGACTCCCTTGAAAGTACAACGATTTTAACTTTAAGAATAACAATGCTTATAAGCCAAACATAAGGAAAACTGAAGTGATGTAACTACAAGCACTTCTTTATTCTTTTCTACTCAAACTTCAAGGTAAAGTTGCTACTGACCAAGCTAGGTTTGCCAAAACCAACTAAATCTACTCATGTTCCCAATGTGATACCAATACCAATCAACAAAACTAGTCACATAAGAGAGATTGCAGACTAACATAAAGTGTGCGAAAAGTAAACGATAAAACTTCTCATTAATATTTCATTACCGCAACTCACACCAAGGGATACAAAGATAACTAACTAAGGAGGATACTTCCAACTGCAAACTATTCTATATGATAACTTCTCTATTCATGATAAGACTCTACTTGAAAAGTAAATGAACAGAAGGTAATGATGTGATACCGCGGCACTCCCCCAAGCTTGGGACAAGCCAAGGGGATACCTATACCGATGACGAATTACTCCTTTGGCGGTGGTGGTGGATAATCTCGAATAAGCTTCTCAATCAAGTCCTTCAGGTCATCAATCTTGTACTCGAGGTTACGAATCATCTCAGAATTGTGCTCAATACGGTTCATGAACCTGTCAGCAAGAGAATCCCAGCTCTTGGAATTATTTCCCCATCCTTCTTCACTCTTGGAGCTTCCTGTCCCTGCATTGTTAGAACGATCTATATCCCAGCCAGAGGGTAATCGTGATTTGGGCACCTTTTGGAACTGATGTTCATGAATTAGAGTATGGAAGGGACTTTGGCTTGGCGGAGATGCCCGTGGAGCTAAAGTGTGATATGGCACACCTCCTTTGGTCCTTATGCGAGCGCTCTTCTTGAACTTGTCATGATCTGTCACCACCCCTATGCTGGCAATCACGGTGCTTGGCCTTGGACCTTGATCTTCCTCCTCATCTTCTCTTTCAACCTCTTCTTTCTGCTGGAAATCTTTGATGCCATCTTCTGGAGGTGTCTTCTCCTTGTCCCCGCTTGAAGAGGCCATGACTTCTCAAAGCTTAAGATCAACTCCTGACAGAAACAGCTCGAAACAAAACACGACGAGAAAACGATATACAGACCTCGGGGACTCCGGGGGTTAAATAGACGAAAATTATACATCGAAACGAAACCACAGGAGGAAACCGGGACGGAAAAGAGTTCCGAGGCGTTCTCACACGGGGGTGGCGCGGCCAGGGGTGGGCCCGCGCCACCCGTGTGTGAGACCCACACGGACTTCTTTTTCTCCCCGTTTTCGTCTCGTGATTTTTCATATTTATTAAAAACAGCAAAAATATTAAAAGAAGAACTTTTCGCGAAACTTTTCTGACTAGAACTGTTACCTATTCGAAAACGAACTCTGCAGGTTCCTGCAGTTTGTCTTGGATGTAATCTTCCGGAGAAACTGTTTCAATAACATCAACATCTTCATTATAAGAATCTCCAGAAATATAATGTTTGAGTCTTTGCCCATTCACCACTTGTGTAGAATCATCTTTCAATGAAGCAATCTTAATAGCACCTGAGCGGTACACTTCCACAATAACATATGGTCCTTCCCATTTAGAAAGTAATTTACCTGCAAAAAATCTAAGACGAGACCTATACAATAGAACTTTCTCACCAACATGGAACTCTCTCTTAAGAATTCTCTTATCATGCCATTGCTTGACTTTCTCTTTGAAAAGTCTGGCATTCTCATACGCTTCGTTTCTCCACTCATCTAGAGAACTCAAATCTAACAACCTCTTCTTACCGGCTAGTTTAAAATCTCTATTAAGCTCTCTCACTGCCCAAAAAGCTTTGTGTTCTAATTCTAAGGGCAAGTGACACGCTTTTCCGTAAACCATCTTATAAGGAGACATACCCATGGGATTCTTATAAGCAGTTCTATAAGCCCATAAAGCGTCATTTAACTTACTAGCCCAGTTTTTCCTAGATCTACTAACAGTCTTCTGCAAGATAGACTTAATCTCTCTATTTGAAAGCTCTACCTGCCCACTAGTTTGGGGATGATAAGCAGAAGCAATTCTATGATTGACATCATACTTAGCAAGAGTCTTTCTAAAACTACCGTGAATAAAATGAGAACCTCCATCAGTCATAAGATATCTAGGCACTCCGAACCTAGGAAAAATAACATCCTTAAGCATCTTTAACGAAGTCTCACCATCGGCACTCTTTGTAGGTATGGCTTCTACCCATTTAGTAACATAATCTACAACAACAAGTATATGAGTATAGCCTCTAGAAGGAGGAAAAGGACCCATAAAGTCAAATCCCCAACAATCAAACGGTTCAATAACAAGAGTGTAATTCATAGGCATTTCATTGCGTCTAGAAATATTTCCAACTCTTTGACATTCATCACAAGATAAAACGTACCTTCTGGCATCCTTAAAGAGGGTTGGCCAATAAAAACCTGATTGTAGAACCTTTTGTGCGGTTCTATCTCTAGCATGATAAGCACTGCTATGACATTTTCTTAATATCTCTTGTTGCTCGTATTCCGGTACGCATCTTCTCATAATACCATCAACTCCTTTATATAAATGTGGGTCATCCCAAAAATAATGCCTCAAATCATAGAAGAATTTTCTTCTTTGCTGAGCTGTAAAGGTCGGAGGCAAATACTTGGAAACAATAAAGTTAGCATAATCAGCATACCAAGGAAGGTCTCGTGAAGTTACATTAATTGCAGCCAACTGTTCATTTGGAAAACTATCATTAACAGGAATAGGATCAAAAGAATTATTTTCCAATCTAGACAAGTTGTCAGCCACAGGATTTTCAGCACCTTTCCTATCTACGATATGCAAATCAAACTCTTGTAAAAGCAACACCCATCTAATAAGCCTAGGTTTAGCATCCTTCTTAGTCATAAGATATCTAATAGCAGCGTGATCAGTATGAATAGTGACTTTAGAATCAACAATGTAAGATCTAAACTTATCACATGCAAAAACAACAGCAAGAAACTCTTTCTCAGTAGTAGCATAATTTTTCTGAGCAGCATCAAGAGTCTTACTACCGTAATGAATAACATTCAACTTATTATCTACGCGCTGTCCAAGAACAGCACCAACAGCAAAATCACTAGCATCACACATAATTTCAAAAGGTAAATTCCAATCAGGTGGTTGAACAATAGGAGCAGTAGTTAAAGCCTTCTTAAGAGTTTCAAAAGCTTCCTTACAATCATCATCAAAGACAAATGGTACATCCTTTTGAAGAAGATTGGTAAGAGGCTTTGAAATCTTAGAGAAATCTTTAATAAACCTCCTATAGAAACCAGCATGACCAAGAATACTACGAATACCTTTAACATCTCTTGGACATGGCATTTTCTCAATTGCCTCCACTTTTGCTCTGTCAACTTCAATACCTCTTTCAGAGATTTTATGTCCAAGGACAATTCCTTCATTTACCATAAAGTGGCATTTCTCCCAATTAAGAACAAGGTTAGTTTCTTCGCATCTCTGCAAAACTTTATCAAGGTTGTGCAAACAATTATCAAAAGAAGTTCCATAGACGGAGAAATCGTCCATGAAGACCTCCACAATTTCTTCACAAAAACCATGAAAAATAGCAGACATACATCTTTGAAAAGTAGCAGGAGCATTGCATAAACCAAACGGCATACGTCTATAAGCATAAGTTCCATAAGGACAAGTAAAAGTGGTTTTCTCTTGATCATCCTTCTTAACAGCAATTTGAGAGAAACCAGAATAACCATCAAGGAAACAAAAATGAGTCTTCTTGGACAACCTTTCTAGCATTTGATCTATAAACGGTAAAGGGTAATGATCTTTCTTAGTAACTTTGTTTACCTTCCTATAATCAATGCACATTCTATAACCAACAACTACCCTTTGAGGAATAAGCTCGTTATTCTCATTAGGCACAACAGTCATACCTCCTTTCTTAGGGACACAATGAACAGGACTAACCCATCTACTATCAGCAATAGGATAAATAATACCAGCATCAAGGAGTTTTAATACTTCATTCCTTACCACATCCTTCATCTTGGGAATTAAGCGGCGTTGATGCTCTACAACTGGCTTTGCATCTTTCTCCATATTAATGGCATGCTGACATAAAGTAGGAGAAATCCCTTTTAAATCATCAAGAGTATATCCCATAGCTCCTCGGTGTTTCCTCAATATCTCCAATAATCTTTCTTCTTCCTTTCCTGAAAGTTTAGAACTAATAATAACAGGATATATTTTCTTATCATCAATATAAGCATATTTGAGGTCATCAGGTAAAGGTTTTAATTCAAACACAGGATCTTCTCTAGGTGGCAAAGTGGTACCCAGATCCTCCACAGGTAGATTATGCTTGAGTAATGGTGGTTGACGAAGAAGAATATCGTCAATCTCTTCTCTTTCCTTGCTAAACACATCACTTTCGTGATCTTCCATGAATTGCTGCAAGGCATTATTAGGGGCAAGAGCAATAGAAGCAAGCTGCTCAACTCGAAAATTTTCATTAGGCGTGTCATTTTCATAAGAAGTCTTAGCAAACTTGGAAAAATTAAACTCATAAGACTCTCCATTAAACTTAGTAAAAATTTTCTCTTTCTTACAATCTATTATGGCGCCACAAGTGTTCAAAAAGGGTCTACCAAAAATAATAGGACAAGTTTCACTAGCCTCCTTACCAAGTACTAGAAAATCAGTAGGGTACTTAGTCTTACCACAAAGAACTTCCACATCTCGAACAATACCAAGAGGCCAAACGGTCTCTCTGTTAGCAAGCTGAACAACCACATCAATATCTTCAAGTTCACAAGCGCCAATCTCGTGCATAATTTCTTTATAAAGCTCTAAGGGAATAGCACTTGCACTAGCACCAATATCACATAAACCATAATAGCAATGATCTCCAATCCTGACAGAAATAACAGGAACACTTGCTTTCCTATGCTTTTTAGGATGCGAGAGAATGTTAGAAGCATCTTCACAAAAAAGAATATATTCATCTCCTACATCTTTAGTAACAAGATCTTTCAATATAGCAACAGGAGACTTAATAGTAATTTGCTCATCAGGCTCTGCAGCTTTCTTAGTACTTTTATTAGACACACTTACCAAAGTAGAATACTTTTTTACCTTAGCAGGGAAAGGTGTCTTCTCAATATAAGGTTCAGGAATGATGCTATCAACCGTGCAAACTTCTGTAGCTGCAGCAGGTATATGACTAATAGAATCTTTGTAAGGCGCATGATATTTGTTCCAATCTTTCTTTGGAACATCAATATAAGAGGCAAAGGCCTTAAGACAATTAGCAAGTATTTGGGAATCAAGACCATAAGCAGCGCTAACACTATGAAAGTCATCGGTTCCCATAAAAGATTTAATGCATTCATAATCATAGTTTATACCTGACTTCCTACCTTTGTCATTTTCCCAACCTTCAGCATTCTCTTTTATACTGTCAAGAAGTTTCCACTTGGCATCTTCTTTCATATGAGTAAATGATCCAAAACAAGAAGCATCCAAATAATCCTTATCAGGAAGAGTAAGCCGCGCATAAAAATTATCAATAACAATATTATTGGGGAGCTCATGAATGGGGCATTTGAGCATTAGTAACTTCAATCTCCCCCACGCTTGGGCAATACTCTCTCCATCATGAGGCCAAAAATTATATATCTTGTTACGGTCTTTATGAATTTCACTTGGAGGATAAAACTTGGAATAAAAGAGAGGCACAATATCCTCCCATGCCATAGATGGACCATCTTGGAGTAGTCGATACCACTCTTCAGCTCTGCCTTTCAATGATATAGAGAATAATTTCTTCTTGACCTGGCTTGGTGAAATACCTGCACACCTGAACAACTCGCATAATTCATGTATAAACAATAAGTGATCACCCGGATGGACAGTTCCATCTCCTGAATAGCAGTTATCCATAATACGCCCAACAATTTTCATAGGTATTTTAAAAGGATCAATTTCAGCAGGCGGTGGCGGTGGTGGTTCCTCCGCATATGCAGCAGCAGCAGTAGTAGTAGGTGTGTTTCCAAATAGGAAACCAAATGGAGAGTTCTCCATAGCAGAATAAAAATGAGAGACAAAATAAAACAATACTCACAGTGACGGTTACCTTTTCCAATTCCACTCTTCAATAGCGCTACACTCCCCGGCAACGGCGCCAGAAAATAGTCTTGATGACCCACAAGTATAGGGGGTGTATCGTAGTACTTTCGATAAATAAGAGTGTCGAACCCAACGAGGAGCAGAAGGTGTTGATGAGCAGTTTTGATCAAGGAATCACTGTAAATACTAGCAAACAGATTTTCAGGAGTATTTGGTAATACGAGTAAATAAAGTGCGAGTAAATAAAAGACAGTAGTAACAATTGCAGGAAGTGGCCCAATCCTTTATTTAGCAAAGGACAAGCCGGTTGTGTTCTTATAATAACCAAACGTTCTCGAGGACACACGGGAGGTTTCTGTCAAGAGCTTTCGCTTCATAGAGCCAATAGTATTTATTGATTTGGTAAGTGTTATGGGGGTGAACCTGTGCTAGCGCACTACCCTTACTAGGATAAATACACACTTGTGATTATACTCCTTGCAAGCATCCGCAAATACAAGTAAGTAATTAAGATAAATCTAACCACAGCCTTAAACTCTAGGATCCTACGCTCCCTGGTGCAATGGTTTCCCAACGGAGGTTTAGGTTTCTGTCACTCCAGCAACCCCACAATTGGTAGCCAAATACACAATGCATCTCACTAGGCCCATAAATGGTGAAGTATCATGTAGTCGACGTTCACATGACACCACTAGTGAAATAGCACCACAACAATATCAAACCATTAAATATTTCTCAACAATAATTCACTACTAACATCTTGACTTCTCCCATGTCCTCAAGAACTAAACGAACTACTCACAAGACATCATATGGATCATGATCAGAGGTGAAATAATGGTAAATAACAATCTGGACATAAACCTTAATTCAACGGTTCCACTCAATAGCATCAACTACAAGAGTAATCAACACCGGGAAAGTTTCCCCTATGAATATAACAAGATCCAACTCAAGATGTTACAGCGGGATGGCAAGGTGATGATGGAGACGAAGGTGCTGGTGATGATGATGATCCCGATGAAGTCCGGTGCGATGGTGATGACGATGGCAACGATCTCCCCTCTCCGGGAAGGAATTTCCCCGGCAGATTTCTCTCTGCCAGAGAGCTTTCTCTCTCTGGTGTTCTCCGCCCCGCAGAGGCGGCTGTGTCTAACTCTGAACCCCCCCTTGACTTAGGTTTTCGGGGACGATGATGTACGCGAAGGGGCGAGACCAGAGGTGGGCCAGGGGCCCCTCACACAGGGCTGGCGCGGCCAGGGGGCTGGCCGCGCCGCCCTAGCGTGTGGGCCACCCCTGGCCCCTCTCGACTCCTCCTTCTGGCTCCGTGAGTCTTCTGGGAAATTATAATTTCTGGGTATTTTTCTGGAATTTTCCTGATCTTCAAAATATGGTCTTCTGATGGTCCTTTTTCCAGCAGAATCCTGACTCCGGCAGCAGTTCCTCCAATGATCATCAAACATGTGAAAACAAAGGAAATAACATAAGTATCATATCTAAATATGAAATATATCAATGAATAACAGTAAATTATGATACAAAATAGTGATGCAAATTGGACGTATCACTCAGCATCAGCAACACCTAGAACATGCATCAGGCGACCGATCTCAGCGGAGAAGCAGCGTGGCTTCCACGGAGGTACCGATGGTTCACTACCCCGTGGATGATATCACCAAGAAGACAGACTGTGAGCTGCATGTTCCCATGAAGAACATATCGATGAAGGTGGCGGTTGGCTATGTGTTGCCATCTGGACCTGGACAAACCTGGCATGGCCGTGAGATTCGAGCTGGCTATGCTAAGGTCGGGGTGGATGCAATTGAAAGGGGGTATGAGTCCCTCAATCTTGACGTCGCTGGACCTGAAGAGGAGGAAAAACTGGGAGAAGTATTGGGTGGTATAATTCTTTGGGATAAGAAACACATCGTGTTTCCAGGCTCGGCGCCAAGGCGGCCACCCTCTCCTCCGAGTCCTCGCAATTCACCACCTCCCGACGACGACAGGGACGACTACCACCATACCCTGAGTCCACATCGATCTCCACCTCAATGTCAGCCGCCTCCGCCACCTCCGCCGCCTCAGCCCACTCGTAAGTCCCAGAGTTGTGGCAAGTCCGCTGCTATGTCCACTAGCAATGTCTCTCCGAAGAAACGGGCCAAGAAAGCTAAGGCGGTGCCGCCTCCTCCTGTCGAGAAGACTGCTGAAGAAATTGAGGCGGGGGACAGAGCCAAAGTGAAAAGGAAGCTCACAGCCCTACGCCCGACCCTACACCGAAGCAGGTATATACTCTGGAATAGAAGGAGTGGGCCTTTGATATGCTTACCCAACCTTCGCAATATGAATTGCGTAAGCCAGATGACTACAAGCGTTGTTTGGATAAGCAGGTAGATGCAAAAAAAGAAGCTAATAAGACAAGCGTAACTGCAAGAGGGAAAAGAGACGTTGCCCAGCTTGGAGCACAGACCAAAAAATCGATCTCCCCGCTAAAGTTCTTTGCTAGTGATGCTGGTGGGAGTGTTGCTCAACCCAATCCCGCCGACTTTGCGAGAGAAGCTGGTTTGACTCTTTCTCAATTGATACATGAAGATATCACCCCAAAGGCGCCTATAGCACGACAATATAAAAAGGGGAAGAGTCTGGTCCCACCTGAGATTGAAATGAATCTACCAACACAAATGCGAAAATTGCATAAGTGGTACCTGCAAGCCGCAAAGGGCACACAAGATTTTCTCCTTATGAAAATCACAAAGGACCATTTCTTAGGTGAAGACTTGGTGCATATTGAGTTTGATGAATTCTTTTAGCTATTCAATCAAGACGCGCTCGACAAATCTCTCGTTAGTGCCTATGTTCTGTAAGTGATTCATTATTTCTATAAGTCTCTAGCTCAACTCGTTCTTTGCATGTAATTATCCTCACTACGCTGTTTATTATGCAGAATGAAGAGTATGGAATGTAAGAAAAGAAATGACCTCCAACTTGGATTCATTGATCCAAATCAAGTTAACGGAGCGATGATACAGAGGCAACGCAAGGAGACGGAGGATATCTTGCTAGAGTTCCTACTTACGTAGGAATACCGAGCTAGAATACTGTTTCCATACAACTGCAGGTGAGTGTGACTATCTTATACACAGTTACTTTTTCTTACTCGATGTTATAAGTGTAATTGATGAGTTTATTAACTTATATAATTAAACTTGCACGCAGTTACCACTGGATTTTGCTAAAGATTGAACCTGACTATGGAAAGGTTCAAATCTTTGACTCGATGAATAAACTACTTAATGAATACAAAATCATCATTGATCTGATCGATAGGTAATTTCAATCATTACGGCATTATATCGGTCTCTTTCATTCATCTATAACTCATCTATTTATTTTGTTTGCTCGGCAGTGTTTGGAAACGGTTTATACGCACAGTTAAATGTGAATGGAAAAATGAGCTGATTTACCGTCAGATCGAGGTAAGTCATACGAGCTAGGTCCACACATCCGTTTAATTCTAGTTTCAAATACCATTAAGTATATCAATCTTGATATATCACTGACTAAAATCTATTCTCGTAAAGTGTGCGAGGCAGCCATCGGGGACTAATCTATGTGCATACTACGCTTGCGAGAACCTTCGTGCACAGGTCACTGAAGGAATTGATTTTCAAACAGTAAGTAAACAATATACTGACAAATTCATTTTATTGGCATCAATTTTGTTATGATGATTCATATTCATATTGTTCTTCTTCTTCTTCTTCGTAGTTCCAAGCAAAGCGGAATCAGCTCTCACCGACTGAACGCGTAGTAGGAATTCAAGAGGAAATAGCCGGATTTCTGCTTGACCATGTCATTAACCCAAAGGGTGAATTTCATGTCAGTTTCAATTAGACAATGTTTATAATACAACACAAGTCGTGATCTTATGTGTGTGAACAAGTTGTATATATACTTGTATGCATGTATATGCTCGGTGAACCAAATATATTATATATATGTATCAGTTTATATATTATGTTGTAATGCTGTATGAATAAGTATATAAGAAAACTTATTTGAAATGAATCAAACAATTGAATGGAGCAAAATACAAATATACCCTAAACCCTAAACCCCTAAATAATAATTGAAATCCAGAAAAATAAAGAAGCAGCAGAGGCTGCCACGTGGGGACACTTTAGTCCCGGTTCGTAACACGAACCGGGACTAAAGATCCTATGCCCACGAGCGCCCAGCCCTTGCCACGTGGTCTCTCTTTAGTCCCGGTTCGTATAGCAACTGGGACTAAAGATTGGGCTCCAGTCCCGATTGGTTAGTCCCGGTTGCGCAATCGGGACTGAAGCCCCAGACGAACCGGGACTGAAGCCCTGTTTTCCACTAGTGGCCAACAGGCCCTTCAAACACAAACTTTATAAAAAATTATCACACTAACAATAGAGCAAGATAGTTCATTCAAAAAAGAAAGAGCAAATGCAATGGTTGGACAATTTTTGTCTTAATATATCCCTAAGGTTCATGAGAGTGACTTTAGGAATAATTATTAGGGGTTTGCAGCATAGTGCTTCTATGATTACACCTATTTTTGGCTCCGTCCGATGAAAATAAAACTTGACAAGATAGTCATTCATATTTGCTTAGAAATCTATATGCTACATAAATCCCTGCCGCCCCTGGAAAAATTTGTCACTTATTGATTACACTTGAGCCTATCCTCTTGCTGCATAGAGGATTGGACTTTCTCTGAAAAGAGTATTTACTTTATTGCAATTACATATCCGGTACTTATTTCTTCGCACGCTTATACCCCAAAAACTCAAAAACACCTTTTATTATTATTTCCTGTTAAACTTGCTAACCAATACCTTCAGATCCTTATGGGTTCGATAACCTTTTCTTTATCGAAAGATACTACAATTGATCTCCTCCACTTAGGAGTCATCAACGATTTACTAATACTGAGACTGTTTATGTGAAGTCTTACTATGGGTTGTATCATGTTCTCTCCTCTGTAGTCTCACATTATTATCATCTTTATGTCATGCTACATGCTTATCAGAAGCTCAGAAACAAGTGTGCAATTTACTAATGCTGACACTGTGTTTATGTGAAGCATTACTATGGGTTATATCATGTTATATCCTCCGTATATGAGTTTGTCTCCTACAGTCATACTATAGCAAGTCTAAATGTCTGATTGCTATTTAAATGCAGACTAAAACTGCTGCAACAGATGAGGTTGCTAAGCTATTAATGTCTCCCCTAGTGCCAAGGAAGCCTAGGCCCACTTCCAAGAAGAGGGTACATTTTCTTAATCTACATACCATGATTTTATTTGAGGCTACCTCGTTCCATAAAAGAGGCATATACATTTTTCCTGATGTCAAATGATATGAAATCTTGTAAAAATATCTGTTAATAACTATGATTTGGCATGATAGATGTTGATAGCCTTTTGCTAAAAATATGGTCAAAGCTTATATTGTTGGGACTTTTGAAGAAGAGTTATTGACTTTGTGCAATTTTTAATTCTTCCACTTTCATTCAGCTGCACGCACCAGCTGGTCCTGTGATATTAAACTTGCGATCAAGTTGTGAACCTTGTGGGAGTAAAAGGGGCCCTTGTTTGGGCACTCAGTTGGAAAAAACTTACGTCCTGCCCCAGAAGTCTAGAGAGCACCAGGTATGGATTCTAAGTAGTTTATAACGAGTTGATGTACTATAAGATCTTCTATTTTCATTTCTCATGTTGTCTTACATTTGTAACTATCTCTCTTATAGGCCGTCCTTTGTACCATTAGATCTATAATCAATAGTAAGTATGCAAAGTGCGAGAATCTGACTCTGCGCGCCAATACAAATACTATAGGGATGTACAGATTGCATGATGTGATGGTCTACAAGACGATGACCATCACCTATCTTTGTGGATATGGGTGGTGTCAGTTCATGGATGAGAAAATACTGAAGGACGGAGATGAGGTGTTGATTGATTGTGCTCTAAATGGGGACATAGTTGCAGTTGCTTACAAACATAAGGACGACATGAGAGATCACAGTACATGTAAATTTGCTTGTATTCTTCATATATCCTATTTACTGTTTTGGAAGTAATTGTGGTAAACCATTCTGTTTTGTTGTTCTAGATGGGGAGATGTTGACGCAGTCCTGCAACTGCAGTCCCCTCGATGCTGGCACTACCAGTTCCCTCACCAGCCTCGGCTTGTCTTCAACTCCTTGTACCAGCTCCTGCACTAACACCGTCACCGGTTCCTTCAGCAGCCTCGGTTTCTCTTCAGCTCGTTGCACCAGACCTACTGCAGAATAGGCTACGAGTGACGGGCTCAAAATGCCTATTAGTGATGGGCAAGGCACCACTAGTATTTGTACTAGTGATGGTGGTTTATTCGGGCTCGCGTTGGTGTTGGTTTACTAGTGACTATCGCTTATTCGTGGCCGTCGCTGGTATATGTTTACTAGTGAAAGTCGTTGATTCTTGCTCGTCGCTTGTATTTGTTTAGTAGTGACAGTCGTTTATTCATGCATGTCACTACGTTGTTTTCACGATAGTCCTTTTTTATATTAGCACCAACCAATTCTTTAGTTGTTTGCCCATCACAATTAAATATTTTAGGATTTTTTTTGTACTTTTAGGAATAAAAATATTGCATTTGCACATTGATAACACTATGATCACAAACACAAAAACAATCATAGATAATACAATATGATCATAAGTACTACAAAGTGGAATTAACATCGATAGCACAATATTCCAAAATAAGTTTGATGTCATTTGAGAACAACCAACACCTCAAATTAAAATCATTCAACTCTTGTGAAACATCTATGCTTTCACCATCTACTTCCCATGACTCATGAGCTCCAGCTGCTACCTAGAAAAATGGCATCCCTACTTCCACCATCTATGACTTTTTACTGAACACGAGAATAGGAATGCTGACCTGCTGTGTTGAGGAAGGAGGGTGCAGCGTCTTCGGCACGAGGAGCCAGCAACAGGGAGGCGGGCGGTGGCGTCTGCTATCCCAGCCGCACAAAAGAACTGTAGACGTCTGTGTCAGGCTATGCCGAGGGGCGCGAAATTGACTGCAGCGGTGCATCCCTGGTAAGAGAAAACAAGGACATTCACATGTTTTCTAATGAAGCAAAGAAACGATGGCGGCGGTACATGCGTTCGCCGGCCACGTGCGGAAAGTCAACTAAGTGCTTCTCGCGCTCGCAATGGACGAGAAGGGCCAACAAGGAGGACTCGAGGGAGATGCAGATGGGGATCTCACAGGGCGAGCCGTCGGCGGAGTGAGGAGTTGGAGAGGAGGCGGTAAAAAGGAGGCCATGAGCCGGGAGATCGCGGCGCGTGTTGACCTCAGGATCGCTCGATGCCGGTTAGGAAGGTAGATAAAGGAGAAAATTACGGGAGCAAATGAGAGGGATGTGGGATCATGGCGAGGGAGTTATATTTTTCATGTTCTCTCGGGGCAGACTATCCATGCGGCGGAACATTTCGTCTGTCTCGCAAAAATAATTGCTAATGCGGTTAGATTAATCTAGATTGTTTAGATCAAACTAAGTAGTAGCTAGGACAATTTGGTGGTAGTAATTGAGCGGATACACTTCACGGTGTGGTTTTAAGAAAGAATATGTTTGCTATTTTAATAGAAACTAGTTGAATGCCCGTGCGTTGCTACGGCTATATCGCACACTTAAAATATAAAATATAATATAAATATTTTTTAAAAATACCCATATAGTATTTGAAAATTTTAAATTTTATTCGCATAATTCAACATCTGTACAAAAAGCAATGGCATAATTATCTTTTTGGGAGTATGTGTGCATGCACATGAGTTATAGAGCTTCACACTTTGATCCTCGTAGTAAGTCCACGACGAACTCATAGAAATCCTACATACTTCTCTCAGTCAACAAGCGAAGAACACGTGTTAAAAATATAAGTTGGAAGGCAGCCTCTTTCATTCTCTACCCAAATCCCCACCACGGCGCTCAACTCTGGCAGCCGCCGCTCCCGCTCTGTTGGTCAGCCTCGATTGGGTGTATGGCTCACGGCGAGACGACACGGTGATGGTGGTAGTCTGTAAGAGTGGATTCCGGAGCACATTACCTCCATTTCCAGGTACGCATTTGTGCTTCTCCATGTGTTTTTTATCGACTCCAATTGAAGGATGGTAAAGTTGAACAAACTGCTAGGACTCAGAAGAGAAGCATAACTGTGTTGGGTGAAATTCTGAACAGTATTACCTGGCAGCAGATGATAAAGTAAAATGAAATCAAAGATTAAGTACCTTCTGGGAGATACATGAACAATCAAGGAACTGTCACAATACTGCCAAATGTAGTGTAGTATAGAATAATAGAACTGTATGTTGGAATGACATAAAGGACACATGAATCCCCACGGTTATTTACTGTTTAAAGTTAGTAAACAGCTCATGTATAATGCTGTAATTTTTACTGGTTCAAATTACAGTGCTCCCTGTCACCTGCCCGAACCTCCTTTCAGCTACTCAAGCATGTATCAGAAGTACCCATCTTGTAGCGTCATGACTGCAGGGGACGCGACACTGAGCAGTGCGGATGGATAGTTCAGTCGCTGTTGTTGTTCTTCGTCTCTGAACAATCTCTTTCTAAAACTTTTTTCTCTAGGAGTCACTTCATTTTTTTACCTCTCACCTGCATCAAGAGAACAAACAAAATTATGTAAACGGTAACAATTGGATGGAGAAGTAAGAGATCAAAAGGTAATAACTCTGCTCATTTTAGCTTGTGCGCATCATAACACCATGAAGTGCGATAAGCTGATTTCCATAGTCCACTAATCACATGCAAACAATAATTTCATGATATTATAATATGATCTATAGATAGTGGAACTGCTAGTGGTTTATTTATCCTCTGAAGTAGATATTGTGCGTTGCCATGTGTTCCCAAGTTTAATTTTACGCCAAACATGTAAATAAAATGCAAACGATTATTCTAACATTTCAGTGGCAATAGAATCGAACTGAGGGAAAGAACACGCAATTTGGGTAATACATATCAATATCATGCTTTAATAATTTCTTCTGATATGAGAGAGCACCAGAAACTGGAGTCTACACCACAAATCAGAGGACCCGGCCTCTTCCCGAAGTACCTGGCTGGCCGCCATGGTCAGCGCGAAAGGGTGAGGAGAAGCTAGGGTAAGGCAGCCACCATGTCCCCTCAGCTTCACTTTTTTCACCATTGAGCATGCGGTGCACGGTGTGCTTTCTTAGTCACCCAGCCTGCAAGTCATATAACGCTTAAACTGATGAGTTGTGTAGAATATTTACTCTGTTATGCAACCAAACTCTCCGCACATGGAAAAGTTAAAAGGTCTTCAAGTGCATAAGTCATTTTTATGTCTGAAATTATTTGGAAAAAACAACTATTTAGGATAAGGAAAATACGTAGATCATAGTAACCAAAGGAGGGGAAAAAGGACAAGCAAAAATTTCAATGAACCAAGACAAACTTATTAACTACACCTCTATAAAAGAATACATCTCTGCTTTATAGTTTAGTGACTTATTCTTTTGTATTATGATAGGGATCAGATAACACGAAAAAATTGCAGATAACAAAGGTGAAGGAACATATCAGTAAAACAGAAAAGTTTTCGTCAGCATAAAATGCATGTTCCATTGGAAGATAATGGCATGTGAATGTAAAAAATCTTTAAAGTAATATTTTTTTGTTTTGTTTCGGTTGCTTACCACCTATTCCATGTGGTTGTAAAGTAATATTTCATCTAGTCATGATTCTTTAGTTCCATCGGTGGATATGCCAAGACCAGTGAGCTGTCCGACAACACTGACAGCTAGTGTGAAAGTTTCCTTAAAAGCTTCCGCATATGAATCTCCGGGCCTCTTGCCACCTCCAAGCCACTATAGAAATATATAGGCATAAATTTGTGCCAACACAAACACACAATTTTAATACACTTCTTCAAGTTTCTCTCTATATAAATTGGCAACTCATGAAAATACTCTTTCTTATTTATGAAGGACATGGAAACATTAGTCAACAAAATAAATATAAGGCATAACCATGTATCACATACCAGTCATGGGCAAGTCTGGATACTTCTCATGCATTCGAACTTAAATCTGGAGGAGACACACAGTGATAACACTGGCTTCTCTCTCAAAGTCTATGTTTTGCATCTAGACTGCGCCTGGAGAACTTTTGGTCAAGAAGGATCGCAATAATATTGCATTCCATTGAACTAACTCATAGTTGTGGGTACTTGAGAATTGCAAGCTACAGTTTATTGTATTCTATTGACGTACCTCAAACATGACATTTTTTCTAACCTATTAGAAAGCATGTTCTCACATATATAGTCTTACCTACGGCCTTGCAGGTGTTTATGCAGAAGGAGGCAAAACATTAATTTAAAAATCGTACCGGACCATGAGATCCAAGAAAGAAGTTGACCTTACCATGCCAAGAGAACTTATGAAGCAAGTGAAATGCTCCCAAAGTTGATCACGTTCACAGATGAAATGTCGGTTTGCTCCTCCATTCTCTAACAGCGCCTCCAAGCACTTCTCTTTCATGTGTACCACAGTGAACATGGAATTTCTGCAAACTGAACACTGGCATTGAATTTTCAGTGGTTTGAAAATGGAACGTTCGGCACAGCTATTCTGATATAAGACCACATATATGGTAAACAATGTGAAATGCCATGCTGCAGTGTATAGCAACACCAATGTTTTAGTTCACTCTTTCAGGCCATATACTTGCCTATATTTTTGTAAGAGAACGGAATAATGGAAACCAATGAAAATCTGAATTCTTTGGGGCTCCTAATAGCAATAGCCAGAGAGAATCTTTAGTATAATGAGTATATAAGAGTGTGTGATTTTACATTTATAATTTAAATAACCCAAGCAGCAAATGGCATCCAAGTGTGGATGCGTCCAATATAAGGTAGTGCCATTGTAAGTATACGTTGTAATATTTTTGTCCTTATAGACACATAATCAAAGAAGTAACCAACCTCCTAGATCAGCCTTATCCAGATTTGCATCTTTCAGGGGCAAGTTTATAAGGCTAACCAAAACATTGACAATAGTAACTACATAAATAAACCTAACAGAAGATGTGGAAATGAATTAGAGGCCCACTACTATATTACCCTCACCGTTGAATACCCCCGACATTTTATCAGAATTGATTATGTGTCTGAAAGTTTACTGCTTACCTTTTTTGAAATACCACAACAATAACTAAATCAAGCCATCTAGTAAAAAAAATTCTTCAAAACTATCAAAAAATTATTTTCGTGCGGTCCTACTTGGCTGCTTCTGCTGGCATCCCCCCGTTATTCTTCTGGTAAAAGTCTTGCATCGGCACCAGCTTCTCGAGCATCCCATGCGACATGTCGACATCCAAGTTGTCAACTGTGATAGACCTGTATACTTGCAGTTCCACACTATCAACTGAATTGACCCAGGTATGATAATATAACTCGGCTATAAAAGTTAAAATCAAATCCCCTCGCTCTGCCATGACATGGCATTTGTCACCAACATGGGTCCTCTGTGTGACCTCCATCATGTACGCGTCAGTCTTAATGAACTCGCTGAGGATCGCTGCCTCTTGAGTATTGTGGATACCGGAAGTCCATCGTCTCATCAAGCTACCACTACCGGAAAACCCTGCTATGCCATGTGTCTGTGGCGCACGGCGAAACGGTGAAAACACACAGCAAAACTGTTGCCGTGCGTTAGCCCACGGCGAACACCACACGGCGAATCTTCTATGCCGTGAGCAAACCCTAAACCGCACGGCGAAGTATTCGCCGTGTGCTCGCAGCCGACTCACGGCGAAGTAAAGCAACAAACGGCTCCCGGGTGGCAAACGGAAACCAGCTTTGGCCCCAGCCGCAGTCTGCCGTGCGAAAGATCTTTGCCGTGAGCTCTTTCTTCCTTCGCCGTGCGCCGTAGTTTGCCGTGCGCCATCTATCTACAGATGACCCATGCGCAGTGTGCCGTGGGCAACTATTTTGCCGTGGGCCTGGAGATGTTTGCCGTGTGCCTGCTTTCGCCGTGTGCCCTCTATCTACAGATGTCCCGTGCCCAGTTTGCCGTGGGTAGATACTTTGCCGTGGGCCAGCAGTCTTGCATTATGCCGTGCGGTTGTCTATGCCGTGTGTCAAGACACGGCAAAGACTCAATCCAGATTGCCAGATCCCCATCCTAGCATCACAGTCTGCTGACGCGTGTCTCCTTTGCCGTGCGCAAGCACATGGCAGAGGACATGTGGTTCCTTTGCCGTGTGCAAGCACATGGCAAAGTCCCAGTTTTTTCTCTTTTTTGATTGTATTTACAGGAATCCCTGCACATAAAATACAAAAACAATATATATGCATCAAAGCCAACAACAGTGGCATCACAAGAACATATTTGCATCATACAACAAATAAATACACAATATATCGCAAATTTAGCATAATAGATCGCAAATACATGCATAATAGATCACAATAGGTGCATAATACAAACTCCATGACCACCAATAGTGCATAACAAGTTCATATGTTCATAATACAATAACACATGGCAACCCAATGCCGGAAGATCAACGAGTTCATCCTTCATGCACATCCTACAAGTTCGAATGCAAAAAAATTTGATTGACAAGTCATATGACATAGTATACAAATATATGAAGTACTTTTGACAAGTGTTGTTGAAACAATGCACATGAAAACTACAAGTTACTAAATAGACATAGCAACTCAAAGTGACCGAATCTCTACCATTAGCAAGTATTTTTGACAAGTAATATGTAAGAATGGACATAACAACTACAAGTCACTAAATGGACATTAAAACTACAAGTCACTAAATGAACATGGCAACTAAGAGAAGATAGCACTAAAGTGTAGAAATATGACAACTAAGGGAAGATTGCGCTAAGTGTAGAAATTTGACAACTAAGTAGAATTTGAGATCTAACCGGGAGTCAAAGCCGGCGGGCGACGTGCGGGTTGTTGAAGCTAGGCAGTCCTCCCGTAGGAGGCGTCATCATGTCATTTTCATTCTGACCCGATGACCACCGACCTCCGCGTTGTTGGATCCACCCGAGGCATGTAGCTACAAGATAGAAAATTGTGAGCCTAAGTCAATATGCACTAGACATGTGGTATTTTGAGATTGGCACATAATACAAGCGAGAACTTACCCATGTGTTGAAGTCAAAGGGAGGTGGATCAAATGTTGGAAGAGTGGTGCCAGCCGGTAGAGAGGCCTGCAAATCAAGCATGCGCGGGTAAGGTGTATGGAATTATGATTCGTCTAAGGTTGTATGAGCGAGAACTCACCGATAAGTGGGCATCATGGGCACTGAGCCTCTGGTTCATCCACATCATCATCTGCTACTGCTGCATCATCATCTGCTACTGCTGAGCAAGGAGGGCCTGGGCCTGTTCCCTCTGTGCCTTCTCAGCCTCCAATTGAGCCTACGTTGTGTCATCCGAAGGTCATGGATGTTGCAATGGAAAATATGGAATAAAGTATAGATGACTAAGGAAGGAGAACATACCCGGATCGTGTCAATGGCTATAGACGTCAGCGTCGGGCGGGGCTCTACGGTAGGCGAGGAGCTTGTCTTGCCACGGTTGATATGTCTCAACGACGGGATGGTCTTAGGATCTACCGCCCCATCACAGACAAACAAGCGGCCATGCTTCTTGCCTTCTCCCGCATGCATGGAAACCTCGGGGTCAAATGGCTCGATGTCGGGGTTTGCCTCGGGGCCGTGAATCTCCGCATACTTGGCCCGGTATGCCTTGTCCTTGTCTTCGGCGATCTCGCTCACCCACTTCATCTTCCCGTCTTTCTTGTCCTTGTTCTTGCAGTTGTCGCCCCATATCATGAACAACGATGCAGTCGAGCCTATCTCCTTGTCCTGCAAAAGATAGCACAAAGATACATGAACGCATTTGCGGAATAAGGAAGAACATGATGATCAAGGTTAAGGCAATGCATTTTCTCACCTTCTTGTCCTGGACGATGCCAAGGGTGACGCTGCCTTGCGTGTGTGATCCACCTTTCATCTCAGCTCTCCTCAGCTTTTGTTCTGCATGCTTCCTCTTGTATGCGGCGCTTGTGTAGTGATGGACCATCGCACGCCAAACTTGAGGTCTGGTGTGACCTACGTACGGAGGAGGGGACTGCATATGCACAAAATACACATATTAATGAAAAACATCCGGCGGTCACCAAGTCCATAATACAGGAAATGGAAGTACCTGCAAGTACTGCCACGGCTGGAAGTCCACGATCTCTCGGGCTTGCTCCTTCTTCATCGGGAGCTTGCATTTCTCGGCGTACCAATTGCGGATGGACAAAATATGCCCCTCGTAGTGCATATCGGTCACTTTCTTCCGCGCTATCCTGCCAGCCACCTGAATGCATTCTTCCCTCTCAGAATCAGGATCCATACGAAAGTAGGTCTACAAGGATGCAAAAAAGTGAGAAAAAGGTATTAGTGGAAGAAAGTGACAAAATGTAGGCTCTTGAAAAAGAATTACAGAATGACGAGAAGTAAAGTTAACTTACCCAGAAATCACGGAGCACCCTAGATACACAGTTCCTGAGCCTCCTCCCGTATTCGCCATCCAGATCGGGTGCGTAAGCGAAGTGGTCCCAAGTCCAAGCTATCTCGGTGCGACCATTAGGCTTGGTCACAAACCCAGGCCAGTGCTTCCTAACAAGGCATCCAAGGATGCTCGAGTAGGCACGCAGTTTGTAGCCTTCCTTGTATACAAAGGACCTGCACAATGAACAACCAAAAACGATATGAGCAAATAGTGATGAAAAGTTGTGAAAACATATGATTGTGAAAGTAGGTACCTCTCCCCTCTCGGGATAAGCATAACAACCCCGCTGGCTGCCATCCACTCCTCAATGGTACGCAGCTTGGAGACCCCACGCTGGTAAGGAGCACGTGTTCCAGGCTCAGAAGGCATCGACTCAACCATCTCAACGTACACCTCCGGTGGCTCCCAGATCCTGTCCTCGTCCTCCTCGTCCTCCTCCTCCTCCTCCACCTGCTCCTCCTCCTCCTCCTCGTCCTCAGCAACGTCCACGTCCTCCTCCACCTGCTCCTCGTCCTCCTCCTCCTCGTCCTCGTCAACGTCCATGTCCTCCACCACCTCCTCGACTGGGGGAGGACTAGGTGGCCGTCTACCCCTCCGACGCTTCGTAGGGGCTGGAGGACTAGCTGCCCGTGGGGGTGAAGTGGAGCCTGTCAGGTCAGATTGCGCAAGAATAGTCGTCAAGCCCCTAACTTTCTTCACAGCCTTCTTTAGTAGTCCCCTCCTCCTTTGCGCCCCCCTCCTGGCATGTTGGAAACACCTGCATTCACAAAAAATAGTATCTTCATTAGTACACATGAGTAAATCAAATGATATAGATAAAGGAGAAAATAAGTAAAGCACATAATTAAAAATACAACATGGCATAGATTTCTTACAAAACCATTGAATGCAAATAATTAACACACAAATAGAGTTCTTACAATCATTATTATTACAAAGAGTTCTCACAAATAATAGGCTACTTTTATAAATCACTATTACATAAGGTCGCTAAGAACTTCAGAAGCCCATTTCGAGATCACCGGGAACAACCGACGGGCCACTTGCTTCGTCATCACTATCACCCCCCCACCAATAATCAGGCAAGAAATCTGGAGGTGGTATCGTTGGCTCATCTTTGTCTAGGCCTGCATGGAACCGTTCAAGCAAAGTCAAGTCTTGTGCGTTCTGAACCTCCTCAACTACATCATCCACAATGTCTTCTGCCTCAACCTCATCATGTTCTTCACCGTCTACGACCATGTCATCATCAGTCGCCAAGTTGATAGTGAATTTCCCTGGAAGCCCTTCCTCCTGAAAGAACTCGCCATCATATGTCGAGGGGTCAAGGCGATGGTAATCGTCTTGGTCTGGCTTAGGCGGCCTATTCTGCGTTGGCACCGTGATCACAACATCCCAACCCTGAAGTCGTTTTATGGGGTTCTTGCACGGGTACGGGAGATAGAATACTTGAAAGGCCTGGGTAGCCAAAATATATACATCATCTCCCTCATAAACGGAGCTTCGCTCAACTTCGACCAAGCCAATTTCAGGTTTCCGTTTCACCCGCTGTGGGTCGAACCAGTGACACTTGAATACAATGGGGTTAAGCCCTTTGCCGAAACCATAATTCAGCTCGTATATACCCTCGACTCTACCATAGTAATGGAGCTCATCCGAGCCTTCACACAAAACCCCGCTATTTGTTGTCTTCCGGTTGGCCCGGCATTCTGTGTACTCGTGGGTATGAAAGCGATACCCATTGACATCATAAGCATCAAATGCATTGACGGGTGAGGTAAAGCCCCTGGCAATTTGTCTCAACTCGAGTCTCATCTCTTGGTCATTTTTTGCCTACATGTTCAGCAGGGAAAGTTTAGTAGGAGAAGTGGTCGAGTAATGTAAGCACTATGAGAAAGTTATATAGAAAGGTACCAATGTTGTGAACCAGCTAATGAAACCGTAACCACCACCGTTTACAAAAAGATCATTATCTTCTTCTTCCGTTGGATCCCTCCTTAGCTTCCAATATTTCTGGGTGAATTGTCTATGGCAATAAAAAAGAGGAAGTGTTAGCCACGGACTAACGAGTGAATGTGTGTGAAAAACTAAGTACTGAGCACTTACTTGTAGTACGGCTTCACTTCATCCATGCTTTTCAAGACATACGAGTGGATTAAGCCCCATTCGAGATTCGTTATCTTGCGCCTCTTCGAGCCTCTAGATGTGCCACCTAGCCCTATGAAGATGCCAAGGTTGGGTACATCATCAGGGTTGGCGGCATTATAATGAAGGATTGGATTGTGCTGAGTGGGAATGTTCTCATCATAGTACTTTGTCGTGAAGTTTGACACCTCCTTCTTAAGTGTTGCCTCGGCTATGCATGGCTCGATCTTGCATTTGTTGCCTGTTTGCTCACGAAGCTTCTTTGTTTCTCTCTCAGGGCCATACTGCCAACAGGTCTGCATAGTGGACCCCAATAACACCTCCTTCGGGAGATGCAAGATCATATGTTGCATCGGATTAAAGAACCCTGGCGGAAGGAGCATCTCTAGCTTTCAAAGCAGCTCGGGTGCCTGTATATCTAGCTTCTTGACCACTTCACAGTCCAACTCCTTAGCACAAAGCTGGCAAAGAAATAGCTCAACTCCGCGAGCACTAGCCAAGTCTGCTCGTCGACATAGCCTCGAATCATGATGGGCATTATCCGCTCAAGCCACACGTGATAGTCATGACTCTTGAGCCCATGCACTCGCAACATCTCCAGGTTTGCTCCTCTCATCCAGTTAGCTGCATACCCATCAGGGAAGAACAAGCAGTCGACGATCCACTGGAATATTTCCCTCCTTTCTGTCCTTGAAAGGCAGAACGGGGCCTTTCGCTTGGTCCACCTGGGTCCTTTGACTCCGGGAGACTGTGGATCCAAATTTGGCCTATCGCACCATTCTTGTTGATCGATTCTAGCCTTAATGTTATCCTTCGTCTTCTCGGTGTCCATAATTGTGCTCCAAAGGGCCTCACTGATATTCTTTTTGGTGTGCATTACATCAATATTGTGCGGAAGCTCGAGATCTTCAAAGTAAGGAAGCTTCCACAAGCATAGAATGTGGGTCCACTAGTGTGTCTCCCCGTATCCCACGAAACCTTTCCCATCGGTGTTCGACATGAGAGCTTCTAACTCAGCCTTGGTATCTTTGCCGGTCGGCAGATGTGGACATGGAGTATGGAAAAAAACACCTTTCTTAAAGTTCTTTGTGTCACTCCTATATTTATGATTCGCCTCAAGGAATTTTTGGTGTTCATCAAAACAAGAATACTTGCCACCCTTCTTCAGCCAAAAGAAAGTCACAGCCTATCTACACACCGGGCAAGGCCACTTCCCATGTGTACACCAGCCGTAGAACAACGCACATGCCGGTAGGTCATGCAGGGATGTGTGGTACCAGACAAACATATCAAAGTGCTCCTTTGTTGCGGTGTCGTATGTTCGCACCCCACGATATTCCCACCCAATAAGCAAGTCATCCACTAGCGGCTCAAGGTACACGCTCATGTTCTTTCCCAGGTACTTCGGCCCCGGGATTATCATCGACACAAACATGTTCTCAGATCTCATGACGACGCCAGGAGGGAGGTTCAGGGGAATAACAAACATGGGCCAACAACTGTATGTTGAAGCTGACATGCTATATGGATTGAACCCATCGGTTGATATTGCAACTGCTACGCTCCTCGGGTTGCCCGCTTTCAAAGGATATTTCTTGACAAAGTTCTGCCATGCTTGACCATCTGACGGATGTATCATCTTGTCTTTGTATCGTTTCCCCTCAAGGGGCCATCGCATCTGTTGGGCAGTTTCCTCCGTCATGAAAAGCCGTTGGAGCCTCGGCAAGAATGGAAGATAACGGAGGATCTTTTAAGGAATCCCAGTCTGCCTCTTCGTGCCATCACCAGATTTGACCTCAAAGTACCTAGAGGATTTGCAATGGATGCAATAGCTATCATTAGCATGTTCTTTTCTAAATAGCATGCATCCCTTTGGACAAGCATCTATCTTCTCATATGTCATCTTCAGTGATTTGAGGATTTTAGTCGACTCATAAAAGCTCTTGGTCAAGATGTGCCCTTTCGGTAGAATGCTGCCGATGACAACCAGAAGATCATCAAACTTGTCTCTGGATAAGTTACTCTAACACTTGAAGGCCATTAGGCGAGCCACGGCATTCAACTGAGTAACATCTGTATGCGGATGAAGGGATTTCTGTGCAGCAAACATAGCCTCGTAGAACTTCTTTGTGCTATGTTCCGGCTCCTCACTTATCTCCGCCTCCTGTGGTGTCTCCCCCTCCTCTGCATTTGGGTTTTCAGGCACATTTGCATCAAGGAACGCATCTAAGCACGCATCAAACCCAACATCAAATCCTCCCGCTGGCTGACTCTGCTGCGACTCCTTTCTTACACGTTTTGCTGGTTGCTCGCCATGGCAAATCCAACGATCGTAATTCGGTGTGAACCCAAATTTTAGCAGGTGTTTACTCATTTCATCCTTCGTCATCCGTTTCATGTTACGGCATTTCATGCAGGGGCACAACACTTTTGCGGGTGTAGCAGGTATGGCAAACGCATTATCCATGAACTGCTCAGTCTTATCTCTCCATTCATCAGTAAAATCCCACTGACTAGTTCTGCCCTGGTACATCCATAAACGACTCGAATCCATCCTCTATCTAGCATAAAAACATAATTACAATGCTTTCAATTTAACATGTCATTACATCCAACATTAGTTCGATTAATTTTAATGAATATAGGTTTTACGCCATGCAAAACCCTATCTCTCTAATAGGTGAGCTCTAATCCCACCCGAGGATGTGCAGATTGGGTACGTTCTCCATGCTCTACCCCACCTCGAGACAAAATTTCGGCAGCACCTCCCCGCTGTTCTCCCGATACACGTCTCAGGCCAAAAGCCGAGAGGATATGCATCCGGAGAACAACAGGGAGGCGCCATCGAAATTCTGTCTCGAGCTCAGGGCAAAGCATGGAGAACATACCCAATCTGCACATCCTCTGGCTGTCCAAAATACGTGGACAATCCGGAAGAATTACGGTTAAAATATGCAACTAAATACATATTTATCCGCGTAACCCTTCCGAACGGGAGACCCCTAGGTTTCACGACTGACTTGGTTATCTAGACACAAAAATAAACCCTAGGTACATGTGAAGATAGGCGCAAAATTTATACCCTCAAAGCGTGAGCAAATCGTCGAGGGTGTCAGCACGGCAGCAGGGAAGGCGACACCGGCACTCGGGCACCAGCACCGGCACTCGGGCTCGAGCAGATATCCAAAACCCTGTAACAGTACCTTCATAATTAGAAGGCCATCCAACTAACCATACCACTACTACCTAGTCAGCACAATCATCTATAAACAACTACACCAAGAGCGGAGGAGTAAATTTTATACCTTTGAAGCGTGGCCGAGTCGTAGGCAGGGTGAGCCGGACCTAACGGTCGACCATCTCGCCTATGGTGGTTGATATGTCCAAAACGTATCTATAATTTTTGATGCTCCATGCTTGTTTTTACACCATTTGCTTAGTGTTTCGTTACACTTAGTGGCACTTTTATGCATTTTCCAGAACTAACCTATTAACAAGTCACCACAGTGCCAGTTCCCTGTTTTCTGCTGTTTTTGTGTTTCAAAAAAGTTACATAGAAAATATTCTCAGAATTGGACGAAACAAAAGCCAAACGTCCAGAAATTCACCAAAGCTTCCAGAGAACCGAAGAGGAGATGGAGTGGGGCCATGGGGGCCCCAAAGAATAGGGCGGTGTGGCCTAGTCCCTGGCCGCGCCCCCTATGTGTGACAGCGCCTCGGCCCACTCCCGACGTTGCCCCTTTGCCTATAAAGACCCCTCAACGGGAAAAACCTAAATACCCGATCAGAATTCCAAAAAGATATCGCGTTCCACCGCCGTCGTTGACCCGAGATTGGGAGGGTCCTGAAGCTCTTCCCGGCACCCTGCCGGAGAGGGGAATCACCACCGGAGGTCTTCTTCATCGCCATGCTTGCCTCCGGCGCGATGAGTGAGTAGTCTACCTTGGACTATGGGTCCATAGCAATAGCTAGATGGTTATTCTCTCCACCATGTGCTTCATGTTTAGATCTCATGAGCTGCCTTACATGATTGAGATCACCGTTATGTAATTCTACATGTTGTGTTTGTTGGGATCCGATGAATGTTATGATTAAGTTGCTGTTCTGAAATTTAGCTTATGTTATCTCTATGTTGTTTATGATCTTGCATGCTCTCCATTGTTAGTAGCTATATTGGCCGAGTAGTTGCTAGTGACTCCAAGAGGGAGTATTTATGCTCGATAGTTGGGTTCATGCCTCTATTGAATCTGGGGGAGTGACAGAAACTTGTAAGGTTGTAGATGTGCTGTTGCCACTAGGGAGAAAACAACATTCATATGCTCGAGGGCATATGCTTTGGTTACATTACACACTTTGCTTAATGCAATTATCTGTTGTTCGCAACTTAATACTTGTGGAGTTCTCGGATTGATTCGCCACAAGTGGATTATTAGTCATAGATGCAGTCGGATGGCGGTCTATGTATTTTGTTGTAATGCCCAGAGTAAATCTCATAGTGATCTTCTTGACATATCACGTTATCTTTATTCTATCAATTGCCCAACTGTAATTTGTTTACCCAGTGATGCCGAGTAAATGACTGGCCCGTTGAGAACCCCAAGAGGAAGGTGTGATGAATATAGCAACAAGATTTTCCCTCAGTAAGAAACAAAGGTTTATCGTTTAGGAGAGGAAAGAGCCAAATGACTGAAGGTGATGCCCACTAGCGTGTGACAACTCCGGACAATTTATAGGGCGCCTCGTCCAAGCTTTGCTTTGCGAGCGGCAATGTGGAAGCTGCACACAACACAACCAAATACTTTGTTCCCAACTTACGATGAGGTTGTCAATCTCACCGGTTTGCTTGAATAAAGGGTATGAGCGTATCGAGTGGAAAGTGATAATAGTATGCGAGTAAAGTAAACAGTGCGAGTAAAGTAAATAGGTGATAGCAATATAAAGGATATAGGACCGGGGTCCACAGTTCACTAGCGGTGTCTCTCCATAAGATAAAATAATACAAGCTAGGTAAACAAATTACAGTTGGGCAATTGATAGAATAAAGAGAACGTGCATATGAAGAGAGGATCACTATGAGATTTACTCTGGGCATTACAACAAAATACATAGACCGCCATCCAACTGCATCTATGACTAATAATCCACTTATGGCGAATCAATCCGAGAACTCCACAAGTATTAAGTTGCGAACAACAGATAATTGCATTAAGCAAAGTGTGTAATGTAAACAAAGCATATACCCTCGAGCATATGAATGTTGTTTTCCCCCTAGTAGCAACAGCACATCTACAACCTTAGAGGTTTCTGTCACTCCCCCAGATTAAATAGAGGCATGAACCCACTATCGAGCATAAATACCCCCTCTTGGAGTCACTAGCAACTACTCGGCCAAGATAGCTACTAACAACGGAGAGCATGCAAGATCATAAACAACATAGAGATAACATAAGATAAATTTCAGTACATCAACTCAAGCATAACACCAATATTCATCGGATCCCAACAAACCAAACATGTAGAATTACATAACGGTGATCTCAATCATGTAGGGCAGCTCATGAGATCTAAACATGAAGCACATGGTGGAGAAGACAACTATCTAGCTACTGCTATGGACCCATAGTCCAGGGTAGACTACTCACTCATCGCTCCGGAGGTAAGCATGGCGATGAAGAAGACCTCCGGTGGTGATTCCCCTCTCCGGCAGGGTGCCGAAAAGAGCTTCTGGACCCTCCCGATCTTCGGGTCGACGGCGGCGGCGGATCGCGATGTGTTCTGGAAAAGTGATCGGGTCCTTAGGTTTTTCCCATCGGGGGGTCTTTATAGGCGAAGGGGCATCGTTAGAAGTGGACCGAGGTGGTCTCACACATAGGGGGCGTGGCCAGGGCCTGGGCCGCGCCGCCCTAGTGTGTGGGCCCCTCGTGGCCCCACTCCAACTCCTCTTCGGTTCTCTGGAAGCTTTGGTAAAATTCTGGGCGACTGGCTTTGGTTTCGTCCAATTCTAAGAATATTTCTTGTGTAACTTTTCTGAAACACAAAAACAGCAAAAAACAGGGAACTGGCACTGTGGCGACTTGTTAATAGGTTAGTTCCGGAAAATGCATAAAAGTGCCACGAAGTGTAACAAAACACTAAGCAAATGGTGTAAAAACAAGCATGGAGCATCAAAAATTATGGATACGTTTAAGACGTATCAGCATCCCCAAGCTTAACTCCTGCTCGTCCTCGAGTAGGTAAGTGATAACAAAAGAAATAATTTTTGAGGTGACATGCACCTACATAATCTTGATCATATATGTAAGCGTTGTGCACTGGGATCAAAAGAACTTAACACATAGGCATGAAAGACATAATCTTGATAGAAGAAAGTTAGCAACTCTATTATAACATGAAAATGAACACAAACAAAAGATCATGAAAATGAAACAATAAAAGTCAAACGTGTGTTCAAATCATAAGGAAAAACATACAAATGGTTTTCAACTTGTCCTTCATAGAGAGCACAACATAAATACATAGGACACCTTCAAGTTTAAGAGGGCGACTAGTTACAAATAATTTAAGAACAAGTGAAACCAACAATATGAATCAATCAATGAAAACTTTGGGACAATGCACATTATACTCAGAATGACAACTATGCTCTCTTAATGGTGCATAAAGATAGAAGGGATTTCTATTCTCGTGCCCCTGGGTCGTTAGTTGTACTCAGTTTTCCCCAGCCGCTTAACTTTTCCTCAGTTTTCCCCTCGCTCTAGTTTGAAACCCCTCGCGGACGCTCGGACGGGAGGGTTGCCGTCTGGTCAGAGGCCTTGACCGTTACCGGTGATAGCTAGGGAGCCACGGTGGTTGTGAATTGACCGATGCTTTTGAATGGTGCTGACGGGTAGGGTCAGGAGACACGTTGGAGCAGCCATCCATCTATCGCTGACGTGTGGACCGTTTTATTTCCTGATTGTATACGTGGTGCTGCCAATGACAAATGGGGCCGCTCTATAGGGCTGCCGCAGCCAATGACTAGTGGGGTCGTGTATTTTTTAGGAAAAGACATATATTGCCGCTCTGTGGGGCCTCCGCAGCCAATGACCAATGGGGCCGCTCTGTGGGGCTGCCGCAGCCAATGACCAGTGGGGTCGTCTATTTATTTAGAGAAAATCATATATTGCCGCTCTGTGGGGCCTCCACAGCCAATGACCGCTGGGGTCGTCTATTTATTTAGAGAAAATCATATAGAGCCGCTCTGTGGGGCCGCCTCAGCCAATGACCGCTGGGGTCACCCTTTTTCTTAAGCTAGACCCAGCAGGTGACTATTTTTTGCTAGAGAGTAGCAACAAGTTCACTAATTAATTTTTCTTAAGCTAGACCCAGCAGGTGACTATTTTCGCAGCTTAATATAAAGTGAATCTTATGCTAAACATGGCTGGAACCTAGTGTTGTGTATCTCATTAGTCATCGGAGAACCACTGGCAGCTCGTTCCCCACCCTCGGAAGGAGCAGCCATCGCCGGCGCCTCGTCGCGCCGCCGGCTCTCTCCCCCGGCAGCGTCAGACGGACTGCGGCGCTGCACGTCAACCACGGATCCAGCACCTTTTTCGTCCGCACGCATTGTACCCACCGCAGGAAAGTCCGCCGCAAGCAGATCCGCCGCCCACGACGACCGGGATTTGTTCCGCGCACCAATTGGTAGTATAGCTTGGTAAGACCTCCGCTTCCGCCTCCCCTGCCCCCTAATCGATTCGGTTCCCGTAATTTATTGGAGTTTGCAGGTGTGAAATAGTCCTCAATGTCTGTTCGTAGCGGGTACACCGGCGAGGGTGGAGATTCGATCATGTCGTGGCCACGTTCTACTTCTCCTACCTCGTTGGAAGTGCAGGTATCTAGCTTCTGCTCTCTGTACTACCATTGAATTTAAGTGCCGCCATGGCCTATTGGAGTGATTTCAGTTGTTCTTTTTTCCATTATTGTTACAGTTCGCCAGGCAAGCCGATGATCCATGGTACATTGCATACCAAGATGAATCAACCCAGTGGTGTAGCCAGAGGATGGATTTGGAGGAGAAGGTGGCCAATTTAGGTGATGAATTGGACCGTAAAAACCTGATGATATTCGAGCTGAAGCGTACTGTGGAGTAAGAAAAGAAGAATTCAGAGCTTATTCGCAAGGAGAAGTTGATACTTGAGACAGATCTTGCCGTATCTGATCAAGTGGTAGAAAATCTAGAACATGAACTTCAAGTGATGGGAGAGGCGAAAAGTAGATTCATCTGGGCAATTTTATTAGGTGTCATCCCTGTCCTAGCAGTTATGTGGTGGTGGTAGATAATTTAGATAGTATAGAATTGTTATTCAGTAGATGGCTCTAACCACTGTATTTTTGTGTGGCTCTAACCACTGTATTTTGGTGTGGCTCTAACCACTGTATTTTGGCATACAATTTCCTAGTTGTGCTAAGTAATGCGCGCGATAATTTTAGCATGCATGAACATCTTATAAAAGTGAAGGGATCCCAAAAGTGAATTTGGATGAGTTCCAAAAGTGAAGGGATCCTAAAAGTGAAAGCATGTACCAGCCTCTCGGATCAAATACATATCAATCTTCCCAATCAAGTTGGGATAGAATTCAAATCATACATTCGGATGTACAGGGACACATCGAGAAAGTGGAGAAGCTTTTTTTGAAACGGAGGTAGTAGTTCGAACAATTTTATTCCAAATTGAAATTGAAAAATACAAATTTATAATAATTTATCCCAATTTGCGGCATTGAACACGGCCGCGCACCGATGGGCTAGAAGGGCCTGGACGACGGGCGGCTGAGGGGTGGTCATCTGCGCCATCCGCAAACTCGGACATGGAGGAGGACTGGATCTGCGGCTTCGCAACCACTCTTGGCACCGCCTTCGTCTTGGTGGCTGGATCTGCGCCATCCGCAAACTCGGACATGGAGGAGGGCTGGATCTGTGCCGTTGCAGCGATGTTGTAGGCGATGGCTTCAATCGTCTTGGCATCGATGACCACTGTCAACACGGCCGCCGTCTTGGTGTCCATCAGCAACAGATCTGAGGAGGGCAACGGAAGTGAGACATCGGCAGGCTCCGACATTGAAGGCTAGATCTGCGTCGTCGCAGCGATGTTGTAGGTCGAAGCGATGTTGTAGGCGATGGCTTCAAGACGATCAGTGAGCACTGTCGACATGGCCACCGTCTTGGTGTCCATCAGCAACAGATCTGAGGAGGGCAATGGAAGTGAGACATCGGCAGGCTCCGACATTGAAGGCTGGATCTGCGCCATCGTAGTGATGTTGTAGGCGATGGCTTCAAGACGATCGGTGAGCACTATCGGCACGGCCACCATCTTGGTGTTCTTCATCATCAACAGATCTGAGAAGATAAACGAAAGTGAGACAGAGAGAGACATTTCAACTATTTCTGAGGGTTAGATCCTCACCGGCACTCTTAGATCCTCACCGGCACTCTTAGATCCACGCCGCCGCACGGTTAGATCTGCGCCGCCGCACGCATGGTTAGATCCGCGCCGCCGCACGCTGCAGTTCCGCGCGGCCGCATGCACGGTTAGATCCGTGCCACCGCACGCACGGTTAGATCCACGCCGCTGCACGCACGCACGCACGCACGCTGCAGATCTGTGCTGCCGCGACCGCCAGAGTAAGAGAGGAAGATGCGACTGCTAGGGTTGGTAGGTATGTGCTCTGCTCTTCTCTCTGTATGCGTCCATCGAGGTAGAGAGAGATATACAGGCCGTCCGATCATAAATGATCCCACGGTGCAAGCGTACGTTGAGCTATCAACCAACCAAGATCCGTGTGACATACATCTCGACCAATCAGAGATCAGCCAGTGAGTACAAGTGAGGAAAACTGAGTAGAACTAAGAGGGGGAAAAGTGAGAAAATGTTTATCGGAAGGGCAAAACTGAGTAGGACTGAGTAAAACAAGTGGACCCGGAGGGGGAAAACTGAGTAAAACTAAGTAAAACAGGGGCACCCAAATAATAAAGGGAGTGAGAGAAATTGTAGCTTTTGGCATAAAAATTGTTAGATTGTGTTATTTGAACAATATAGTACATTTTGGCCGACGTGATATTGTTTGCAATTCAAAGATACACAAGTGTGACGAATTTGGACTCATTTGAACAAAGTTTGTAAGCATAGTGGGCATTTGGGAGGTGTGTTGAGTAGAAAGCCCTGCATCTTCATAGCTAGTAGCTCATGGACTAGGAAGTGGTTTTGGGAAAAACTTCATTCTCTATATTTCCTTTTCCATTATTATTTCTTTAGGTTGTAGGTAACATAACAAGACTCCATGGGAAGGTTCCACCATGTTTTGAATTATTTTGAATTAAACTAAACCCAAAACTATATTTTTTGAGTTTAGTCACTTAGAAAATGATAAATTTCCTTTTCCATTATTATTTCTCTAGGTCGTAGGTAACATAACAAGACTCCATGGGTAGGTTCCACCATGTTTTGAATTATTTTGATTTTTTTTTGAATTAAACTAAACCCAAAACTATATTTTTTGAGTTTAGTCACTTAGAAAATGATAAATGTGGCTTAAGCGATGAACTTATTCGAGGTGCATGACCATAGAAAACTTGCAATAACACATACATTCAAATTAATTGTTCAAAATAAAATCTTTCTCTTGCTCCTGGTGTGACTCGCTGGGTCTACCACCTTACTCCGGGTAACCCTACCAGGGATATTACCGGTGTCTACCTTCCTTTTGCCATCTTTCTTGTTCTTCTTCTTCTTCTCTTCGGGTTGTGCCAAGACCGAGACAACCATATCATACGAAGCTTGTGCTCTTTCTTCTAATGCATTTTCTTCAAATGCTTTAAGCAACTCTCGATCCATTGCTTCAATGGCCTCTCGATCCATCTGTTTCCTCTGCTCTCGATCCATCGGTTCAAGCAGCTCTCGATCCATCTGTTCCCTCTGCTCTCGATCCATCAGTTCAAGCAGCTCTTGATCAATCGGTTCAAGCAGCTCTTAATCCATCGGTTCAATCTGCTCTGGATCCATCGGTTCAAGCAGCTCATGATCCATTGCTTCAATCTCCTCATGTTGAAATGCTGCTTCATTCTCCTCTGCATTTGCTGCTCCCGCATGATCTTCCATTCCAAAAGCTGGGTCAACTGGATTTTTACAAAGCCTAGCAATGTGTCCAGGGGTTCCACAACATTTGCACTTACGTCGTCGAATCGGTGCACCACCCTCTGCACTAGCTCTGATCCTATTCTTCCTCGGCCTACCTGCCGGTCTAGTCAAAACTGGAGAGTACAGTTTGAAGCCTGGATTGACTGTCATCCATTGGTCTTTTCCCAACAAGGTAGGAACATTCATAGCATATGCAGCCCTAAATTTGGCAACAGAGAAATACTCTGACACATACTGATCAACTTCACCTTCTGCACCCGCTATAACACTCATAAAAAACAATGCGTGTATGCAGGGTATCCCACGGATCTGCCATCGCCTACAATGGCATGTCCTATCAACCGAACTCACTGGATACCTCCACTGCCTGTTTTTACTGTCAGTGTAGGTTACCTCAGCCTCCATTCCTTTTCTGATGCATTTCATCTTCAATTGTTTTGCCCTGGAATGCAAAGACTTAATCAAAGATGGGAGCATGAGATGGCCAACATATTTTATGGCTGCAATTCTTTGACGTAGATTGATCTTTATCATGATTATCTGCCTAATCTTATCAAATATTTGCCACAGCATAAGCCCTTTCAATGACTTGACCTTTGCATTGAAACTCTCTGCAAGGTTACTTGTTACATAGTCTACCTTGCAAATTTCATTGAATTGGCTTCTTGACTACACCCTACCATGATGTTCATTCAAGTACTCCTTCACCCCAGGTTTTTGTTTATACAACACTTCCAAATGAAACTGATGCTTCCTAATGCTGCATGTGTATGCAGCTGGCCATAGGTTGTCAGTATAAACTTTACCCTTGAATTTCTTTGTAAAATTCTGTACCAAGTGTCGCATACATTCCCTATGCTCCACTCCAGGAAATACTGCTTCTACTGCACTCTCCAAACCTTTGCAAGCGTCTGTGTGGATAGCAAGTCCTGGTGGATGACCTATAAGGTCGCGCAAATTCTGCAAAAACCAAGTCCAACTTTCCTCTGACTCAACCTCCAAAACTCCATAAGCAACAGGGAACATCCAATTGTGTCCATCAACTGCAGTAGCAGCAACTAGCTGTCCTTTAAACCTGCCATGAAGAGCTGTTGCATCCACGACCAAATAAGGCCTGCAACCATCCAGAAAGCCTTTCCAGCAAGCTTTGAAACAAACAAAAGCCCTTCTAAAACATTCCTTCTGCATTATCCTCCCGCTTTTCAATTTGTAGGGAACTGTATGCTTGTCTATCGCTACAACACTGCCTGGACTAGCCATCTCCACTTCAGCTTTAAAAGTGTAAAGCAACTGAAATCTTTCATTCCATGGACCATTGATCCTGTCAAGAGCCATTTCCTTTGCATAAAACATCCTCATGTAAGGTATTTTTATATTAAACTTATCAGATATCAATTTTATGAGTGCTGTTGGACCAAGTGATGGAGTTTCTCTCAGCCAATCTATGATTGCATCTGCCAACCACCTAGTCTTCGCTAGCTTTGATTTCTCCTCTGGCGCTCCCGCTCGTGGTGGACAAGTATGGTCGATCGAGTTCTTCTTTATCTGAAACATAATTATAAGGGATGTCAGTAGCAGTTAACAAATTTTACACTGTGATCTAAAATACACAACTGGTTGGCGTAGTACCTGAACCACGGTGCTTCTGAGCATTGTGGATGCATGCAGCCTCCACTTACACCTCTTGTATGGGCACTTAACTGTGAACCTACCTGGCTCACTTTTAATAACCTCATAATCATTCTTGGTGAGAATGCAATATGTAGTAATTGCATTACGGCAGTCCATCATCGTTTGAAATACGGTGCCTTCTGCAAGCTGAGGATCCTCCCTGTTCCACTCAATTGTTGGCAAGTCGTCACCTTCGTAATCGGCTAAAACGAGGCTGTCATTGTTCTCATCCTTTTCTTCATCATCAGTGTCATTAAATCTGGCACCTTGTGCAATATCTTCCATGTATTGATCCTCCATTGCCTGCTTACTGCATCGATCTACCAATTCAGGAAACATCAACTCATCCTCATCATCTTGAGGAGACGGATCCTCAATCTCTGCATCATCCTCCACATTGATCGCAGGAACGATCTGGCTACCACTACCACTAGCACTGGGGACAGATGGTGCTGCTGTGGACCTACAAGGAGCGGGGCGGCGCACACGATTAGCAGAGGTAGCAACACTAGAGAGACATGATGCCCGACCACCTGATGATGCCCGAACACCAGATGATGCCTGGACCCTGTCCACATGGATTCAAATTTTACCGACACGGCAAGAATCATTTAAAGCAAAAAGAATTCCCAGATCGTCGTCAAAAATTAGTGGAACATATCTTCCCTCCATGCTGTTGAAATATTGGAAATCAACTGAATCGCCAGCACCCCAGGCGTACTGAGCGCAGATGTTATCTTTTAAATCCCTCAACGAGATGGTAGTTGCAACCACCGCTGGGATGTAAAATCCGCTCACATTGCGTTCAGAATCACGCAAAAAGCTAGTATACAGCCTAACCACCAGCCAAAAAGCCAGCGCTGGATCAATCCTATTCGAAAAGCAACGCAGTTAGTTGAGCAACAACGATTCGCGCTAAAAAACTGCCTACTGTTAATTCACATAGGCAGACGATGCTTACCCAGATGGAATCCATGCGTTAGATCCCTCTGATTCCCAATCTTCTCCGCTGTTGAGGGGCATAATCGGCACACCAAACGGATATACAAACTCTACCGCGATAGGGGTAGATCTAGTGGAGGCGGAGCCCTCTCCGCCTCCCGGGGTGGTGGTAGGGGCGGGGGCGGGGGCAGACGACGCCATAAGGTAGGAGGGCAGGACGGCGTGGCGGCGGAGGGGCGGTGAGCTCTTCCAGTCTCGGGCGGAGGGGAAAGCTTTGGGTGAGTCACCGCCAGTCCGACGTGTCTCATTGGGTCAACAGTCAATACCATTCAAAAGCAACGGTCCATTCACAACCACTGCGGCTCCCTAGCCGTCACCGGTAACGGTCTAAGGCCTCTGACCAGACGGCAACCCTCCCGTCCGAGCGTCTGCGAGGGGTTTCAAACTGGAGCGAGGGGAAAACTGAGGAAAAGTTAAGCGGCTGGGGAAAACTGAGTACAACTAACAACCCAGGGGCACGAGAATAGAAATCCCAAGATAGAAGGTGGTGACTCAACATAAAAGTAAAAGAAAGGCCCTTCGCGGATTGAAGCAGTGATTGCAAGTTTTATAACCTTCAAAAATTATGGTACTTACCGGCTTTGAGCTCTCATTGCCCCCATCATAAGCATCTTGAATGGTTAAAGTTAATGCGAGAACACTTATGCTGCATATGCTTGACAAATCATAAGTTGAAAACCTCGTGTCCCGTGAATACGAGTACCCAAACCTCATGCTACTTTACTTAGAGTCCCAAGCAAGCTCTTGTCATTGTAAGTATACACGTATCATCGAGAACCACCAACGGGGTACCTCCATGCCCGATGACATGGAACAAGCCCACATCAAAATGATAGGACAAGCAGACAATGACCACCTCGATATCTCTTTTATTTACCATTTGTATAGCTTTTTATTTTGAGATGCGTTGTCGAATGTCCACTATGGGCATGCTGCAAATTTCAACCATGAATTATGCATGGCTTAGATTGGCGGCCTAGGCGTTTCTCTAACACATATACAAACTCCATGATCCCGCAAGATTCCCAATTCATTTCACACCGCGAGTATCCATAAACAAAAGATCACGATATCAACTCAAATAAGAAGTGCAATGTTAAAAGCTTGCCCCATGACGACATGGCTGGGCTAATATCCAACTTACAACTTGCAAGCATAACAACTCAACATAAGAGACCACAATGTCAAATTTTTAAGAACGAGAAAAAGTAAAGTGTGCCTTCCGGTTCGTGAGAGCTTTACTGACCAATTTTCGTATAACACTGGTAAGAGTTTAATTTGAAGAGTAAATAAAAGCAAGTCAAATTACTTTAGAATAGAAAATTGCTAATAGGTATGTATGGTGGACACTTTGGAACAACTCGGTTTTTAGGAGTTGGATGCACGAGTAGAGCTCATACTCAGTACAAGGCGAGGGCTAGCAAAAAACTGGGAGCGACCAACTAAGAGAGCAATAATGGCCATAATCATGCAAAGCGACAAAGCGACATTAAAAGAAGCATAAGATGGCATCAAAAGTCAAAAACTAAATGATCATAGAGGCTATTGGCGACTTTGTAAGAGTCTAACATGTCTGAGCATGCGCCAAGTCAACCCAAATAAAGCATCAAGGAGAAAACCAAATAATGCTTCCAAACGATAAAAACAACGCATGATTTTTTTAAAGGCTCATTAAACAATCTCAGTCATTTGAGACAAGTCATGCTACAGCAAAACCACTAAGCATACTATCAAAAAGACATCAAGCACGACATGTAAAAGCCTAAGCCGCAGTCTACACAAGCTCCTTCTTGTACCACTTTTTTGCATAAAGCTTTTTCTCTTTTCCAACACCATTCAAACTTTTTATAAACACCTCTTTTGATGAAAACCAATAAAGATTAGAGGCAAAAATGCACCTTGATGAAAAGATATAACAAGATCTGAATGCATATCAAGGCGAAAATCGAAAGCTAAACGCAGCTCTAGAAAAAGAGAACACTCGTTGAAACGAATAGAGTTAAAAAGGAGTGTTCTTGGCAAATGAAAAGCAAGGCAACTTCTCTAAAAGAAATTTGTTGGGGTACAACCATTTATTGCAGCAAACAAAACTAAACTAAAATAAAAACTAAAAACAACTGACACTCCAAGAAAAACACATAATGCATGAAGCAATAAAAATATAGTGTCTTAAAAGGTGACCTGATTTTTGCCGATGAAGAAGGGGTGCCTCGGGGCCATCCCCAAGATTTAACGCTTGTACTTCTTAGATATTTCTTGGAGTGATGCATGGACATCCCCAAGCTTGAGCTTTTGTCCATTCTTCAACTCATATCATCACTCTCCGATCCCTACACTTGAAAACTTCCTTCATACAAAACTAAACACAAATCTATTAGCAACATTAGTGTAAGCATAACATTGAATCAACCCTTTTTGCTTCAAGTTTCAATCCAAAACCACCACATATAAAGCATATACTACTGTAGCAACTTCCCCCAAAGTTCCGTGATCAAAAGAACTCAAAAAGAAAGCGATCGAGCGGCAAACACAAATATTGGCAGAAATCTGTCAAAACAGAACAGCTGACAAAGGTCGAGTTTTTAGAGGGTTTTCTGTTGCTCAAATCAAAAAATGTTCAACTAATGAAAGTTTGGATATAACCTGGGGCATATGCACACGAAATTGCAGGTCCAAAAGATATACCGAGAATGTTCACGAATTTTTACGGTGCAGCACCGAAAACAGTTTCAGGACAGCAACATCCCCAAATCTTACCTCGCTCAAATTAGAGGCTTCTCTTGGCACAAAAACGAAATAAAAATGATAAGGAGAGGTTATTACAGTAGTAATAACTTCCAAGACTCAAATAAAAGAAAAAAAACTGAAAGTAAAAACATTGGGTTATCTCCCAAGAGTGCTTTTCTTTAACGCCTTTGAGCTAGGCGCAGAAAATTGCGAATCAAGTAATTATGAAAGAAGCATTAGGATCCACTATAGGAGTATTTTCAACAATGAAAGGAATTGTGTCCAAATAAGTTTTTGAAGATCCTTTATGATCACGCTTTGGTACACTACTTTCATCGAAAGGATTTTCAGGACAAATCCAACTAGAATTATTTTCCCAAACATCATGAATTCCTGCAAGTTTATAAGGTATTGGCACTCTAAAATCTTCATTGGGTGTACCAACAACTGCTACAGGTGAGCCAAGCTTATTAAATTTCTTAAAAACTTTCCTAGCCTCAATGGCCACATCTCTAAATTCTATGCGCAAAGTTTCCAAGATAAAAGCTTTCTTTCCAGGATCCTCAATTTCATGAAGCTTAAGGAACATGTATTGCATAAAAGGATTAAGGCTAGCAAACCTAGCTTCTAACATGTGAACTAAATAAGCAGAAGCAACTTCATAACTAGGAGCAAGCTAAACCAAAGACTTTTCCTCAACTTCTTTATGCATACTAATATGATTAAAGAACTCCTCAATGTTATCTTTCCCAATAATTGAACCACTACCTACTGAGAGGTCCTCGAGAACGTACTTAGGAAACAACATAATGAACTAAAGTAAAGAAATAACAACTACCAAGGATTCTAATTTTTTTGGGTTTTTGATAAAACGATGCAAGTAAAAATAAATAAAGTAAAGCAAAACTTAAAACAAAGTAAAGGATGTGCGTGCGAAACTCCCCTTGCAGAAGTCTTCTTCTTTCTCCCCGGCAACGTCGCCAGAAAATATGCTTGATGCCGAGTAAATGACCGGCCCGTTGGGAACCCCAAGAGGAAGGTGTGATGAATATAGCAGCAAGATTTTCCCTCAGTAAGAAACCAAGGTTTATTGTTTGGGAGAGGAAAGAGCCAAATGACTAAAGGTGATGCCCACTAGCGTGCGACAGCTTCGGACAATTTATAGGGCGCCTTGTCCAAGCTTTGCTTTGCGAGCGGCAATGTGGAACCTGCACACAACACAACCAAATACTTTGTTCCCAACTTATGATGAGGTTGTCAATCTCACCGGTTTGCTTGAAACAAAGGGTATGAGCGTATCGAGTGGAAAGTGATAATAGTATGCGAGTAAAGTAAACAGTGTGAGTAAAGTAAACAGGTGATAGCAATATAAAGGAAATAGGACCGGGGTCCACAGTTCACTAGCGGTGTCTCTCCATAAGATAAAATAATACAAGCTGGGTAAACAAATTACAGTTGGGCAATTGATAGAATAAAGACAACGTGCATATGAAGAGAGGATCACTATGAGATTTACTCTGGGCATTACAACAAAATACATAGACCGCCATCCAACTGCATCTATGACTAATAATCCACTTGTGGTGAATCAATCCGAGAACTCCACAAGTATTAAGTTGCGAACAACAGATAATTGCATTAAGCAAAGTGTGTAATGTAAACAAAGCATATACCCTCGAGCATATGAATGTTATTTTCCCCCTAGTAGCAACAGCACATCTACAACCTTAGAGGTTTCTGTCACTCCCCCAGATTAAATAGAGGCATGAACCCACTATCGAGCATAAATACCCCCTCTTGGAGTCACTAGCAACTACTCGGCCAAGATAGCTACTAACAACGGAGAGCATGCAAGATCATAAACAACATAGAGATAACATAAGATAAATTTCAGTACATCAACTCAAGCATAACACCAATATTCATCGGATCCCAACAAAACAAACATGTAGAAATACATAACGGTGATCTCAATCATGTAAGGCAGCTCATGAGATCTAAACATGAAGCACATGGTGGAGAAGACAACCATCTAGCTACTGCTATGGACCCATAGTCCAGGGTAGACTACTCACTCATCGCTCCGGAGGCAAGCATGGCGATGAAGAAGACCTCCGGTGGTGATTCCCCTCTTCGGTAGGGTACCGGAAAGAGCTTCTGGACCCTCCCGATCTTTGGGTCGACGGCGGCGGCGGATCGCGATGTGTTCTGGAAAAGTGATCGGGTCCTTAGGTTTTTCCCGTCGGGAGGTCTTTATAGGCGAAGGGGCATCGTTAGAAGTGGACCGAGATGGTCTCACACATAGGGGGCGTGGCCAGGGCCTGGGCCACGCCGCCCTAGTATGTGGGCCCCTCGTGGCCCCACTCCAACTCCTCTTTGGTTCTCTGGAAGCTTCCGTAAAATTCTGGGCGACTGGCTTTGGTTTTGTCCAATTTCGAGAATATTTCCCGTGTAACTTTTCTAAAACACAAAAACAGCAGAAAACAGGGAACTGGCACTGTGGCAACTTGTTAATAGGTTAGTTCCGGAAAATGCATAAAAGTGCCACGAAGTGTAACGAAACACTAAGCAAATGGTGTAAAAACAAGCATGGAGCATCAAAAATTATGGATACGTTTGAGACGTATCACCCAGCATGTGTTATTTATCTTATGGAGAGACACCACTAGTGAACTGTGGACCCCGGTCCTATTTCCATCATATTGCTATCACTTGTTTACTTTACTCGCACTGTTTACTTTACTTGCATACTACTACTGTTTTCCACTCAATACGCTCATATTCTTTGTTTCAAGCAAACCGGTGAGATTGACAACCTCATCGTAAGTTGGGAACAAAGTACTTGGTTATGTTGTGTGCAGGTTCCACGTTGCCGCTCGCAAAGCAAAGCCTGGACGAGGCGCCTTATAAATTGTCCGGAGCCGTCGTGAAGCTAGCAAGCATCACCTTCTGGAGTATTGAATTTTTCCTGGACGATAAAACCTTGGTTTCTTACTGAGGGAAAACTTGCTGCTGTGCTCATCATACCTTCCTCTTGGGGTTCCCAACTGGACTGTGCTTTTCATTATCAACACCGTGCCATCAAGCAATTTTTCTGGCGCCGTTGCCGGAGAAAAAAAAGACTTCTGCAAGGGGAGTTTCGCACGCACATCCTTTACTTTGTTTTAAGTTTTGCTTTACTTTATTTCACTTGCATCATTTTATCAAAAATACAAAAAAACTAGTTTCCTTTTAGTTGTTATTTTACTTGCCTGCTTTTTAGTCTTGCTAAAAATGAGTAATCCTGAAGTAGAAGTTCGTAGTTTTAAGCAACAAGGGGGAGAGAGTTTAAAAGATGCTTGGTACCGTATTAGCAATGCTCATCATAGGTGTATGAAAAAGCACTCTACCACAATCCTCCTTAGAAATTTTTATGTTGGTATATCTAGTTGGAATAGGTATGTTCTTGATACTCTTACAGGAGGTAATTTTCTGGGTACTCCCACTGGAGAAGCATGTACTATAATTGAAAGTTTAGTGGGGGTACCACCTATTCATGTTATTAAAGTTGAGATCACTTTGGAGGAGGTTTTAGAAAAGCTTAGCTCTTTAGAGAAAAGTTTGCCAAGTATCCTTGAAAATGCTAGCCGAGTTAATGAATCAATAGAAAATATTGGTAAGAGAATCACCATTTTAGAGGCTAGCACTACTCATGATAATCAAAACTTAAGGATTGGTAAACTATAGGAGTCTATGGAAACTCTTAGTTCAATTTTCTCTTCTCTTAAATTTAAGAAGGAGAAAGTTTTTGTTGGAAAAGAGCAAAAATTTATGTATGTTCCCAAGGTTTCTGTGCCTAAACCTCAACATGTTTTTAAGATTGGTAAGGCTTTTAGTCCAACTAAGAGTGACTTACAGGTTGAATCATCCTCGGGAACCTCTAAAGTGCCTACTGAGGTAAGTGATGCTTCATCACTTGATGTTACTTGATTCACAATTTTCTGCGCCTAGCTCAAAGGCGTTAAAGAAAAGCACTCTTGGGAGATAACCCAATATTTTCTTTTCAGTAATTTTTCTTTTATTTGAGTCTTTTAAGTCATTACTACTGTAATGACCTCTCCTTATCATTTTTATTTCATTGTTGTGCCAAGAGAAGCCTCTAATTCGAGTGAGGTAAAGATTTGAGGATATTGCTGTCCTGAAACAGATTTTCGTACTGTACTGTAAAAATTCGTGAAAAATCCGTGTATATCTTTTGGACCTGAGATTTCTTGTGCTTATTTCTCAGGTTATATCCAAACTTTCGTTAGTAGAACACTTTTTGATTTGAGCAACAGAAAACCCCTTTAAAAATTGGCCTTTATCAGCTGTTCTGTTTTGACAGATTTTTGATTTCTGCCACTATTCATTTTTGCCGCTTTATCGCTTTCTTTTTGAGTTCTTTTGATCACGGAACTTTTGAGGAAGTTGCTACAATAGTATATACTTTATATGTGGTGGTTTTGGGTTGAAACCTGAAGCAAAAGAGGTTGATTCATTATTATGCTTACACTAATGTTGCTAATAGAATTGTGTTGAGTTTTGTATGAAGGAAGTTTTCAAGTGTAGGGATTGGAGAATGATGAGATGAGTTGAAGAATGGACAAAAGCACAAGCTTGGGGATGCCCATGTCACCCCAAGAAATATCCAAGAAGTACAAGCGTCAAAGCTTGGGGATGCCCCCGAGGCACCCCTTCTTCATCGGCAAAAATCAGGTCACCTTTCAAGACACTATATTTTTATTGCTTCATGCACTATGCGTTTTTCTTGGAGCGTTAGTTGTTTTAGTTTTTAGTATTAGTTTAGTTTAGTTTGCTGCAATAAATGGTTGGACCCCAACAAATTTCTTTTGGAGAAGTTGCCTTGCTTTTCATTTGCCAAGAACGCTCTAATTTTCATTCTTATCAAAAACCGAGTGTTCTTCTTTTTCTGCTACTGCTTTTGGTTTTTGTTTTCACCTTGATTTGTATTTAGATCTTCTTATATCTATTTATCAAGGTGTATTTTTGCCTCTGGAGTTGGATTAAAAAAGTTCGAATGGTGTTGGAAAAGAGAAAAAGCTTTATTTTAAAAAGTGGTACAAGAAGGAGCTTGTGTGGACTGCGGCCTAGGCTTTTTCATGTCATGCTTCATATCTTTTTGATAGTATGCTTAGTGGTTTTGCTGTAGCATGACTTGTCTCAAATAACTGAGATTGCTTAACGGGCCTTTGAAAAAAAATTATGCGTTGTTTTTATCGTTTGGAAGCATTATTTTGGTTTTCTCCTTGATGCTTTATTTGGGTTGACTTGGTGCATCCTCACACATGTTAGACTCATACAAAGTCCCCAATAGCCTCTATGATCATTTAGTTTTTGACTTTTGATGCCATCTTATGCTTCTTTTAATGTTGCTTTGTCGCTTTGCATGATTATGGCCGTTATTGCTCTCTTAGTTGGTCGCTCCCAGTCTTTTGCTAGCCCTCATTTATTACTGAGTATGAGCTCTACTCATGCATCCAACTCCTAAAACCCAAGTTGTTCCAACGTGTCCACCATACATACCTATTAGCAATTTGCTATTCCAAAGTACATTTGACTTGCTTTTATCTACTCTTTAAATTAAACTCTTACCAGTGTTATGCGAAAATTGGTCAGTAAAGCTCTCACGAACCTGAAGGAACACTTTATTTTTCTCGTCCTTAAAAATTTGACATTGTGGCTCTCTTATGTTGAGTTGTTATGCTTGCAAGTTGTAAGTTGGAAATTAGCCCATCCATGCTGTCATGGGGCAAGCTTTCGACATTGCGCTTCATCTTATTTGAGTTGATATCGTGATCTTTTGTTTATGGATGCTCGCGGTGTGAAATAAATTGGAATCTTGTGGAGTTCATGGAGTTTGTATATGTGTTAGAGAAATGCCTGGGCCGCCAATCTAAGCCATGCATAATTCATGGTGGAAATTTGCAGGATGCCCATAGTGGACATTCGATGATGCATCTCAAAATAAAAAGCTATACAAATGGTAAATAAAAGAGATGTCGAGGTGTTCATTGTCTGCTTGTCCTGTCATTTTGATGTGGGCTTGTTCCATGTCATCGGGCACGGAGGTACCCCGTTGGCGGTTCTCGATGATACGCGTATACTTACAATGACAAGAACTTGCTTGGGACCTAAGCAAAGTAGCACGAGGTTTGGGTACTCGTATTCACGGGACACGAGGTTTTCAACTTATGATTTGTCAAGCATATGCATCATAATTGTACTTGCATTAACTTTAACCATTCAAGATGCTTATGATGGGGGCAATGAGAGCTCAAAGCTAGTAAGTACCATAAGTTTTGAAGGTTTATAAAACTTGCAATCACTGCTTCCCTCTGCGAAGGGCCTTTCTTTTACTTTTATGTTGAGTCACCACCTTCTACCTTTATGCACCATCTAAGAGAGCATAGTTGTCATTCTTAGTATAATGTGCATTGTCCCAAAGTTTTTATTGATTGATTCATGATCATGGTTTCACTTGTTCTTAAATTATTTGTATCTAGTCGCCCTCTTGAACTTGAAGGTGTCATGTGCATTTATGTTTTGCTCTCCATGAAGGACAAGCTGAAAACCATTTGTATGTTTTTCCTTATGATTTAAACACACGTTTGACTTTCATTGTTTCATTTTCATGACCTTTTGTTTGTGTTCTATTTCATGTTATAACATGGTTGCTAAGTTTTTATTGTCAAGATTATATCTTTCATGCCCATGTTTTAAGTTCTTATGATCCCAGCACTCAACGCTTACATAGATGATCAAGATTGTGTAGGTGCATGTCACCTCAAAAATTATTTCTTTTGTTATCACTTACCTACTCGAGGACGAGCAGGAGTTAAGCTTGGGGATGCTTGATACGTCCAAAACGTATCTATAATTTTTGATGCTCCATGCTTGTTTTTACACCATTTGCTTAGTGTTTCGTTACACTTCGCGGCACTTTTATGCATTTTCTGGAACTAACCTATTAACAACTTGCCACAGTGCCAGTTCCCTATTTTCTGCTGTTTTTGTGTTTCAGAAAAGTTACACAGGAAATATTCTCGGAATTGGACGAAACAGAAGCCGAACGTCCAGAAATTCACCAAAGCTTCCAGAGAACCAAAGAGGAGACGGAGTGGGGCCACAAGGGCCCCACACAATAGGGCAGTGCAGCCTGGTCCCTGGCCGCGCCCCCTATGTGTGATGGCACCTCGGCCCACTCCTGACGTTGCCCCTTCACCTATAAAGACCCCTTAATGGAAAAACCTAAATACCCGATCAGAATTCTAGAAAGATATCGCGTTCCGCCGCTGTCGTCGACCCAAGATCGGGAGGGTCCTAAAGCTCTTCCCGGCACCCTGCCGGAGAGGGGAATTGCCACCGGAGGTCTTCTTCATCGCCATGCTTGCCTCCGGCGCAATGAGTGAGTAGTCTACCTTGGACTATGAGTCCATAGTAGTAGCTAGATGGTTGTTCTCTCCACCATGTGCTTCATATTTAGATCTCATGAGCTGCCTTACATGATTGAGATCACCGTTATGTAATTCTACATGTTGTGTTTATTGGGATCCGATGAATATTGGTGTTATAATTAAGTTGCTGTTCTAAAATTTATCTTATGTTATCTTTATGTTGTTTATGATCTTGCATGCTCTCCGTTGTTAGTAGCTATCTTGGCCGAGTAGTTGCTAGTGACTCCAAGAGGGAGTATTTATGCTCGATAGTTGGGTTCATGCCTCTATTGAATCTGGGGGAGTGACAGAAACCTCTAAGGTTGTAGATGTGCTATTGCCACTAGGGAGAAAACAACATTCATATGCTCGAGGGCATATGCTTTGTTTACATTACACACTTTGCTTAATGCAATTATCTGTTGTTCGCAACTTAATACTTGTGGAGTTCTCGGATTGATTCGCCACAAGTGGATTATTAGTCATAGATGCAGTTGGATGGCGGTCTATGTATTTTGTTGTAATGCCCAGAGTAAATCGCATAGTGATCTTCTTGACATATCACGTTATCTTTATTCTATCAATTGCCCAACTGTAGTTTGTTTACCCAGCATGTGTTATTTATCTTATGGAGAGAGACCACTAGTGAACTGTGGACCCCGGTCCTATTTCTATCATATTGCTATCACCTGTTTACTTTACTCGCACTGTTTACTTTACTTGCATACTACTACTGTTTTCCACTCAATACGCTCATACCCTTTGTTTTAAGCAAACCGGTGAGATTGATAACCTCATCGTAAGTTGGGAACAAAGTACTTGGTTGTGTTGTATGCAGGTTCCACGTTGCCGCTCGCAAAGCAAAGCCTGGATGAGGCGCCTTATAAATTGTCCGGAGCCATCGCGAAGCTAGCAAGCATCACCTTCTGGAGTATTGACTTTTTCCTGGACGATAAAACCTTGGTTTCTTACTGAGGGAAAACTTGCTGCTGTGCTCATCATACCTTCCTCTTGGGGTTCCCAACTGGACGGTGCTTTTCATTACCAACACCGTGCCATCAGTGGTCGCGAGCTGGGCGGGCCGACCTCTACCCGCTACGAGGATGCCAGGCCAGATGCGTGCAAACTGGCGGGAGGGGGGCGCTGCTGGAGAGACGCTGAGCCAGGAGAGGTGCAGACCGACAGGAGGGGCCGCTGCAGGGAGGAGGCCGGCCAGGACAGTGGATAGGAAGGGGCGCTGCAGGGCCGGCCAGGGCGGGGCGAGCTGCGGGCCGACCGGGGCTAGGCAAGCTGCGGGCCGGCCGAGAGGGGGGGAGCTGTGGGCCGGGGGGGGCAGGGCGAGCTCACGGCCGGCCGGAGCAGGTGCAGAGAGAGGCGCGGGCGAGCAGGGCGGCTCGCGGGCGAGCAAGCAGAGCGGCAGGAGGGGAGAGCTAGCAAGCAGAGAGGCGGCGGCACGGGCGTGCAACCATAGCGGCGGCGCGGGCGAGCAGAGGAGGAGCGCGGCGGCGTGGGCAAGCGAGGGGAGGGAAAAACGGTTCACGCGCAGGGGACTTAGGGTTTCATACCATTTTCTTTGTCGTGTGCTGCAAGCAAAACACACGGCAAAGGACACAAGGTTTGCCGTGTGTTGCAAGCAAAGCCCACGGCAAAGATAGAATTGAAAAAATTTGATTCAAAATTAGGGTTCACAGAGCATAAAGGTTTTGCCGTGTCACAGCACACGGCTATGTGCACAAAATGTGCACTTTGCCGTGTGTTTCCATGGCAGCACATGGCAAAGAACCCTAAATGAGCCAATATTTGCCGTACCCTAGGTTTGATTTTTTCCCACTTCTAGGTCACATAAAATGACACCATGCGAAGGTTTCACATTTTTTTGATTTTTTTAAAATTAGTTATGTCCGATTCGGGACCCGCATAAAATAACGGCGCAGGAAAACTCTCGCTCGCGGTCAGGCGGTGCGGAATCCCCTTTTTTCCCTTGCTGTTTAGTGAAGAAATAACGTGTTGCGGATCCAGAAATGATTTTTGCAAAAAATCAGGAGGTTTACTTTTTACCGCAAAAGTGCAAAACCACCCCGCTTCCAGCGAAATCGGCAGGAACTTGCGCAAAATTCAGAATATACCTCCAAAGGCTGCCGCAACAAAACGAGAGCTGATATGCGTATCCCAGATGGTCTATATTAATGTGGGGGTGTTGTTCCCACCTTTCGATTTCGCCTTTCGGTAGCTGCTTCACAAAAAAAAACCCTATTTCGGCACTCCGAAAATGGAAAAGGCACTTTTCGTGAGACCAAACAAGAATCGACCTTTGTGGCGTTCCTCGACATCCCAAGGGCCACGCACGTGTCTGATATGGCCTCGTTCCGACAAACTATGACATACTTATGACCGAATCTAGCTCATTTAACCTAAAAGTCATGCAACCTCGAACGTGATAGGTCATTTATGTGAAGGGACTTTCTGGTAAACATTTTTTCACAAGGTTTCAATTTTTTCTGACTTGTAGGTCACATAAAATGATGCCACATGAAGGTTTCGCATTTTTTTGATTTTTTTAAATTAGTTATGTCCGATTTGGGACCCGCATGAAATGACGGCGCACGAAAACTCCCGCTCGCGGCCAGACGGTGCGGAGTCCCATTTTTTCACCCACTGTTTAGTGAAGAAATAACATGTTGCGGATCCAGAAATTATTTTTGCAAAAATCAGGACGTTTACTTTTTACTGCAAAAGTGCAAAACCACCCCGCTTCCAGCGAAATCGGCAGGAACTTGCACAAATTTCAGAATATACCTCCAAAGGCTGCTGCAACAAAACGAGAGCTGATATGCGTATGGCAGATGGTCTACTATTAATGTGGGGTGCTGTTCCCACCTTTTGATTTCATATTTCGGTAGCTGCTTCACAAAAAAACCCTATTTCGACACTCCGAAAATGGAAAAAGCACTTTTCGTGAGACCAAACAAGAATCGACCTTCATGGCGTTCCTCGACATCCCAAGGGCCACACGCGTATCCGATATGGCCTCGTTCCGACAAACTATGACATGCTCATGGCCAAATCTAGCTCATTTAACCTAAAAGTCATACAACCTCGAACGTGATAGGTCATTTATGTGAAGGGACTTTTTGGTAAACAGTTTTTCTCAAGGTTTGAGTTTTTTTTTCCCACTTCTAGGTCACATAAAATGACGCCATGCGAAGGTTTTGCATTTTTTTGATTTTTTTAATTAGTTATGTCCGATTTGGGAACCGCTTGAAATGACGGTGCATGAAAACTCCCGCTCACGGCCAGACGGTGCGGAGTCCCATTTTTTCACCCACGGTCTACCCCCTGGATTTCTCTGGACGGCGGCACGCCGGTGGGCTAGTGCGTTTAATTGCCTTGCGTCCGTGGGAGGAAACGGGTGGGAAGAAGAGGGCGGGAGGAAAAGGGCGGAAAGAAAAGGGCGGGAGGAAAAGGGCGGGAGGAAAAGGGCGGGAGGAAAAGGGCGGGAAGAAAAGGGCGGGAAAACGATTGAACTAGAATTAAAGTACATATCTCAACTGAAAATTAAGATACATGGCCAGATTAAGTCACAATCGGCCGAACTTGTTTTCGAATGTTGGAGTGATTCAGTCATAGTCGTGCCTAGCCCTATAAACATCGCCAATGTAGTCATCGTAGTCGCCGACGTCGTCATCACTGGCATTGGGGTCGTGATAGTCAAACCTCGGTGGGTGAGCACGCATGGGCTGAGACTGAGGGTAGCGTAGTCGGGGGCCACGGTAGGCCATGACGCTCTGGAGAGTCCGGCCGCGCCACCACAGCCGACGGCCGGCCTTGTTAAAGTTCGAATGAGGCAGGCCATCCTCCTCGTGCCTGGCAAGCGCACTCTCACGCCGATTGATGAAGAAGCTATCCCAAGTCATGCTGTAGTCGGGATGCCACTGGGGATTCCTCCGCTGCTCTGGCGTGAGCTCGAAGTAGTAGTGGTTCGTGATGGCCATCTGGCGCGCCACACCTAGAGGGACAGGAGGGACTGGTACGCCTCCGATGCTCAGCATCCAGCCGGTGGGGACACGGTAGCCCGGCGGGCAGGGGTAGTTTGAGGCCCAAAGTGCCTCCACCTCCTGGGGGGTTAGAGATACGATGGAAGCCATGGGAGAGAGTGCTGAGGTTTGCAGATATGAGTCTAGATGTGATAATGTAAATGGAGGCCAAGCCTACATATATATAGTGAAAAAATGGCGGGAAGACGGAGGCGGGAAGCGGTGGAAAGCGCGAGAAGAAAATAGAGCGGTGGAAAATAGGCGGGAGGCAGGAAGCGGTGGAAAGTGCGGGAAGAAAATAGGCGGGAGGCGGGAAGCAATGGAAAGCGCGGGAAGACGGAGGCGGGAAGCGGTGGAAAGTTGTCGGCAGGATAAGGACGCGTGGGTGGATGCACTGCTCGAAGCGGTGGAAAGCTATCGGCAGGATAAGGACGCGTGGGTGGATGCACTGCTCGAAGCGGTGGAAAGTTGTCAGTAGGATAAGGACACGTGGGTGGATGCACTGCTCGAAGCGGTGGAAAGTTGTCGGCAGGATAAGGACGCGTGGGTGGATGCACTGCTCGATGAGATAAAGCATGTAGCGCACGACGCCCTGTCGGAGGAACAAGACAAAGTAGAAACGACAATGTGCCTATAAAAGGAGCATCGATATGCCATGGCAAGGAGCTCAACAAGCCAACCTAGAAGTACAGGAGAGTTTCATCCCCATGGATGGAGGACAGGGTTGGGAAATCTCCCGTGGTGGAGCTTCTCGAAGATGTCATTGGTGCTCATGCCCTATGGCATCTTCGGAACCTCCGCCTCGGAAAAATTTCCCTGCAAGCCCGTGAAAGACTCCATCTCCTCTAACAGTGTTGGGTAAAGGGTTGGGAAATCTCCCGTGGCGGAGCTTCTCGAAGATGTCGTTGGTGCTCACGCCCTACGGCATCTTCGGAAGCTCCGCCTCAGAAAAATTTCCCTGCAAGCCCGTGAAAGACTCCATCTCCTCTAGAAGTGTTGGGTAAAGGGTTGGGAAATATCCCGTGGCGGAGCTTCTCGAAGATGTCGTTGGTGCTCACGCCCTATGACATGTTCGGAAGCTCCGCCTCGGAAAAATTTCCCTGCAAGCCCGTGAAAGACTCCATCTCCTCTAACAGTGTTGGGTAAAGGGTTGGGAAATCTCCCGTGGCGGAGCTTCTCGAAGATGTCATTGGTGCTCACGCCCTACGGCATCTTCGGAAGCTCCACCTCGGAAAAATTTCCCTGCAAGCCCGTGAAAGACTCCATCTCCTCTAACAGCGTTGGGTAAAGGGTTGGGAAATCTCCTGTGGCGGAGCTTCTCGAAGATGTCGTTGGTGCTCACGCCCTACGGCATCTTCGGAAGCTCCGCCTCGAAAAAATTTCCCTGCAAGCCCGTGAACGACTCCATCTCCTCTAACAGTGTTGGGTAAAGGGTTGGGAAATCTCCCATGGCGGAGCATCTCGAAGATGTCGTTGGTGCTCACGCCCTACGGCATCTTCGGAAGCTCCGCCTCGGAAATTTTTTCCTGCAAGCCCGTGAAAGACTCCATCTCTAAAAGTGTTGGGTAAAGGGTTGGAAAATCTCTCGTGGCGGAGCTTCTCGAAGATGTCGTTGGTGCTCACGCCCTACGGCATCTTCGGAAGCTCCGCCTCGGAAAAATTTCCCTGCAAGCCTGTGAAAGACTCCATCTCCTCTAACAGTGCTGGGTAAAGGGTTGGGAAATCTCCCATGGCGGAGCTTCTCAAGGATGTCGTTGGTGCTCATGCCCTACAGCATCTTTGAAAGCTCCACCTCTGAAAATTTCCCATGCAAGCCCGTGAAAGACTCCATCTCCTCCAACAGTGTTGGGTAAAGGGTTGGGAAATCTCCCGTGGCAGAGCTTCTCGAAGATGTCGTTGGTGCTCACGCCCTATGGCATCTTTGGAAGCTCCACCTCAGAATTTTTTTCCTGCAAGCCCGTGAAAGACTCCATCTCCTCTAACAGTCCTGGGTAAAGGGTTGGGAAACCTCCCGTGGCGGAGCTTCTCGAAGATGTCGTTGGTGCTCACGCCCTACGGCATCTTCGGAAGCTCCGCCTCGGAAAAATTTCCCTGCAAGCCTGTGAAAGACTCCATCTCCTCTAACAGTGTTGGGTAAAGGGTTGGGAAATCTCCCGTGGCGGAGCTTCTCGAAGATGTTGTTGGTGCTCACGCCCTACGACATCTTCGGAAGCTCCGCCTCAAAAAAATTTCCCTGCAAGCCCGTGAAAGACTCCATCTCCTCTAACAGTGTTGGGTAAAGGGTTGGGAAATCTCCCGTGGCGGAGCTTCTCGAAGATGTCATTGGTGCTCACGCCCTACGACATCTTTTGGCTTCTCGAAGCTGCATGGGTTCCTAGCATAGAAAACAAAAATTTTCCTACGCAAGAACGCATAAACTAGCCAAGATACTCTACGAGGTGGTAGCAATGGATACTAACCCTCGATGACCGTAAGCGGGGATTACGTTCCCGGACAAACATTGATGATGGAGAGTTGGTGAAGACGCACGTAGTCGACGTAGTTGTTCACTTGACGTAGTCGACATCGTGGTTCACTTGACGATCACAAGATCGTGTACCCGGCGCCACAAGTGGCAGCGCCCCCGTGCTCAGTCACACGTACAGCTCGACGTCGACTCCTCCACGCCCTCGGTCCAGCGGGGCAGCGGAAGAAGGGATCCGCCGGACACTCCTCCACACACTTCTCCAAGTGTATGAACTATGAACTACAATTCCGGCAGAGCTTCGCTAAGCCAAGATGGAAATTGGGCAGGAACTATGCAAGGGAGGGGAGGATCAAGAAGTGTGTCACATGGAGGAGAGGGAGGGGTTTATATAGGAGAGGAGGGGCAGCCCCCAAGGGGTGGCCGGCCAAGGAGGTCTCCTCCTCTTCATGGTGGTAACCCCCTCTTCATTCCCTTCATGGTGGTAACCCCCTCATCAACATGAGGTAACCCCCATTTTAATTTTGCATGACATTCATGCTAATTAAAATTCACACTTATTGATTTAATAAAACATTTTTATTTCTTTAATATTTGTTAATTCATTCAATTAACAAACATTAACAAATACACCCTTGAGTTATTTCGATATCCTGAAACAGTTTCGGTACTTTTCTGAAACAACCCTTATGCTGTTCTGTAATTTGATCGGAGTATCGTATCCACTCAAAATCGATGGCGAACCTTAAGTGTGTCACCCTACGGTTTGTGAATAACGTCGACATGATCGAGACTCCTCTCCGATCAATAATCAACAACGGGATCTGGAAATCCATGATGACTCCCACTTACTCAACGATGAACTAGTGATCGTGTGAACCAATAACGAACATAGTTAATTCCTTTTGTCTCGCGATATTATTACTTGTCCGAGATCCGATCATTTGGTATCAACCATACCTAGTTCGATCTCGTTCCCGACAAGTCTCTTTACTCGTTTCGTGATACTGCATTCCCGTGACCTAGTCACATGCTTGCAAGCTATTCCAATGCAATATCACCGAGAAGGGCCCAGAGAATATCTTTCCGTCATCCGGATGGACAAATCCCACTCTTGATCCATGAGCCTCAACTAATACTTTCAGAGTACCCAAATCAACCTTTATAATCACCCTATTATGGTGTGACGTTTGATATCATCAAAGTACCCTTCCGGTATCAGTGATTAACATGATCTCATGGTCTAAGGATTAGAACTACTTCGCATGAGTTTGATATAGCAATGAACTTGATGACTTGATCGTATTGCTATTCGTACTATGGGTGTGAGTGTTCATCACATCATTCTTCTAATGATATGACCCCGTTATTAACAACATCCAATGTTCATGATCAGGAAACCTTGATCATCAGTTAATCAACGAGCTAGTATAAAAGAGAGGCTTTACTAGGAACCCTTTTAGTTTATTAATCACACAAGTATTAATGTTTCCGATTAATACAATTCTAGCATGAAAAATAAACATCTATTATGAACACGGAATAATATAATAATAACTTTATTATTGCCTCTTGGGCATATTCCTTTCAGTCTCCCACTTGCACTAGAGTCAATAATCTAGATTACATAGTGATGAATCTAACACCCATTGAGTTCTGGTGCTGATCATGTTTTGCCTTGGGGAGAGCTTTAGTCAACGGGTCTGCCACATTCAGATCCGTGTGCACTTTGCAAATCTTTACATCACCATCCGCGACATGTTCACGGATGGAGTGAAATCGGCGCTTTACATGCTTGAATTTCTTGTGAGACCTTGGCTCCTGAGTATTGGCTATGGCACCATTGTTGTCACAATAGATAACCATTGGATCAAATGCACTCGAAACCACACCGAGTTCGGATATGAACTCCTTCATCCAAACTGCTTCTTCTGCTGCTTCTGAAGCAGCAATGTATTCCACCTCTATAGTTGATCTCGCCACCATGCTTTGCTTGGAACTCCTCCAGCTTACCGCTCCTCCATTCATAACAAATATGTACCCGGATTGAGACTTAGAGTCATCCGGATCAGTGTCGAAGCTAGCATCGACGTAACAACTTGCGATGAGCTCTTCTTCACCGCCATATATGAGAAATATATCCTTAGTCCTTCGTAAGTACTTAAAGATATTCTTGACCACTGTCCAGTGTTCCAAACCTGGATCAGATTGGTAGCTACTAGTCAAACTAATAGCATGTGCCACATCCGGTCTTGTACATAACATGGCATACATGATAGAGCCTATGGCAGAGGCATAGGGAATCTTATTCATTTCTTCTCTATCTTTAGCTGTAGCCGGACCTTGAGTCTTACTCAATATCTTTCCTTGCAACATAGGTAAGAACCCTTTCTTACTATCTTCCATTCTAAACTTCTTTAGAATCTTGTCAAGGTATGTACTTTGCGATAGCCCAATTAAGCGTCTCGATCTATCTCTATAGATTTTGATGCCTAAAATATATGCCGCTTCACCAAGGTCTTTCATTGAAAACTTACTGTTTAAGTAATCTTTTACGCTCTTCAAAAGTTCCGTATCATTTCCAATCAGCAATATGTCATCCACATATAATATTAGAAATGCTACAGAGCTCCCACTCACTTTCTTGTAAATACAAGTTTCTCCATAAGTTTTGACAAATCCATACCCTTTGATAACTTCGTCAAAACGGAGATTCCAACTCTGGGACGCTTGCTTCAGTCCATAAATGGATCGCTGAAGTTTGCATACCTTGTCAGCATCCTTAGGATCAACAAAACCCTTGGGCTGTACCATGTACAACTCTTCCTCAATGTTACCATTAAGGAACGTGGTTTTCACATCCATCTGCCAAATTTCATAATCGAAAAATGCAGCAATTGCTAACATAATCCTAACAGACTTTAGCATCGCTACGGGTGAGAAAGTCTCATCGTAGTCAATTCCTTGAATTTGTCGGAAACCTTCTGCGACAAGTCGTGCTTTATAGACGGTCACATTACCATCAGCGTCTGTTTTCTTCTTGAAAATCCATTTATTCTCAACGACCTTTCGGTCATTGGGAAGTTCCACCAAAGTCCATACTTGGTTTTCATACATGGATTCCATTTCAGATTTCATGGCTTCATGCCATTTGTTGGAATCTGGGCTCATCATCGCTTCATCATACGTCGCAGGGTCATCGTTCTCAACAATGGCATTTACGACAAGATCACCGTACCATTCAGGAGTGGCGCATGTTCTTGTCGACCTGCGAGGTTTGGTAGTATCCTCTTTTAGAGTTTCATGATCTTCATCATTAGCTCCCACTTCATTTGGTGAAGTCACCACCGGAACGGTTTCCGGCGCTGCGCCACTCGCCAATTCATGAAGAGGAGGTTCAATAACCTCATCGAGTTCTACCTTCCTACTATTCACACCTTTCGAGAGAAACTCCTTCTCCAAAAAGGATCCGTTCTTAGCAACAAACACTTTGCCTTCGGATCTGTGATAGAAGGTGTACCCAATTGTTTCTTTAGGGTATCCTATGAAGACACATTTTTCCGCTTTGGGTTTGAGTTTATCAGGCTGAAGTTTCTTCACATAAACATCGCATCCCCAAACTTTTAGAAATGACAGCTTAGGTTTGTTTCCAAACCATAATTCATATGGTGTCATTTCAACGGATTTAGATGGAGCCCTATTTAAAGTGAAAGCGGTTGTTTCTAGCGCATAACCCCAAAAAGATAGTGGCAGATCGGTAAGAGACATCATAGACCGAACCATATCCAATAAAGTACAGTTACGACATTCGGATACACCATTTCGTTGTGGCGTTCCAGCGGGAGTGAGTTGTGAAACTATTCCACATTCTCTCATATGTGTGCCAAACTCGTAACTAAGATATTCTCCTCCACGATCAGATCATAGAAACTTAATCTTTCTGTTACGATGATTTTCTACTTCACTCTGAAATTCTTTGAACTTTTCAAATGTTTCAGACTTGTGTTTCATTAAGTAATTATACCGATATCTACTTAAGTCATCAGTGAAAGTAACAAAATAACGATATCCACCACGCGCCGACACACTCATAGGTCCACATACATCAGTATGTATGATTTCCAATAAGTCTGTCGCCCGTTCCATTGAACCGGAAAACGGCGTTCTAGTCATCTTGCCCATAAGGCATGGCTCGCATGTTTCAAATGATTCATAATCAAGTGATTCCAGAAGTCCATCCGAATGAAGTTTCTTCATGCGTTTAACACCAATATGACCCAAACGGCAGTGCTACATGTATGCAGCTATATCATCATTTAATTTAATTCTTTTGGCATTCCCGTTATGAATATGTGTTTCATTACTATCAAGATTCAAAAGAAATAAACCTTTCTTCTCAGGTGCATGTCCATAAAAGATATTATTCATATAAATCGAATAACCATTGTTCTCAGACTGGAATGAATAATTGTCTCGCATTAAACAAGATCCGGATATAATGTTCATGCTCAACGCAGGCACCAAATAACATTTATTCAGGTTTAAAACTAATCCAGATGGTAAATGTAGAGGCAGCGTCCCGACGGCGATCACATCAACTTTTGATCCATTGCCGACGCACATCGTGACCTCATCCTTCGCAAGTTGCCGCTTATTCTTTAGCCCCTGTTTCGAGTTACATATGTGAGCAACCGAACCAGTATCAAATACCCAGGTGCTATTGCGACTAATAGTAAGGTACACATCAATAACATGTATATCATATATACCTTTGTTAATCTTCCCGTTCTTCTTATCCGCCAGATACTTTGGGCAGTTGCGCTTCCAGTGCCCCATTTCCTTGCAGTAAAAGCACTCAGTCTCAGGTTTAGGACCAGCCTTGGGTTTCTTCTCAGAACCGGCGACAGATTTGCCGTCCCTCTTGTTTCTTCCCTTGGACTTATTATCCTTTCTACCTTTCTTGAAACTAGTGGTCTTATTGACCATCAACACTTGATGTTCCTTTTTGATCTCCACTTCTGCAGTCTTAAGCATTGAGAGAAGCTCAGGGAGAGACTTCCTCATGCCCTGCATGTTGTAGTTCATCACAAAGCCTTTGAAGCTAGGTGGGAGAGATTGGAGAACCCGATGTATTCCCAACTCATTGGGAATCGTTATTCCCAAGGAGATGAGCTTGTCGGCGTACCCAGACATTTTGAGTGCGTGCTCACTAACGGAGCTGTTCTCTTCCATCATGCAGCTAAAGAACTTTTCTGAAGCATCATAACTCTCTACGGCAGTATGGGAGTCGAAGATCAGTTTCAACTCTCCCATTGTATCATAAGCGTTGCTGTTCTCGAAACATTTTCGCAGCTCCGGCTCAAGTCCATACAGTATGCCGCAATGAACTAAACTGTGGTCCTCCTTACGAGTCAGAAAAACATTTTTCTCTTCATCGGGAGCATCTTCTGCAGGCGGGTAACCTAGCGGTGCCTCAAGCACATAGCCCTTTTGAGAGGCATTGAGGAGGATCCTCAAGTTAAGTGCCCAGTTTGTGAATTTGCTACCGTTGGTGGCTAGTTTTTCTTTCTCCATGAACGCATTGAAATTCAGAGCAGGTGGTGCCATGATCTACAAATTATTTGCAAAGTTAACTTAGACTAAGTTCATAATAGAATGAGTTCAGGTTAAATCAAATTCTACGTGAACTCCCACTTAAAAACAACATCCCTCCTAGTTTTCTTAAGTGATTACACGAACCAAATCCACTATACCGCAACCGATCATCACGTGCAACGGTATAGTTTCAAAGGCGAACATCACCATGTTCATCATATCAACCATATGACTCATGCTTAACCTTTCGGTTCGTGTTCCGAGGCCATGTATGTACATGCTAGGCTCGCCAAGTAGAACCATAACATTTGCGTGTATAAAACTGTCTTACACCCGTCATATGTGAACGTAGAGTCTATCACACCCGATCATCACGAGGTGTCTCAAAACGACGAACTTTCTTGACGGTGCATGTTATGGGAGAACACATTTTATCTTGATATTTATGTGAGAGGGATCATCTCATAATGCTACCGCGCGATCAAATCTAAGCAGAATAAGATGCATAAAAGGATAAACATCACATGCATATATAATGTGATATGATATGGTCCTTCATGCACTCGATCTCCATCTTGTGCGTCATGGCATGATCTCCATCATTCCACCGGCGTAGCACCAAGGTCCATGGCGCGCCACCTTGGTTGTCTTCCTCCATTACAATATATCACTTGGATATATATATATACGGCACACATGCCATTTAAATATAAAGACAACCATATGGCTCCTGCCGGTTGTTTATAACTTACAAAAAGGATCATCGCATACAATTTGTAACATAAACAATTTGACTATATCACATCACATGCCCTGCAAAAACAAGTTAGACGTTTCTAATTTGTCTTGCATATTTTACGTGGTTTGGGGCTTTCTAGGAAGAACCGTTCTTACCTACGAACAAGAACCACAACGGTGATAAAAATATTATCAACAACTCTTTGTAAAATAGATCATAACTATAGTGGGAAAAACTGCACCCGCAAAGCCACATATGCCGAAGCATGTCAAGTGTGGGACAAGTCTCGTGAACGCGGTCACGTAAGGTTACTCTCGGGCAGCTTTAATCCCACTATGCCACTATGATCCAAAATACCAAAAAAATTGCAATAACATGATCATCAACGCCCACATCCACATGTGTTCTAGCCGTGCATACCAACTATGCATAGATATGGCTCTGATACCACTGATGGGTTTGTAGCATAGAAAACAAAAAATTTCCTACGCAAGAACGCATAAACTAGCCAAGATACTCTACGAGGTGGTAGCAACAGATACTAACCCTCGATGACCGTAAGCGGGGATTACGTTCCCGCACAAACGTTGATGATGGAGAGTTGGTGAAGACGCACGTAGTCGACATAGTTGTTCACTTGACGTAGTCGACATCGTGGTTCACTTGACGATCACAAGATCGTGTACCCGGCGCCACAAGTGGCAGCGCCCCCGTGCTCGGTCACACGTACAGCTCGACGTCGACTCCTCCACGCCCTCGGTCCAGCGGGGCAGCAGAAGAAGAGATCCGCCGGACACTCCTCCACACACTTCTCCAAGTGTATGAACTACGAACTATAATTCCGGCAAAGCTTCGCTAAGCCAAGACGGAAATTGGGCAGCAACTATGCAAGGGAGGGGAGGATCAAGAAGTGTGTCACATGGAGGAGAGAGAGGGGTTTATATAGGAGAGGAGGGGCAGCCCCCAAGGGGTGGCCGGCCAAGGAGGTCTCCTCCTCTTCATGGTGGTAACCCCCTCTTCATTCCCTTCATGGTGGTAACCCCCTCATCAACATGAGGTAACCCCCATTTTAATTTTGCATGACATTCATGCTAATTAAAATTCACAATTATTGATTTAATAAAACATTTTTATTTATTTAATATTTGTTAATTCATTCAATTAACAAACATTAACAAATACACCCTTGAGTTATTTCGATATCCCAAAACAGTTTCGGTACTTTTTTGAAACAACCCTTATGCTGTTCTGTAATTTGATCGGAGTATCGTATCCACTCAAAATCGACGGCGAACCTTAAGTGTGTCACCCTACGGTTCGTGAATAACGTCGACATGATCGAGACTCCTCTCCGATCAATAATCAACAGCGGGATCTGGAAATCCATGATGACTCCCACTTACTCAACGATGAACTAGTGATCATGTGAACCAATAACGAACATAGTTAATTCCTTTTGTCTCGCAATATTATTACTTGTCCGAGATCCGATCATTTGGTATCAACCATACCTAGTTCGATCTCGTTCCCGACAAGTCTCTTTACTCGTTCCGTGATAATGCATTCCCGTGACCTAGTCACATGCTTGCAAGCTATTCCAATGCAATATCACCGAGAAGGGCCCAGAGAATATCTTTCCATCATCCGGATGGACAAATCCCACTCTTGATCTATGAGCCTCAACTAATACTTTCAGAGTACCCAAATCAACCTTTATAATCACCCTATTACAGTGTGACGTTTGATATCATCAAAGTACCCTTCCGGTATCAGTGATTAACATGATCTCATGGTCTAAGGATTAGAACTACTTCGCATGAGTTTGATATAGCAATGAACTTGATGACTTGATCGTATTGCTATTCGTACTATGGGTGTGAGTGTTCATCACATCATTCTTCTAATGATATGACCCCGTTATTAACAACATCCAATGTTCATGATCAGGAAACCTTGATCATCAGTTAATCAATGAGCTAGTATAAAAGAGAGGCTTTACTAGGAACCCTTTTAGTTTATTAATCACACAAGTATTAATGTTTCTGATTAATACAATTCTAGCATGAAAAATAAACATCTATTATGAACACGGAATAATATAATAAGAACTTTATTATTGCCTCTCGGGCATATTCCTTTCAGCAGCAGCCCACAAAGTATCAGTGTCATCCATCCCCATTCAACCTGACCCAACCAACCAGAATAGTGTACCAACAATATAGAGATCTCCTTGCCCTCCATGTCTGCAGCCAAAGCCTCATATCTAAGAACCTAGAATCCATTTGAGAATGAGACCGAAGCAGAGGAAGATAGAAGACATTTGCTGACATGGGTTCCACATCCCTGCCTCACTCTTGTCATCATCCGTTATCAGTTGCGCTATCCTCGATCTGGATCACTGTGTCCATGAAGCCACACACCTCGGAATCGGTCTCCGCAAGGAGCCCGACCTTCCTCCATGATCGGTAGTTGCCGCGCACGCAGCTGACTGCCAGTTGCCATGAATTGAACCAGGCGGACGGGCGGTTGTGAGGAGGCACCAGAGGATTTGGCCGGAGGCGGCGGCGCCGTGGCATCGGGTGTGGTGGTGCTGCGCGACTGAGCTGGGTTCAAGGGGTTGGGCCGGCGGCATGGATCCTGGCAGCGGATCGTGAGGTTGAGGAGGCGGAGAGGGAGTCTGAGGAGGCGGAGCATGGCGGGCGTGAAGACGACAACATTGTCGGGCCACCCGAGCCTCCGCAGTGACACGGCCATCCGCAGCCCGAACCCGGACGCCCTGATGGAGTCCTCCGCCGCCAGGGCCGCGCCGCCGCAACCAATCGGGCGGCGCCTGGCCCCGCTCTTCCTCCGTCGCCTTGCCCCCGCCTCGCTCCAGCACCATCGCGCGTGCGGCCCTGGCAGCGTGAGACGCGCACGCAAGCGGCGGGGTCCAGGAAGGAGAAGCGAGAGCCCTCGAGCGGAGAGCGGGTGTATGGGCCGCGAGGAGGAGCCTTCATCTCCATGATGCCGACGAGAGAAGGGACGGCATGGCGGTGAGAAGTGCGGCCGCCATGGTCGTCCCGATCGAGAGAGGCTACCCTTATGCTCGCGGCCGCTGGTTTGATGAACTCGGCTTGGATTGGATGGATAGGGAGTTTGGGACGGTGGTTACGAGGCGAGCAGGAGTCGTCGGAGGAGATCCTGAGGCTACTCGCGCGCCACCATGGAGTGAACTAGTGGGGATCGAGGCTTGGGGCGGCGACGGCGGCCCAAGAACCCTAGCGGTGGGGGCTCTAGCTGCGGACGCGGGTGGGAGCGGCGGCGGGTGGTGGAACCCTAGGTTAGGGGCTTTAGGCCTCGGTCGAAGTAAAAAACATCGTATGATTTTTTTCATTGAAACGCTGTTAACTTGGCGGTGGCAAAGGGGTAATATACCTGGTCCTGTAGGGTAAATTTAGAAATCAAATGATGTATGTCGAGTGGGTGGCTTCACCACCAATTCGAAACCAATAGTAAAGAAAAGTATAGTATATAGTATAGATGGAAAAATTTCCAGACACACTTCTTTATTCAGCCGATATTCTCATTTCCAAAAACCAAGTATATGCTAGATGATGGATACTAGTGACGGTTATATAATCAAGTTTGTCATTGAAAATATGAACACTAGTGACAGGCGAGTATAATTGCCTGTCACTAGTTTTATGTGAAATTATCAGTGACGGGTAATTATACTTGCCCATCACTGGTAACCTATACCAGTGACGGGCGTAATGTTGCCTGTCGCTGATATACGCCCGTCGCTGATATTGTTACTAGTGGCGTGCACAGTTTTGCCTGTCAGTAATGTGTTGGAGACTATAAGTTATTCTATAGTAGTCCTCGGCTCCTCTTCACCTGCTTGATGCATCTCCTGCACCGACACCATCACCAGTTCCTATACCAGCTCCGGTATCGACACCGCGACCAATTCATTGCACCAAGCTTGGCACCAGGAATGATGTCATGGCAACATTCACCTACATCATCACCAGCTCTCATATGAAGGTAATGTTTGCGAGTATATGGTAGAATTGCTTTGTTTTTATGTTCTAGTGCATTGTTCTTGCTAGTTTTGTGGGGTTTCTCTTTCAGAAATTTCTTAAATGTATTGCCAAAGATCTTGAAGCTGGTCGAAAGGACAAGATATGCCTCATCATGCAAAGTAAAGGTCCGACAATCCAGGGACGGTATGCTGTTAATCCAAAGGATGGCCGCTTGGCGGTTACTTCTAGGTGGTTAAAGTTTGTGAAAGGAAGCAAACTTCACGCTGGAGCATCAATCAAGGTCAACATATCGCGCTGATGTGACTGCAACGTTCTGCTCCTGAAGTTCATGCTAATTGCCTAGCTACCTAGTATCAGGTGGCACGCTTTTGTGAATAAGTTCATTCTGTGGTTGTGTTATATATATATATATGCACATGCACCGATTAATTATATGGGTGGTAGCTGCGACAAGCTTTTGGTCGACCTAGCTATATATGACATTGGGGTAGGAAGTAGGCCGTCCCTTGGACATGTTTGATTGTAATAAATTTACACACACACACACACTCTCATATATATATATATATATATATATATATATATAGGGTAAAATAACCAGGGCACCTTGGTGCCCGGGCACCATGCTCAATACGTACAAAATATATGATGTTTTGTACATACCCCAAGGTATGTATAACTTTGCACATACTTAGTAGACATAAATGAGGTATGTATACCTTAGGTATGTTATTTTTTTGGAATATATACCTAAGGTATGTAAAAGTACATATATATACGTATTTCGGGTATATATATATTGGGTATGTGTATCCTGGGTATATGTATCTTGGGTATGCATATTTTGGGTATGTATGAGTTGGGTATATGTATCTTGGGTATGTATACCCTTGGGTATGCATAATTGTAAGCAAAATATACGTATTTGAAGCATGGTGCCCGGGCACCAAGGTGCCCCATATCAGCTTCATATATATATATATATATATATATATAGCTCAGCTATTCTACAACCGGTTGTAGATTAAGGATCTACAACCGATTCTGAACTTTTCTGTACACGTGCTTGAACTTCTCGCTATAGTAGCTTGACCTTCTCGCTATTGTACATGCAATTTACGTATTTTTATTATAATTTTTGAACCGTTTCTCAGATTTACGCAAATGATATATCGTTGGAAAGCTTATCAAATTCCGAAACTTTTATGTTTTGGAAGTTTTCCGAAATTCTGTACATTTTTAAAGTTATTTCAAAAACTAATAATCAGATTTCGCATCTATTTGTATATTCGGAGAGTATTTTTATCGCGGTTTTCATACCGTTCAGCGGAATGATGCATATGATATACCGTTGGATTCGTAAGAAAATTTCGAAACTTATTCATTTTAAGTATTTTTCGAAATTGTGGATGATTTAAAAGTAATTTTAAATATGGTAGAAAACTATTTCGCGGATTTTTTCATATCGAGCAGTATTTTGCTCTTCATTTTCAAACCGTTTATCCGATTGATGCAAATGATATGGCATTAGAAAGCTATGGATTAGGCGCAACTTTTTCGTTTTGGTCATTTTTGTGGATTTCTTACCATTTAAGAGCAGTTTTGACTATAGGTGATTCGGATTTCCGGATTTCTCGATTTTGCATGAACTGTTTTTGCAATTACTTCTAAACGACTAATCGGAATGAAGTAAATGATATACCGTTTGAAAGATATTAAAATTGCGCAACTTTTTGGTCAAGGTGATGTTTTCAAATTTTGCAAGGTTTAGAAATCATTTTCAAGAATAGTAAATAATAGGAATGACGCCCATATGCGAGTGATTTGAATTTGGCATGGCTATGGTGGTTGAGTGGGGGCATGACGCCATGTACAAGTGAAATTAGACTCATATCATTGTATATAAAGTATTTATATGGTTTACTTGTGCAACGGGGACATATAAAAACGATTTTAATAGGTAGGATTTCCGCTCGGAAAAAAACAGAGTACTTGAACTGCTTCTCACATGCGGTTGAACTACTCTGGATGTGTAACTGAACTTATTTTATGATTAAATTGAATGTTGACAAAATTTAACCTTTTAATTTCTTGCAATTGAACTTTCCTCTTGTTCAAAGTTAACTTTCGCTTAGAATAAACATAAATTTCCATAGTGGTAAAAAAGAAATCCAATAAAAGTGAAAATTCTAGCGTGTTCAAGGTGAATTGATGCGTTTAGTGCATCCGAACTTCTCAGAGTTGCTTTCCTGAACTGTTTTGTCAGTGCGCCTGTACTGCCCTGAGTCATGCCTATAGGTCAATTTCTCTGAACTGCCGCGTTAGTGCACCTGAACTGCCTGAGTCAAGTTGCTGAACTGCATCGTTAGTGCACCTAAACTGCCTGAGTCAAGTCGCTAGCCTGTACTTCCCTCGTTTATACGCCTGAACTTTCCGGAGTTGCGAACCTGAACTTTTCGAGCTAGTGAAACTGAACTGCTTGGAGTCGCATACCGCGGTCGAGTTTTCTAAACTGTCTTGTTAGTGCACTTGAACTTTTCGAAGTTTCGCCCACCTGTACTTCCTTTGTTAGTGCGCCTGAACTTTCCACAGTAGCGTTTCTGAACTTCTCGCGCTAGTGCACCTGAACTGCTTTGAGTCGCGTATCATGGTCGAGTTTTCTAAAATGCCTTGCTAGTACACCCGAACTACCTCTAGCCACCACCTGCACTTCCCTCATAAGCCCATCTGAACTGTCTCGAGTAGCACACTTGAACTGCTTTGGTTAGCGCTCTTGAACTGCCCATAATGGTAAAAAATAATTCTAATTTAAATAAAAATTATAGCATGTTCACGCTGAACTGCCGTGTTTGGTGCGACTGAACTTATACCACTTGTGCTTTTGAACTGCCCGTAGTGGTAAAAATTAAATATGATTTAAATAAAAATTATAGCATGTTCGAGGTGAACTACCATGTTTGGTGCGCCTGAACTTCCCCCACGCGTGCTCCTGAACTGCCCATGGTGGCAAAAATTAAATACGATTTAAATAATAATTCTAGCATGTTCAAGGTGAACTGCCGCATTTGGTGCGCCTGAACTTATACCACTCGCGCTCTTGAACTGCCCGTAGTGGTAAAAATTAAATATGATTTAAATAAAAAGTGTATTCAAGGTGAACTTATATTCAAGGTGAACTTCATGATTGAACTGCCTTGGCAGCTTGGCCTAATATGTGTATCGTCGATTATTAAACATCAAAAAGCTATTGCATCGTGGGAAGTACGATTCCATTCTACTAAGCATAATTTTTTTCGTGTTGTAAGTTTTTCCAAATTCTTCATAGCTTTTGAACAAATTTTTAAAAAAAACTAAATTTTGGAAGTTTTCAAAAAATGGACTGACGCCATTTAGTTGATTTTTTTTTCAACCGTAGATCGGAATGATGCAAATGATATGTCATTGGAAAGATATGGAGTAGGCACATGTTATTCGTTTAGATCATTATTAGTAATTTTTTATAGTTTAGGAGCAATTTTGAAATTACTGTCTGTTGCCCGTGAGCACACTTAAAATGCTTGCAATTTTCATGAATTGTCCAGGAAAAGTCGCCTGAACTTATCGTGGGCACCTGTACTTCCCTCGTTAGTGCGCCTGAACTTCCCACAGTAGTGTTCCTGAACTACCCGCACTAGTGCACCTGAACTGCTTTGAGTCGCGTTTGGTGGTAAAAGTTAAATCCAATTAAAATTAAAAATTCTAACATGTTCAAGGTGAACTGCCGTGTTTGGTGCACCTGAACTTCTCCCACTCGCGTTCCTGAACTGTCTCGTCAGTGTGCCTAAACTTCCCTAAGTCATGCCTATAGGTCACTTTCTCTGAACTGCCATGTTAGTACACTTGAACTGCCGAGTCAAGTTACTGAACGGCATCATTGGTGCGCCTGAACTTCTTGAAGTTTCGCTAGCATGTACTTTTCTTGTTTGTGCGCCTGAACTCTCGGAGTTGCGGTCCTGAACTTTTCGAGCTAGTGCAACTGAACTGCTTGGAGTCGCATACCACGGTCAAGTTTTCTAAACTGCCTCATTAGTGCACTTGAACTTCCCGAAGTTTCGCCCATCTGTACTTCCCTCGTTAGTGCGCCTGAACTTTCCCATGTCACGGTCTTGAACTGTCCGCGCTAGTGCAGCTGAACTGCCTAGAGTCGAGTCTCACACTCACGTTTTATGAATTCGAACCATTGTTTTATTAGTTATTATTAGCTAGTTTCAAATATCTGGGAAACCTAAAACAAGATTTGTGTTGTGAGAAATAAACAAGTATCTTAATAGTGGGCTATTAGGTAATAGTGGTGAACTTTCTCTCCGCAATTTGTGGTCAAGTTTACTTTATCGCCATAGCAGGTCCTCCCCATCTCTGTATATTTTGCTTTTTTGCAGTAGTGCGACCAATTCAGTCATCAGTTTAATTGGATAAAATTCGAACGCACTAGGAGGAGCTCTACACATTTTGCGGACTAGGCAGCAGCATCGGAGCAGTTTGGCTGGGGACAGCAGACCTATTGCTCGCAAGTGGAATGATTGTGTTTCCGATTAACACCAAAAGTATAGTTGTACTTCTGAACAATACAGAGCGAGGGGAGAGTCAAACAATACAGAGAGAGGGGAGAGTCATGGCATCGTCCATCTTGGCTGTTCCCGAGGACCAGGGCGGCAATAAATATAGCACTTTGAAATAAGCAGTTAAATCTACACAGTTCTCATACGCATAGCTAGCAACACATGCTTCAAAACATGAAATCCCAACTATAAACACGATACCTTCCTATTTAGAATCAATAGAAGTACAGAACAGACCAGTGTACTACATAGCAGCAACATTTCGCAATCGGCAACTCACAAGATAAAAAAAAGAGCTAGCTATGACAGCGGCAGTGCGAGAGCGCTAAAGAATCACCACATACGCACGAGCTGGCTGTGGCTAAGGAGTGACGACACGCCATGGATCGAGGTGGTTCAGAGAAGTGTCCCACTCCACAAAAGTAGAAGAAACAAACTCCATTGCAGCAGTCAGTTCACGCTGGCCCGCGCGAGTTCAAGCCGGCGGTTACGACAGTCTAGGCTAGTGCTCACAGCAGTTCATGCGGACGGGAGCCATGGCGGCATCTGATCCCATGACCATAAGATATGCAGCAAAAAATTTAACAACGGCTAGGGAAGAAGGTCCATCGGAAGTTCAATCAGGCGCTGGTTAAAGTTCAACAGGAAGCTCATAGCAGATCGACAGAGGCAACCGTACCGGCGGCCATGTTAGCTCATAATCTTGATTATGTATCTGCATTTAGTTTATTTTTTCGTTCTGCATGTAACTCAGTTAGCTAGGGAGCTGCTGGCCGGTGAAGTTCAGTCCACGCACAGGAGCGAGATGCCAGGCACAGCGGTGATGCGGTGCAAGGTGAGATGCAGGTCGTGTGAAACGGCAGAGCGTGGAGCAAGGAGAAGGCCTGCATGACTCAGCCGAGTCATTCGGTTCAGTTATTGTGTCAGCTAGTTGCATGCTGAAGATTGTTAGCTAGATATCAGCGCATGTTGGCCAGGTCAAGTTAGTGGCCGGTAGTGGCCTGGGTTAGTGCTGCATGTAGTTAGTGGGTGTGTTAGTGGCCATGCCAGACGTGTGTGTGCCTACTTAAAGCACTGTAAGTCATCAAGTTCATTTTCAGAGAATACAGAGAGTAGAAAAGCTCAGCTGCGTGAGGCCTAAAAATCTTTGTGTCTTTGATCTTGTGCGTGTGTTGTGTGAGGCAACCAGCCAGAGAGCTAGTTAGCTACCGTGAGTTGAGAGAGGATCAAATCCTACAGGCCAGGCGCGTGACCGCGCAGCAATCCAAGAAGACCAAGCTCCCGACGGTAGCGCGGAGAGCAGGACGGGCTCGGCCTCCCGGCGAGGAGGGTGCTCGGGTGCAGCGTCCGGCATGGGCAGGCGCACATGAACTCCCGAGCTTGGGAGCAGGGATCAATGGCGTCAGCAGGCCTCTGGGCGTCAGCCCAGGCTGGGGAAACTCCCTGCCATCGCGGCACGTGGGAATGGAGCTTGGGAGAATGGGATGCTGGTGGGTGAAATAGCGCAACTCTGGCTGTAGGAGGCAGGGGCGCAGCCTCCGGCGCGGAGGTAGGGGCGCGGCCGCCGGAAGGCAGCTCGGGGCGCGGCCGCCCGGGGAGAGGACAGGGCACGGCCGCCTATGGAGAGCTCGGGGCATGGCCGCCCACGGAGAGAACGGGGCGCAGCCGCCGGTGGAGCTCGGAGCGCGACCGCCGGTCGGGTATCGGGGCACGGGCCGACGGTGGGGGATCGAGAGGTGAGGAACGGGGACGTGGAGAGATTGAGTGGGATTTTTTTTGTTTGGGTCGGGTCGGGTTTGCTATGAGATCGGGCTCTTATAGGGCTACCCGGTTGTAGATTCTTAGTCTACAACCGGTTTTAGAATAGATGGACCCTATATATATATATATATATATATATATATATATATATTGAACAACGCGGATTTGCTAGCCACCCGGCTAGCTGTGCATAGCAGCGTAGCCGTTGGATAATGGGGATCACATGCTCACCGGGATCACATCTTGGAAATGCCACCGTTAGCTTGTAGTGGTCTCCGTTCATCCAATAGAGAGTGGTTTTTGTTTTTTGTGTACAGGTGGCCATGCATGCACCAACAAGTTTTGGAAAGTTTCCATGTGTGGTTGGAATGTTTTCAAAAGCTAAACCGGCATGTACTTGTACTATTGTACTTTCTTGGAGAGTTTCCAAAAGCTAAAGTTTGCTGCATGGCCTACAACAAACAGGTTTTGTTTTCTTTCTTAGGATATGGTAGATGCATACCACCCGTTCGCTAAAGTTCCTATCTCTTCCTTTTGAGTTTCTTAGATCACAAGAACACTCAGAACAAAACTAGTGATATTGAAGAAAAAAATAGGGAGATCGCGTACAGGGAGATGACAAGCCATAATACAACACCGGGGTACTATCCATTTTGCTTTTGGTGCTATTGGAATGCAATTTTATTACACTCTCCCCCTTTTTTTGTGTGATTCGTTCTGCACATTATCTGAATATGCATACGCGTGATGTTTGACGCCAGTGCAGACGTTGTCCTTCAATGTCCTTCCTTTCTTGCCTACCCATGATCGGCCATCCATTCAGTTGAGTTTGTGCCTACAGATACAAAAACATTTAGACAGTGGTATGGCAAAAAAAAAGGAATGCATGGGGTCTACGAAAATCCAACAAAAAAAGCGTGGCTCCGTATCAAAAAGATGAACAAACACAACAGCGGGTGAGACAAACCTTCAGTTGGGACGGCCGTAATATGGTAGGATTTTGGATAAGACGGTTGTTAGTAGGGGGCGGATGAGCTCTTGATATTTTTTGGTTTTGTGTTCGATGGGGGTATGAAAACGTCGTAGAAAGGCAAACAGATGGCGCTCCCCCAAAAGTATGGGCGCGATTGGAACAGGGAAACCAAAAGTTTCCAAAACCTTTGTGGGGGGAGAGAGAAGGTTTTGGAAAAGTTTTCAAAAGCTGGAAGTGTGTTCGCATGCATGCATGCAAGCTTTGGGACAGAAAACAAAAGTTGGCGTGTGACATCCGCATGCATGAATGAAAAACAAAACCAAAACACATCTGTGGTGACGTGGAGGAGAAAAGAAACAAAAGGTGAGTGATGCATGTTGTGCTCTCTATATAACGGCGTTAGTGGCCGGTGTGTAAGAATTAGAGACCAACGTACTGCGTGTGGTAGATCCAATGGTGAGATGCATATGCACAGCTATCATGGTGGCTAGCGCACTATTTTGCATATATTGAATATACCTCATATACAAGGGTATTATACCTCTTTATCATTTTTAATATACTTCATTAGTTAATACTAGATACCTCAAAGTGAGTTTTATGAAAAATTTCATTTGAGTCTATATACCTCATATTATTTGAGTATATACTACATTTATACACGTAAAAGTGATATATTAAAAAAAAGTAAGGGTTCCGATGGAATTTTTTGCATACTACTTATATTGAGGTATATTAGAATAATTAATAAAGTATATTAAAAATGATAAAGAGGTATAATACCCTTGCATATGAGGTATATTGAATATGGGAGTATGTACACCCAGGAGTATATAAGATGAGTCATATATATATATATATATATATATATATATATATATATATAGGAAAACTAGATGATACACCTAGGAGTACATACTCCCACAACCAAATAACACACCGCGCTACCACTACCGGGTCATAGCATGCATGCATACCCGTTTGGAATTTAAATTAAATAATCAACAGGTAATATTATCTCTTTGCATGGACCAGATTGGTTTAAATAGTTTGTTCCGTAACAGCAGGGACTGGAAGCCCACACCTATTGATGAGATGATCTGACGGTTTATGCGGACACGTACGAGAACGGCGGCTGGAATCGACGTTCAACGACGAGATGCCGACGTCGGCGACTCAACAACAACAATATGCGGCCGGCCGACGTTCAACGAGAGGAGGCGAGATCTTAATCTTACCGGCAGGCTGCTCTTCATTGAGGTCCAAATTAAATTTGAGGCATGCATGACCCAGTCGTATCCGCGTGTGTGTTCACTACCAATCTCCTGCAGTGACTCATTTTATATAACTTGGATGCATCCTTGTTAATCTCCATTGATCCATATCCATCCAGGGGATCCATCAGTTATGATTTGCTACCCATGTGGCGGCGGTGAGTAGTCTAGCGGAAAGACGGATCGGCGACGGAGCTGAGATGAAGGTGGAGACGGACGGCGGCTCGACGATGGCCGCCGGTAACATTACTAATCGACCGCCGATCGTTTATTCAACGTGTCGTCACATCCGATAAGGTTTGTTGTTTCGGATCTCAACCAGCATGTATAAAATTTTGATGCTAATTATTCTTCTCCTTCTTCTCTAGCTTGTTGCGCCGAGCGGCACGACGACGGACATGGGATGCATGCGACCGCCGGGTGGCATGACGGCCAGGAGGCACGGCGACGGACATGGAATACATGCAACTGCCAGCTGCTCGACGATGAAGACAACACGCGATGCGGCCTGGGGTAGCTCGACGATAAAGTAAGATGGGACATGATCTACGATGCAGAGCTAGCTTCACATGCAACGAGCTGATCGTTCTACTCCGATCGATTCTCTAGCTAGCTCACAAATGACACCCAAATCAATGTGTATATACTTCTTTATTTAGAGCGTATATACTTCCAGTTTTTGTTAACAACATATATGTCTATCCTGTGGATCTATATATCCCATATGTTCTACTTCATCTGAAAATGAAATGTACTGTCCATGAACAAATCTATGTATGCAGCCCTTGTCTAGAAATGTATACTCTTCTGTTTTTTTGTGCAGTATACTTTGATCAGATTTATAAAAAAAGCAGTATATACTCCATTCTATATAAAGTGGTATGTAGTATACACTCCATCAGAAAAAAGGTATATACTCCATTACATAAAATGAAGTATATAGTACTCCACCACAAAATGTGGTATATACTTCTCCGCAAAAAATGTAGTATGTACTCCATCACAAAATGTGGTATATACTTTTCGGCAAAAAATATAGTATGTACTCCATCACAACATGTGGTATATACTTCTAGGCAAAAAATGTAGTATATACTCCATCACAAAATGTGGTATATAGTTTTTGGAAAAAAAATGTAGTACATACTCCATCATAAAATGTGGTATATACTTCTTAGAAAAAATGTAGTATATACTCCATCTTAAAAGGGTATATACTCCATTGGAAAATTAGTATAGATGACCGCATAATTTTTTATACATAAATGAATCATATAGATAAAGCAAGTCACATACAGTTTTGTTTCCAGAAAGCCACGCACACGGTATTAAAAAATCTTCATTCACAGGCAAGAGTGATCCAGGATTTTAGGATCAGGCGCATGATGGACACGCCAATTAAAAGGTGTTACATATTTTTTCCCTTTTATCGGTTAGTCACAGCTAGCGATTGGATATATCCAAATTGAACACGGATCGGATCCTTTATTTTGGGGGTTAGTTCACTAACCCAATGCATGCAACGCAATAGATAAGTACTTAATTTATTTTCTCACCACAATCGTTGTTAGCTATTGGGTATATCCAACCAGCTAAGGGGTGGGAGTATGTACCCTGGGAGTATATAATATGAGTCCTATATACATCTCATTTTTTCTGTATGGCCCGATCGAGTTAAACACAACGGAACCAACCCCCCGCTCAGCAAGTTAGAAAAAAAAAACACAAACCTTATCCCTTACCAGCCGCTCGACCCACCCCGACGGTTGACACAGACCCTGCCCCAGCTCGCCGCCGGCCGACCATCCCTGCTATGCGTCGCGCTTCTCATGCTGCTGGGACAATCCATGGTCGTTGCGCCTCTCCGGCCGCCGGGACGGTCCACCTGTTGCCGCCTCCGAGCTCAGCGTCGCTTCCGGACGGGAGCTGAAGCAACGCGCTGCCGCTGGCCCCGAAGCAACACGCCGCCGCCAGGACACACCTTCACCTCCAGATGGCCGGAGTTTGTGCGGCTGATGCATCGCCCCGTGACCCTGCCACTGCCCCCAGCAGTTCTTCCCTACCGTCACTGCCATGCCCATGTATGTAGAGCCACACTCCTGGTCTCCACCTTCCTCTGCAGCCCATCGAAATCAGACGATGTGGTGCGGCCCTCCGCGCTCGTTTTCCGGCATCTCGACCTAGCCTGCATGGTCTAAGCTCAGCGGCCCAAATTGGTGGCATCGTGATGACCGTTAACTTCTTTCCCCGAGCAGATATGGCCTATCGATTCATCTGCAAATTTTTCTCGTGAAGCTCCGCCTTCCCTGTAGCAGCTGAAAAGCTCTTCCGACCGATGCACTGTGTTGATTTAAAAACAGATGAAAAGGAGGACTAGTATGTGGAGGAGAGAATTTGCCATTTCTCAATTGGACCGCTAGTTACTCTATTTTAAAAACACAAGCTTGCTCTTGCCTGAATTCGTTGCCCATGAGTTGACGCTTGAATAGACTGTTTTGTGAGTACTTTCGTTTTAGATGAGACTGATTTTAACCCGCTTTTAATTTCTGGACACTTAAGCAGTTGCAATTGACTCTAAATATACTCCTATTTTAGTTGAGACTGATTTTCATGCGCTCTCAATGTTGATGACTTCGCACTAAGCACTATTGTGCCAGACCGAAGATAAGACTGCATTTGGTTCTGTACAAGCGAATACTATTTTATTAATTCTTGAGATACTCTATTGATCACAAATAATACATGTATTCTATTGATCATAAATAAATTCATTCAGAAAACATAAACCGCATCGACGCTAACTCAGCCTTGGTACCTGAGTATTTAGGCTACCGTATCAATAAACAAAAATTATTTTAGAAAGGTACACAATAGTACGATTCATAAATACACACCAATAAGAACGAGGAAGTACACCCATTAGATTTAGGGAAGTACAAAATAGTATGATCGGAAAGTATAAACCAGCAAGATAGGAAAGTACATAAATTTAGTTTACAGAAGTATACAACAAATAAGATCGGAAAGTATACTCAAGTTAGTTTGGAAAGTACACAACCCTAAGATATGGGAAGTACACAATAGTAAGATGCGATGTCACTGGAAAATCCCCGAACCAAACCTACCCGAGAAAAAAAGGAAAAAATCCCCAGTCTCTTCTAACTCCCGACCGCCCTTACTCTCGACGGGATCCCACTTTCGGCCGACCACCCGTGGCCACCACCTCCGCCCGGATACCCGATGCGCCACCGCTGGAGGCACCCCGCGCCGCCGGTAGGGGCCCGTGCCTCCCGAGCTTCCCCGCCCCCACGACGCCCAGCGTCTCTGCGGCCGGCAGGTCTTTGCGCTGCCCCAGCTTCTCAACGCCGGCAAGGCGCCGCGCCGCCCCAGCTTCCCGCGCTGTCGGCAACCTCCGCGCCACCGCCAGCAGGCTCGAGCGCCACTGCCTGGGGCCTCCCTGGCTCCCCTCCGACGCTGGGTGCGGGATCCCCTCCGACGCGAGCTGGGCCGCGGGCTCCTCCGACGCTGGACGGGCCGTGAGCTCCTCCAGGATGCCTCCGTCGCTAGGTCGGGCACATCCGACGCGCCCCCTTCTCCCCCACATCCGACACGCCCCCTAATTTTTCCATCGCCGGCAGACCCCTCCTCCCTGGTCGCCCCCCGACTCCCTGGTCGCCACCGCCTAGGATCCGAGGATGGCGCCCCCCTGGCTCAGTCAGGCGATTCCCGCGGTGACCCCACCCACGTGCCTGGCCTTGTTCCCCTGTCGCCGCCGTGCCTCGTTCCCCTATCGCCGCCTCACCGGGACTGCGGCGTCCGCCCTCCACCAAACCCCCAGCACCACCGTCGTGCTCTCCCAGCAGCCTCCCCGGCCGGTAGCCAGAAGGGACCGCCGGCGTCGGCGCTGATCGGTAGGCAGGTCGATGGCGTTTTTTCTTCTCATTTTCTTTCAAACAGCTGGTGAGGTTGATGATTATCATATGTGATGTGAATCAATTTTTTTGCTTGATAATTCTTGCTCGATGCTGCTCAAAAACACATAAGGAAGTATGGTTTCATTGTCATAGGCAGTACGGATATATCGTTATGTGCAGTACACGTTACCAAACATTAGGAAGTACGGGGCCTCGACTTTGGAAAGTACACGTGATGCCGATGGTAAGTACATGTCTTTGGTTGTCTTCGGCCGACCAGCCTGCGCCGCTCTCCGATGGACAGAATCACTCATACCAGCCATTTCCCTGGCCCCCACCGATGAATACTTCTGGCGTGCGTTGTTTGGCTCTACACCGCAGCCATGAAAGATCCCCGCGCTGCATTTTCTGAGAAGTACATATAACCCTTTTCAGAAGTGCGGTACTTCTGTTACCGGAAGTACACACAGAGACTATGGGAAGTATACCTGATGATGACAAGAAATACGATGTTAATCTTTGGAAAGTACACATGATGACAATGGGAAGTACACATACTGTCGATGGAAAGTACATAGCTTCAACTTTGGGAAGTGCAAAGTCCCAGCGAAGGATTGCAAAAATGTTAAAAAAACATTCACAAAATTACTGAAGTACAATAATTGATTCTAGGAAGTACACACGTTGATGACGAGAAGTACAAATATTCAGTTCTTAGATGTGCAGAAGTGCTATAATACAACATGATAATGGAGGGAAGTACAATATTGTGATGACGGGAAGTACAATATGATAACAGCGGAAGTACAACATGATAACGAAGGGAAGTACAATAATGTGACGGTGGAACCAAAAAGACACCGTATAATGAAGTTACCGTTGTTTTACTGAAAAATTCTTGAAACACCATCGGGAAGTACAAGCGCATATAACAAAGAAGTACGAGATACATATCGACGGAAGTACGAAAACTATGTTTTCTCGGGACGGACATATATCATGCAAATCATATCGTTTAAAGCTCTGATCGCCTCTATAGTAGGCACAAATGATTTGCATGGTAGAACAAAACTTTAATTTCATTACTTTTTGCTTTCCATGATGAATCAAATAGTAAAATATCTCAATTTCAAATCGTTAACTTGCGAACAACACAAATCATATGAAGTTAAAACTATATAAATTAATCTTTAACTATAAGGAATTTGCAAAAAATACTGTGAACAAAAAAGTTGCGCATTTTCCATAGCTTTCCAGTGGTATATCATTTGCATCATTCCAATAAGCAGTTAAAAAACTATAGTCAAATTACTCTACATCTTTTTTGGATATCTCCGAATTTGTTATTTTTAAAATTATTCAAAAATTATGCAGAATTTGAAAAAACTTAAAACATGAAAAAGTTGCGTCTGCTCCATATCTATCCAACGCCATATTATTTGCTTCATTCTGACAAATCGTTGAGAAAATCTGCTCCAATTATAGTACGCCCGTTTTTTAATAGATCTGAATTTCAGTATTTTTAAAATTGTTCAAAAAGTGTGGCGAATTTGAAAAAACTTGCAGAGATAACAAAGTTGCGCAATTTCAATAGCTTTCCAATGGCGTGTTATATGCGTTATTCTGATTTGTGGTTTGAAAAATAAGTTAAAAATACGTTTCAGACGTGTTTTTGAATGCTTCCGATTTTCAAAATTAAACTTAAACCATTGAAAATCAGAAAAAAGTTTTAACATGAAAATGTTGCGGATTTTCCGTAGCTTTCCAACGGTATATCATTTGTATAATTCCGAAAAACGATTTACAAGTTCAAATAAATAGCTACGTAGATAAAAAAAGCAGTTCAAAATTTGCAAACGAGCAGTATGAATCTGTCATACAAAGCAGTACAAACATGTGTCGTAAGCAGTACAGAATATGTACGGAATATTATTCTATCATCGATGACAGAATAGTCTCCATATATATATATATATATATATATATAGGAAGCTGATATGGGGCACCTTGGTGCCCGGGCACCATGCTTCAAATACATACATTTTGCTTACAATTATGCATACCCAAGGGTATACATACCCAAGATACATATACCAAACTCATACATACCCAAAATATGCATACCCAAGATACATATACTCAGGATACACATACCCAATATATATATACCCGGAATACGTATATATATGTACTTTTACATATCTTAGAAATATATTCCAAAAAAAATAACATACCTAAGGTATACATACCTCATTTATGTCTACTAAGTATGTGCAAAGTTATACATACCTTGGGGTATATACAAAACATCATGTATTTTGTACGTATTGACCATGGTGCCCGGGCACCATGCTTAATACGTACAAAATACGTGATGTTTTGTATATACCCCAAGGTATGTATGACTTTACACATACTTAGTAGGTGTACGTACCCCAAGGTATGTATATATATATATATATATATATACAACCGGTTGTAGATTAAGGATCTACAATCTGTTTTGAACTTCCATGGTAAACACGGTTGAACTTCTCGCTATTTGTTTAGATGAACATTGTTAAACATCTTGCTATAATACATGAGACTACAATGTTTTGATTATAGTTTCCTAACTGTTCATCAGATTTGAGCAAATGATATACCGTTAAAAAGCTTATCAAATTCTGAAACTTTTATGTTTTAACAGTTTTTTGAAATTTTAAATATTTTTCAGGTTATTTTTAAAAAAGAATAATCAGATTTTCGCGTCATTTTGTATGGGCGGACAGTAATTTGGCCACGGTTTTCACATCGTTTAATGGAATAACGCATACAATATACCGTTGGATTCGCAAAAAAATTTCACAACTTATTGATCATAAGTGTTTTTTGAAATTCGGAACAGTTTAGAAGTAATTTTAAATATACGAAACATTTGTTTCGCGGATTTTTTCATATCGAGCAGTATTTTGCTCTTCATTTTCAAAAAAATTATTCGATTGATGCAAATGATATGGCATTAGAAAGCTATGGATTAGGCGCAACTTTTTCGTTTTGATCATTTTTGCGGATTTCCTTCCATTTAAGAGAAGTTTTGAATATAGGTGATTCGGATTTCTCGATTTCTCGATTTTGCATGAACTGTTTTTGCAATTACTTCTAAACGACTAATCGGAATAAAGTAAATGATATACCGTTCGAAAGATATTAAAATTGCGCAACTTTTTTTGTCAAGGTGATGTTTCCAAATTTTGCAAGATTTTGGAATCATTTTAAAGAATAGTAAACAATAGAAACAACGCCCATATGCGAGTGATTTGAATTTGGCATGGCTATGGTGGTTGAGTGGGGGCATGACGCCATGTACAAGTGAAAGTAGACTCATATCATTGTATATGAAGTATTTATGTGGTTTACTTGTACAACCGGGACATATAGAAACGATTTTAATGGGTAGAATTTCCGCTCGGAAAAAACAGAACACTTGAACTGCTTCTCACATGCGGTTGAACTGCTCTAGATGTGTAACTGAACTTATTTTATTATTAAATTGAATGTTGACAAAATTTAACTTTTTAATTTCTTGCAATCGAACTTTCCTCTTGTTCAAAGTAAACTTTCGCTTAGTATAAACATAAATTTCCATAGTGGTAAAAAAGAAATTCTACAAAAGTGAAAATTCTAGCGTGTTCAAGGTGAATTGATGCGTTTAGTGCATCCGAACTTCTCAGAGTTGCTTTCCTGAACTGTTTTGTCAGTGCGCCTGAACTGCCCTGAGTCATGCCTATAGGTCAATTTCTCTGAACTGCCGCGTTAGTGCACCTGAACTGCCCGAGTCAAGTTGCTGAACTGCATCGTTGGTGCGGCTGAACTTCTTGAAGTTTCGCTAGCCTGTACTTCCCTCGTTTGTACGCCTGAACTTCCCATAGTTGCGGTCCTGAACTTTTCGAGGTAGTGAAACTAAACTGCTTGAAGTCGCGTATCGCGGTCGAGTTTTCTAAAATGCCTCGTTAGTGCACTTGAACTTACCGAAGTTTCTGTAAGGGTCAATTGCCCCTAAGTGTGTTTTTGGTAATTAATGACAATCCCTATGGACTAATATTTTCATTGAGCTTTTTGTGAAGGAATTGTTCATAGGAATTGCTTGAAGTCCATGTGTTGGATTCAAGGCTTGGATGCCATGAAGATAAAGATATATCTTAAGTATTGGCATCAAGATCATTGAATAGAAGAGATGAATCCAATATGATCAAGAAAAAGAAATAAAGATGTTGTTCTGGTGTAGAACTCAAGTATTCCATGTTCTAGCTTATGTGCTAAGCCAAGGAGTCTCAAGATCTTGAGAGTTTGGTTACATGAGAAGAATTCAAGTTATGGCTCTATGTCGAGGTCACGATGGTCTCATGAGTTGAGCCATGGTTGACCAAGACTTAGAGCATGCAATCAAATAAAGAATTCCCTATGCATCTCAAGAAGATCATATGTTTGAAGCTTGTCGTCCATTTGGTTATAATGGACTTGTGAAGATGAGTGTTAACAAAGCTATCCCATAATGGTTTATGGGGGAGCAAATTAAAGTCTTCACGAAGCAACAATGATCAAGTGAAGCATTCCGACTTGATGAGAGCATGAAGCATCATCATCAAGATCAAGCGGGATGCTCAAGGCAAAGGTATGTCCTTGCTAGGTTTTCCTTTTACCGGTCTCAAGGTGTTTGTTGGGAGACCGGGTTATAGGATAGATAGCCGCACTATCAAGAGGGGCTTTCGGTTGGGTAACTTGATCACATCGTCTTAGGGAGCTCAATCCTTTGCATACTTTGCATCTTCCTAGTTTGTTTCTTCTTGGTGTTTCTCCATGTGAGGTTCTTGTGCTTGTTGCTAGCTTTCCAACAAGTCCAAGTTCATCGAAAACAGAATCCAAATACATCGTCTATTGCGTTTTCGAGTTGAGAGGTTTTACCGGTTCTTCACTTTGGAAGGTTTCACACCTCTCCACATTTCGTATTTTTCCTCTTGACTTTTCTTGGTGTTTCTCTGCATAAAGTTGTAGTACTTTTTCTAAGCTTTTCAAAAAGTCCAAGTTTGCTAAAAACGGAGTTCGGATGCAAAAGTTATCGCGTTTTCCGTATGAGTGTTTTTGCAGTTTTGCAAATCCGGAGTGAAATCCGGAGCTGCTCCGGGCTGCTCCGGGCTGAGCAGTGGCCGGGTACTCGCTCCGGAGTATCGGCCGGAGCTGCTCCGGGCTCTGCTCCGGGCTGCTCCGGAGCTGCTCCGGGCTGCTCCGGGCTGCTCCGGGATGACCGAAAAATCTCTCTAACGGGCAGTTTTCTTGCCCTATAAAAGGGGGCTTCTTCCCCAACGGTTGAAAAGGGTTCTAAAGTGTTCTTGAGCTTTTCTCTCACCTCCATTGTTGCCTCTCTTGAGCTTGCTCCCTCTCTCTTCCCTCCAATGATTCTTGCATATTTTTGAGGGATTTGGAAGAGGAGATCTAGATCTACAATCTCCACCAACTCATTCCTCCTCTAAGTGAGGGGAACCTTTGGGATCTAGATCTTGGAGTCATTTGTTGACCTCCACCCTTGTTCTTCCTCTCTAACTCCTCCATAGCATTTGTTGCTTTGGTGGGATTTGAGAGAGAAGGATTTGAGCACTTTCCCTTGTGTTCTTGCTTTGCATCCTTGCATAGTGTTGAGCTCTCCATTATGATTTGTTCGAGTGAGAGACCGTGAGCTTGTTACTCTTGGAGGATGACCTCCTAGTTGGCTTGGCGGTTGGTGCCTCGGTGTCCTCTTCGTGGAAGATTGTGAAGAGGCCCGGGCTTCCCCTTCGTGGGAGTTGTGAAGTGGTTGTGGAGCTTGCCATCTCCGGAGTGGAGGAAAAGCTAACCATAAGAAGGGGTCCCTAGCTTCGTGGGGGACTCGGAGAAGAAGGTGAGCCTTCGTGGCGTTCGGGGGCCTTCGTGGTTACCCGCATCTCTCCAACGGTGATTAGCTTACTTTATGTAAGTGAACATCGGGATACATCTTCGTCTCCGCGTGCCTCGGTTATCTCTATACCCGAGTTTATTTCCTTGTGATAGCCATCGTGCTTGAAGTACTTATATCTTGTTTATCACTTGTGAATTATATCTTGTGCTATCTTGCTTATATCTAGTTGTTGTTGTTGCACTTAGTTGAGCCTAGCATATTTAGGTCTTGTGCTTGAAGAAAATAAACGTTAGTTTAATTCCGCATTCCTTCAAGCCAATTCCATAATTATTTTTAAAAACGCCTATTCACCCCCCCCCTCTAGGCGACATCTCATCCTTTCAATTGGTATCAGAGCAAGGTCTCTCCTTGTTTAGGCTTCACCGCCTTGAGAGTAAAGATGTCGGCTAGTTATTTAGTGCACAATGACACAATTATTTTTGATGGCACAAATTATAACTTATGGAGAAATCGCATGCTTTGCAATCTTCGGACTTTGTGTCCAAATATAGAGCGATTTCTAGATGTAGGCTTTTCTCCTCCGATGGATCCTCAAAGTCTATCTATAGAGGATGAGAAAAATTTACATCTAGAAGCTCAAGTATTTAATGAAATTTTATTGTCTGTGAGCTCCATAGTTTATGTTTGCTTGATGGGTTCAAAGTGCAAGACGTCTCATGAGATATGGACCAAGCTAGAAGAGTCATTTGGTGGGTCCATTTCTCTTGAGGTTGAAAGTGAACCCAAGGAGCTCTCTTCACCTTCACATCATGAAGAGCTCCAAGTTGCTTCCACATCCGGTCGTGATGATTGTTCAAGTTCTTCCACTTCACCAACATGTGACTTGTCACAAGGTAATGATACGGTGAGTGAAGAAATCATATGTGATGTTGGTAGTCTTGTTCTTTGCACCAATGATTCTATTTCTATAAATCCTAATGGTGTAGAGAGTTTGGACCTAAACACTTCTTGCAAGAAATTCTTTACTCATTCTTGTGTTAAAGGTCCTTGCATATCTCCTAAAATTTGCTTGATTAAATTTTGTGATGATATGCTTGTTTCTAGTTGTGACCATACTCAAAATGATTCTATTTCCTCTAGTTGTTGTATGACTAACCATGTAGAGGAAATTAAAGAAAAATTGGGTCACATAATTAAAGAAGAAATCAATAGAAGAACCAAGAAGGTTTCTATCAAGAGAAGGCAATGCTATGAATGCCACGAGTATGGACATCTCGCAAGAGCTTGTCCTACACTCGAAAATGAAGAATGTGCTTCTATTGAAGTTCCATCATCATCTACGCAAGTTCACATGTGCCTTATGGCAAGCGGTTCAAAGGTAACTCCTACTTTGAATCCCGACACATCTCCTTATGATGAGAGTGATGATGATGATGATAATGATGATGATAATGAAGCTTTCTTGCATGAGATAGGAATTGTGTATGCCTCTCTTCGTGGTAATAATGATGCTCGTGCTAAAGTCGAACACTTAATGGAAACCTTGTTTGACCACAAGGAGACCATTAAGGAATTGAACTCCCTTGTTAATGAGGGGAAACGGAGATTCAATCTCCTCAAGCAAGAGCTATCCGACGAGAAGCATACTAATTCTTGCCTATCTCAATCTATTAAATCTTATGAGCTTACAAATGCTAAATCTATTAATGATGCTTGTGCTACTAACTCTATTTCTTGTGAAGCATCTATATTAAAGGAGAATGTTGAGCTAAGGGCTCAACTTGAGTTGCTAACAAGCAATTATAAGAAATTGGAGGAAAGCCGTGAAAAGCTCTCGGGCTCTCATGGGGATCTCTTAATCTCTTATAATGGGCTAAAGTTAGCTCATGAGGCAAGTATCTCTAAGAAAACATCTTGTGAGCCTCATTTGGACATTAGCACCACTTTGAACCAAAATGCTATATTATCTTGTGCTAGTCCAAGTAATTTGTCTAGGCATAATATTGCTACATCTTGTGATGAATTACTTGCTATGCCTTGTTGCTCTAACAATGAAGCTTCTACCTCCTCTAGTACTTGTATTACTACTAACCTTGTAGAGGAAATCAAAGAGCTCAAGGCCCAAGTCACTAGTTTGGAGAAAGACTTGGATAAGCGTCATGAAGGGAAATCCACACTTGATAATATTTTGAGTGTGCAAAAATCCCCTAATGACAAGAGTGGACTTGGATTCAACTCCAATAACAAGAACAAGTCCAAGAGCAACAAGAAGAAGAAGGGCCAAGACCAAGTCAAGAATTTGGCCAAGATTGTTTGCTTCAAGTGCAAGATTGAAGGGCATCATGTGAGATCTTGCCCATTGAAGAAGAAGCACTTGAGTGAGAAGCAACAAGGGAAGTGGGCACAAGGTCAAGCTCAAGTTCAACCTCAAGTTGAAAATAGGCCACTTCCCAAGGAGAAACAAGATGAAGCTTCCCAAATCAAGAAATCAATGAAGAAGAGAAAGGGAAGCACTTGTTGCTATATTTGCCGTGAGAAGGGGCACTTTGCTTCTTCATGCTTAAGCGGTACCTTATCTAATCCTATCATTGTTGATGTTGATTATTCTCTTAGGAAAGATAAGGATGGCAATGTGTTTGCCAAGTTTGTTGGAACTCAAAGTGGTGTCAAGAAAAGAACCATTTGGGTTGCCAAGCCTATTGTTACTAACCTCTTAGGACCCAACTTGGTTGGGGACCAACAAGCTAAAACTTGATCAATAGGTGTTTGTGGAGGGCAGTGGAGACTTGGCTACCTCATGAAGAATTAAGGGATCTTCATTAATTTTATTTCATCAAGCCAATTCATTGACACTATCATCTTATATCCAATGTGCCTCTTTGCGGTAACTTGTACTTAACCTCTTTACATTGTAAGTTACTTGCCCCTTTGCATGTTTTGGTTTTGTACCAAGTATGTGTTTGTATATGTTGTTCCTTAGACCTTCTTAACTTGTGTATTCAAGTAGGTGTTGGTTGTTTGGCACATCATATACTTGTGTGTTTTCTTTGAGCCTCTAATGCATCTTTATGGTATCTTATTTGGCTCTTATCGAGTGATTAATGGAACATCCCATTTTGGGGGAGTGATTTGCCATTTTGCATCTCACAATCCTATAAATGTGTGCACATGAGTAATACCACTTAGTATTGATATTGCAAAATTATCTAGTCACTATGTGGTATGACATGCTCATGAGAGATTCAAATTTTATATCTCCATTAATTATCTCTAGTTGGATTTTATTTGCCTCTTGTAGTAAAGAATTGAATATCACATTATGGGGGAGTAATATGCCTTATGCATATCACAAACCTAGGAAATGTGACCATTTGAGGTATTGCCACTTAGAGTTGATATTTTAAGTTATCTTATTCCTAGGTGGCATGTTTGCTCAAACAAGCTCCGTTATTTCTTAAAAGATTTTATTGCTCATTTCTTTGGTCTTGGTTTGAGTAAGAATTCTTGGTGCGGTTTTACTCAAATATATTTCTCTATATCATAAGTAGGAAACCGTTTGCTTCAAGATACTCTAATCATTGCTTTGCATGATTGTTTGTCTATTATTGGAGCTACCAAGAATCCTTTTTTGTGCATGGTTCCCAAATTGGATATTTAACCATATGCCTTTTATTGTGAAGTTGATCTTGAATATCTTTGCAATACACCACCGGGAAATAATTCCAATATGAACTTCTTGTCTTTGACAATTGGTATTCGTATATATGTGTGGTAATTCCTCTAGATCATCTTCACCTTGGAATTTGCATCTTATTGCCCATATTTCTTGCCAAGAAATTATTTTGACTCCCATTGTCTTATTGCCTTCTTGAGGATCTTTTTGCTTGACTTTGTCTCATCTCTTGATCCCCATCAAGTGTGTGTTGTTGTAAGACAAACCTTTTCTTTTCGGTACTTGTGCCATTGTGAAAAGTGTAGAGGGTTTGGTTTATTTGTTGGAACCTTGCTCTTTTGGGAGTTAGTTATCTCATTCCTTCTTCTATGATTTATTTGCTCGAATGAGATAAATTGTTGAGCATGCTTTTATTTATTTATTCTTTCATGCTCAATAAGTTGTTAGGTTCATTTGTTGAATTTTATGAATAAATCATTTGTTGATTTGTTCCCTTGATGTCATTTGGACAAATAATGTGTTTTGCCACACCTTTTATACCTCCTTGTATTCTTGGTGTTTTTGTCTAAATCGTATCTTCTTTGGATCTTGAAAGATAGGTGCATGCATATTCTCTTTATGCTTATTTTTGTATCTTAGTTGCTTTCTTTGATCCAATATATATGTTATACTCCGTCAAATCCTAAATGGCTAAGATGTGCATGAAATTCAAATTTCATCTCTAACTATGCACATATTTTTATGGAGTCTATCATATGTATTGTGGTTAGTCTAACCACTTTGGACCCAATAAGTTTGGGGACCAAGATGTACTTAAATGTTGTCTTAGGTACATTGAAGATGCAATGGATGCTTGTCTCATTTATAAGGAAGGTGTTGTCACCATATGATTATTGGAGCCAAGCTAGGATGATCGGCGAACTCTTATCTACTACATCACACCATTGCTATCTCGGTAACAAGTATAACCTTCATGCATACTTTTCTCGCATCCCAACTCTTGTAGGTTGGTTCTTGGCATGATAATATTTATTTGCAAATGTTGCGGTTCTTGCAAAGGTCTTATAAAGAAATATCTTTATTTCATATGTGAGCAAGTTGAGATGATTGCATATGACGGGAAGTATATAAAATCATGTTTATGATTCACCAATCCCAAATATGCCATTTTAGCAATTTATTGCATATTAATTCCTCAACGCTCTCTCATGTGCAATATAGATAATGTTGCAAGTTGTACCCTTCTTTATTATGCTTGTTGCCTTTCAAAGCATCCCGACTATCTTTTGATCCCTTATTGCTAGTTGTGATGGCTTTGATGATTTTGCGTGGGGAGTTTATTAATATACCATAATGGAAAATGGAGCCTTGGGCTATATATGCTTTCTAGCAAAGCTATTTGGTATATTCTATGACTCTCTCTTGGATATCATGTCTTCCTTAATTTCAACTAACCTCTTGTGTATACATGTTTCTTTGTGGATTGTTCATCATGATTTTTTGTCCACTTAGAAATGTATATGCATAAGAGTGTTAATTTCTTCCCTTGATATCCTCGTTCTTGGCCGACCATCTTTCTTATCCATTTTGTTCTTGATGGTGTTGGTAAGAACTTGATTTATGAGTGCTTGTTTATTCTTTATTGCTTCTTCTCGCACTCATATCTCGTGAATCTTTTTGGACTAAAGTTCACTTTGATAAGCGTATTGATCCTTTTGTATTCTTTCGTGCTCATGTTTTGTTTTAAATGATATATAGGGAGTGAGGATTCCATGTTTGTGCATATTGTATTCAAATGCAACAAAAATTTAAATTTATGCATGGACCTTGGGGAGCTTCCTTATTTCATTTAAAGCACCTACTAGCTCTTATCATCACATCTCCTTGTGTCCAATTGGTTCTTTGGGTCTCTTGATTGCTTGCTTGCTTCATTCGTTGAAGTTTCCTTCACTATGTCATCTTTTTGCAATCTTTGATCCTCAATATGGTTTGACTTCCTCCAAATATTATTAATTTGATAAGTGCATATGATTTCACTCATTTTTATGAGAAATGCACATCTTGGGGAGGAACTCATACTATATTGGCCTTCTAAATTCCTTCATCCATTTTGGCAATCGTTGCCAATGGGGGAGAAGTTTAGAGGGTTTAAGGGAAATAGTTTTTATACTTAAGTTTGGTTTGTGCTTAAGTGTTTTACCTTTCATGCATCTCTTCTTTGTTAGATGTTTTGCATGGTTGAATATATAGTGTAAACTCCATCAAAGGTTTATCTTGACAATGTATGCAATGAAATTCAAGTTCATCACACGTGCATATATTGTGGGGGAGTTTGCTCTATATATTTTGGTTGCACTCACATCAACCATATTTGTTGTAGTTTATGTGAGTACAATTGATTTTGATATGCGGTAGTAGCTTTGTGTTACTTGACCATATCAAATACAACCTCTTGTATGCAATTTATTCCCGGATAAGTTGCATATTAGTTTCTATCATTCATTATATAAACCCTCTTGTTGAGATTGTCATCAATTACCAAAATGGGGGAGATTGTAAGGGTCAATTGCCCCTAAGTGTGTTTTTGGTAATTAATGACAATCCCTATGGACTAATGTTTTCATTGAGCTTTTTGTGAAGGAATTGTTCATAGGAATTGCTTGAAGTCCATGTGTTGGATTCAAGGCTTGGATGCCATGAAGATAAAGATATATCTTAAGTATTGGCATCAAGATCATTGAATAGAAGAGATGAATCCAATATGATCAAGAAAAAGAAATAAAGATGTTGTTCTGGTGTAGAACTCAAGTATTCCATGTTCTAGCTTATGTGCTAAGCCAAGGAGTCTCAAGATCTTGAGAGTTTGGTTACATGAGAAGAATTCAAGTTATGGCTCTATGTCGAGGTCACGATGGTCTCATGAGTTGAGCCATGGTTGACCAAGACTTAGAGCATGCAATCAAATAAAGAATTCCCTATGCATCTCAAGAAGATCATATGTTTGAAGCTTGTCGTCCATTTGGTTATAATGGACTTGTGAAGATGAGTGTTAACAAAGCTATCCCATAATGGTTTATGGGGGAGCAAATTAAAGTCTTCACGAAGCAACAATGATCAAGTGAAGCATTCCGACTTGATGAGAGCATGAAGCATCATCATCAAGATCAAGCGGGATGCTCAAGGCAAAGGTATGTCCTTGCTAGGTTTTCCTTTTACCGGTCTCAAGGTGTTTGTTGGGAGACCGGGTTATAGGATAGATAGCCGCACTATCAAGAGGGGCTTTCGGTTGGGTAACTTGATCACATCGTCTTAGGGAGCTCAATCCTTTGCATACTTTGCATCTTCCTAGTTTGTTGCTTCTTGGTGTTTCTCCATGTGAGGTTCTTGTGCTTGTTGCTAGCTTTCCAACAAGTCCAAGTTCATCGAAAACGGAATCCAAATGCATCGTCTATTGCGTTTTCGAGTTGAGAGGTTTTACCGGTTCTTCACTTTGGAAGGTTTCACACCTCTCCACATTTCGTATTTTTCCTCTTGACTTTTCTTGGTGTTTCTCTGCATAAAGTTGTAGTACTTTTTCTAAGCTTTTCAAAAAGTCCAAGTTTGCTAAAAACGGAGTTCGGATGCAAAAGTTATCGCGTTTTCCGTATGAGTGTTTTTGCAGTTTTGCAAATCCGGAGTGAAATCCGGAGCTGCTCCGGGCTGAGCAGTGGCCGGGTACTCGCTCCGGAGTATCGGCCGGAGCTGCTCCGGGCTCTGCTCCGGGCTGCTCCGGAGCTGCTCCAGGCTGCTCCGGGCTGCTCCGGGATGACCGAAAAATCTCTCTAACGGGCAGTTTTCTTGCCCTATAAAAGGGGGCTTCTTCCCCAACGGTTGAAAAGGGTTCTAAAGTGTTCTTGAGCTTTTCTCTCACCTCCATTGTTGCCTCTCTTGAGCTTGCTCCCTCTCTCTTCCCTCCAATGATTCTTGCATATTTTTGAGGGATTTGGAAGAGGAGATCTAGATCTACAATCTCCACCAACTCATTCCTCCTCTAAGTGAGGGGAACCTTTGGGATCTAGATCTTGGAGTCATTTGTTGACCTCCACCCTTGTTCTTCCTCTCTAACTCCTCCATAGCATTTGTTGCTTTGGTGGGATTTGAGAGAGAAGGATTTGAGCACTTTCCCTTGTGTTCTTGCTTTGCATCCTTGCATAGTGTTGAGCTCTCCATTATGATTTGTTCGAGTGAGAGACCGTGAGCTTGTTACTCTTGGAGGGTGACCTCCTAGTTGGCTTGGCGGTTGGTGCCTCGGTGTCCTCTTCGTGGAAGATTGTGAAGAGGCCCGGGCTTCCCCTTCGTGGGAGTTGTGAAGTGGTTGTGGAGCTTGCCATCTCCGGAGTGGAGGAAAAGCTAACCATAAGAAGGGGTCCCTAGCTTCGTGGGGGACTCGGAGAAGAAGGTGAGCCTTCGTGGCGTTCGGGGGCCTTCGTGGTTACCCGCATCTCTCCAACGGTGATTAGCTTACTTTATGTAAGTGAACATCGGGATACATCTTCGTCTCCGCGTGCCTCGGTTATCTCTATACCCGAGTTTATTTCCTTGTGATAGCCATCGTGCTTGAAGTACTTATATCTTGTTTATCACTTGTGAATTATATCTTGTGCTATCTTGCTTATATCTAGTTGTTGTTGTTGCACTTAGTTGAGCCTAGCATATTTAGGTCTTGTGCTTGAAGAAAATAAACGTTAGTTTAATTCCGCATTCCTTCAAGCCAATTCCATAATTATTTTTAAAAACGCCTATTCACCCCCCCCTCTAGGCGACATCTCGTCCTTTCAGTTTCGCCCACCTGTACTTTCCTCATTAGTGCACCTGAACTTCCCACAATAGCGTTCCTAAACTTCCCGCGCTAGTGCACCTGAACTGCTTTGAGTCACGTATCGCGATCGAGTTTTCTAAAATGCCTTGTTAGTACACCTGAACTATCTCTAGCCACCACCTGTACTTCTCTCGTAAGCCCACCTAAACTGCCTCAAGTAGCGCACTTGAACTGCTATGATTAGCGCTCTTGAACTGCCAATAGTGGTAAAAATAATTCTGATTTAAATAAAAATTATAGCATGTTTAAGGTGAACTGTCGTGTTTGGTGCGCCTGAACTTCCTCTGCTCGTGCTCCTAAACTGCCCGTAGTGGTAAAAATGAATTCTGATTTAAATAAAAATTCTAGCTTGTTTCGAGGTGAACTGCCACGTTTGGTGTGCCTGAACTTTCCCAACTCGTGCTCCTGAACTGCCCATGGCGATATAAATGAAATCCAATTTTTTTAAAAAATTTCTAGCATATTCAAATTAAACTGTCGCGTTTGGTGCGCCTGAACTTCCCCTAACTGCGCTCCTGAACTACCCGTGGTGGTTAAAATTAAATCCAATTTTAAATAAAAATTTATTTTCGAACAATAATATGATGGTTATTCAGTGAACAATAAACGGTTGTACTTCTAATAACTTAAACTTGTACTCCTACTTCCGTGGGAAGAAACTCCATTGCAATCTCGTCTCTCCTATTTACAAAAGGCAAAAAGCAAAAGAGCCTGCATTGGCTAGCATCCAGCAAGCATGGGGAGACGAACACACCATGCCATGCCACTGTCGTTGGAAGTACATAAGCATGAAACATCAAACAATTAGCACGGGATGTCTTCAACATGCTGCAGATTTTCATAACCGAATAAATTCCACCTGTGAGCACAGATTCCTGAACCGAGGAAACCAGATCGGTGTCAAATTCATGTGCGTACTCCCTTTTGTGCTAATGGGGTAAACTTCATATACACCAAATAGTTAAATGCTCATCTGCTCGTGGTAGCTGGCGCACCACTAGTGCTAGGCGGGAGCGCACGTGGATACATCTGAGGCTCGAGAAGAGTTGCTGGCGTCACGAAGAGAATCAGGAGGCGCACCCGAGCTACCCAGGCGGCTGCAAGCTGCGCCCTAGAGCACTGGACCTCAAGGCGCCTTGGACCAGTCGAAACCTCACGCCAGCGAGGGTCACTGGACCTCGAGGCGACCAGGAATCGCGGCCGCGCCAGCGGCGCAGAAGCCCATAGCAGCGGGTAGGAGACCGCGACGGCGGTTGCTCGAGAAGGCGGCGCGCCTGCGCCGGAGCTGGAAGGTGTGAGCAGGGACCCGGACATGCAGAATCCTCCAAGCGGCGGCCGGAGGCCGTGGTGAGCCCAGCGATGGCGGTGTCCTCACTGTCAGCGGGAAGCGGCACCCAATCGGGGGAGGTCGTGGGTAGCAACCAGGTGCGGGAGGATAGCTGGATAGGGATTCCGTGGGCTTTTTTGGTTGCGATCGGTGGGCGTGGCCAAATGGATTTCAGAACTAAGTAGTGCGCATCGTTTTCTTATAGGGCCGGCCGGTTGTAGATTAGTAATCTACAACCGGTTTTAGAATAGATTATTTTACCTATATAGGAAGCTGATATGGGGCACCTTGGTGCCCGGGCACCATGCTTCAAATACATACATTTTGCTTATAATTATGCATACCCAAGGATATACATACCCAAGATACATATACCCAACTCATACATACCCAAAATATGCATACCCAAGATACATATACCCAGGATACACATATCCAATATATATATATATATCCTGAATACATATATATATGTACTTTTACATACCTTAGGTATATATTCCAAAAAATAACATACCTAAGGTATACATACCTCATTTATGTCTACTAAGTATGTGCAAAGTCATACATACCTTGGGGTATATACAAAACATCACGTATTTTATACGTATTGAGCATGGTGCCCGGGCACCAAGGTGCCCTGCCTGGTTATATATATATATATATATATATATATATATATATATATATATATATATATATATATATATATATCGACGCGGATTTTATGACTACAGGGATAGCTGTGCATAGGAAAACATCCGTTGGATGTAGAGACCATATGAACCCTTTGTACTAGATTAAGTGAGCTAAGAACTAGAGTGCGTTAACGGCGGTAAGGAGGAGTCGACGGCGACAATAATGGCGGAGACGAACCACAGGTATAGCGCTGCTAGACATGTAACTTGTGGCTAAGAGGAAGAGAGGTATAGCGCTGCTGGCCATGTACCTTGTGGCTAAGAGGAAGAGAGGTATAGCGCCGCTGGACATGTACCTTGTGGCCAATGCAGCATTCACTACGATAACCAACAAGTTCAGCTTTAGGGATTGCATGTCATCGAAGCATCATCTTTTCCCGCGCAAAAAATGTGATCCTATATAAAAACGCATAGACAGTACTTGCAATCACAAAACACTTTTCCCGCCGTCTAAGTCCCAACATTTTTCAGACTGTCTCATGACTGTCCACATTTGTTGTAAACCGTGCAAGTGCGGTGTCCCAGACTGTCCCATAACCTGATGATCTAGATGAAAGCTTCAGTGGAAGAACTAAGCATTCATCGGATGGGTTGGTTAGCAAAGAAGCTAGCTAGTAGAATAAGGGCCTGTTATGCTGGCCATGTATCCCAGCTAATGACCACAACCATCAATCCGAGTAATGTAAAGAGGGTGCCCGTACCTTCTCTCTATACCACAACTGCAGGTTGTTGTAAGCAATCTATGGCAAACAACTTGTCAGGCATGCAAAGCTTTGCCATAAATGTATTTGCGAATACAAACTACAACTTGTGTGTAAGGTGTGATGGAATGTGTCGTTGTTGGTTGTGGAAAACAGCATGTACACTCTCTCATGAACGGAATAACCAAGACGGCGTGCTGGTCACTTCCGTTAAACCAAAGGAACTTGTGCTCTCTATATCTTAAATGGATGGTGGGATATGCATGCACAGCTATACATGTGAACAGCTCGCTATTTTCCATATATATATATATATATATATATATATATATATATATATATATATAGCCCAGCTATTCTACAACCGGTTGTAGATTAAGGATCTACAACCGATTCTGAACTTTTCTTGTACACGTGCTTGAACTTCTCGCTATAGTAGCTTAAACTTCTCGCTATTGTACATATAATTTACGTGTTTTGATTATAATTTTTGAATCGTTTCTCAGATTTACGCAAATGATATATCGTTGGAAAGCTTATAAAATTCCGAAACTTTTATGTTTTAACAGTTTTTTGAAATTTTAAATATTTTTCAGGTTATTTTTAAAAAACAATAATCGGATTTTCGCGTCATTTTGTATGGGCGGACAGTAATTTGGCCACGGTTTGCACATCGTTTATTCGAATAACGCATACAATATACCGTTGGATTCGCAAGAAAATTGCGAAACTTATTCATTTTAAGTATTTTTTGAAATTCAAAACAGTTTAGAAGTAATTTTAAATATGGTAAAAAACTATTTCGCGGATTTTTTCATATCGAGCAGTATTTTGCTCTTCATTTTTCAACCGTTTATCTGATTTATGCACATGATATATCATTGGAAAGCTGTGGATTAGGCGCAACTTTTTTGTTTTGATTATTTTTGCAGATTTCTTATCACTTAAGAGCAGTTTTGAATATAGTTGATTTGGATTTCCGGATTTCTCAATTTTGCATGAACTGTTTTTGCAATTACTTCTAAACGACTAATCGGAATGAAGTAAATGATATACCGTTCGAAAGATATTAAAAATGCGCAACTTTTTTGTCAAGGTGATGTTTCCAAATTTTGCATGATTTAAGAATCATTTTCAAGAATAGTAAATAATAGAAATGACGTCCATATGCGAGCGATTTGAATTTGACATGGCTATGGTGGTTGAGTGGGGGCATGACGCCATGTACAAGTGAAAGTAGACTCATATCATTGTATATTAAGTATTTATGTGGTTTACTTGTGCAACCGGGACATATAGAAACGATTTTAATGGGTAGAATTTCCGCTCGGAAAAAAAAGAGTACTTGAACTGCTTCTCACATGCAGCTGAACTGCTCTGGATGTGTAACTGAACTTATTTTATGATTAAATTGAATTTTTGACAAAATTTAACTTTTCAATTTGTTTCAATCGAACTTTCCTCTTGTTCAAAGTAAACTTTCGCTTAGTATAAACAGAAATTTCCATAGTGGTAAAAAATAAATCAAACAAAAGTGAAAATTCTAGCGTGTTCAAGGTGAATTGATGCGTTTAGTGCATCCGAACTTCCCAGAGTTACGTTCATGAACTGTCTCTTTAGTGCGCCTGAACTGCCCTGAGTCTTGCCTAGTTCACTTTCTATGAACTGTCGCGTTAGTACACTTGAACTGCCCGAGTCAAGTTACTGAACTTAATCATTGGTGCGCCTGAACTTGTTGAAGTTTTGCCAGCCTATACTTCTCTCATTTGTGCTCCTGAACTTCCTGGAGTTACGGTCCTGAACTTTTTGAGCTAGTGCAACTGAACTGCTTGGAGTCGCGTACCGCGGTCGAGTTTTTTAAATTGCCTCATTAGTGCACTTAAACTTCCTGAAGTTCCACCCACATGTACTTTCCTCGTTAGTGCGCCTGAACTTTTCACGGTAGCGTTCTTGAACTTCGCATGCTAGTGTACCTGAACTGCTTTGAGTCGCGTATCACGGTCAAGTTTTCTAAAATGCCTTGTTAGTACACTTGAACTACCTCTAGCTACCACCTGCACTTCCCTCATAAGCCCACCTGAACTGCCTCGAGTAGCACACTTAAACTACTTTGGTTAGCGCTCTTGAACTGTCCGTAATGGTAAAAAATAATTCCGACTTAAATAAAAATTATAGCATGTTCAAGCTGAACTGTCGCGTTTGGTGCGCCTGAACTATACCACTCGCACTCTTGAACTTCCCATAGTGGTAAACATTAAATACGATTTAAATAAAAATTCTAGCATGTTCAAGGTAAACTGTCGGCGTTTTGTGCGCCTGAACTTTCCCCACTCACGCTCCTGAATTATCTTATTAGTGCACTTGAACTTCCAGAGTCACGTCGCCTTTACTTCCTCCGTAGCACACTGCCCGCTATATTATGCGTGTACTTTTCTCATAAGCGCAACTAAACTGCGTAGATATTTTTTTGCTAATCTTTTATGAACATGAAATAATTTTTATATTATATATTTTTGCAAAAATGTGAATATTATGAACATTCTTTTATATAACAAATAACTATTTTATATAACAAATAAAAAGAAATAAAAAATAGCGTCTCCTTTGTCAAGTCCATGTCTCAAAGACGAGATCTCCCCAGAGGAAGTGCGAGCAGAATAGATGAGTTGCTCAGTGGAGGCCAACCTCCGGAAACATCAGCTGAGTTGTGTTTTTTCGCACGACCATAATAAACCAGCTATACATGGAATTTTTTTCACTAGTTTTGGGAGCATGTACTGCCTTGTCGGAACGGGTTACTTCTTATCAACAAATAATTGTACTGCTTTCTACTGAAATAGATTATCGCTTTACACGTAAAAATAAGCAGCAAATTTGGGACAGAGAGAAAAGAGAGCAAGAGAAAATGACGCGCAAGCACTGTCGGCGGTAGCTGCTCGGCCGGACAGTGAAACACGCGCCGATTCAGTTCAGTTTGTCCATCTTCTGAATTTTTTGGTGCTTGCGCGTGGTCTTGGTCCTAAACTTCACTGAAGTTCCGCTGGCTAGCTGCTGCTTCACCGAATCTCCAATGATTAATTAGCAAGCACGAGGTGTGGGCGTCGTCAACGCGCGAGTCCTGCCCAGGAACTAGAACTCAGCTGGGCGGAGCCGGAGCTCGACCGGGTTGCAGCGGGGCCAAGAGGCGGAGCTCCAATCGAGGCGTGCTGGCCTGGGCGGTGAGGCAAGCTGGCTAGGGCGGGGTGGCGAGCTAGCCTGGGCAGGGAGGCGCGCTGGTTGGGGCAGGGAGGCGCGCTGGCCGGGACAGGGAGGCACGCAGGCCGGGGCGGTGAGGCCCGCATGCCGGGTCGGGGAGGCGCTGGCCGGTGCCTGGGAGGCGAGCTGGCCGTTCCGGCTAGGAGGCGAGCTGGAGGGAGTTGGGAACGGGAGGTTAGGGACGGGTCCTTTTTTTAAAAATCGTCTCTATATAGAGGTCACGGTTGTAGATTAGTAATCTACAACCGGTTTTAGAATAGACCTACCATATATATATATATATATATATAAGAGTCGCGCTATTTGACTCCCTGGGTGCAGAATAACTATTCTGCACCCGAACCAGACTTAGGCACCAACCGCGCCATCCATCTCGCGCGGCGCGCGCTCCACTGGTCCGCTAACTAGGCGATGTAAAATAGTCTCGCATGCGACATAAGAATCTCCGCTTTGGAGCGGCAGCCCGCTCAACCGCACAGCGACGTGAAGAAGGTTGCATGCCACGTAAGAAACTTACGACCAAACGTCCAACGTACGTACTTCGGAAAATTACGTCCGCACCTGGGAACCAAGGTGCTGATGTAACTACGCAAAGAAAACTACCCAGTGTAAGCAACTAGCTGCTGCGACCAGCAATCTAATTAAAATATTGATCAACCATTGACAAATCAAATCAACGCGAGTAGAGAGAGCTCGAATTCCCAACCGCTTGGTCCAAAAACAAGTAGAATTCCCAACCGCTTGGTCCAAAAACAAGTTTAGTGCATCGTGAAATTTCACTAATCTAAAAATCCAAGCTGACTTTATAAATATGGAAACCCATGTAATTTCAATTCCCAAATAAAAGTCCACAAAATGTTGTAAGTAAAATACCTTTTAGTGGTTTAAGAAGATTAAACTTCTATAAACTACTAGATTGCAGCAATCCACGCTGAATTGTATGGCCATAAAGTGGTTTATGACAATGTAAAAACTATTGGCATTGACTGATGCAACGAGTCGTGTAAGATCACACAATGCAAGAACTGCCAAACATACGCTTTTTTAAAAGGTGAGAATTACCAGTACATTCCCGTACAAACATGGATCTGCAATCAGATTTATACCATTCCACATATACACTGATATGTATACTGTGAGGAGCTTATACAATTTCTCCACTATTCTAGTTTTAGTTAAATCAGTTAAGCCTAGACTTCTGGCTCATGTGTGATAAGAGTGCAGATGACATCCTGGTTTCTTCCCAATTGCCATATTTGCCAATGTAAATAACGTCACTCGCCTTGCATCCATATGGAGTATGTACCAACGCAGGTATGGCTGCGTTTCAGAGTGGTTAGTACCTCAACTACAAAAGAAAAGTCAAGCACATCCATCAATTCCATGAAGGATGGCGGCATGCAGAAGGTAAGCCAAGCTTTAGTTTATTTTTAGATGAGAAGTTGCATACCTAGTCATCATCTTGCTGTCATCAATGAAAGAACAAAAACAGGCCATAACTAAATGTGAAGCTTTAGCGATAAATTAGAGAAATGTTTATAAGTAAAACTAAACAATGTGTATCTCCCAAAAAAGCTGAATAGTTATGGCCTGTTAGCTTATGACAACGAGGAAATGAGATGATAAGCTTCTAAAGTTGTGCAGAAACTGCCTGGTTAGCCAGTTCTTTATTTCCGAAAAAATGAACAATTATGCATCTGACCACAATGTACAACAGTGGGTTTCTTGCATATTGCAAAGAAAAACGCAGACAAGCTAATTTATGCGGCCCCTAATTTGCATTGATAATTAAAGCAGCAAGAACCAGAAATGAACATCTACTTGCAGCCTCAATGCTTTGACTTCCGGAGAAATTCAGCAAAAAAGTAACCCAAAGTGTAATTTGCCTGAAGTAAACCTAAAATGTTGCAATGCCGCTCTTCCTCTATAGTTGTTGGAGCTAGGGCCAGAAAGTTCTGTCCTGCAAGCAGATGGAGTCCGAGGGCGGTCCACCTCTGCAACTGGACACGTAATCAAACAAATGTTCAAGAAATTATTTATCGTCAACTTCTCGGCTGGCCTGAGATTTGAGATTAATCACTTCGGCCAATTAATCGATTGCATCGGTCGACTATTTATTGGGTCAGATTTTTTCATAAATCAGACCACGCTGTAATCGTATCGCTCGCCCAACGATTCACGATTAATTGGGAGATTAATCGGCATATCGGCCGATTTTTTAAACAATAACGATGCATGGCGGAATGACCCCATATTACACTACATAATTATGGCCTCATGTGCTCACAAAACAAAATACATTCAACAAATTTAGAATGTAATTTATGTTCAATGGCCAGCATCTGTGTAGAGATTTGCCCCGATAAAATACCTATGGCATACTGAATCTGTATTCGTCCGTTAGGCCAAATCTAGTAAGGCAGGGTACATGAAAGTCCGCAGCAAAGGAACTAACAATTTAAACCAACTTCTATGTATTTTTCATTCACACTACCATCAAATTTCATGCAAAATAAAAGGTATAACTGAGAATCTGAGGTCCAGAATCATGGGTGCCGTCTATACTACCTGCTGCCGTGCTGCCGTGCCAGACACTGAGGCCACCCACCACGCCACAAAGGTAAGCAAATCAAACCCATTCATATAAAGAGCAGAGAAATCACAAAACACATGATAGAAGTATCCTACACTGTCATTACCTTGATGCATTCGGTACCAGCAAGTAGATCGCTCCAAATCCTCTTCTGAATCGTTTCAACAGCCTCTACTCCATCTTTGTGATAACATAGAACCAATACATCATACCTGCATTGCAAACTATCACAGAACTTCAGGCTAAAACAGGTGACATCGCATCCAAATCTGGTAACAGGAAAACGAACAACACCGAACAAGGGTAGCACTAAGAACTAAAATCGATCCAGATCGGGAGTAATTTAAAGGTAGAGCAGGGGGGCAAGTCCGCTCACCTCAAAGTTTGCACTCCTGGTTGAACTTGGATTCTTGAGGTGCCCTGTAGCGGTCGCCGTACGGGTTGATGGTGGAGTTCAGTACAAGCTGCCTCAGTCGCGAGCAGTATGGGGTCTTGGCAACGGAGGGGCGCTGGTGACGGAGAAGGAGGTGGTCGATGGAGGAGATCTGGAGACAGAGTAGGAGACAGCCGATGCAGGTGCCGCCCTCAACCACCACCCGCCGCACTGGACGACTTGCCGATTCGGCCCGCAGCGAACACTGGCAGCTCTGCCCGACCAGGATGCCGAATCAGCCTGCAGCGCCGGTGGCAACCACCACGCCGCCATTGCCGCCGAGCTAGGCCGCCGACCACGGCGCTGCCGATTCCACCCGCCAACGACCACGGAAAAGAACACCAGAGCGCGCGTAGCACACCGCCGCTCGCCGCCGGCAGCTCGCCGCTGCCGCATCCTCCTAACCGCTCGCCGCCGTGTGCACACGATTGAAGAGCACGAGGAAAAATGAGGTGACCAGGTTAGTGGTCCAAGCTACCAAACCTCACGAGCTATATCTGGAAAAGAAACCGTCCCTGTAAAATAAATGAAAAATTACGACGTGGTGCGAGCCACTCAGAACAAGCTGGAACCAAACTGGCGGGCTGGCTCGGTCGATCGGACAAGGTTTGAACCGGGCTGACTCCATTGATCGACCCGGGTGCAGAATAATTATTCTGCACCCAGGGTGTCTAATAGAGTTTCTATATATATATACTCCTATATAGGACTCCTATTATATACTCCTGGGTGTACATACTCCCATATTCAATATACCTCATATATAAGGGTATTATACCTCTTTATCATTTTTAATATACCTTATTAATTATTCTAATATACCTCAATATGAGTAGTATGGAAAAAAATTCATCGGAACCCTTAATTTTTTTAATATATCACTTTTACGTACAGAAAAGCAGTATGTACGTAAATAATATAAGGTATATAGACTTAAATGAATTTATTTATAAAACTCACCTCGAGGTATCTAGTATTTACTAATGAAGTATATTAAAAATTATAAATAGGTATAATTGACTCATCTATGTGGTATATTGAACGTGGGAGTATGTATGTATATATATATATATATATATATATATATATATAGAGGAAAATGAGATGTTATCCCTGGGTGTACGTACTCCCACGTTCAATATACCTCATATATAAGGGTATTATACCTCTTTATCATTTTTAATATACTTCATTAGTTAATACTAGATACCTCAAAGTGAGTTTTATGAAATTTTTTATTTAAGTCTATATACCTCATATTATTTGCGTATATACTGCATTTATGCACGTAAAAGTGATATAATAAAAAAAGTAAGGGTTTCGATGGAATTTTTTGCATACTACTTATATTGAGGTATATTAGAATAATTAATGAGGTATATTAAAAATGATAAAGAGGTATAATATCCTTGTATATGAGGTATATTGAATATGGGAGTATGTACACCCAGGAGTATATAAGATGAGTTCTATATATATATATATATATATATATAGGAAAATAAGATGGTATACCTAGGAGTACATACTCCAAGCACCGAATGCCCATGGAAACGCTACCGGGTCGTAGCAGCCACACCCATTAACATATATCTATTTAAATTAAATAATAACTACCGAGCACCCCTTCATGCAAGGATAAAGGATAAGGTTCAGTTTGAAAGTTTGTTACGTGATAGAAATAGAAGGGATCAGGATCCGCGCTATTTACTCATTTAAATACCAGCCCAACAACCACTCGCCGCATCTTCCTCACCAGATGACTTGGGCGACGGAGACGAGATGCTCCTGGCCGGCGGAAGACGACGACGGAGACGAGATGCCGGTGGACGGCGATGACAAACAAGTGATGTGGCAGTGCAACATAAAACAGCTGACATGCGCGTTGCGGCGTGGCCATGGTGATTTGAAATTGAAGTTTGTTGATCGGCAAGTCTAGGAGGTATTTCGTATGTGGTAATACTAGGCTAGATCTAGCACTTTGCATGCATCCAGCAAGTATGCATCCAACGTATCACCTTCATCTTGCTAACAAATTTCGACATGCTTGCAGCCATGCAGCGCGATATGGTGAAGACGGAGATGAGGTGCACGCGCAGACGACGGCGACTGGGCATGGCGATAAGAGCGACAAGACATGTGTGGCCGGCCGCCGACGATGGCTCGACGTGGCTACGTACGAAGCAGACGAGATGCATGCGGACGACGTCGGCTCAACGTGGCGACAACGACGACAAGATGCTTGTGGATGGCGACGGCTCGACGTGCTGACGACGACGGCGACGAGATGCGGCCACCGCCAGTGGACGACGGTGACGATTGATTACATGGACGCGTGAGATTTGATGCACCAGGCTACCTAGTCGAGTGCACCTGCACAGGCGAGAGAGTGAACAGCATGTAGGTCATTGTAGACATCCAATACGCTGTATACCTCTTCTTGAAGATTAATTATATACTTCCAGCAGTATATCGGAATAGTTAGCAGCTACCTTTGCGGCTTTGCCTGCATTCTTTGCAATCGATTGAGTCTGTCTCTTAATGACCAAATGTGATATATGTACATATGCGTACTCTAACTTCACAATTGTTATACCTCTAGTTTTTAATCAACGCATTCTTATGGTTGGAACAATATACTGCCTTTCGGATGGACACACCCCACTTTGTTTTCTATATGTAACCATATTCAGATAAACATACAACATATTTGCCATGTACTAGATTTATGTTTTAGACGAACATACTTCATCGAGAGAAAAGGTATATATACTAGTTTGGAGAAAATGTATTACTACTTCAGAATAAAAGGTATATACTACTTTGAAAAAAGGGTATATACTGCTTTGGAATAAAAGGTATATACTACTTTGAAAAAAAAGGTATATACTACTTTGAAAAAAGGTATATACTGCTTTGGAAAAAAGTATATACCCCCTTCAAAAAAAGTGGTATAAACTTCACTTTGAATAAGATAGTATATACTTTGGTCTAAAAAGAGGTATATACTCCAATCTCCAGACTGGTATATATTTAAGTACGGAAATATATAACTTGCTTTAAAAATGTAGTATATAGTTAGGTACATACCCCAAATTAGTATCACTTATACTGGGTCCAACGTCAAAAGTTTTGTGACATGCCCCAAATTAGCATCATATATACTGGTCCAACGTCAAAAGTCTGTGACATGCCCCAAATTAGTATCACGTATACTACATCGTTCTTTATATGGTATACTATACTCTGTTAGTAGCACATGCATTTGCTCAGAAGAAATTAAATCGCATGCACGTGATATATATCCATCCCAAAACTAAAATTTGGTCCGATCCTTAATTTTCGGTAGGAGGTTGCTAATCGCATGCATGCAGAACATCCGGTGAGTATTTAATTTATTCCCCTCACAATTGCTATTTGTTAGTTATTGGGTATATTCAACCCGTTAGGGGTGGGAGTATGTACACCTGGGAGTATAAAACATGAGTCATATATATATATATATATATATATATATATATATATATATATATATATATATATGAATCTGGAAATTCAACGAAACCTCATAATACAAGGAATCAGTAAATCAACCGAAACCTCATACATAATTCTTTCTAACTAATTCTATATCTAATAAAGATTCTATCTCAAGTTTTGATTCGAAATATAAGAGAAGTTCGTTTTCAGTGTAATAAGTTTGTTTCAAGTTTCTATGTATTAGGAAAGAGTCATGTTAATCCTACGCTGCCAAATTGTTTGTTATGTCTATGTGCTATTTGCTATAGGAGATAGTTTCCTACCCTGACAGATTGATAGTGCGAATGATGAGTTACTGTAGGAGAATCGCTCTAGAATAAGTATTAGCTATGTGTGTGTATATATATATATATATATATATATATATATATGAAGCTGATATGGGGCACCTTGGTGCCCGGGCACCATGCTTCAAATACGTACATTTTGCTTACAATTATGCATACCCAAGGGTATACATACCCAAGATACATATACCCAACTCATACATACCCAAAATATGCATACCCAAGATACATATACCCAGGATACACATACCCAATATATATATACCCAGAATACGTATATATATGTACTTTTACATACCTTAGGTATATATTCCAAAAAAATAACATACCTAAGGTATACATACCTCATTTATGTCTACTAAGTATGTGCAAAGTCATACATACCTTGGGGTATGTACAAAACATCACGTATTTTGTACGTATTGAGCATGGTGCCCGGGCACCAAGGTGCCCTGGTTATTTTACCTATATATATATATATATATATATATATATATATATATATATATCCTTCCGTAAGTGCTCAGTTTCGAATCCTAGGCTGCACCTTCATTAACTGATCATTGCAAGCAGGAAATTTGGCTTACCCGAGCTATTTGAATCTGGCATATCGAAGACTATTTCTGTTTGTCTAAAACGTCCACTATTTCATGGTTTTGAATACATTAGTTGAAAAATTGGGCAGATTCGAATCTACCCAAGCTATCTACAAATACCACCAAGCGTAAGTTCTCTATTTCGAATCCTTTGGCATCACTTCTATCGGTCAGTAAGTAGGTCGCTTGTCGAGCTGTCTGAATCTAGGAAATTGAAGATTGCTTTGTCTGATTTCTGCAAATTCCACTACTATATGGTTTCAAGCATATAAACTGAACACTTAATTCTGAAATTATAAGAAAGAGTTCATGAAATTGCATCAGAAATTGGAACACATTGATTCGGCTCGTTCTTGTCCTTTGTTTCCCCCAGTTTGGCCGAAAATCTTCAAAATTTAACCTTTCCAGCCCATTATTCCCTCGAGAAGCTTGGCCCAAGCTCAGCCTACCCATGTTTTTTAACATACTATAGCATCTTATTTTTTTTAGAGTTTGTCCGACATGCTGATTTTTTAATATCGAAGGAAGATGAGTAATACAAGGAAGTACCAAAATCTTATAAGCAGATATATTTTTAAGATATATAGAAGAACTGTATAAACAACATATTAAAATGCACGCAAATCTTGCAGCCTAGAAGGCACGCTTTTCACATGTGTTGTGGTCTTGTATATGTTAATCTACAATTAGTTTAATGGAACAACATCGCTGATATATATTGATGCTGACATCAAGGATCCACCCATCAGCATCATCCCTTGACCTTATGAAGTTCAGATTCAGATTTCACGTGTGGCTTTGAAAATAAAAGCCAAGAGCAATCACGTGGAACAAAAGAAATCCAGATAGCACACGTTTCTTTTTCAGATAATCTGACTTCCTGGACCAACCCATCAGCAGCTTCCATCAACCTTATCAAGTTTGAATTTCATGGGCGGGTTTAAAAATAAAATTCAAGTATGCAATAATCATGGGGAACAAAATAAATCAAATAGAGTACATGTTTCCTTTTCAGATAATCTGACATCCTGCATCCACCCGTCAGCACCTTCCCTCAACCTTATCAAGTTGGAATTTTAGGGACGGCTTCGAAAACAATAGCCAAGTATCCAGCAATCACGGGGAATAAAAAAATCCAGATCGCACACGTTTATTGTTCAGAGAGTCTAACATTGGAACCCACATATCAGTAGCGTCCTCGACCTTAACAGATTCAAATTTTATGGGCGGGTTCGAAAACAAAAGCGAAGTAGCCATCAATCACGTGGAAGAAAATAACTCAACATAGTACACGCTTCTTGTTCAGATAGTCTGACATCGAGGACCCACCCGCATGCAGCATCCATGAACATTATCAACATAGCACACGTTTGTTGTTTAGAGAGGCTGACATCGAGGACCCAGCCGACTGCAGCGTCCGTGAACATAATCAACATACCACCAGTTTGTTGTTGAGAGAGGCTAACATTGAGGACCCACCCGACAGCAGCGTCTATGAACATTATCAACATATATATAGCACATGTTTGTTGTTCAGAGAGACTGACACTGAGGACCCACCTGACAACAACGTCTATGAACATTATCAACATAGCACGGGTTTGTTGTTCAGAGATGCTGACATCGAGGACCCACCTGACTGCATCGTCCATGAACACTATCAACATATATACATGTTTGTTGTTCAGAGAGGCTAACATCAAGGACCCACCCGACAGCAGCGTTCATGAATATTATCAACATAGCAGAGGTTTCTTGTTCAGAGAGGATGACATTCAGGTCCCACCATACTACATCGTCCATGAACATTATCAAGGCGAGCAGTTTAGAAAAATAAAAGCAAGTATCCAGCAATCCTGTGGAATAGATAATCAAACGGTGAGGCTGACATCGAGGACCCATCATCCAAACCATAGACTACTGCATCGAGCAACGTGAGCTAGGTCGTGGGAACAAAAAAAAAAGTCTGCTAGAGACACTGACATCATGGCCCCATAGCCTAAAAATGTTGGCCAGAGTCCAAAATCGGACGCGAAATCGAAAAATCAACATCTATCACGCGTCGAACGACCATCTACAATGATTTTGCCCTAATCCATGGTAGTAGAGGGCCTCCGAAATAAGAAAATAATAGTTTTTCAATATACCACGAAATCGAGCAAAATCGTGGTAGAAGGGGGGGTCTTCAACAACGACCAAAAGTGCCACTCGTGGTAGATGGTCACTTTTCTTCTAGTGAATACCTGAAGACACATTTTCAGTCACCCATTCACGGAATTACGGTTGATGCAATTAAAGCAGCCTCCAGAAGTAGTGATTAGATATGACCTCATGGTCTAATGATTAGAATACAACGTCTCTTATTATCGCAACATGAACATCGTGACACGATCGTGTTGCAATACTAATGTCCACCATGGCATTATCTCAATAGCATGATATCATTGTCAATTGGTATAAATGCTCCATGATATAGAAATCTCGATCATCAGTTTCCCAATGAACTACTACCACTAGTCGAAAAATAGACATCAATACCGGTTCCAGAGGGCCATTTGTACCGGAAATCAAACCGGTACAAAAGATTCGGGACAAAAGCCCCCCCCTCTTTGGTACCGGTTCCTTACAAACCGGTATTAAAGGGGCCTCCACGTTGGCTCCCAGGAGAGAGCAGGGCTAGGGACCTTTGGTACCGGTTTGTAACACGAACCGGTACCAAAGGAATTCAGGGTTTAGGGTTTTAGGAGGGGTTTAGGGGTATCGGACCATTTCATCGTACGAGGATCGCATCGATGCGCCAGAAACGCGTTTGGATTTAGGAGTACATGAAGATCAAGGTAATGCATATCAACTTGGTGCATATAATATAACACATGTAATTGCATAAGATCGCAAATTAAGTAGTACATGCATGAAGATCGATCTTCATGCATAGTGGTACTCTCCGAGGCATACTATCTATTACATGTAGCATAGTGGTACTCTCCGAGTCAAACTATATATTACATGTAGATATTTATTCATAGTGGTACTCTGCGAAGTTAGGTATGACGTCCCGAAGAAAAAATCCCGCCAATTCCTCGCCAATTGCTTTGAAGCGGTGCTCGATTGGGAGCCTGTCACGCTTTCTTGCCAACTGTAAAAGAATGAGATTCAAATGAATACATGAGCTATGTATATATATATATATATATATCAAATCACAATCAAACAATTATGACTGAAACTTAGCACAAGTTATGGTAACAAAATAAATTTGTGAATATTGTTTTCATACCTCTCTATTCCTTTGATTATTCGTTCTCTCGCTGACAATCTTATGGATGTTCTCGCAAACATAGTATCCACATAGATTAGTCCCCTCAGGTTGTTTCGCGCATTTCTGTACAAGAATATAATTCAATCAAATAATAATCAAGTATGATAAAGGTGTGTGGACCTAGGTAGTACTACTTACTTTGTTCGCACGCCATATCAGCTTCGGTTTCCATCCACCGGTCGGATCTTCCTGGATAAACGTTTGCCATACGCTGCCCGACAAAAGAAAATGCATAAAAGAGTTATTAATTTGTTGATATCAGGAAATTAACGAAAAAACCGATAAGAATTAAAATTACCTTTTGAGCATATCAAAAGCCGACTTGTATAGTATAGGCTCTTTGGTTAGTGAGTCAAAGACTTCAACATCTCCATCGTACATTTTAATGACGATAAGAATAAAGTGGAATCTGCGCACGTTTAAATATGCAGTGTCATAGATATAAGTCATCAGTTAAAATTTTAACGTATGGTGAGCAAAATAGAATGTGTTATAAGACAGTTACACTTACTTGAAGTTGTAAGGCCAAAGTATTATCTTTTTGTCACGTTGTCGCTTCAAAAACCTTAGCAAAGTCTCTGGTGTATCCTTGTTATAGATAGGATCTTCTATGGTTTTTTCATGCATTGTATCTGGGTCAATGAACCCAATGTCCGTGATTTCATCCCTTTTGCATTTGAGCTTCTTCGATCTGCATAATATAGCGCACAAAAGATTAAATTGAGGATAATTTGTAGACAATGAATGAGCTGAGCTAAAGACTTCTCAAATTATATTAATAAATCACTTACAGACAATAGCAACTGATGATAGATTTGTCGATGGCCCGGAGATTGTATAACTGAAAATGTTCAAGGAAGTCAACGCTCACAGAGTATTCTTGGAAGTAGTGCTCATCCTTAACTCGCACCATGATACAATCAATCCCTCTCTTTGTGGCATTAGTGTACCACGCATTCAAATTACGCATACATGTTGGTAGCGACCTGATATTCTCGACCAGATCTTTCCCTTGAACAAATTGATATACTACTTTAGCGATGGGGTAATCAATTGTGTTTTGTCGAGAACTTTCAACGGCCTTCTCATCAAACACCTTGAGAGGGGGGACCGATTGAACGGGTTGTTCTCCGAGCTGGTACACTTGTTTCCTAGTTTTCGCCGAGACCACCGATTGATCGGGTTTTTTCACATCCACCATAGTGTCATACGACTTTTCAATAGAACGCCTATAGTCAGATGGCGGCGATGGTGGAGGGTCATATAGATTCTCAACGGTATGAATAACTTTCACCGGATCTAGAGTCTTCTCAAAAGGTATCTCTGGCACTTTCTTAGCAAAATGTTTTACCACCTCGGACTTAGAGATTTCGCTGCATTCCTCGATAGTTCTTTCCCAAGGTAACTTCTCGATAGGTGGCAGTGGTTTCTCCTTTCTAGGTCTCTTCCTAGGCGGCGTACCGTTCCGCTTAAAAAACGCAGTCTTACGCAGAGGATCTCGATATGGTGGACTCGCGCTGGGGTCCCTCTCCGGTAGGTGTGGAATTTGCTGCTTATGTGGACTGCTACCAGGCGGAGTCGATGGCCATTGCTGCTCATGTGGAATTTGCTGCTCATGTGGACTGCTACGAGGAGGAGTCGGTGGCCTTGGCAAAAGGACGATGTATTTCTTGGACCATATGGCGAAACCGCGCTTGACATCGGCCAGTGTCTTCTCTTCGTCACCTCCAGGAAAATCAAGCTCCATTGTTTCAAAACCCGGAACAACATCATCCACCCCGACAAGAACACAGCCAGCTGGAATGGGCATATGATGGTGCGTTGCTCCATCTTCATTTGGGTAAACATAGCCGACCGCCACCTTAACGGACAAGTTCCTCATTTGCACATGTAGCTCGCAATCTGTCTTCTCTGTGACATAATCCACGGGGTAGCTTCCTGCACATTCAAGATGCGAGGAACCCACACTGCTTCTTCGCTGAGATGGGGCGGCATCGGCTTGAGGATCTTGTATAAACAGCGGCTGATCAGGTGCCCTCTGATTTTTCTCAAGCACCTCCACCCTATTTATCAATTCCGCTAACCTGTCTAAGTCCTGCTTCTTCTTTCTCGAACGGCTTCTATAAGTGTCAGCGCACTCCGGCCATGCTTCCTTCATGGTGACACCTGGGAGGGTTCGTATCCATCCAACGTGTTCCGCATTCCCAAGAGCGAGTGTCAGCTCGTCATTCTCTCTATCGGGATAAGCTGCGTCGTGATTGCATTAACTTTTTCCTTCCATTTTCCCTTTGCAACGATCTGCCCTGTCTTTGGGTCCAACCCTTCCCCATGCACGAACAACCAGAACTTGGACCGATCGGGCCAGTCCCATGTCTGTGGAGTGATTCCTGCCTCCATCAGTTTAGCTTCAAATGCTCTCCACTTCGGAATGGCAGTCTTGTAGCCACCTGACCCCAAATGATGGAAATGTTCCTTCTTTGAAGCATTTTTCGTATTTGTGACTGATCGGGACACAGCAGTAGAAGATTTCTTATAGCTCTTAAATGCGGGCCAGTGATCTTTTATCTTCACTAGACTTCCAGTGAATACTGGATCTTTATCTGCATATCTGGCCCATAAATTTTTCTTCCAGGTCTGGAATTGTGTGGCCATCCTCTTAAGAGTCCATTCCTTGACTTTCTTCTTCTGGCCTTCCGTCATGTCTTCCGGTAGGCTAAAGTGTGTCAGTATACTATCCCAAAGAAAATTTTTTAGAGTTTCATTGACATAACTAGCTTCAGCCCCCGTGTTCTTCGGCTTATGCCACTCTACAATGCTGATCGGTACATGGTCCCTAACAAGAACTCCAGCTTGGCTTATAAATTTACGGTAGTGCTCTTTGGGCTCCACCGGTTGACCACTAGCCTTAAATGTGGTGAGGGCTAACCTACCCTCGCCCTTTAGACGTTGTGTCGGGCCTCGTTGCTTTTTAACAGATTTGCTCGATGATCCAGAAGGCTAAAAGAAAAATGATTCGTTAATAAGTGTAATACAAATAAATCAATGCATCAAGTGATGAACATATAGCCTTGATATACACCTCGCCGGAGTTTATTAAGGACACTTCGTTGTCTCTTCTTTCTTCAGACTCAAGTCCCTCACCGACATCGTTCAAAAATTGTGAGCCAAAATCATCGTCATCTCCATCGGGTTCTCCATTGGGTTCCGGTCCACGGGCACTCTCAAATATCATTTTCTGCACCATTTCTTCTCGCTCCTCATCTCGGATGAAGGTGTCGTCCTCCATAGCTCAATGTCACTGCAAAATTAAGTGCAATTATTTTGTTTTTATTAATGGACAAGATATATGTATAGGATGAGAACAATGTCTTATAGAACACTTGTACCATGTATACTATAGAAGAACTCGGACATATATGGAAGGGGACCACATGGAATTGAGGATTAAAACCATGAGAACAACTAGTGGTAAATCACAACACAACACAACACAACACAACACAACAACTTCATTATCTCGACACAACACAACAACATCATTATCTCGACACAACACAACAACATCATTATCTCGAATTCACAACACAACAACATCATTATCTCGAGAAACAAGTAAGCATGTCAGATCCTTCATAGTTTCACTTACAGCACTATGATGGAGATTTCACAACACAATAGGGAGTCCAGCATGCAACAACATACATAGCAGCAACATTTGTTCAGATTTCAGAAGATACATAGGTCAAAACAAAAAAGGACAATCTATTTTATAGCTGCATAGTATCCCAGATTAGCATGCCATCTCAGTGCTTCCAGCTAAACCACCTCACCTGCGATTATAGAAAGGAAATAAAGGACCTGTGTATGATTCAAGAATAAATTATGTTAACATAAACTTTGGGCTCCTCTACATCACACAAGACACTGAAAACCTAACTAAACAAAGCCCCATTTGTTGCACTATATGTGGGGTAAAAATCACAACCATAAATTATAAGTAGCTTGTATCGGCTAGCAGCAGCAACTAGTACAAAATAATAAGAAGATCAAGACATGGTGCGTTGCCATTTGCCAATATAAAATTAATTTGTTAAACTTGTTAATTTGTGCAATAATGACACAACTAGTGGTGTTGAAAACACTAGAAGATGAGCATGAAATCTGCTAGTACACAGGGAAAAAATTTAGAGTATTAACAAGAAGGTCTAGTTGAAAACACCAGAAGATGAGCATGAAATCTGCTAGTGTACTAGCATGAAATCTGCTAGTACACTAGAAGGTTACCTATATTGGAGTATTAAATACAACTTGTGTTTCTTATATTGGTATATAGTATGTATATCATTCTCAATAGGGCTTGACTATCACATATTATAGCTAAAATAATCTGCATATGGTCTCTTGAAAAGTAAGCAACCATGGACCCCTCAAAACTAAAAACTAAGCACCAGATTACATAAAGGAAACACTTAAGGAAATAATTAGGGGTTTAGTTTTCATGTAGGAATCCAACTAAACCATGTCATGGAAACACACTAAAAATTTCAAATTTGCATAGCCAGCCCAGCCACAATCATCATGCGCACAGTGTGAAATCAGCCAGCCAATCCACAAGTCAATAAGGTCATTTCATTCCAACAATCTGCTCAAGTAAAGGAGACTTATGCAGCTTGCATGATTCGATGACCACAAATCATGTAGAGGAGAAAAAAGAGGAACAAGTAACTCACCTAAATCACAGAGGTAGACAAAAAATCCACCACTGTCGTGGTTGAATGGCGGTTAAGTAGCCGCCGTCACACAGCAGCAGGAGTGGACGAGGAAGTAGACTAGGTAGTCGATGCGTCAGGTACAAGAGGCAGTGGCCAACATGGCTGTATGTAGCCGGACTCCTTCTGACAAGTAGATCACACAATTGAGGAAAAAATATGATTTTAACTGAACTTAAAAAGCAAGGTTTTTAGAAAACAACATGACCTTTTCTCTCATGGGAACACACGGCCAGTGCCTCAGCAACTTTGCCATCGTAATGGCTAGCTTAAACCCAAACCAGCAATTTTAGGCATAATGTAAATGCTTTGTTCCATACAAACAGAAGATAAATCCCTAATTTACACAAGATTAGAAGATGATTCTTTTATGGTGTGACCAAAACTAACAACAGCATGATGGTGCAGTAGTATAAAGATTAGACGGTGATTCTATTTTGATGTAACTAGAACCAACAAACATGATGGTGCATTGAAATAAAAGTTATATTGGACCTGAAGCTAGAGAAGAATAAACAACTAGTACATCCTAGGTTTAATTAGGCCCACACATTAGTTCAACTCCGACAACTCGAAATTAACTACTGACAAATGTTTTTAATCATAGATATGCACTTTATCGGTCCCATCAAACTACTTCTCTTGAAAATGAAGTGGAAACTTAATTATGATCATCTGCTGTTTCAGGCTTTCAACTCGAAATTAACTCCATCAAACTACTTCCCATCAAACTACTTCTCTTGAAAATAAGAACCTGTTGTAATTGCATATTCTTAGACCATGTTCTTTTGATAGCTTAAAAAATAAGCCATCCTCTCCTTAGTTTCTAAGCCGCCTAACTTATTAGTTGAAACTTTTAAACTAGTTATTCCATAACTAATTTAGAAGCTTTAGGTAATATAAGCTTTAGGGAAAAAATTTAGACACAACCCGCCAGAATTTGGGGAGTACAAGTACAGAATCCATAAGCATATAAAATTAGTGATGTACTAAACAATGGTGCATGTGAGATTCTATGCATCGTTCTAGGTGGACAATGATAGATTACAGTACTGAAATTTAAAACAAAACAAAAAGCTGCTCCTGAGTGCTGTAATCAGTGACAATCTTGATAGATTAAAGAATGACCTTGCTAATTAAACAATGAGATGAGGAGCAGCAGGTCGTCTCGGACAATCGTTTGAGGAGCAGCAGGTCGTCTCGGACAAATCAGTGCAGGAGACAAGATTAGAGAGGGAGAGGTTACCTGTAAGACGACGGGAAGCCGGAGAGGACACGCGCGGCCGCACGAGCTGAGAGGGCAAGGGCGCCACCGGCCGGCCGGGTCTTGATCTGTGGCGGGGGCGTGGGAAGGAGGCCGGGGCACCGATGCGTGGTTGCGTGTTCCGGCGAGAGGAAGGATGTGGGAGGAGTCCGGTGGCTCGAGGCTGCGTGCTCCGGCGGATCAAGGCAGCTCGATTCCGGCAAATCGAGGCGGCGCTGCGCGTGCGTGTGTTTGGAGAGAGAGAGAGAGAGAGAGAGAGAGGGGAATGACTCAGACTAGGCGCGTGGAAGAAAAAGGCCCTAGGCCTTTGGTACCGGTTGCTGTAAAGAACCGGTACTAAAGGTTACCTTTAGTACCGGTTCGTAACAGCAACCGGTACCAAATATAATTACGAAAATTCTTTTCGCGCTTTTAACCTTTCGTACCGGTTCTTTCCACCAACCGGTACCAAAGGTTTTTTTCTTTTTCTTTTGATTTTTCTGTTGCTTTTTCTGTTGCTTTTCGTTGGATTTTTCTTTTGATTTTCATTTCATTTTTATTTTGTCGTTTCTATTGATTTTTCTTTTGCAGTTTCTTTTGATTTTCATTTTTGATTAGTTATATTTGATTTTCTATTTTCTTTTGATTAGATATGTTTGATTTTATTTTTGATTAGTTATATTTGATTAGTTATATTTGATTTTCTATTTTCTTTTGATTAGATATATTTGATTTTATTTTTGATTAGTTATATTTGATTTTCTTTTTTCTTTTGATTAGATATATTTGATTTTATTTTTGATTACTTATATTTGATTAGTTATATTTGATTTCCTATTTTCTTTTGATTAGTTATATTTGATTTTCTTTTTGATTACTTATATTTGATTAGTTATATTTGATTTCCTATTTTCTTTTGATTAGTTATGTTTGATTTTCTTTTTGATTAGTTATATTTGATTTTTCTGTTGCAGTTTCTATTGATCATATGTTCGCTTAATAATTAAGTGTCGGTTAGCGCGGCGGCACGCTGCGTTCGTGAGAGGAAAAGGGCGGGAATAAACGGGCGGAAAGAAAAAGGCGGAAAGAAAAAGGGCGGGAAAACGATTGAACAGGAAAAGAAGTACATATCTCAACTGAAAATTAAGATACATGGCCGGATTAGGTCACAATCGGCCGAGCTTGTTTTCGAATGTTGGAGTGATTCAGTCATAGTCGTGCCTAGCCCTATAAATGTCGCCACTGTAGTCGTCGTAGTCGCCGGTGGCATCGTCGCTGGCATCGGGGTCGCGGTAGTCGAACCTCGACTGGTGAGCACGCGTGGGCTGAGACCGAGGGTAGCGCAGGCGGGGGCCACGGTAGGCCATGACGCTCTGGAGAGTCCGGCTGCGCCACCATAGCCGACGGCCGGCCTCGTTGAAGTTCGAACGAGGCGAGCCATCCTCCTCGTGCCTGGCAAGCGCACTCTCACGCCGATTGATGAAGAAGGCGTCCCAAGTCGGGCTGTAGTCGGGATGCCACTGAGGATTCCTCCGCTGCTCTGGCGTGAGCTCGAAGTAGTAGTGGTTCGTGATGGCCATCTGGCGCGCCACACCTACAGGGACAGGAGGGACCGGTACGCCTCCGACGCTCAGCATCTAGCCGGTGGGGACGCGGTAGCTCGGCGGGCAGGGGTAGTTTGAGGCGCAAAGCGCCTCCGCCTCCTGGGGGGTTAGAGATACAATGGAAGCCATGGAAGAGAGTGATGAGGTTTGCAGATATGAGTCTAGATGTGATATGTAAATGGAGGCCAAGCCTACATATATATAGTAAAAAATGGCAGGAAGATGGAGGCGGGAAGCGGTGGAAAGCGCGGGAAGAAAATAGGCGGGAACCTTTAGTCCCGGTTTTTGTGTCATCTAACAAAACTGTCGGTGGGATAAGGATGTGTGGGTAACCTTTAGTCCCGGTTGGTGGGTGCAACCGAGACTAAAGATGTCGGCAGGATAAGGACGCGTGGGTGGATGCACTGCTAGATGAGATAAGGACGCGTGGGTGGACACACGATGCCCCTGTCGGAGGAACAAGACAAAGTAGAAGCGGTGGAAAGCGTGGGAAGAAAATAGGCAGGAACACAGTGGCGCGGGGAACCATCTAACCTTTAGTCCCGGCTGGTGGGTATAACCGGGACTAAAGGTGGTTTTTATGTCATCTAACAAAACTGTCGGTGGGATAAGGACGTGTGGGTAACCTTTAGTCCCGGTTGGTGGGTGCAACCGAGACTAAAGATGTCGGCAGGATAAGGACGCGTGGATGGATGCACTGCTCGATGAGATAAGGACGCGTGGGTGGATGCACGATGCCCCTGTCGGAGGAACAAGACAAAGTAGAAGCGGTGTCGTGCCTATAAAAGGAGCATCGATACGCCATGGCAAGCAGCTCAACAAGCCAACCTAGAAGGTAGGGAGAGTTTCATTCCCATGGATGGAGGACAGGGTTGGGAAATCTCCCGTGGCGGAGTTTCTCGAAGATGTCGTTGGTGCTCACGCCCTACGGCATCTTCGGAAGCTCCGCCTCGGAAAAATTTCCCTGCAAGCCCGTGAAAGACTCTATCTCCTCTAACAGTTTTGGGTAAAGGGTTGGGAAATCTCCCGCGGCGGAGTTTCTCGAAGATGTCGTTGGTGCTCACGCCCTACGGCATCTTCGGAAGCTCCGCCTCGGAAAAATTTCCCTCACACAATAACATCATTACACAAAAATCCATATTGAGATACACAAGTTATGATCCCTATCTAGTCTTCTGAGTTTTCTTCTTGTCCCTTTCTTCTGATTGCGACGCAGCCATGGACAATCTTCATTATTTAAAATGATGCTTGGGTCAGTTTTCACCTTGAAGGGTGGAATATCATCAAACTTATTATAATCTTCTGACATGTCTGTCTTGTCCTCTACTCCCACGATGTTTCTTTTTCCTGAAAGAACTATGTGGCGCTTTGGCTCATCGTATGATGTGTCCTCTTGCCTTTCTTTTCTTTTTTTCGGTTTGCTAGACATGTCCTTCACATAAAAAACCTGAGCCACTTCACTGGCTAGGACGAATGGTTCGGTGTCGTACCCTAGATTCTTGAGATCCACTGTAGTCATTCCGTACTGCGGGTCTACCTGTACCCCGTTTTTCAGGTTGAACCATTTGCACCGGAATAAAGGGACCTCGAAATTAGGTCCATAGTCAAGTTCCCATATCTCCTCTATGTACCCATAATATGTGACCTTCTTCCCATTGTCCTCTGCTGCATCAAAGCGGACACCACTGTTTTGGTTGGTGCTCTTTTTATCTTGGGCGAATGTGTAAAATGTATTCCCATTTATCTCGTACCCTTGAAATGTCGATATAGTCGAAGATGGTTGCTTGGCCAACAAGTATAGCTGTTCTTCATCAGTGACATTCATGAGCCATGTTTGCAACCAACCGCCGAAAGTCTTCATGTGTTCTCCATCAATCCAATCTTCACGTTGCTCCGGGTATTCAGAGCGTAAAATATTCTTGTGTTCCACTTTGTACGGAGCCACCAAGCTGGAATTATGTAGAATTGTGTAGTGTGCTTGAGTGAAAGAATGTCCATCCATACACATTGTTGCTTTCTTTCCTAGCGTGCCTTTTCCACGCAGTATCCCCTCATAGCGCGATTCAGGAACACCGATCGGCTTAAGGTCAGGAATAAAGTCAACACAAAACTCAATGACCTCCTCTGTTCCATAGCCCTTGGAGATGCTTCCTTCTGGCCTAGCACGGTTATGAACGTATTTCTTTAAGACTCCCATGAATCTCTCAAAGGGGAACATGTTGTGTAGAAATACAGGACCGAGAACACTAATCTCTTCGACCAGGTGAACGAGGAGATGCGTCATAATATTGAAGAAGGATGGTGGGAACACCAACTCGAAGCTGACTAGACATTGCACCATATCCTTTTGTAAATTTTGTAGAGTTAGTGGATTGATCACCTTCTGAGAAATTGCATTGAGGAACGCACATAGCTTCACAATGGGTACTCGAACATTTTCTGATAGAAGCCCCCTCAATGCAACCGGAAGTAATTGTGTCATAATCACGTGGCAGTCATGAGACTTTAGGTTTTGAAACTTTTTCTCTGACATGTTTATTATTCCCTTTATATTCGATGAGAAGCCAGATGGGACCTTGATGCTACTCAGGACTTCAAAAAAGATCTCCTTCTCTTCTTTGGTAAGAGCGTAGCTGGCAGTACCTTGATACTTCTCTGGATTCAGGTTGTTTCCTTCGTGGATACATTGCTGGTCGTGCCGTGCATCCGGTGTATCTTTTGTCTTCCCATACACGCCCAAGAAGTTTAGCAGGTTCACGCAAAGATTTTTCGTCACGTGCATCATGTCGATTCCAGAGTGAACCTCTAGGATTTTCCAGTAGGGTAGCTCCCAAAATATAGACATCTTCTTCCACATGGGTACATGTCCGTCAACATCATGCGGAACAGATTGTCCGCCAGGACCCTTTCCAAAGATCACTTTTAAATCCTTGACCATATCATATATAACATCCCCAGTAGGGCGGGTAGGATTCATTCGGTCTTCTGCCTCACCTCTGAAATGCTTTCCTCTCTTTCTTACTTGATGTTGTTTTGGAAGAAATCGACGATGCCCCATGTACACATTCTTGTTTCTCAAATATATACTGTCAGTCTCACCTAAACAGTGTGTGCATGCATTGTATCCCTTGTTTGACTGCCCTGAAATGTTACTAAGAGCAGGCCAATCATTGATGGTTACAAACAACAACTCTCGTAGGTTAAATTCCTTTTGTTCGTGCTCATCCCAAATAGGTACACCTTCTTCATGCCACAACTGTAAAAGTTCTTCAACCAATGGCCTCAGGTACACATCAATGTCGTTGCCGGGTTGCCTCGGGCCTTGGATGAGCACTGGCATCATAATAAACTTCCGCTTCATGCACAACCAAGGAGGAAGGTTATAGATACATAGAGTCACTGGCCAGGTGCTATGACTGGAGCTCTGCTCCCCGAAAGGATTAAAGCCATCTGTACTTAGACCAAATCTTAAGTTCCTTGCGTCATCTGAAAATGACTTGTACTTTCTATCGATTTTTCTCCACTGCGATCCGTCAGCGGGGTGTCTCAGCATCACATCTTTCTTACGGTCCTCTTTGTGCCATCGCAACAACTTGGCATGCTCTTTGTTTTGGAACAAATGTTTCAACCGTGGTATTATAGGAGCATACCACATCACCTTCGCAGGAACCTTCTTCCTGTGGGTGGACTCGCCCTCAACATCGCCAGGGTCATCTCGCCTGATCTTATACCTCAATGCACCACATACCGGGCATGCATTCAAATTCTCGTACTCCCCGCGGTAGAGGATGCAGTCATTGATGCATGCATGTATCTTCTGCACCTCTAATCCTAGAGGGCAGACAACCTTCTTTGCTTTGTACGTAATAGAGGGCAATACGTTCTCCCCTGGAAGCATCTTCTTTATTATTTTCAGCAACTTTTCAAATCCCTTGTCAGAAGTACCATTCTCTGCCTTCCATTGCAGCAATTCCAGTGTGGTACCCAGTTTTTCTGACCATCTTCGCAATTTGGGTACAACAGTTTGTTGTGATCCTCTAACATTTTCTCCAACTTCAACCTCTCCTTTTCACTTCCGTAGTTTATCTTCGCATCAAGAATGGACCGACCCAAATCGTCATCGGGGTCATCAAAAATGGGCTCATCAAAAATGGGCTCTTCTTCAGCTTCGTCTTCCCCCATACTACTATCACCGTCTTCAGTGAACATAGGATAGTTGTCACTATCCTCTTCTTCTTCGTTGCCTTCCATTATAACCCCTCTTTCTCCGTGCTTGGTCCAACAATTATAGCCGGGCATGAAACCATTCTCAAGTAGGTGGAAGTGAAGGGTCTTTGAGGTAGAGTAATCCTTCGTATTCCTACAGGAACTACATGGACAATAAATGAAACCATTCGACCGCCTGTTTGCCTCCGCCACGTTGAGAAAATAATGCATGCCAGTAATGAAGTCGGGATGGCATCGGTCACCGTACATCCATTGTCGATTCATCTGCATTATATAAGTATATCAAAAATCATTAATTACACAACATCATGGATATATGAGTGACCAACTTAATTAATATTCAAGTTCATCACATAAAACTAAGTTTTTTTATTAAAAAAAAGAGGCTCACCGACGTGGTACAGTGCCGGCTAGGGGAAGACGCTGGCGATCGACGGCGGTGAGGACGGGGACGATACTAAAACCTACAAATCATACTTTAATTTGAGCTCAATTGCATACAAAAAGAATGAAATCCCTAACTTAGGCATTTCATCAAACACCTTGCTAGCACTAGAAAAATAATACGAGTTAAACTAGCAAAGAAATGAGCTAAATTAGGAACGCCGGAAGAAAGGATGATATTGCTAACCCTTAGATAGATGGGTGCCGTCAATCTTGATAAAATGGTGGATAAAAATGAAGATTTATTGGAGTGTGAGAGGTGCAAAATATTTGGAAATGTGAGAGAGGAGAAGGAGAAGGGAAAATGAGATGCAGGGATCGAGCTGAAGAAATAGGGCAGGGGCCCTTTAGTACCGGTTCTTCAGATGAACCGGTACTAAAGGTTCAGCTCTGGCCCCACCTCCGCCTCAAAATTGGACTAAAACCCTTTCGTACCGGTTCGTAGTATGAACCGGTACAAAAGGCCCTCAACGAACCGGTATTGATGTTGCTCGGCCGGCTGGGCAAATGAACCGGTACTAATGCACCCTTTAGTACCGGTTCATACGGGAACCGGTACTAAAGGCTTAGACCGATGCCCATTTTTCTACTAGTGTACCTCCATTCCGGTTTAAAGGGCCTATGCATATCCCTAGATTGCCAATGTGATTAATAAAATACAAACTATATAACAAAAAATTATACCATTAGAAACTAAAAGATCCAAAGTTTATAATGATATATTTTTCGTAATATATATCTTATATTAAGTATTTAAATCAACAATCTAGAAATACAAGTAGGCCCTTTAAATCGAAATAGAGGGAGTCGTAGTTAGAGGTAAACTAGGGACTCTCATTCATTTAATACCACACGTGTATAAATGTTTCTGATTAATACAATTATAGTGTAGTATTAAATTTATTAGAAACTAATGATATATGCAAATAAACCCTTTTATTTTCCTCTTGGGCATATATCCTTTTGCACATCCTTGGAAATTTGGTAGATCACCATGAAATGAACAACCAACAAGAAGTGCATAGAATGCAGCTAGAAGTGAGAGAGTAGCATGACACCACTACGTAGTTCGCACCTAATGCTATGAGTAGTAGAAGCCAGGTGATTGAGGGACAGAGAGGAGGTTTAGAGCAACTCTAGCAGACTCCAAATTTATCAAACTGTAAAAAAGCATCATTATGTGGGCCCTGTGAATATTGCCTTTTTATTTTTTCCTTTCTTCAACCTCTAGCCCGACACCACATGAGGCCCTCCCTCACCGCCGTCTGCAGAGCCCGCTGCCAACACAGTCCGCTGCCGGCAGAGCCCGCCGGCTGCCACCTGACCCACGCCGGGCCGCCCGCCTACCGCCCTGAACCGCCCGCCGCCCTGCCACCTCACCCACCATGCCGCCCGCTCTGCTGCGCCGCCCGCCACCTGACCGCGCCGCTCGCAGTCTCACATCGGCCGACCGTCGTCCTCCGGCAAGTTCGTTTAAAGTAGCACCAAATTGTGTCCGATTCGACTGGAAAGATCATCCTTATCAAAAAAGTCGCCAGAATTTGAGCTATAATTTATAGTTGGCTGGATTTCGGCGAACTCCGGCGACAAGTTTCAGCGTGGGAGACCGTTGACCGGGTTGTAGGTGCCCCCAAATTTCTCTCTGACAACTGAACATATGGGGTCACGGGCGTGGATGCAGGCTAGCCTGTAAAACATTTATAGGTTTGAGTACTTTTGCGGATTCTATTCTAGCCCTTTTTTAACTTTAGAACTTGAAAAATTGCAGTTTTGACCACTTTTGTGTGTGTGTGTGTGTGCGTGTGTGGTGTGTGTGGGGGGGTGTCCTAACAGAGAACGAGCGTGTATGACATACCTGCATCTGAGGAGGGCCTGGATGTTTAGGCAGCAGCCGCCGCCGCCCTTGGCGAGGGAAGAGGAGGGGGACAATGCGGGGATGGCAGCACCGTTGTTGAGCGGCCGTTCGGCCATGTGTTAGGACCCCGGTGGTGTGACGACGAGGAATCATTGGGGATACAGTAAAAATGTAGGAAATTGAAAGGAAGAATTGGAAAACAAGAACATAACATGAGCTTTGCCAGAATTAAGGCGTACCTACAAGGAAGGTGATCATTTCAGATGGTTCGAACAAGTACACCTTGCCCCTCAGTTGTAGTTCAGGCCAATCTCTTCTAATAATCTGGCTAGAAGACGTGATGGTGTGTGGTATATAAAAAAACCCGCTCCCCTGCTCCCCTGTTCGTTGACTTCCGTAGATATCACCCACGAACGCGGCAGGCGGCCGTCGAGCGCCGCCGAGGTTTTGCTCCGTCCAGGGAGATGGATCATAAGGAAATCAAGGTCGGGGACAAATACGACTGGGAATTGAAGGAGTATGCCGCTGACTCCAACTCAATATGATGGCGCTGCTCAAGATCTGCTTGTCAACGAGCGCTAAGCCCCGAGCGTCGTGGACGTTCCTGGCGAAGGAGCCGAGTTCCTGGAGCGATTGGATGAAGTCGAGGATGACCACAGTGGCGGGGCGACGAGCTCCCGACGACTCCGTCCATGGCGGGCACACATAGGTTGAAACGGACATCAGCTATGGGTACCGAAATAGTCTTCCGAGAGGGGGAAACGGTGCGGGACTCACCAAAGAGGACTGGTGCAAGGTCGAAAACGACGGGAAGTCGCGGCTGCGACGAATTTTACCGGAACAGTGGCGGCTGTAGATGAGGTCCATCTCGTTGATTGGAGCTTCCTTGGCTCGATTCAGAGCCCTGGAAGAACTAGAAGACGTTGCGGAGCTTCGGGCGCTCACAGAAGAGCATGGGGAGGCCGGAGGCGATCTTGATCTGGGAGTTAAAACGGAGGGGAAGGTCTTGTTTCTAAAAGGAGCACGCCTCCTGTGTGAGCCTCTGGGGAGGAGTGGGCGGCGGAGGCGAGGCTCAAGAAGGCGGCGGAGGCGGAGGAGTATGATGTAGTATCTACTTTGCGCATTTCACATCTTTAAGGACAAGTGCTGCTCTTTTCCATCAGCTTGATTGTAGACGACTGGGTATGTCTGAGCATGATCGTGTGACTTATCTAAGAAGCAGGTCAGCAACACCTCTTAGGGCATATCTAGTAGGCCGACGCAAATGATCATCCGTTGTCTGAAACGATCCGCGCGGATAAATAAATAGGTATAAATCTCTACTAATAATACGGCTTAAGGACGTGATGGTTAAAAAATCGTGGTAGGTAAAAAAACCGCCGGTCCACTTTCGTACGTCAAAAAAATCGGCTGTCCTTTGCACCCCCACCGCTCCCTCCTCCGCCTCCGCATCGATCCCCTACCTCCCCTCCTGCTTGACGGGACAGGCGAAGGGCACCGGCTGGATTGGGAGTTGTCGGCGCATGGCTGCCAGCGGGGAGGTCGGGACGCGTCCGTCGGTGGGGAGCTCGAGGCTCGGCCGCCCGTGGGGAGGTCGGGGCGCGGCCGCTGGCGGGGAGCTTGGGGCGCGACCGTTGGTGCGGAGCTCGGGGCTTGGTCGCCCTTTTGGAGGTCGGGGCATGGCTGTCGGCTAAAGGTCGAGGCATGGTGGCCGGCTGGGAGGTCGGGGCGCGGCCGCTACGGGGACTATGGGGCACGGCCTCCGGCGGGGAGCCCGGAGCTCGGCCGTCGAGCTGGAGGCCTGGTGGCTGGGGAGGCGCGGTGGCGGTGGTGAGCTAGGCAGGGCGGACTGGCGAGTTGTGCGTGGTCGTGGGCGTAGGCGACTTGGCGTTCGGTCCTTCTTTGTTTTCCTCCACAAACCTGCAGCTCGTGGCTGGGAGGGTAGCAGTCGGCCCGTTCCTACGGCGACAGGACACGACGAGAGGGTACCGCGTCGATGCCGTCCAGGTGGACCGGGGAAGAGAGGCGGCTCCGTGTCGAGACAATTGTGGCAGGCGGCGGCATATCCACGGGAGAAGGACCCCGAGGCGCGGCGAGCGGAGAGGCCTGCAGTGGGATGGCGCAGCGAGCGGGATGGCTCATGATTGTGTCGCTCGCGTGATCCCGCGGCTGAGCCTATGTCGTTGGCAAGGGGAAAAGGAGAGAAGCCCGGATTGTGAGAGTTGAGGTCACCACTAGGGACTTGTCGGCCGTGGGGCAAAGGCCGCGGGAGCGGAGAAGGCGGGCGAGCTCGAACTTGGCGAGTCTGTTGTTGCCGTCCATGTCGAAGAGGTCGAGCCACTAGATGCTTCAGCTGGCTAACCCGCTACCCTAGAAATTGCTTCAACCCCCCGGCCACGATTGTACGACATTGAATGTTTAAGCAATAGGGAGTATTGAGCTAGAGGACCAGTCAATTTTGCAAAGGAATCGCTGCGGGGTTGCTACCTTGAACGGAAGGAAGAAGGACGACCGAAGGAAGATAATGATTGAAAAAAGGTGATTAGCTTAATTAGGTGGGACCAGTAAGGCAGCACATGGCGTTGAATGGTGAATTGATGTGTACCTGTCTCAACTGTCCAATTCTAGGAGGCAATTTAGTTACTGACTGTACTACCAAATTTGTTACACTTAAATCATATTTGGGCTATATTGTGGTCAATAATATTTGGGAAAGATATTTTGTGCACATGGACACCAGTGCTCCCTTCACTTTTGGTTTTTTGAAAATTTTAAAACTTCACATTTTTATGTATTTTAAAATCATGACATTAAATATGTAAATAGATATGCACATAAGTACTGTAATAAAAAAAGTTGCGTTAAAAAATACCTTATATTTTGTGAAATACAAAAAAAACAAATTTCTCACTGTAAATAGTAGTACACAAGTACGTTATTTTATCAGTTTACTTTCAGGAAATTTGTCTTTTTTTGTATTTCCTAAAATATAAAGTATTTCTTAACGGGACTTTTTTGTGTACACTCCTCGCGTCTAAATCTATCTATATATTTAACCACATAATTTTTGAAGACACAAAAATGTGAGATTTTAATTTTTTTTTTAAAAACCAAAAATGATAAGAGCATTGGTGTCCATGTGCACAAAACATTTTCTGCTAATATTTGCCTATATTTCCCTTCATCAAGCGGCCACAGCGGTCGTCCATGGCCCGCTCGCATCGCTAAAATACAAGAGATTTCGAGAGGGGCACTGAGAGATTAGAGAGCCTAAGAGAGTGATCAAGTGACTCATATTTTGATTTATATTCCGCCAACAGATAAAAAATAGAGAGCTGTTGCAACGCCTAGGCAATTATGTCGTAGCCCATCGGACGGGCGGTGCAAGGGTGCCCAGCTGCTGTGCACGCCTCCAACAGGGTGGCTGTCTCAGCCTCGGCCGGGACAGCTTCAGCGCCGGTGCTCGTGCAGGCCATGGAGGTGATGTTTGGGCGGGCGGCGCAAAGGCGCCAGCTGGCCTTTATAGCCCCGAATCTTTTGTCAAGCATTTCTTCCGATCTGATTGATGTCTACACACGCTTCTGTTCTTGTAGACAGTGTTGGGCCTCCAAGTGCAGAGGTTTGTAGAGCAGCAGCAAGTTTCTCTTAAGTTGATCACCCAAGGTTTATCGAACTCAGGGAGGAAGAGGTCAAAGCTATCCCTCTCAAGCAACCCTGCAATTACGATACAGAAAGTCTCTTGTGTCCCCAACACACCCAATACACTTGTCTGATGTATAGGTGCACTAGTTCAGTGAAGAGATAGTGAAATACAAGTGGTATAGATGATTATAAGTAGTAAATGCAATCTGGAATAAAAATAGCAGCAAGCAAACAAGTAACAAAACAGCGAGTAAACGGTGTGCAAAGCTTGGAAACAAGGCCTAGGGATCATACTTTCACTAGTGGACACACTCCCAACAAATATAACACAATTGAACAAATAAATAACTTCTCTTCACTATGGTACTATGAATTACTCTCCTATTGAATAACACTAATCATTGCGTAGGGCTACGAAGCACTCCTCAAAGTTCATCAAGTACTTGACAAACACCACTCATAGAGATATCCAAATCAAATCACAACTCAAGATAGATATTATTGCAACTTAGACCAAGTACTAACACGGTGCACACACTGTCAACATTACACCATGAAAGGAGCAATAGATCACTTCAATACTATCATAGTGATAATTATTCTCATAATCCATAAGAGATCATAATCTTAGCCTAGACCAAGTACCACCATGATGCACGCACTGTCACCGTTACACCATGGCAAGAGGAATAGATTACTTTAATAACACCACTAGAGTACACATAATATCTGAATAATAACATCTACTTGTTCAACATGATACAAAGCTCACGATCACATAAAGATCACATCATGGGAGAGAGAGGTGAACCACATAGCTACCGGTAGAGCCCTCAGGCCCGGGGATGAACTACTCCCTCCTCATCATAGGAGACAGCAAGGTTGATGGAGATAGCGGTGAGGTCGATGGAGATGGCGGAGATGGCAATGGAGACCGATGGAGATGGCTCTAGGGGCACTTCCATGTCCCGGCAGGGTGCCGGAACAGAGACTTCTGTCCCCCGAAATTCATCGACGGCAGTGGCGGAGATGCGGAACTCTACTGGAAATTTCGTCAACTCCCTTAGGGTTTTCCGTCCCGAGGCTTCTTATAGGCGAAGGGGCGTCGTCAGGGGGCAGCCAGGGGCTCCTCACACTAGGGTGGCACGGCCAGGGCCTGGGCCGCGCCACCTATGTGTGAGGGCGGCCTCTGGCCCCCCTCCGGCTCTCTTTCGGTCTTCGGGAAGCTTCCGAGAAAAATAAGACTTCTGGAACTTGTTTTGTCCAATTCCGAAAATATTTCCTGTGTAGCTTTTCTGAAACACAAAAACAACAAAAAACAGGGAACTGGCACTGTGGCATCTTGTCAATAGGTTAGTTCTGGAAATCGCATAAAAACGCCACAAAGTGTAACGAAACACAAGGCAAATGGTGTAAAAACAAGCATGAAGCATAAAAAATTATAGATACGTTTGAGACGTATCAGCATCCCCAAGCTTAACTCCTGCTTGTCCTCGAGTAGGTAAGTGATAACAAAAGAAATAATTTTTGAGGTGACATGCACCTACACAATCTTGATCATATATGTAAGCGTTGTGAGCTGAGATCAAAGAATTTAAAACATGGGCATGAAAGACATAATCTTGATAGAAGAAACTTAGCAACCATGTTATAAACATGAAAATGAACACAAACAAAAGATCATGAATAATGAAACAATGAAAGTCAAACGTGTGTTCGAATCATAAGGAAAAACATACAAATGGTTTTCAGCTTGTCCTTCATAGAGAGCAAAACATAAATGCATAGGACACCTTCAAGTTTAAGAGGGCGACTAGATACAAATAATTTAAGAACAAGTGAAACCAACATCATGAATCAATCAATGAAAACTTTGGGACAATGCACATTATACTCAGAATGACAACTATGCTCTCTTAATGGTGCATAAAGGTAGAAGGTGGTGACTCAACATAAAAGTAAAAGAAAGGCCCTTCGCAGAGGGAAGCAGTGATTAAACATGTGCTAGAGCTTTTCATTTGTAAAACAGAGAGATAAACACTTGAGTTTTGAGAGGTGGTTGCTTTTGTCAACGACTGGCAATGGGGTTCTTACTATCTTCCATACAAAAATGAAGCAAGTTTTTGAGAGAGAGAGATTGGCACTTTTTGTGCTCTTTTATAAAGCTTGGCACTCCTCCCCACCTTTTTTCCTTTCACAAACCATGGCTAACCGATTCCATCGGGTGCCCACCAACATTCACATTCCATGGAGGAGTGCCTCTTTTTCTTTCTTTTTTCTTTTTTTTTTCTTTTTGGAATAAGCAATATGGAAGATAGCAAATCCGACCACAACGTCCCCATGAGCTAAAAACAGTGTCACAAAATGAGAAGTATTTTGAAGGTTTTTTTGAAAGGTAGCACATGAAAATTTACTTGGAATGGCTTACAAATACCATGCATAGGAGTTTATAATGGACACAATGGCAAACTTGGTTTTTAGGAGTTGGATGCACGAGTAGAACTCATACTCAGTACAAGGCGAGGGCTAGCAAAAGACTGGGAGCGACCAACTAAGAGAGCAATAACGGCCATAATCATGCAAAGCGACAAAGCGACATTAAAAGAAGCATAAGATGGTATTAAAAGTCAAAAACTAAATAATCATAGAGGCTATAGGCGACTTATTTTGTAGTCAACATGGTGTAAGCATGTGCCAAGTCAACCCAAATAAAACATCAAAGGAGAAAACCAAATAAATGCTTCCATATAATAAAAACAACGCATGATTTTTCAAAGGCTCATTAAGCAATCTCAGTTATTTGAGACAAGTCATGCTACAGCAAAACCACTAAGCATACTATCAAAAAGACATCAAGCACGACATGCAAAAGCCTAGGCTGCAGTCTACACAAGCTCCTTCTTGTACCACTTTTTTGCATAGAGCTTTTTCTCTTTTCCAACACCATTCAAATTTTTTATAAGCACCTCTTTTGATGAAAACCAATAAAGATCAGAGGCAAAAATACACCTTGATGAAAAGATATAACAAGATCTGAACACAAATCAAGATGAAAAATGAAAGCTAAACGCAGTTCTAGAAAAAGAGAACACTCATTGAAACGATAGGAGTGAAAAACGGAGTGTTCTTGGCAATGAAAAATGGAGCATAGCTCTCTCCAAAACAAACATGATGTGATCTAACCATTTATTGCAGCAAACAAAACAAACTAATAAAGAAAACTAAACAAACTGATGCTCCAAGAAAAACGCATAGTGCATGAAGCAATAAAAATATAGTGTCTTGAAAGGTGACCTGATTTTTGCCGATGAAGAAGGGGTGCCTCGGGGGCATCCCCAAGCTTTGACGCTTGTACTTCTTGGATATTTCTTGGGGTGATGCATGGGAATCCCCAAGCTTGAGCTTTTGTCCATTCTTTAACTCATCTCATCATTCTCTGATCCCTACACTTGAAAACTTCCTTCATACAAAACTAAACATAAATCTATTAGCAACATTAGTGTAAGCATGACATAGAATCAACCCTTTTTTGCTTTAGGTTTCAACCTAAAACCACCACATATTAAGCATATACTACTGTAGCAACTTCCCCAAAAGTTCCGTGATCAAAATAACTCAAAAAGAAAGCGATAAAGTGGCAAACATAAATATTGGCAGAAATCTGTCAAAACTGAACAGCTGACAAAGGTCGAATTTTTAACGTGTTTTCTGTTGCTCAAATCAAAAAGTGTTCAACTAATGAAAGTTTGGATATAACCTGGGGCATATGCACAAGAAATCGCAGGTCCAAAAGATATACAGAGAATTTTCACGAATGTTTACGGTGGAGCACCAAAAACAGTTTCAGGACAGCAACATCCCCAAATCTTACCTTACTCAAATTAGAGGCTTCTCTTGGCACAAAAATGAAATAAAAAGGATAAGGAGTGGTTATTACAGTAGTAATAACTTCCAAGACTCAAATAAAAGAAAAAGTACTGAAAGTAAACAATGGGTTATCTCCCAAGAGTGCTTTTCTTTAACGCCTTTGAGCTAGGCGCAGTAATTTGCAAAGATGCTCATGTGGGCGCCATATAAAAGCTTGAGGCAAAGGCGCCATATAGGAACTTAAAGCAAAAGAGAGCATAAAAAAGCAAGTATGGAACACATTTAAATCTAAACCACTTCCTATGAAAAATAGTCTTGTAAAGAGACAAGTCATGAAAGTGCAAAGCAAAAATCATAGGAAGGCAAAACAAGTACAACTTCAAAAATTGCAACATAAAGAGGGGAAACTCAATATTGTTGAGATCCATCAAACCATGTTTCCCTCTCTCATAAGAACTTTCAGTAGCATCATAAATAGAACTAACAATATAACTAGCACATAAAACATCCCTATCATGAGCCATATGCATAAAAGAATTAATACTCACCACAGGAACAATAGTAGTAGGAGCAGATTCAACAGAATAATTATTCTCATCACCATAATCATCATAAATAGGAGGCATATTGTAATCATAACTAATTTTATCCTCAATAGTAGGTGAACTAAAAATATTATACTCATCATCATAACCATCATAAACTAGAGGTTTAGTATCATCACAAGCTAAAGAACAGCTATTTCACAAAGCATATTCTTCAAACATATCATCATAAGAAGGAACATCACATATGGGAGATAAAATATTATCAGAGCAAACTTTCTCCACTAAAGTGGGGAACTAAAAATATCATGCTTAACAAAACCAGCTTCCCCAAGCTTAGACTTTTCTATAGCATTAGTAATAACAGTGTTCGAAACATTCATACTAACAACACTATTAGCATGCAAATTAAGCTCAAAAGGTTTTTCAATTTTCTCTTCAAACATTTCATATCTAAACTCAGGAAAAAGACTAAAGAACTCTTTGTTTTCCATTAAGCCTAACTAGTGAAAATAAAAACAAGAAACAAAAAGTTGTAATTGCAGAATCTAAAGGAAATAACTCCGACCACTCACACAGGAGGATACGAGTACCTTTTACCTTACCTCCCCGGCAACGGCGCCAGAAAAGAGCTTGATGTCTACACACGCTTCTGTTCTTATAGAAAGTGTTGGGCCTCCAAGTGCAGAGGTTTGTAGAGCAGCAGCAAGTTTCCCTTAAGTGGATCACCCAAGGTTTATCGAACTCAGGGAGGAAGAGGTCAAAGCTATCCCTCTCAAGCAACCCTGCAATTACGATATAGAAAGTCTCTTGTGTCCCCAACACACCCAATACACTTGTCAGATGTATAGGTGCACTAGTTCGGCGAAGAGATAGTGAAATACAAGTGGTATAGATGATTATAAGTAGTAAATGCAATCTGGAATAAAAATGGCAGCAAGCAAACAAGTAACAAAACAGCGAGTAAACGGTGTGCGAAGCTTGGAAACAAGGCCTAGGGATCATACTTTCACTAGTGGACACACTCCCAACAAATATAACATAATTGAACAAATAAATAACTTCTCTTCACTATAGTACTCTGAATTACTCTCCTATTGAATAACACTAATCATTGCGTAGGGCTACGAAGCACTCCTCAAAGTTCATCAAGTACTTGACAAACACCACTCATAGAGATATCCAAATCAAATCACAACTCAAGATAGATATTATTGCAACTTAGACCAAGTACTAACACGGTGCACACACTGTCAACATTACACCATGAAAGGAGGAATAGATCACTTCAATACTATCATAGTGATAATTATTCTCATAATCCATAAGAGATCACAATCGTAGCCTAGACCAAGTACCACCATGATGCACGCACTGTCACCGTTACACCATGGCAGGAGGAATAGATTACTTTAATAACACCACTAGAGTACACATAATATCTGAATAATAACATCTACTTGTTCAACATGATACAAAGCTCACGATCACATAAAGATCACATCATGGGAGAGAGAGGTGAACCACATAGCTACCGGTAGAGCCCTCAGCCCCGGGGATGAACTACTCCCTCCTCATCATAGGAGACAGCAAGGTTGATAGAGATGGCGGTGAGGTCGATGGAGACGGCGATGGAGACCGATGGAGATGGCTCCGGGGGCACTTCCCCGTCCCGGCAGGGTGCCGGAACAGAGACTTCTGTCCCCCGAAATTCGTCGATGGCGGTGGCGGAGATGTGGAACTCTTCTGGAAATTTCGTCGACTCCCTTAGGGTTTTCCGTCCCGAGGTTTCTTATAGGCAAAGGGGCGTCGTCAGGGGGCAGCCAGGGGCTCCTCACACCAGGGTGGCGCGGCCAGGGCCTGGGCCACGCCACCTATGTGTGAGGGCGGCCTCTTGCCCCCCTCCGGCTCTCTTTCGGTCTTCGGGAAGCTTCCGGGAAAAATAAGACTTCTGGAACTTGTTTTGTCCAATTCTGAAAATATTTCCGGTGTAGCTTTTCTGAAACACAAAAACAACAGAAAACTGGGAACTGGCACTGTGGCATCTTGTCAATAGGTTAGTTCCAGAAATCGCATAAAAACGCCACAAAGTGTAATGAAACACAAGGCAAATGGTGTAAAAACAAGCATGGAGCATCAAAAATTATAGATACGTTTGAGATGTATCACTGATTTCTGTATTTCCCCTATGTGATTTGCTTCTATTTTTCCCCAACCACAAATGCCAACTGGTTTTCCATGATCTAATTTGCTTCTATTTGATAGTTCCAAGATGTATATGGTTCGCATGGTTGATTGTATTGACTATGATCGGTAGACGAAAACATGGAAGAGGAAGGTTGTGAATTCCGTGGCTAAATGCATTGTAGTGTGGTGATATATGCAAAATGAGGCACAATTCAATCAAATTCAATTGGAATCGACAGATCCTGCATAAGCATTGGAGCCACCCGGTAATGGAATTCCCTAGCAATGTAAAAGTTTGAGTTTTGTACAAACATAACTTGGATGGATACCTAATTTGATTTTCCATGATCTACCTTTGTTCCGTAGCAACGCATGGGTATTCATCTAGTAGGTAAAATAATACGGCTTGAGGTCGTGATGGTTACAAAACCGTGGTATGTAAAAAAACCGATGTAGGCTTCGTACGTCAAAAAAAACACTCGATCGATAGAAAAACCAGTACGTGTCTATGTGAGACTCGGTTCGTGACCTCTCTCCGCCCGATTCCTCTCTTGTCCTTATCCTACTGCGGCAAGACAGGGAGATGCGGCGAGACGGTGGTGGCTGGTGGAGCAGTCGGAGCAACGCAGAGGAACACAGCCACCCTACCACCTCAGGTGGTCGGGACGAGCTCCCCCCGGCCTTTCTGGGAGCTGTCCTGGGCAGGACAAAGGCTTGTGCTTTGTGGCAGGCCTTGCTTGCCACCGCCCACCATCCCCACGCATCGGTGGCCGAGACACTGCGTAGCCACATCCTCGCGCGACGCTGGTCAGGACCCACGCCCCACACGCTTGGCAGCAGAGGTTGGGAAGATGGAGCTCGAGGCCGCCGCCGGGGACGACGATGACATGAAATAGGGATGCTATTTGGGACCCCGCGCCCCACATGCCCGGCAGCGGAGGTCGGGGAGATGGAGCTCGAGGCCACCACCGGAGACGACAATGACAGGAAATAGGAGGAGTACGGAGCGGTGCCCATGGACTCCGTCAGACCCAACGCCGAAGCTGTGTCAGCAGGGATTTTTTTCATAGGGGAATTACCTGATCTGGATTTCTAGTGCTTGAACTTCAACGCTGGTTCATGGCAGCCATCAACGCTGGCGTCGTTGTATTGGGGATTTGCCGCCATCGATGCCGATGAGGACGACTCACCGTGGTCATGTCGCATCATGCTGGCTCTCCATGTACACGCCGGCGGCTGCATGAGCTCTACGGAGTGGAGCTAGGCCTACGCCTGTGGTGAAATCTGCTTGGCTAGCTCTGCTAATGGCTCGCCGTTGATGAGCGGAGGATATGCGTTTGACCGCTTGCGGAGGAGCCGCCCTTTATTAACAATTTAACATCATGCTCTGATTATGTGCTTAGAGTTTTTTTAACAAAGGAGTGATGGGATGGATAAAGAGAATTGCCCGCAGCTAGCTAATATTGATTCAGGCCAGATCGTCAGCACATTTTTTTCTTGATCCATTCGTCTGCCCATCTTAAGTCAGCATTGTTTTATACTAATATTCTCTTCTCTATTAATAAAATTGCAATGTGTCTTGTCTATATGTAGTTATATCGCTTGAAATTTGCCCATCAAGTTGACATAATTTAGATGCCTATGCCACATCGCTGGCTTAGTAAACTGATCGGTTCAATTTTATCTTTTCCCCTCTAATCTTCTCTTCACTCATGCTCGCCGCTAGGCCTACCACCCTCCTGTGCATGCTCTTGCATTCCCCAAGCTTGGAGGCGATTAATGTTGCAGTCGTCAGGGCAACATGCATGGAGCTCAGGGTCGACCACGAGGCACCAACACGGTCCGAGGCGACGATGAACGCTGTAGTCATCGGGGCAACACGCCCAAAGATCAAGGTCGACTGCGAAGCACCAGCACGGTCCAAGGCGATGGAGGGAACTGATGTCTACGCACGCGTCTATTTTTGTAGACAGTGTTGGGCCTCCAAGTGCAGAGGTTTGTAGAACAGCAGCAAGTTTCCCTTAAGTGGATCACCCAAGGTTTATCAAACTCAGGGAGGAAGAGGTCAAAGCTATCCCTCTCAAACAACCCTGTAATTATGATACAGAAAGTCTCTTGTGTCCCCAACACACCCAATACACTTATCAGATGTATAGGTGCACTAGTTCGGCGAAGAGATAGTGAAATACAAGTGGTATAGATGATTATAAGTAGTAAATGCAATCTGGAATAAAAATGGCAGCAAGCAAACAAGTAACAAAACAGCAAGTAAACGGTGTGCAAAGCTTGGAAACAAGGCCTAGGGATCATACATTCACTAGTGGACACACTCCCAACAAATATAACATAATTGAACAAATAGATAACTTCTCTTCACTATGGTACTCTGAATTACTCTCCTATTGAATAACACTAATCATTGCGTAGGGCTACGAAGCACTCCTCAAAGTTCATCAAGTACTTGACAAACACCACTCATAGAGATATCCAAATCAAATCACAACTCAAGATAAATATTATTGCAACTTAGACCAAGTACTAAAACAGTGCACACACTGTCAACATTACACCATGAAAGGAGGAAAAGATCACTTCAATACTATCATAGTGATAATTATTCTCATAATCCATAAGAGATCACAATCGTAGCCTAGACCAAGTACCACCATGATGCACGCACTGTCACCATTACACCATGGCAGGAGGAATATATTACTTTAATAACACACTAGAGTACACATAATGAAGAAGAGTAACATCTACTTATTCAACATGATACAAAGCTCATGATCACATAAAGATCACATCATGGGAGAGAGAGGTGAACCACATAGCTACCGGTAGAGCCCTCAGCCCCGGGGATGAACTACTCCCTCCTCATCATAGGAGACAGCAAGGTTGATGGAGATGGTGGTGAGGTCGATGGAGACGGCGGAGACGGCGATGGAGACCGATGGAGATGGCTCCAGGGGCACTTCCCCGTCCCGGCAGGGTGCCAGAATAGAGACTTCTGTCCCCCGAAATTTGTCGACGGCGGTGGTGGAGATGCGGAACTCTTCTAGAAATTTTGTCGACTCCCCTAGGGTTTTTCGTCCCGAGGCTTCTTATAGGCGAAGGGGCGTCGTCAGGAGTGGCCCCAGGCCTCCTCACACCTAGGTGGCGCGGGCCAGGGGCAGGCCGCGCAAGCCTAGTGTGAGGGCGGCCTGTGGCCCCTCTCCTTCGCCTCTTCGGATCTCTGGAAGCTTCCGGGAAAAATAAGAATTCAGGAACTTGTTTTGTCCAATTCCAAGAATATTTCCTATGTAGCTTTTCTGAAACACAAAAATTGCAGAAAATAGGGAACTAGCACTGTGGCATCTTGTCAATAGGTTAGTTCTGAAAATCGCATAAAAACGCCACGAAGTGTAACAAAACACAAGGCAAATGGTGTAAAAACAAGCATGGAGCATCAAAAATTATGGATACGTTGGAGACGTATCAGCATCCCCAAGCTTAACTCCTGCTCGTCCTCGTGTAGGTAAGTGATAACAAAAGAAATAATTTTTGAGGTGACATGCACCTACACAATCTTGATCATATATGTAAGCATTGTGAGCTGGGATCATAAGAACTTAAAACATGGGCATGAAAGACATAATCTTGATAATAGAAACTTAGCAACCATGTTGTAAACATGAAAATGAACACAAACAAAAGATCATGAAAATGAAACAATGAAAGTCAAATGTGTGTTCAAATCATAAGGAAAAACATACAAATGGTTTTTATCTTGTCCTTAATAGAGAGCAAAACATAAATGCATAGGACACCTTCAAGTTTAAGAGGGCGACTAGATACAAATAATTTAAGAACAAGTGAAACCATAGTAATGAATCAATCAATGATAAACTTTGGGATAATGCACATTATACTCAGAATGACAACTATGCTCTCTTAGTGGTGCATAAAGGTAGAAGGTGGTGACTCAACATAAAAGTAAAAGAAAGGCCATTCGCAGAGGGAAGCAGTGATTAAACATGTGCTAGAGCTTTTCATTTGTAAAACACAGAGATAAAAATTGGTTTTGAGAGGTGGTTGTCTTTGTCAACGACTGGCAATGGGGTTCTTACTATCTTCCATACAAAAATGAAGCAAGTTTTTGAGAGAGAGATTGGCACTTTTGTGCTCTTTTATAAAGCTTGGCACTCCTCCCCACCTTTTTTCCTTTCACAAACCATGGCTAACCGATTCCATCGGGTGCCCACCAACATTCACATTCCATGGAGGAGTGCCTTTTTTCTTTCTTGTTTTCTCTCTTTTATTTCTTTTTGGAATAAGCAATATGGAAGATAGCAAATCCGACCACTATGTCCCCATGAGCTGAAAACAGTGTCACAAAATGAGAAGTATTTTGAAGGTTTTTTGAAAGGTAGCACATGAAAATTTACTTGGAATGGCTTGCAAATACCATGCATAGGAATTTATAGTGGACACAATGGCAAACTTGGTTTTTGGGAGTTGGATGCACGAGTAGAGCTCATACTCAGTACAAAATGAGGGCTAGCAAAAGACTGGGAGCGACCAACTAAGAGAGCAATAATGGCCATAATCATGCAAAGCGACAAAGTAACATTAAAAGAAGCATAAGATGGCATCAAGAGTCAAAAACTAAATGATCATAGAGGCTATTGGCAACTTTGTAAGAGTCTAACATGTGTGAGCATGTGCCAAGTCAACCCAAATAAAGCATTAAGGAGAAAACCAAAATAATGCTTCCATACAATAAAAACAACGCATGATTTTTCAGAGGCTCATTAAGCAATCTCAGTTATTTGAGACAAGTCATGCTACAGCAAAACCACTAAGCATACTATCAAAAAGACATCAAGCACGACACGCAAAAGCCTAAGCCGCAGTCTACACAAGCTCCTTCTTGTACCACTTTTTTGCATAAAGCTTTTTCTCTTTTCCAACACCATTCGAACTTTTTATAAACACCTCTTTTGATAAAAACCAATAAAGACCAGAGGCAAAAATACACCTTGATGAAAAGATATAACAAGATCTGCATGCAAATCAAGGCGAAAATCAAAAGCTAAACGCAGTAGCAGAAAAAGAGAACACTCGTTGAACGATAAGAGTGAAAACTAGAGTGTTCTTGGCAAATGAAAAGCGAGTTCATCTCCTCCAAAAGAAAGATGATGTGATCTAACCATTTATTGCTGCAAACAAAGCAAAAGAAAACTAAAAACAAAAACAACTGACGCTCCAAGAAAAATGCATAGTGCATGAAGCAATAAAAATATAGTGTCCTGAAAGGTGACCTGATTTTTGCCGATGAAGATGGGGTGCCTCGGGGGCATCCCCAAGCTTTGACGCTTGTACTTCTTGGATATTTCTTGGGGTGATGGATGGGCATCCCCAAGCTTGAGGTTTTGTCCATTCTTCAACTCATCTCATCATTCTCCAATCCCTACACTTGAAAACTTCCTTCATACAAAACTAAACATAAATCTATTAGCAATATTAGTGCAAGCATAACATATAATCAACCTCTTTTTGCTTCAGGTTTCAACTCAAAACCACCCCATATAAAGCATATACTACTTTAGCAACTTCCCCAAAAGTTCCATGATCAAAAGAACTCAAAAAGAAAGCGATAAAGCGGCAAACACAAATATTGGCAGAAATCTGTCAAAACAGAACAGCTGACAAAGGTCGAGTTTTTAAAGTATTTTCTATTGCTCAAATCAAAAAGTGTTCAACTAATGCAAGTTTGGATATAACCTGGGGCATATGCACAAGAAATCGCAGGTCCAAAATATATACAGAGAATTTTCACGAATTTTTACGGTGCAGCACTGAAAACAGTTTCAGGACAGCAATATCCCCAAATCTTACCTTACTCAAATTAGAGGCTTCTCTTGGCACAAAAATGAAATAAAAAGGATAAGGAGCGGTCATTACAGTAGTAATAACTTCCAAGACTCAAATAAAATAAAAAGTACTGAAAATAAAACAATGGGTTATCTCCCAAGAGTGCTTTTCTTTAACGCCTTTGAGCTAGGCGCAGTAATTTGCAAAGATGCTCATGTGGGCGCCATATAAGAGCTTGAGGCAAAGGCGCCATATAGGAGCTTAAAGCAATAGAGAGCATCAAAAAGCAAGTATGGAACACATTTAAATCTAAACCACTTCCTATGAAAAATAGTCTTGTAAAGAGACAAGTCATGAAAGCGCAAAGCAAAAAACATAGGAAGGCAAAACAAGTACAACTTTAAGAAATGCAACATAAAGAGGGGAAACTCAATATTACTGAGATCCTTCAAAACATATTTCCCTCTCTCATAATAACTTTCAGTAGCATCATGAATAGAACTAACAATATAACTATCACATAAAACATCCCTATCATGAGCCACATGCATAAAAGAATTAATACTCCCCACATGAACAATAGTAGTAGGAGCGGATTCAACAGAATAATCACCATAATCATCAAAAACAGGAGGCATATTGTAATCATAACTATTTCTCTCCTCAAAAGTAGGTGAATTAAAAATATTATACTCATCATCATAACCATCATAAACTAGAGGTTTAGTATCATCACAAGCTAGAGAACAGCTATTTCTCAAAGCGTATTCTTCAAACATATCATCATAAGAAGGAACATCACATAGGGGAGATAAAATATCATCAGAGCAAAGTTTCTCCACTAAAGCTGGGGAACTAAAAATATCATGCTTAACAAAACCAGCTTCCCCAAGCTTAGACTTTTCCATAGCATTAGCAATAACGGTGTTCAAAGCATTCATACAAACAAAACTATTAGCGTGCAAATTAAGCTCTAAAGGTTTTTCAATTTTCTCTTCAAACACTTCATATCTAAACTCAGGAAAAAGACTATAGAATTCTTTGTTTTCCATTAAGCCTAACTAGTGAAAATAAAAACAAGAAACAAAAAGATGTAATTGCAGAATTTAAAGGAAATAACTCTGAGCACTCACACAGGAGGAAGCGAGTACCTTTTACCTTACCTCCCCAGCAACGGCGCCAGAAAAGAGCTTGATGTCTACGCACGCGTCTGTTCTTGTAGACAGTGTTGGGCCTCCAAGTGCAGAGGTTTGTAGAACAGCAGCAAGTTTCCCTTAAGTGGATCACCCAAGGTTTATCAAACTCAGGGAGGAAGAGGTCAAAGCTATCCCTCTCAAACAACCCTGCAATTACGATACAGAAAGTCTCTTGTGTCCCCAACACACCCAATACACTTGTCAGATGTATAGGTGCACTAGTTCGGCGAAGAGATAGTGAAATACAAGTGGTATAGATGATTATAAGTAGTAAATGCAATATGGAATAAAAATGGCAGCAAGCAAACAAGTAACAAAACAGCAAGTAAACGGTGTGCAAAGCTTGGAAACAAGGCCTAGGGATCATACCTTCACTAGTGGACACACTCCCAACAAATATAACATAATTGAGCAAATAGATAACTTCTCTTCACTATGGTACTCTGAATTACTCTCCTATTGAATAACACTAATCATTGCGTAGGGCTACGAAGACCTCCTCAAAGTTCATCAAGTACTTGACAAATACCACTCATAGAGATATCCAAATCAAATCACAACTCAAGATAAATATTATTGCAACTTAGACCAAGTACTAACATGGTGCACACACTGTCAACATTACACCATGAAAAAAGGAAAAGATCACTTCAATACTATCATAGTGATAATTATTCTCATAATCCATAAGAGATCACAATCGTAGCCTAGACCAAGTACCACCATGATGCACGCACTGTCACCATTACACCATGGCAGGAGGAATAGATTACTTTAATAACACACTAGAGTACACATAATGAAGTAGAGTAACATCTACTTATTCAACATGATACAAAGCTCACGATCACATAAAGATCACATCATGGGAGAGAGAGGTGAACCACATAGCTACCGGTAGAGCCCTCAGCCCCGGGGATGAACTACTCCCTCCTCATCATAGGAGACAACAAGGTTGATGGAGATGGCGGTGAGGTCGATGGAGACGGCGGAGACGGCGATGGAGACCGATGGAGATGGCTTCGGGGGCACTTCCCCATCTCGGCAGGGTGCCGGAACAGAGACTTCTGTCCCCCGAAATTTGTCGACGGCGGTGGCGGAGATGCGGAACTCTTCTAGAAATTTCGTCGACTCCCCTAGGGTTTTTCGTCCCGAGGCTTCTTATAGGCGAAGGGGCGTCGTCAGGAGTGGCCCTAGGCCTCCTCACACCTAGGTGGCGCGGGCTAGGGGCAGGCCGCGCGAGCCTAGTGTGAGGGCGGCCTGTGGCCCCTCTCCTTCGCCTCTTCGGATCTCTGGAAGCTTCCGGAAAAAATAAGACTTCAGGAACTTGTTTCGTCCAATTCCGAGAATATTTCCTGTGTAGCTTTTCTGAAACACAAAAACAGCAGAAAACAGGGAACTGGCACTATGGCATCTTGTCAATAGGTTAGTTCTGGAAATCGCATAAAAACGCCACGAAGTGTAACAAAACACAAGGCAAATGGTGTAAAAGCAAGCATGGAGCATAAAAAATTATGGATACATTGGAGACGTATCAGGAACCAGAGCCTTGACGGCGCGCGCATAGGGCTAGGTCGGACAATGTCAGAAGGGTGGAAAGGAGGCGAGCTACTGGTTGGGCATGGCCTCACTTGCGCTTCTGTGAGAGAGAAAGGCTAGGGACGCAGGCTGTGTCTACTCTAGCGGCGCACGGTAGGAAATAGTGAAGGGGATGGGGTATTCGGGTCGTATGCTGGTGTCCTAGGAAACCACTGACCTAGCTTGGCATTGGGCCTAGGTGGACTAAAACCGAGCTAGCTGGATTTATCCATCAAGTTAGTTAATCACGTCGAGCATAAAATTGCACACCCGGTCTCACATAATAATCATAGCCTAACAGAAAGTAATTATACGAGAAAGAAACCTCTGTATAGTAATAATTCTACTTGTTGTTAGAGAACAATGATAGTACAAAATGATTCATTTTTGTTTCTATATTATTTTTGATTTTTAATCGGCCAGTTCAGGAGGTGCCCGCTTGTGGCCGTCCACGCCTGATATTAGAGATACAACTTAGGTTATGTACTACATGGAGTAAATTTTGTTGATCAAATGCCTAAGCAATCATTCATAACTCGACGAAGTGCACATGTTTAGTTAAACATCCCGTAGCAGCGCACGGGCATTCAACTAGTATAAATAAAAGGTTCTAGCATCCAACCTATGATCACAGGCCTGCACACATGACCCATGTATGGCAATCCCAATTTGAAGCCTTTAGCATTATTTAGCGTGTTGATGCTAAGGGTGGGAGCAGGATGGGCTCGACCTGTTAGGCAGCTTGCTTGTTGAGAACAAGAAAGGAGGTGATGGCGACCTCATCGGAGACGAGGAAGATGGCAAAGGTGAGGCCAAAAAACTTAAGATGGGGATGTGGGATCTTAGGGTGGGGTGTGGGAGCTCGCCGCCGGTGGACTTAGGGTTCAAGTGGTGCAGGGGGTTCGTTGAAGTTGAGGTGGTGGATGGGTTTAAAGAAAGGCGCCACACGACAGTGAACCAGCGATGTGCGATGGATGGAGAAGGATGGTGCGACGAGACAAAGTGGAAGATGGCATACGGCTGCGGGTGGTGGAAGACCGGCGCCAACATGGGGTTAAACTGCCAAGGAAGAACCAGAGAAGAGGATGCGGGAGTCAACCAGAGTGATGAAGATGACAATGCTAGCGATGATGGGCCAGTCAACAATAGAAATCTTAGTGTGCATCATGGCTTTCGACACTAAAGGCGTCAAATAGGAACTCCCCCTATATATACATTTCAACTAGGATGTTTGGCGTAGCGTCACACTGCGCCCTTCTATAAGCTTGTTTGTTAAAGTATCATAGAAGTACTACAATGTCTAAGTTGCAGAAGCACCACATAAGTGTTGGTGTGTTGAAGTAACATAAAAGTGGTACCCTAGAGCCATGAGTCATAGTTAATTTATTCCTGCTCATGTAGGTGATCACGAGGCGATGATAAAAGAGGGTAATACAAACGAAAACCACCGGATGATCGTGACACGATAAAAAAGAGAGGGTAATAGAGAAGTAGCACTACATTCTAGCTGAGGTGGATGGAGTGAGACAGTTGTAGTTCCCTAAGTGATAACTTTGCACGCTGAATTAAAGAGGCGACATGTGGCCGGCGAAAAAAGTTTTTTAGAGTAGTAGAGAGGTCAACAGTATTTTCTCTGGCTAAAAGTGGTGGTAAAGGGTGAAGGATTTTTGTTTCCAGAGTTGCTACAGAAGAAGGTGGTAGTATATTTTTGGACACTGCTGTAGAAGTATACATTAGTATTTTATTCTCGATTAAAGAGGTGGTGGTCGGTGGATCAAGTATAGTTTTTTATGGAAGAAGGCAGTGATATTTTTCCCGTCGGAGCAAGTATAGTTTTTAGGGTAAGCCATTAGTATTTTCCATGGTAAAAGAGGCGATGTATGTTAAAATATTGTTTTCTGAAATCACAATAGAAGAAGGCAGTAGTATGTTTCTTGAATAAAAGATACGATGAAATATGGAGTATTTTTTAAAGGCGGTCAATATAAGAAGGTGGTAGCATTTGTCAAAAAAAGAGGCAATTGATATGGAGCATTTCGTTTCTCAAAGTTGTCGTAGGAGAACTCTGAAGCTAGTGTAGAAGAAGAAAGTTACTGCTGAGAAATTGTAGATGGAGATTGCTTATCGTGCACTATCCAAAGAATATTGAGAATTACCTTAGATGAATTACACGCATTTGAAGAATTATTGTTGAGTTATTATCATCGGTGAATTATTGTTGGTGTTGAATGTTCGCGTCAAAAATTGAGAATTCTACATATAATGGCGGAAGGTTTTAAAGCCTCCACAATGCACCACATCATATGCACTGTTGTAACATCCTAGGATTAGAGACTATAAATAGAGAGGAAACCGGTGTGTGCATTGCATTCATGCATAGAAAATCTAGAAATTTTTTGCGCTTTTAAATAAAACTTGTCAAAGTAATTGAAGTTTCACTTGAGTTGGTGGAATTGAAGTAGCTCATCAACTATAGTGCGATAAACTTCAACATGACCTTTGTTAAAACCCTTGTCTTGGGTAGAGATAACCATAATAACAAAAGAGAGTAAAGTGAGGTAGAACTAAAATGTTACCACACCATTTTAGGATCCAATATCTATTTTCACCATGATCATCATGGTATCCTTTAAACCTAACTATTAAAATTATGTTTAGTACAAATGGAGTTAAACCAAGTCTTATTTTCAAATCTTGATCCATTCAATTCTTCCATATCTATTAATATGAAGATGAGAAGAGAGAGGATCTATATTGCTACCATGCCTTAAATTCCTATGTAGATTAGAATATATACCACATTAACCACATATTGTGATTTATCAAAATCTCCTTGGAGTATGAGGAGGAAACCTTCAATTCCTTTATGTCTATCTTGTTCCTCTACACCTTTGAAACCCAATCCATCATTTCATTTCCAACTTATGCATCACCTTGTGGTCATAAGCAACTATTGGAATCATGTCATATCTTGAAGCCAAGAATTGAGTTTCAGCAAACAAATCTTATAATTGAACTCAATTCATTACACTAGTAATTATCTTACAAAGGTGTATACAAATCTCTATCTCAAACAAACCTTTCTTGTGGGAGAATAAGAAAGATATACTTAAGTTATCTAGGTAAGGAAATCATTAAAGCCCCCAATGTCTTTGGCATATACCTTAGGGTAATTCCCAAGTCAATGGGCAGATTTGCATGACATAAAGTCACATTCATTTGAGTCTACTCCTGAATAGGAAGTCAAACATTAGTATTAATCTTAAATAGTACCATATCATGACAAAGAAATATCTCTACATGTTCCTAGGAATTGTCCAAGACTTGACATAATGTTTTGAACATTTAAATGTAAGTGGTTGAATTCACCTCTATTAGGATCCCTATATAAATTCCAATAAATCTAAAATAGTTCCATGTGCAAATACACCCAAACGTTATTTGAATAAAACATTGGACCAATAGTATTATAATTAGATTTTATCAGAAGTGCCTAAGTTAAAAACCTGCAAAAAGGAGTTAATTTCAAATGAGTATAGAAAACATAAAAATAGGAAAGAAACAGAAACAGAAAAAAAGAGAAGGACTTACGTGGCCGACGCCCAGCTGGCACAGCCCAACACCAGCCCGGCCCAACTTACCTCTTCGCTGGGGGGTCGTCTTCAACCTCTGGATGGAGGAAGATACTCGCTATCGACCTCCCCATCGTCGACCGCGTTGAGATCAGTGTCGCCACCCTCCGTGGTCTATAAAGAGCTGACCGCCGCCGTCGCAGGGGACCCTAGGGCCCCGGTTCTTCACCTCCCTCGAGTTTCTCTCTCAGACCCCAAAGCCCTAGCTCCGGTCAAGTCTCCTTGCCGTCCACTGAGACCATCCGAAGCCTCGCCGCGTGTTCCCAGAGCTACGCCTCGACGAGTGCTGCATCTCAGCCAAAGGAATTGTTCTAATTCGTCCTCAGTCTTCCCTAGCAAGTCGTTGCCTTTCTTCTCAGGCCGCAGCTCGTCGACGAGCTTGCCATCGATTTCGACCTCACCTGGCCTATCCGAGCTCTCCATCGCGTTCCAGGTGAGATTCCGGTTCTCCCGATCCCCTTAGTTGTCTCTGTCTCGCTTTGGTTAGGCCGCTCGTCGTACATCGCCGTCGTCCGCCGCTCGGCCGTGTCGCCGGACACTGGTGACCATTTGGTCGTTGCGCCGCCACTAATAGGTTCGGATCATGGTACCGGTTCGGCCTAGGTCACTCACGTGTCCACAGGAGCCGTAGAACACCGTCACCGGCGGCGACTGTCTCGCCGGCGATGAGCTCCTGCTCAGTCAACAGTTTGACTGGTTGCCCCCACGTGGCTGCTGAGGTGTACGGTGTCCCCGCACGTCAGTGTCCCAGGCTAGGGTGTGTATCAGTACAGTTAGTTCCTATTCGATTTAAAATAATTTCAGAAAATACTATGAACTTTAACAAATTCATATCAAATTCATTTCAACTCAGAAAAATATAAATGAGATATTAAAATTCTCATAAAAATAAACTCTATCCAATAAAAATATAATCTGAAATTTTTTATAAAAATGAAAATTTAATTATTTAAGCCTTTTCTTTTATTCTAAATTCCAATAAAATTCAATAATTAGTAAAATTTCTAAAAAAAATGTAATAGTCATTTAGGAAGTAAATAAAACACAAAAGTAGTTTTATTTTATCATATTAACATTAACATAATTATTATTAGTATTTAAACCTCTAAGTTTTATTTACCTTATGTATCATTTTCTTTAAATAATAAAAATAAGAAAAATGATAAACCTATTACCACCATATACTTAAGAGTTGTTTCTTAATTTCAAATGTACTCAACAAGTTATTATTTTACAATGGCATACCAAATATGAAACCTTAGTGCCATCATGTCCAAAATCCTATACTATAATTTCAAATGCAAACCTAGTTTGCTTTCAACTCTAAAACCATATGAGCTTATAAAGTTTAATCATATGGACTTAACCTCACTTATAGATTCATATTATGCAACAAATAAATGCCTGCTCATGTTCTACTAAAGTAGTACAAGTCCCAATCACAAATGGAGTTGTCGTTTCATGTCCTTCTAAACCCTAGGTGATCAAGTACTAATAAATAAAAGTAAACCCTAATGGTTACATCATGGCACCACCTTTATCACCATACTTCGATATGATACCTATGGTTAACCATAGTAGTAACCATGTGTAGTAATTTACTTTATTGTCCATGTTTAGTTACACCATGCCAATACTTGCTGAATAGCAACACATCCTACTTAGGAACCAACTAATCCCTACTTAGTAAATTAAATGAATCCAGTAGTAAATCCTAGAAACCAAAACCTTCTTTGAAAGTACTTCTTGTTCACTAAGAAACATGTTCTTTAAAGGTTATTCTTTTGAAGTAAATAACAAGTAATCGTTAACCATGCCTTATAGGACTTAGAACTGACAACTGTTCTTTACATGCTAAGACTATATCGACTACCATTTCATTATGTGATAGTATGACTATTATGATGTATTACAACACTTGTATATGGTATCAAGCTAACGAAACCTTAATAACAACCTTGTTTGTGAAACCACTATAAAAGTGCAAAACACCCTAAATAAATCATTACAACTCTCTAATCTTAAATTATCGGGGTTAGGATACGCTTAGAACAATGCATAGCATATGATTTGCATATCAAGCTACAGTTTTTTTAACATCATCTTTAACAGATGATGGTGTTATTTTAGAAATTGGATTTCTTACGTATCGAAGACCTTGACTTGCATAATCTTGCAGTCAAAAAGGCAAGTTCACTCTTGCTCATGCCTCTTGATTATTTTTATCAAATTACTTGCAAATATATATCTGTGGTATTACTACTGCATCTAAAAGCAAAAAAAGGTTCTCTTTTCATAACTAATATGACTAGCTGGTTATCGACCCGAGTGGTGGTAACCTAGGATGGCTGGCAAATGGAACCACGGTATGATTCTTGTGGTGGAGGTTCCATTTGCATGGGAAAGTGAACCCTAGGACTTAACAACAAATGTCGCCAGTGATTCTTGCGCCGTACAATACGCGTTAACCATGAGATCTGGAATGGGACGGGAAAGTCAGCTGGATCTTCTTCCTTTCGCATGTCAATGGATGTACCACACCGGAGCTATCATCTCGCTAGGATGTGGCAACATGGGTGGGACCCCTCAGTTTCCCCCGGTACCAGGTGTCTATGATGGATTGTATGAAGCTGGCTCGAAGCTTGAGAAGAGACTCAGCTGCAGGTAGCCAGTGGATTACAAAAGGGTGGGCATGCGGGGTCGCGGAGAAGGGCAGTGATTGGCTTGGATCTTAGACTGGGCCTCATACAAAGGAAGTGTGGACAAGCTCGCGACTTGGTTGTGCAACAAGGCTAAGGTCTCTCGTGGGTAAAGCAACGCACCTCTGCAGAGTTATCAAATTGTGGCTTGTCACTCCTTGTTCCGGGAAGGAACTGCGAACGCAGCAGGAAAGGAACTCCACAAAGTTCTAGTAAACCTGTGAAGGCTGACGGACATAGTTCTTCAGAATAAAAGCAACCTCTTGAAGAAATGTTTACAAAAACTTACATTGCCAAATAACCCTTGGGTCTACGGCTGTAGATAGTGCATGAAAACACTTTATTCACTATATGAACTTGTTGGGTGATACGTCTCAAACGTATCTATAATTTTTGATGCTCCATGCTTGTTTTTACACCATTTGCCTTGTGTTTCGTTACACTTCGTGGCGTTTTTATGCGATTTCCGGAACTAACCTATTGACAAGATGCCATAGTGCCAGTTCCCTGTTTTCTGTTGTTTTTGTGTTTCAGAAAAGCTACACAGGAAATATTCTCAGAATTGGACGAAACAAAAGCCAGAAGTCTTATTTTTCCCGGAAGCTTCCCAAAGATCGAAACAGAGCCGGAGGGGGGCCAGAGGCTGCCCTCACACATAGGTGGCACGGCCCAGGCCCTAGCCGTGCCACCCTGGTGTGAGGAGCCCCTGGCTGCCTCCTGACGACGCCCCTTTGCCTATATAAAGCCTCAGGACGAAAAACACTAAAGGAGTCGGCAATTTTCCAGAAACAGTTCCGCAGCTCCGCCGCCACCGCCGATGAATTTCGGGGGACAGAAGTCTCTATTCCGGTACCTTGCTGGGACGGGGAAGTGCCCCCGGAGCCATCTCCATCGGTCTCCATCACCGTCTCCGCCGTCTCCATCGACCTCACCGCCATCTCCATCAACCTTGCTGTCTCCTATGATGAGGAGGGAGTAGTTCATCCCCGGGGCTGAGGGCTCTACCGGTAGCTATGTGGTTCACCTCTCTCTCCCATGATGTGATCTTTATGTGATCGTGAGCTTTGTATCATGTTGAACAAGTAGATGTTATTATTCAGATATTATGTGTACTCTAGTGGTGTTATTAAAGTAATCTATTCCTCCTGCCATGGTGTAACGGTGACAGTGCGTGCATCATGGTGGTACTTGGTCTAGGCTACGATTGTGATCTCTTATGGATTATGAGAATAATTATCGCTATGGTAGTATTGAAGTGAACTATTCCTCCTTTCATGGTGTAATATTAACAGTGTGTGCACCGTGTTAGTACTTGGTCTAAGTTGCAATAATATTTATCTTGAGTTGTGATTTGATTTGGATATCTCTATGAGTGGTGTTTGTCAAGTACTTGATGAACTTTGAGGAGTGCTTCGTAGCCCTACGCAATGATTAGTGTTATTCAATAGGAGAGTAATTCAGAGTACCATAGTGAAGAGAAGTTATTTATTTGTTCAATTATGTTATATTTGTTGGGAGTGTGACCACTAGTGAAACTATGATCCCTAGGCCTTGTTTCCAAGCTTTGCACATCGTTTACTCGCTGTTTTGTTACTTGTTTGCTCGCAGCGATATTTATTCCAGATTGCATTTGCTACTTATAATCATCTATACCACTTGTATTTCACTATCGCTTCGCCGAACTAGTGCTCCTATACATCTGACAAGTGTATTGGGTGTGTTGGGGACACAAGAGACTTTCTGTATCATAATTTCAGGGTTGTTTGAGAGGGATAGCTTTGACCTCTTCCTCCCTGAGTTCGATAAACCTTGGGTGATCCACTTAAGGGGAACTTGCTGCTGTTCTACAAACCTCTGCACTTGGAGGCCCAACACTGTCTACAAGAACAGACGCGTGCGTAGACATCAAACTCTTTTCTGGCGCCGTTGCCAGGGGGTAAGGTAAAAGGTACTCACATCCTCCTGTGCGAGTGCTTGATACGTCTTCAATGTATCTATAATTTTTGATGCTCCATGCTTGTTTTTACACCATTTGCCTATTGTTTCGTTACACTTTGTGGCACTTTTATGCATTTTCCGGAACTAACCTATTAACGAGTTGCCATAGTGCGAGTTTCCTGTTTTCTGCTGTTTTTGTGTTTCAGAAGTGATACACAGGAAATATTCTCGGAATTGGACGAAACAATTCCTGAAGTCTTATTTTACCCGGAAGCTTCTAGAGATCCGAAGGAGAGTAGGAGGGGGGCCACCAGGGCCCCACACGCAGGGGTGGCACGGCCAGGCCCCTGGCCGCGCGAGCCCCGCGTGAGGGCGCCTGGCTCCTCCTCTGACATCGCCCCTTCACCTATAAAGACCCCCCGATGGAAAAAACCTAAGTACCCGATCAGTTTTCTAGAACACATCACGATCCGCCGCCGCCGTCGACCCGAAGATCGGGAGGGTCCAGAAGCTCTTCCCGGCACCCTGCCGGAGAGGGGAATCGCCACCGGAGGTCTTCTTCATCGCCATGCTTGCCTCCAGAGCGATGAGTGAGTAGTCTACCTTGGACTATTGGTCCATAGCAGTAGCTAGATGGTTGTCTTCTCCACCATGTGCTTCATGTTTAGATCTCATGAGCTGCCCTACATGATTGAGATCACCGTTATGTAATTCTACATGTTTGGTTTGTTGGGATCCGATGAATATTGGTGTTTATGATTAAGTTGCTGTACTGAATTATACCTTTTGTTATCTCTATGTTGTTTATGATCTTGCATGCTCTCCGTTGTTAGTAGCTATCTTGGCCGAGTAGTTGCTAGTGACTCCAAGAGGGGGTATTTATGCTCGATAGTGGGTTCATGCCTCTATTTCACCTGGGGGAGTGACAGAAACCTCTAAGGTGGTAGATGTGCTGTTGCTACAAGGGAGAAAACTACATTCATATGCTCAAGGGCATATGCTTTGTTTACATTACACACTTTGCTTAATGCAATTATCTGTTGTTCGCAACTTAATACTACTGGGGTGTTCGGATTGATATCCCCGGGAGTGGATTATTAGTCATAGATGCAGTTGGATGGCAGTCTATGTATTTTGTTGTAATGCCCAGAGTAAATCTCATAGTGATCTTCTTGACATATCATGTTTATCTTTATTCTATCAATTGCCCAACTGTAATTTGTTTACCCAGCATGTGTTATTTTATCTATGGAGAGACACCACTAGTGAACTGTGGACCCCGGTCCTATTTCCATCATATTGCTATCACCTGTTTACTTTACTCGTACTGTTTACTTTACTCGCATACTATATTGTTTTCCACTCGATATGCTCATAACCTTTGTTTCAAGCAAACCGGTGAGATTGACAACCTCATCGCAAGTTGGGAGCAAAGTATTTGGTTGTGTGTGTGTAGGTTCCGTGTTGCTATTGGCCGAAGACGAGTCAACAAGTATCGTTAACGGCGCCCTTGTTGGAGTGTTATTAAGCCAGTCTGCAGCACCTTCAGTCGTTTGTCTCTCCTCTCCTGATCGATATTAAACCTTGGTTTCTTAACTGAGGGAAGACTAGCTGCTATCCTCATCATACCTTCCTCTTGGGGTTCCCAACGGGCTGGTCATTCACCACGCACAAGGACTATCTGCTCCCACATCATCAAACGCAGCAGCGCTCAGAGTTATTTCCTTTAGATTCTGCAATTACATCTTTTTGTTTCTTGTTTTTATTTTCACTAGTTAGGCTTAATGGAAAACAAAGAGTTCTGTAGTCTTTTTCCTGAGTTTAGATATGAAGTGTTTGAAGAGAAAATTGAAAAACCTTTGGAGCTTAATTTGCATGCTAATAGTGTTGTTAGTATGAATGTTTTGAACACCGTTAATGCTAATGCTATAGAAGAGAAGACTTCTGCGAGGGGAGTTTTTCGCACACACATCTTTTACTTTGTTTTATTGTTTTGCTTTACTTTATTTATTTTACCTGCATCGTTTTATATCAAAAACCCAAAAAAATTAGAATCCTTGGTAGTTGTTTTTACTTGTTTACTTTCGTTTTGCTGAAATGGCCAATCCTGAAAATACCAAGTTGTGTGACTTTACTAGCACAAACAATAGTGATTTTATTTGCACTCCTATTAAGCCCCCTGTTCCTGCTGCAAACTTTTATGAGATTAAGCCTGCTTTATTGAACCTTGTTATGAAAGAGCAATTCTCTGGTGCTAGTACTGAAGATGCTGCAGCTCATCTCAACAATTTTGTTGAGCTATGTGAGATGCAGAAATATAAGGATGTTGATAGTGATATTATTAAGCTCAAGTTGTTTCCTTTTTCTTTGAGAGGAAAAGCTAAAGATTGGTTGTTGTGTTTGACTAAGAATAGTATTGATTCATGGGCTAAGTGTAAGGATGCTTTTATTGGTAGATACTATCCTCCTGCTAAGATTATATCCTTGTGTAGCAATATTATGAAGTTTACTCAGTTTGATAATGAACATGTTGCTCAAGATTGGGAAAGAATGAAATCTATGATAAAGAATTGCCCCACTCATGGACTGACTACTTGGATGATTATCCAAACTTTTTATGTAGGACTGAATTTTCTTCAAGGAACCTACTTGATTCAGTTGCTGGAGGCACTTTTATGTCCCTTACCTTGGGCGGCGCATCAAAGTTACTCGACAACATGATGGTAAATTATTCCGAATGGCACACCGAGAGAGCTCCACAAGGTAAGAAGGTAAATTCTGTTGAGGAAACCTCTTCCTTAAGTGATAAGATTGATACCATTATGGCTATGCTTGCTAATGATAGGACTCATGTTGATCCTAGTAATGTTCCTTTGGCCTCTCTGGTTGCTCAAGATGAGCAAGTTGATGTGAATTTCATTAGAAACAATAATTTTAACAACAATGCTTATAGGAACAATTTTGCTAGTAACAATTATAGGCCGTATCCTACTACCAATGGTAATGGTTATGGTAACTCTTATGGTAATTCCTACAACAACACTAGGGCCGCGCCCTCCGAGCTTGAGGTAATGCTCAAGGACTTCATCGTTAAGCAAACTGCTTTTAACAAGTCTGTTGAGGAAAAGTCAGGCAAAATTGATATTCTTGCTTCTAAAGTTGATAGCCTTGCTCATGATGTTGAAATTCTGAAATTAAAAGTGTTGCCTAATGATGTGAAAGAGAACAATGTTTTTGCTACCGCTAATGCTATTCAAGTTGGAATTGATGAAAATATTAGATTGTTAGCGGAATTGCATGCCAGGTGGGAAAGAGAAGATGAGATGGCTAGAGAGATGAAGGTATGTACTATTACTACCTCAAATGATATTGCTCCTACTGATAGCAATCCTCTTACTTTGATTGGTGTAGAGAAAACTCCCACTCCTTGTGTTAAAAAGCCTAAAACTGCCAAAACTTTTTCTCAAAAGAGTGCTGAAATATTTCGGAGTGTAGGAGATGATAGCTCTATTTCTTTTAATGATTTTGATGTTGATGGCTGCAATATATCTGAAGTTATTTTGTTCTTGCAAAAGCTTGCTTTGACTCCCAATGCTAGTTCTTTAAATATTGCTTTTACTAAGCATATTACCAATGCTCTCATAAAAATTAGGGATGAAAAGTTGAAGCAAAAAGCCTATGTTCCCAAGAAGTTAGAAGATGGTTGGGAACCCATCATTGATATGCATGTTAATGGTTATGATTGCCATGCTTTATGTGATCTAGGTGCTAGTATTTCTATCATGCCTAGAAAGATTTATGACATGCTTGATTTACCACCGCTTGAAAAGTGTTATTTTGATGTTCCTATTGCTGATGTTGCTAAGAAGAAACCTTTGGGAAGGATTAATGATGTTCTTATTGTGGTTAACAATAACCTTGTTCTCGTTGATTTTCTTGTTATGGACGTTGAATGCTATGCTTCATGTCCTATTATTTTGGGAAGACCCTTTCTTCGAACTGTAGGTGCTATCATTGATATGAGGGAAGGCACTATCAAGTATCAAATCCCACTAAAGAAAGGTATGGAACACTTTCCTAGGAAAATAAAGAAATTACTTTTTGACTCTATTCTTAGAGCAAATTATGAGCTTGATGCTTCATCACTTGATAATACTTGATTCGCAATTTTCTGCGCCTAGCTCAAAGGCGTTAAAGAAAAGCACTCTTGGGAGATAACCCAATGTTTTCTTTTCAGTACTTTTTCTTTTATTTTAGTCTTGGAAGTCATTACTACTATAATGACCGCTCCTTATCCTTTTTATTTCGTTTTTGTGCCAAGAGAAGCCTCTAATTTGAGTGAGGTGAAGATTTGGGGATGTTGCTGTCCTGAAACTGTTTTCGGTGCTGCACCATAAAAATTCGAAAAAATTATCTGTTTATCTTTTGGACCTGCGATTTCTTGTGAATATGCCCCAGGTTATATCCAAACGTTTGTTAGTTGAACACTTTTTGATTTGAGCAACAGAAAATCCCTCAAAAATTCGACATTTGTCAGCTGTTCAGTTTGACAGATTTCTGCCAATATTTGTGTTTGCCACTTTATCGCTTTCTTTTGAGTTCTTTTGATCACGGAACTTTTGGGGAGGTTGATACAGTAGTATTTGCTATATATGTGGTGGTTTTGAGTTGAAACCTGAAGCAAATAGAGGATTGATTATATGTTATGCTTGCACTAATGTTGCTAATAGAATTGTGTTTAGTTTTGTATGAAGGAAGTTTTCAAGTGTAGGGATTGGAGAATGATGGGATGAGTTGAAGAATGGACAAAAGCTCAAGCTTGGGGATGCCCATGCATCACCCCAAGAAATATCCAAGAAGTACAAGCGTCAAAGCTTGGGGATGCCCCCGAGGCACCCCTTCTTCATCGGCAAAAATCAGGTCACCTTTCAAGACACTATATTTTTATTGCTTCATGCACTATGTATTTTTCTTGGAGCGTTAGTTGTTTTTCTTAGTTGGTTTAGTTTGTTTGTTTGCTGCAATAAATGGTTGGACCCCAACAAATTTCTTTTGGAGAAGTTGCCTTGCTTTTCATTTGCAAAGAACGCTCTAGTTTTCACTCTTATTAAAAATCGACTGTTCTTCTTTTTCTGCTACTGCTTTTGGTTTTCGTTTTCGCCTTGATTTGCATTCAGATCTTGTCATATCTTTTCATCAAGGTGTATTTTTGCCTCTGATCTTTATTGGTTTTCATCAAAAGAGGTGTTTATAAAAATTTCAAATGGTGTTGGAAAAGAGAAAAAGCTTTGTGCAAAATAGTGGTACAAGAAGGAGCTTGTGTAGACTGCGGCTTAGGCTTTTTTATGTCATGCTTGATGTCTTTTTGATAGTATGCTTAGTGGTTTTGCTATAGCATGACTTGTCTCAAATAACTGAGATTGCTTAATGAGCCTTTGAAAAAATCATGCGTTGTTTTTATTGTATGGAAGCATTATTTTGGTTTTCTCCTTGATGCTTTATTTGGGTTGACTTGGCGCATGCTCACACATGTTAGACTCTTACAAAGTCACCAATAGCCTTCATGATCATTTAGTTTTTGACTTTTGATGCCATCTTATGCTTCTTTTAATGTTGCTTTGTCGCTTTGCATGATTATGGCCATTATTGCTCGCTTAGTTGGTCGCTCCTAGTCTTTTGCTAGCCCTCACCTTGTACTGAGTATGAGCTCTACTCGTGCATCCAACTCCTAAAAGCCAAAGTTTTTCCAAAGTGTCCACCATACATACCTACTAGCAATTTGATATTCCAAGTATATTTGACTTGCTTTTATTTTCTCTTCAAATTAAACTCTTACCAGTGTTATGCGAAATTCGGTCAGTAAAGCTCTCACGAACCGGAAGGCACACTTTACTTTTTCCTGTTCTTAAAAATTTGACATTGTGGTCTCTTATGTTGAGTTGTTATGCTTAGAAGTTGTAAGTTGGATTCTAGCCCATCCATGCTGTCATGGGGCAAGCTTTCAACATTGCACTTCTTATTTGAGTTGATATCGTGATCTTTTGTTTATGGATGCCCGCGGTGTGAAATGAATTGGGAATCTTGTAGGGATCATGGAGTTTGTATATGTGTTAGGGAAACGCCGGGACGCCAATCTAAGCCATGCATAATTCATGGTGGAAATTTGAAGCATACCCATGGTGAACATATGACGACGCATCTCACAATAAAAAGCTAAACAAAAGGCAAACAAAAGAGATGTCGAGGTGTTCATTGTCTGCTTGTCCTATCATTTTGGTGTGGGCTTGTTCCATGTCATCGGGCACGGAGGTACCCCATTGGCGGTTCTCAATGATATGCATATACTTACAATGACAAGAGCCTTGCTTGCGACTCTAAGTAAAGTAGCATGAGGTTTGGGTACTCGTATTCACGGGGCACGGGGTTTTCAACTTATGATTTGTCAAGCATATGCATCATAATTGTTCTCGCATTAACTTTAACAATTCAAGATGCTTATGATGGGGGCAATGAGAGCTCAAAGCCGGTAAGTACCATAATTTTTGAAGGTTATAAAACTTGCAATCACTGCTTCCCTCTGCGAAGGGCCTTTCTTTTACTTTTATGTTGAGTCACCACCTTCTTTCTTTATGCACCATTAAGAGAGCATAGTTGTCATTCTTAGTGTGATATGCATTGCCCCAAAGTTCATTGATTGATTCATATTGTTGGTTTCAGTTGTTCTTAAATTATTTGTATCTAGTCGCCCTCTTAAACTTGAAGGTGTCCTATGCATTTATGTTTTGCTCTCTTTGAAGGACAAGCTGAAAACCATTTGTATGTTTTTCCTTATGATTTGAACACACGTTTGACTTTCATTGTTTCATTATCATGATCTTTTGTTTGTGTTCATTTGCATGTTTACAACATGGTTGCTAAGTTTCTTATTGTCAAGATTATATCTTCATGCCCATGTTTTAAGTTCTTATGATCCCAGCTCACAATGCTTACATATATGATCAAGATTGTGTAGGTGCATGTTACCTCAAAAATTATTTCTTTGTTATCACTTACCTACTCGAGGACGAGCAGGAGTTAAGCTTGGGGATGCTTGATACGTCTCCAACGTATCTATAATTTTTGATGCTCCATGCTTGTTTTTACACCATTTGCCTATTGTTTCGTTACACTTCGTGGCACTTTTATGCATTTTCCGGAACTAACCTATTAACGAGTTGCCACAGTGCCAGTTTCCTGTTTTCTACTGTTTTTGTGTTTTAGAAGTGATACACAGGAAATATTCTCGGAATTGGACGAAACAAGTTCCTGAAGTCTTATTTTACCCGAAAGCTTCCAGAGATCCGAAGGAGAGTAGGAGGGGGGCCACCAGGGCCCCACACGCAGGGGTGGCGCGGCCAGGCCCCTGGCCGCGCGGGCCCCGCGTGAGGGCGCCTGGCTCCTCCTCTGACATCGCCCCTTCGCCTATAAAGACCCCCCGATGGAAAAAACCTAAGTACCTGATCAGTTTTCCAGAACACATCGCGATCCACTGCCGCCGTCGACCCGAAGATCGGGAGGGTCCAGAAGCTCTATCCGGCACCCTGCCGGAGAGGGGAATCGCCACCGGAGGTCTTCTTCATAGCCATGCTTGCCTCCGGAGCGATGAGTGAGTAGTCTACCTTGGACTATGGGTCCATAGCAGTAGCTAGATGGTTGTCTTCTCCACCATGTGCTTCATGTTTAGATCTCATGAGCTGCCCTACATGATTGAGATTACCGTTCTGTAATTCTACATGTTTGATTTGTTGGGATCCGATGAATATTGGTGTTTATGATTAAGTTGTTGTACTGAATTATATATTTTGTTATCTCTATGTTGTTTATGATCTTGCATGCTCTCCGTTGTTAGTAGCTATCTTGGCTGAGCAGTTGCTAGTGACTCCAAGAGGGGGTATTTATGCTCGATAGTGGGTTCATGCCTCTATTTCACCTGGAGGAGTGACAGAAACCTCTAAGGTGGTAGATGTGCTGTTGCTACTAGGGAGAAAACAACATTCATATGCTCAAGGGCATATGCTTTGTTTACATTACACACTTTGCTTAATGCAATTATCTGTTGTTCGCAACTTAATACTACTGGGGTGTTCGGATTGATATCCCCGGGAGTGGATTATTAGTCATAGATGCAGTTGGATGGCAGTCTATGTATTTTGTTGTAATGCCCAGAGTAAATCTCATAGTGATCTTCTTGACATATCATGTTTATCTTTATTCTATCAATTGCCCAACTGTAATTTGTTTACCCAGCATGTGTTATTTTATCTATGGAGAGACACCACTAGTGAACTATGGACCCCGGTCCTATTTCCATCATATTGCTATCACCTGTTTACTTTACTCGTACTGTTTACTTTACTCGCATACTATATTGTTTTCCACTCGATATGCTCATAACCTTTGTTTCAAGCAAACCGGTGAGATTGACAACCTCATCGCAAGTTGGGAGCAAAGTATTTGGTTGTGTGTGTGTAGGTTCCGTGTTGCTATTGGCCGAAGATGAGTCAACAAGTATCGTTAACGGCGCCCTTGTTGGAGTGTTATTAAGCCAGTCTGCAGCACCTTCAGTCGTTTGTCTCTCCTCTCCTGATCGATATTAAACCTTGGTTTCTTAACTGAGGGAAGACTAGCTGCTATACTCATCATACCTTCCTCTTGGGGTTCCCAACGGGCTGGTCATTCACCACGCACAAGGACTATCTGCTCCCATGTCATCAAACGCAGCAGCGCTCAGAGTTATTTCCTTTAGATTCTGCAATTACATCTTTTTGTTTCTTGTTTTTATTTCACTAGTTAGGCTTAATGGAAAACAAAGAGTTCTGTAGTCTTTTTCCTGAGTTTAGATATGAAGTGTTTGAAGAGAAAATTGAAAAACCTTTGGAGCTTAATTTGCATGCTAATAGTGTTGTTAGTATGAATGTTTTGAACACCGTTAATGCTAATGCTATAGAAAAGATTAAGCTTGGGGAAGCTGGTTTTGTTAAGCATGATATTTTTAGTTCCCCAGCTTTAGTGGAGAAAGTGTGCTCTGATGATATTTTATCTCCCCTATGTGATGTTCCTTCTTATGATGATATGTTTGAAGTATATGCTTTGAGAAGTAGCTGTTCTCTAGCTTGTGATGATACTAAACCTCTAGTTTATGATGGCTATGATGATGAGTATAATATTTTCAGTTCACCTACTATTGAGGAGGAAACAAGGTATGATTATAGTATGCCTCCTGTTTTTGATGATTATGGTGATGAGAATAATTATCCTGTTGAATCTGCTCCTACTACTATTGTTCCTGTGGTGAGTATTAATTCTTTTATGCATGTGGCTCATGATAGGGAAGCTTTATGTGATAGTTATATTGTTAATTCTATTCATGATGCTACTAAATGTTATTATGAGAGAGGGAAATATGTTTTGAAGGATCTTAATAATATTGAGTTTCCCCTCTTTATGTTGCAATTCTTGAAGTTGTACTTGTTTTGCCTTCCTATGCTTTTTGCTTTGCGCTTTTATGACTTGTCTCTTTACAAGACTATATTTCATAGGAAGTGGTTTAGATTTAAATGTGTTCCACACTTGCTTTTTGATGCTCTCTATTGCATTAAGTTCCTATATGGCGCCTTTGCCTCAAGCTCTTATATGGCGCCCACATGAGCATCTTTGCAAATTACTGCGCCTAGCTCAAAAGTGTTAAAGAAAAGCACTCTTGGGAGATAACCCATTGTTTATTTACAGTACTTTTTCTTTTATTTGAGTCTTGGAAGTTATTACTACTGTAATAACCTCTCCTTATCCTTTTTATTTCGTTTTTGTGCCAAGAGAAACCTCTAATTTAAGTGAGGTAAGATTTGGGGATGTTGCTGTCCTGAAACAGTTTTCGGTGCTGCACCGTAAAAATTCGTATAAATTCTCTGTATATCTTTTGGACCTGCGATTTCTTGCGCATATGACCCAGGTTATATCCAAACTTTCATTAGTTGAATACTTTTTGATTTGGGCAACTGAAAACCCTCTAAAAATTCAACATTTGTCAGCTGTTCTGTTTTGACAGATTTCTACCAATATTTGTGTTTGCCGCTTTATCGCTTTCTTTTTTAGTTCTTTTGATCATGGAACTTTTGGGGAAGTTGCTACACTAGTATATACTTTATATGTGGTGGTTTTGAGTTGAAACCTGAAGCAAAAAAGAGGTTGATTATATGTTATGCTACACTAATGTTGCTAATAGATTTGTGTTTAGTTTTGTATGAAGGAAGTTTTCAAGTGTAGGGATCGGAGAGTGATGAGATGAGTTGAAGAATGGACAAAAGCTTAAGCTTGGGGATGCCCATGAATCACCCCAAGAAATATCCAAGAAGTACAAGCGTCAAAATTTGGGGATGCCCCCGAGGCACCCCTTCTTCATCGGCAAAAATCAGGTCACCTTTCAAGACACTATATTTTTATTGCTTCATGCATTATGCGTTTTTCTTGGAGCGTCAGTTGTTTTTGTTTTCAGTTTTCTTTTGCTTTGTTTTCTGAAATAAATGGTTGGATCACGTCATGTGTTTGGAGAGAGACATGCTCCGTTTTTCATTTGCCAAGAACACTCTGTTTTTCACTCTTATCGTTTCAACGAGTGTTCTGTTTTTCTGCTACTGCGTTTAGTTTTCATTTTTCGCCTTGATTTGTGTTCAGATCTTGATTTATCTTTGCATCAAGGTGTATTTTTGCCTCTGATCTTTATTGGTATTCATCAAAAGATTTGTCTCAAAAAGGTTTGAATGGTGTTGGAAAAGAGAAAAAGTTTCATGCAAAAAAAAGTGGTACAAGAAGGAGCTTGTGTAGACCGCGGCTTAGGCTTTTGCATGTTGTGCTTGATGTCTTTTTGATAGTATGCTTAGTGATTTTTGCTGTAGCATGACTTGTCTCAAATAACTGAGATTGCTTAATGAGCCTTTGAAAAAATCATGCGTTGTTTTTATTATATGGAAGCATTTATTTGGTTTTCTCCTTTGATGATTTATTTGGGTTGACTTGGCACATGCTTACACCATGTTGACTACAAAATAAGTCGCCTATAGCCTCTATGATCATTTAGTTTTTGACTTTTGATGCCATCTTATGCTTCTTTTAATGTTGCTTTGTTGCTTTGCATGATTATGGCCGTTATTGCTCTCTTAGTTGGTCGCTCCCAGTCTTTTGCTAGCCCTCATTTTGTACTGAGTATAAGCTCTACTCGTGCATCCAACTCCTAAAAACCAAGTTTGCCAAAGTGTCCACTATAAATTCCTATGCATGGTATTTGTAAGCCATTCCAAGTAAATTTTCATGTGCTACCTTTCAAAAAACCTTCAAAATACTTCTCATTTTGTGACACTATTTTTAGCTCATGGGGACTGATACGTTCAAAACGTATCTACTTTCCCGAACACTTTTGCTATTGTTTCTCCTCTAATTTGTGTGTTTTGAATACAACTAACACAGACTGACGCTGTTTTCAGCAGAATTGCTCTGGTGTCTCGTTTTTGTGTAGAAATTCAACTTCCAGTAAAAATTCGGGAAAAATCATGAAAAATCCTATTTCACCAGAAGACCCACGGAGCCAGAAGACAGGAGGGAGAGGAGGCTCGAGGGGCCGTCACATGGTGGTGGCGCGGCCCGCCACCCCTGTGTGAGGGGGCCCCAGGTCCCCTCTCGACCTCCCCTCTCGCGTACATATACCCCCTGACGACATAATATCGGGGAGACGGTGTTTTTCCCAGATAGACTTCCGCTGCGCCGCCGCCATCAGAAACCGCGATTCGGAAGCAGAAACTCCGTTCTGGCAACCTGCCGGGACGGGGATTCGGAGGAGATCTTCATCACCATCACCACCGATGCTCCTCCATCGACCATCCATGATTTCCCCATCCATGTGTGAGTAATTCCCCCGCTGTAGGTGAGGGGATGGTAGGGATTGGATGAGATTGTTCATGTAATTTGATATGAGATTGATAGGGCATAGTGCCTAGTATCTTTATTTAGTGCCTATGACATTGTTGCAACTTGTTGTGCTTAATGCTTGTCACTTTGGGCCCGAGTGCCATGATTTCAGATCTGAACATGTTATTATTTCTATGATGATACTTGTTGTTTATGGTCTTACCTACAAGTTGTATACACATATTGTTGTCCGGAACCCGAGGCCCCAAAGTGACAGAAATTGGGATAACCGGAGGGGATGGCTATGATGTGAGGATCACATGTGTTCACCGAGTGCTAATGCTTTGCTCCGGTACTTTATTAAAAGGAGTACCTTAATTACCAGTAGTTTCCCTTGAGGCCCTGCTGCAACAGGCTGGTAGGACAAAAGATGTCGTGCAAGTTTCTCCTTGTGAGCACGTACGACTATATACGGAACACATGCCTATGACTGTTTGTACTAGGATGCTTTATCATTATTTATCTGCAATGCCCATATCTCATTGATTTCATGAATTATCTTATCCATGCAACGCCCGTTATCCATCCCTATGCCTACAGTATTTGTTCCTACTGTTTACAACTGCTACTTTTACCGCTGCTATTTTACTACTGCCGTTACTATTTCATTGCTGTCATCACTATAAAACTGTTGCTACTGATAAACCACTGCGAGCGAGACTGTTTCCAGGTGCAGCTGAATTGACAACTCATCTGTTAAGGCTTACATATATTCTTTGGCTCCCCTTGTGTCGAATCAATAAATTGGGTAATACTTCCCTCGAAGACTGTTGCGATCCCCTATACTTGTGGGTCATCAAGACTATTTTCTGGCGCCGTTGCCGGGGACCATAGCTTTATTTGTAAGTTCACTTGGTATTCATATTGTTCGCTGCAATCCTTTCATCATGGGTAAACCTCGTGATGGAAAAGTTCCTATATTGCCATCCACTACAAGAAGAGGTACGACTCTCAACACCTCTGTTGCTCTTGATTCGCCATCTGTTATGAGTAAGTTGCTTACACCACCACACCCACACGCTACTGCTACTACTTCTGCTGAGATTGAAAGTACCACTGATAATTTAGATGATGCTTCTGCTGTGCTTGATGAGAGAGGTTCACTAGGTTCCTTTTTAGAGGCTACTATTGCTAGAGCTAAGTTGGGAAACACCACTGTTACACCTGTTAGTTCACCTGAGTCTAGGGAATGTCCTAGTGATGATTATGATGATGATGCTTATATTGAGCTTAATGATGATTTTATTGCGGAAGCACGTGCTGCTCGTGATGCAGGTAATGTTAAAGAACTTCTTGCTAGACGTTCTGTTAGATATAATTTGTCTCCTGATCCCAAGTTTGCTGCTTCTCCTATCAATATTAGAGACAAGGATTATGATTTCTCTTTAGATTTATCTTACATATCTATTGTTGAGAAAACTCCTTTTTGTGGTACTAAAGATGAGAGTGCTATGGAGCACATGAATGAGCTTTCTACTTTGAGTAATTTGTTTTCTGATGATATTAAGCTCCGCACTTATTTTGTTGCTAAGATTTTTCCTTTCTCGTTGAAAGATGCTGCTAAAATTTGGTTTAATAGCTTGTCTCCTGGATCTCTTACTAGTCCTATTGCTTTGGTTAATGCTTTCTTTCAGAAATATTTTCCCGCTAGTGCTCAACATGCTGCTGTGCAGAAAATCTTTGATTTTGAACAGGGAAAAGGAGAGAAATTGCCTGAATCTTGGACAAGGTTTTGTTCTTTAATAAGAGCTTTGCCTAAAGAACCATTGCCTAAAAATGAACTCCTTGATATATTTTATAATGGACTAACGGATGAATCTAAGTCATATTTGGATAGTTGTGCTGGTTGTGTTTTCAGGGAAAGAACTCCGGCTGAAGCTGAAGAATTAATGGCTAAAATAAGCCGGAATCATGATGATTGGACTTTAGTTGATCCAACACCAGCACCAACTCCTGCGCCATCTACAGAGCCTACGCCGAAGAAGAGAGGGATGATTGAATTAGATGATGAAGTTATGAAGGAAGCTAAGAAATCTCTTAAGGAGAAAGGTATTAAGGCCGAAGATGTGAAGAATTTACCTCCTATAGAAGAATTATGTAAGCCAATCCCTCGCTCATCTACTATTGAGGTACACTCTCTCCAGCGCTTTGATGAAAGAGATATTCCTTACACTAAACCTCCTGATCAATGCTTAGATGAATTTGATAATTTTATTATTAAGCAAGAAAATTTTAATAGAATGGTGCATAATCATCTGTTGGAGAATTCTAGAGTTATTAACAAGTTGCAGGATATTGTGGAGAGAACCGCCAATGATGTGAAGATACTTGCTAAACATTTTCAAATGGTTCAAACACAAATTGATCAGCTTACCAAAGTGCAGCAAGACCTGCTAGTTAATGCTGCAAGAGAGAAGCAAGCGTGTGAAATACGCACAAGAAGTGGTGCTGCTACTCAAGACCCATTATATCCTGAAGGACATCCTAAGAGGGTCGAGCAAGATTCTCAACGCACTTCAAGTGATGATATTCCTCCCAAGAAGAAGAAGAAGCATAAAACAACTGCAGAATCTTCTGATGCAGGTAAAGATCCTAACAATGTTTCTATTTCTGATGCTGAAACTGAACCAGGAAATGCTTCCGATAAAGAAGAAGATAAAGAAGAAGTTGAAGAAGAACCGGAAAAGAGTGATAAAAATGCAAAATACACCAAAGAAGACTTCATTGCCAACAAACATGGTAAGGAGAGGGAACCTTGGGTACAGAAGCCAATGCCTTTTCCTAGTAAGAAACACAAGTCCAAGGAAGAAGAACACTACAACAGGTTTTCTGAATGGATGAGACCTTTATTTTTGCAAATTCCTTTGACTGATGCTATTAGAATGCCTCCTTATGCAAAGTATATGAAAGATATTGTCACTAACAAAAGGAAAATTCCTAGTGAGGAAATTTCCACTTTACTTGCTAATTATTCTTTTGATGGTAAAGTTCCAGAGAAGCTTGGAGATCCAGGTATACCAACTATTCCTTGCTCCATTAAAAATAACTATGTTAGAACTGCCTTATGCGATTTGGGAGCTGGAGTTAGTGTCATGCCTTTTTCTCTTTACAAGAGACTTGATCTAGAAAAATTGGTTTCAACTGATATATCCTTGCAGATGGCTGATAAGTCTACTACTATTCCTATTGGTATATGTGAGAATGTTCCTGTTCAAGTTGCTAACAGCTGTTTAATATTAACTGATTTTGCTGTGTTGGAAATGCCTGAAGATGATAATATGTCTATTATTCTTGGGAGACCTTTTCTAAACACTGCAGGTGCTGTTATTAATTGCAATCAAGGAAAAGTCACTTTTAATGTTAATGACAAAGAATATACGGTTTATTTTCACAAGAAGATTGATAGGAGAAATGCTCTAAATTCAATCAAGCATGTTGAGACCATCAAAGTTGGCCAAATTATTTGTTCAGAGCAAAAGCCCAAGGAAGAATATCAAATTGTTATGGTTGGGGCTATACCTATCAAAGTTGAGGTAACATAAGCATTAAGCGAAGTGCAAAGTTTTGCCTCATATAAAGTTAGTTTGGTAACAAGACTTGATCAACCTTGTTAGCAAAGTGAATTTATATGAACGAAACTTCGTTTTCACCGCATCCACTCCATCTCACTTGTATTTACTTTCATCAAATTTTATTCCTTCAGTTTAGTTGTATGATTAAGAGTATCTCAGAGCTACTGCATGCTTAGTTTTGATTTGCTTGAAATCTTTTCATCCTCGTTTTTTCTGAGTTTTATCGATATGCCAATTTCTGAAAAATCCTCAAAAATAAAGTTTCTCGAAAAATTCCAGAAAATTCTTTATAAATATTTATGTCAAAAATGGGGTAGAGAGACATCTGGGAGGCACCAGTTGGGGCAGCCATGCCACCTCACACACAGGTGGCGCGGCCCAGCCCTGGCCGCGCCACCCATGTGTGAGGGGGCCCCACCAGGCCACTCACTCCTCTCTTCTTCCCCTGCTCTTTCTCTCTCCCAAAAAACACCGCCCCTTTTGCTCAAGCTCGAGTTCTTGCTGTCCTTCGTCTGGATTTCTCGATCTCCTTGTTCAGCCCAACATTTTTGCTGAAACTTGGATCATTTGTTCTCCGGTATGTGACTCCTCCACTTGTCCAAGTAGATTTTCTTTTGGTAGAGTATTTCTTGAGTATTTTAGCATTGTTGGTGACAGTATAAATGAGTATGCATGCTTGTTCTATTGTTTAGAAAGATTATTTTGATGCATGATAGCTCTCTAGCGACCCTCTATAGTAGTTTCCTACATGTGCTCGTCCTTAAATCACTTTTTATGAGTTTGTTGAAAAATTTCAGAGAAGGAGATGGCCAACTTCACATATGGAGAGGTGTTTGAAAGTGATGCACCAAGGTCATCAAGGCCCTCAAGATCCACTGCTCAATATAGGATATCCTATAATGAGGATCTCATGTCACCAAACCCAGAAGGGGATGATGGAGATGCACATCCATCCGCCTTCCCTTGTTTTAACTTCTTGAGTGATGCAGGGATTCTTGATGATTTCTTGCTCCTTATTAACAGGGTTGGGTTGACAGATTATGTGGCAGATGAAAGAGACCAATATGCTTTGCTTACAAAGACTTTCGTTGAAAGTTTTAAATTTATTAACTCTCATTACAATCCTTCCGTTGCATTTAAGATTTATGATCAGTCTATCACCATGTCTTTGGGGAGGTTTTGTTCTATTTTAGGTATTCCCATGTTTGGAACAGCTAGGAAGATACAAAATCATCCCGCTGATTTGTTGGAGCTTTACCGAGGGGTGACCAATGATGATGACCGCAACGCACAGCGTGGCAAGATAAGAAATATTCAGCTCCCAGCTATTAGATATTTTACTTACTATCTTGCAACTAGTGTACTTGGTAGAGAAAACACTAGCAATATCTCCAACTATCATTTAGCTTTTCTAGCTACCGCTCTTGATGTTGGTAGGAAGTATAACCTTGGTGCTGTTATTGCTCGTCGCCTAGCCGCTAGGGGACCTATTTATGGAGGTATTATTGCCGCGCGCATTGTTGCTGAGCTAGGACTTTCTATTGCTCCTAATGATGTATTGTTGGCTCCACAGAGGCTCGATCTTGCTGCTATGAAACTCCATCATTTTGTTACTGCTAACTCTTGTATAGGGAAATTAGTTTACAGAATGTTATTCATTGATGGAGAGGAAAGGGAAATTCCCTTGCCTCAGCCTAACTTGTTCAGCGTTCATATGAGGCCATGGTCACGCACGAAGGTGGAGTTGGACGATCAGCTTAGGCTGCTTGGTTTCAACATCCAACACGGCGTGGTGGTCCAGGAGGAAGAGGAGGAGCCGCCCTATCACTTCACCACGTACCACTCCGGGGAGTCCTCAAACTCATATCAGGACGATGGTGCTTCTTCGTCACACTATGGAGGCGCCACCTCATGGCAGAGTTGGCCGAGTTGGGATTGATCTCCACTTAGGCCAAAAGCCTAAGCTTGGGGGGAGGTACGCTGACGATTCACTCATCTACATATCATATTCTGTCGGACCTTTGTATATTCATGTTTCGCTTTCTTTATTGTTCTAGTTCTTACTTCTGCTTTCTAAAACACAAAAAGACCAAAAATATTTCCGTTGTTTCTCTATTTGGTTCTTTAGTTTCCTACCTTTGGTTTGCTTTATTTGTATTTTCGGTTTGCTACTTGAAAAACCCAAAAATATTTTGCTTTGTTTGCTATTTCCTTCTGCTTTTGTTTCAAAAGTCGAAAACACAAAAATATTTGTTGTTCTTCTTCGGTTTTGTAAAGTTTGTTGCAGAGTTCAGTTTCCCGTTACTCTATTGGAGCTCGGTATTCACTTTATATTATTCAAGCCACACAAGTGAAGAGCAATAATGACGATAGATGACAATCCGAGATGTGGTAAGAGGCTGGTATGAACTCTATTTGTTTTCATTTTTGTACATATACTCATCTATGTGGACATGCTTAGTCAGTTCATGTAAGGTATATGTCATCTAATGGATGCTTCGTAGTTCTTGCGTTCATATGATTAGTTCCAATTTACTATTAGCCTGTAGCATGTCTTGTAGACGCTTGCATGCATTTGTTTTATTCATAGTATGGTATGATATTGTGGTATCCACCTCTGAAAGCTTCATTTGAATCGACTTGGCACATGCTCAAGCATGCATATGACTGAACAAAAAGTCAATAAAGCCTCGATGATCTAAATTGCCTCAGAGTTCTTGTATCATTTTTATGCCTATATTAATTTTGTTTTGTCGCAAGCATGATTATGATAGTTATTGCTCTCTCGATTGTCGCTTCCCAGTCTTTTGCTAGCCTTCACTTGTACGGAGTATGAGCTCTACTCGTGCATCCAATTACCAAAACCAAGTCTTCCAAAGAGTCCACTATAAATTCCTATGCATGGTATTTGTAAGCCATTCCAAGTAAATTTTCATGTGATACCTTTCAAAACTTTCAACTACTTCTCATTTTGTGCCACTGTTTTTAGCTCATGGGGATGTAGTGGTCGGAATTGCTATCTTCCATATTAAATTAAGTACCCCTCGACTAGGCAGCTTCATCTGCTCGTCATTAATTTTGCAAGGGAGCTGGTCAGACCATTATAATCTTAATTCTAAAAGAAAGAAAAAAGGCACTCCTCCAAAGGAATGTGAAAGTTGGTGGGCACCCGATGGAATCGGTTAGCCATGGTTTGAGAAAGAAAAAAAGGTGGGGAGGAGTGCCAAAGCTTTATAAAAGAGCACCAATGTACCAAATTTCAAAGAACTCGGAACCGCTCTCACTTGTTTATTATGGAAGATAGTAAGTCCCCATTGCTAGTCGTTGACATAGAACAACCACCTCTCAAAAGAAACTTTTATCTCTGTTTTACAAATAAAAAGCTCTAGCACATGTTAAATCACTGCTTCCCTCTGCGAAGGGCCATTCGTTTACTTTTATGTTGAGTCACCATCTTCTAACTTTAAGCACTTCTTGAGAGCATAGCTGTTATTCTTAGTGTAATGTGCTTGTCCCAGAACACGGTTAATTGTGGTATAACTTTGATGCTTGTATCTTTGATATTTCTACTTCTAGTCTTCCCTTGGACTTCAGAGGTGCCTCAGCATTTATGTTTGCTCTACAAATAAAGGCAAGTGGGATACCATTCTCTCATATCATTTATGCATATTACAATCTTGTAGCTTCTCATGCACATGTTACTTGTTATTAGTGCATTGGCACTCTTTCATAGCTTGCTTGACTATGAGGTGACATTAGTTGCAAATTTCTTATTATGAATTGCCTGAGTATTTGATCACATAGTTAGTATATACATTATATGAGCAAATGTGTTCGTGAAAGTTTCTTTTATCGCTCTCAGTTGTTAACTGAATTGCTTGAGGACAAGCAAATAGCTAAGCTTGGGGGGAGTTGATACGTTCAAAACGTATCTACTTTCCCGAACACTTTTGCTATTGTTTCTCCTCTAATTTGTGTGGATTTTGAATACAACTAACACGGACTGACGCTGTTTTCAGCAGAATTGCTCTGGTGTCTCGTTTTTGTGCAGAAATTCAACTTCCAGTAAAAATTTGGGAAAAATCATGAAAAATCCTATTTCACCAGAAGACCCACGGAGCCAGAAGACAGGAGGGAGAGGAGGCTCGAGGGGCCGTCACATGGTGGTGGCGCGGCCCAGCCCTGGCCGTGCCACCCCTGTGTGAGGGGGCCCCAGGTCCCCTCTCGACCTCCCCTCTCGCGTACATATACCCCCTGACGACATAATATCGGGGAGATGGCGTTTTTCTCAGATAGACTTCCGCTGCGCCGCCGCCATCAAAAACCGCGATTCAGAACCAGAAACTCCGTTCTGGCACCCTGCCGGGACGGGGATTCGGAGGAGATCTTCATCACCATCACCACCGACGCTCCTCCATCGACCATCCATGATTTCCCCATCCATGTGTGAGTAATTCCCCCGCTGTAGGTGAGGGGATGGTAGGGATTGGATGAGATTGTTCATGTAATTTGATATGAGATTGATAGGGCATAGTGCCTAGTATCTTTATTTAGTGCCTATGACATTGTTGCAACTTGTTGTGATTAATGCTTGTCACTTTGGGCCCGAGTGCCATGATTTCAGATCTGAACATGTTATTATTTCTATGATGATACTTGTTGTTTATGGTCTTACCTACAAGTTGTATACACATATTGTTGTCCGGAACCCGAGGCCCCAAAGTGACAGAAATTGGGATAACCGGAGGGGATGGCTATGATGTGAGGATCACATGTGTTCACCAAGTGCTAATGCTTTGCTCCGGTACTTTATGAAAAGGAGTACATTAATTACCAGTAGTTTCCCTTGAGGCCCTGCTGCAACAGGCTGATAGGACAAAAGATGTCGTGCAAGTTTCTCCTTGTGAGCACGTACGACTATATACAGAACACATGCCTATGATTGTTTGTACTAGGATGCTTTATCATTATTTATCTGCAATGCCCGTATCTCATTGATTTCATGAATTATCTTATCCATGCAACGCCCGTTATCCATCCCTATGCCTACTGTATTTGTTCCTACTGTTTACAACTGCTACTTTTACCGCTGCTATTTTACTACTCCCGTTACTGTTTCATTGCTGTCATCACTATAAAACTGTTGCTACTGATAAACCACTGCGAGCGAGACTGTTTCCAGGTGCAGCTGAATTGACAACTCATCTGTTAAGGCTTACATATATTCTTTGGCTCCCCTTGTGTCGAATCAATAAATTGGGTAATACTTCCCTCGAAGACTGTTGCGATCCCCTATACTTGTGGGTCATCAGGGACGTAGTCGTCGGATTTGCTATCTTCCATATTGCTTATTCCAAAAAGAAAAAAAAGGAAAAAAGAAAAGAAAAAGGCACTCCTCCATGGTATGTGAATGTTGGTGGGCACCCGATGGAATCGGTTAGCCATGGTTTGAGAAAGGAAAAAAGGTGGGAAGGAGTGCCAAGCTTTATAAAAGAGCACAAAAGTTCCAATCTCTCTCTCAGAAACTTGCTTCATTTTTGTATGGAAGATAGTAAGAACCCCATTGCCAGTCGTTGACAAAGACAACCACCTCTCAAAACCAATTTTTATCTCTCTGTTTTACAAATGAAAAGCTCTAGCACATGTTTAATCACGGCTTCCCTCTGCGAAGGGCCTTTCTTCTACTTTTATGTTGAGTCACCACCTTCTATCTTTATGCACCATTAAGAGAGCATAGTTGTCATTCTGAGTATAATGTGCATTATCCCAAAGTTTTCATTGATTGATTCATGATCATGGTTTCACTTGTTCTTAAATTACTTGTATGTAGTCACCCTCTTAAACTTGAAGGTGTCCTATGCATTTATGTTTTGCTATTCCATGAGGGACAACCTGAAAACCATTTACTATGTTTTTCCTTATGATTTGAACACATGTTTGACTTTCATTGTTTCATTTTTCATGATCTTTTGTTTGTGTTCATTTTCATGTTTTAACATGGTTGCTAAGTTTCAATTATCAAGATTATGTCTTTCATGCCCATGTTTTAAGTTCTTTTGATCCCAGCTCACAATGCTTACATATATGATCAAGATTGTGTAGGTGCATGTCACCTCAAAAATTATTTCTTTTGTTATCACTTACCTACTCGAGGACGAGCAGGAGTTAAGCTTGGGGATGCTGATACGTCTCAAACGTATCTATAATTTTTGATGCTCCATGCTTGTTTTTACACCATTTGCCTTGTGTTTCGTTACACTTCGTGGTGTTTTTTTGCGATTTCTGGAACTAACCTATTGACAAGATGCCATAGTGCCAGTTCCCTGTTTTCTGCTGTTTTTGTGTTTCAGAAAAGCTACACAGGAAATATTCTCGGAATTGGACGAAACAAAAGCCAGAAGTCTTATTTTTTCGGAAGCTTTCCGATGACCGAAAGAGAGCCGGAGGGGGGCTAGAGGCCACCCTCACACATAGGTGGCGCGGCCCAGGCCCTGGCCGCACCACCCTGGTGTGAGGAGCCCCTGGCTGCCTCCTGACGACACCCCTTCGCCTATATAAAGCCTCGGGATGAAAGACCCTAAGGGAGTCGGCAATTTTCTAGAAACAGTTCCGCAGCTCCGCCGCCGCCGCCGATGAATTTCGGGGGATAGAAGTCTCTATTCCGGCACCCTGCTGGGATAGGGATGTGCCCCCGGAGCCATCTCCATTGGTCTCCAACACCGTCTCCGCCGTCTCCATCGACCTCACCGCCATCTCCATCAACCTTGCTGCCTCCTATGATGAGGAGGGAGTAGTTCATCCCCGGGGCTGAGGGCTCTACCGGTAGCTATGTGGTTCACCTCTCTCTCCCATGATGTGATCTTTATGTGATCGTGAGCTTTGTATCATATTGAACAAGTAGATGTTATTATTCAGATATTATGTGTACTCTAGTGGTGTTATTAAAGTAATCTATTCCTCCTGCCATGGTGTAATGGTGACAGTGCGTGCATCATGGTGGTACTTGGTCTAGGCTACGATTGTGATCTCTTATGGATTATGAGAATAATTATCGCTATGGTAGTATTGAAGTGATCTATTCCTCCTTTCATGGTGTAATATTGACAGTGTGTGCACCGTGTTAGTACTTGGTCTAAGTTGCAATAATATTTATCTTGAGTTGTGATTTGATTTGGATATCTCTATGAGTGGTGTTTGTCAAGTACTTGATGAACTTTGAGGAGTGCTTCATAGCCCTACGCAATGATTAGTGTTATTCAATAGGAGAGTAATTCAGAGTACCATAGTGAAGAGAAGTTATTTATTTGTTCAATTATGTTATATTTGTTGGGAGTGTGACCACTAGTGAAAGTATGATCCCTAGGCCTTGTTTCCAAGCTTTGCACACCATTTACTCGCTGTTTTGTTACTTGTTTGCTCGCAGCGATATTTATTCCAGATTGCATTTACTACTTATAATCATCTATACCACTTGTATTTCACTATCTCTTCGCCAAATTAGTGCACCTATACATCTGACAAGTGTATTGGGTGTGTTGGGGACACAAGAGACTTTTTGTATCATAATTGCAGGGTTGTTTGAGAGGGATAGCTTTGACCTCTTCCTCCCTGAGTTCGATAAACCTTGGGTGATCCACTTAAGGGAAACTTGCTGCTGTTCTACAAACCTCTGCACTTGGAGGCCCAACACTGTCTACAAGAACAGACGCGTCGTAGACATCACTGGGTAACGCTCGTTACTCACCCCACTCCCTCTTAACCCTTGCTTAGATTGGAGGCATCACCCAACGAACCGAAGCTGAAGAAGTCTTGATCAAAGGTGGGAGCTATCAGTGGAGTCAATAACCATATCAAGCTTAGTGGAAAACTAGAATAGGAATAGAAGGGAACCAAATCCCTAATCCTAGAACCTAAGCAGTTAGGGTAATTCTGTAGTGAGTAGTAAGCCAACTGCATTAGTTGTAGCTTTAGTTCAGTCTTCAATGTATTCTTTCTCGATTGTAGTCGCCAGGACTAAACCTCTACTTGTTGAGGAGGTTCTGAAGATCTTCTGTATGATGAAAATTGTAACTCTATAGTCATGCCTTGGACCTGCAATGTTTCTGTTGTACCACTCTGAGGGATGTAATACTAGTGAGATAGTGTTTCATTGGTGTTATGTCAACGACTTGCATACTACACATGCAGTGGTATGCTGGGTCACCACAGGTGGTATCAGAGCAAACGCTTTGACCCTAGGATTCAAACCCTTTAAAGGAGACCTGTAGGTTGGGTAGTGACTATAGGAAGCCATCTTATCTAAACCAATTCTTCTTATGACTTGGGATGGATATTCAACAAAAGAATAATCCTGACACACTCGAGTCAAATGTTCTTATCTGTTTTTCATAAGTGAAGTTAGTTATCTTATTCCATTCCTAGTAGGTAAGACATCATTACAACCTTATACAATGGATGGAAGTAGACCACATTTGGTATACAATACATGATAGTCCAAAGAGAGGATACAACCAGAATTGGAACTATCCTATTGGAAGAAGTATACCAAGGTCATTTTGTCAAGTTTGAGTCATCTAAAATTGTAGTAGGATGATGTTTCGTGATAAAGTGAAGCTATATGAGGTAGTAGGACTCCATGTTTAGTCATGTATATGGACACCCAAGAATGCCATATACAAGTAAGATGTACGGGCAGTATAAAAACCTTAATCATGTTAGATTCACCTGAGAATCTTCACATGACGGAGTAGAACTTTATAGTAAACCAGCAATTTCAAGCTGAAGAGGAAGATGAACAAGGAGAATGGTGAACGAAGTGTTCCAAACCATGGCAACTATTCCAAGTATGCCAGAACCATAGTGTTTAGTAGAGTAGAAATGTCGAGTCGTAGAGCATAAACCTTATGGAAGTCATGAGTTGTAAGAGTCCTACTATGAGAAGTTAGATACTTGCAGCAGCCATACTCAAAGTTTTGAGACATCATGTGAGATTCGCCTTCAATAGGACGGAAGGTAAGCTAAAAAGTAATAGTCTTAAAGGAATCTATATCTGTTAGGGTGGTTCCCAATCCTTTTGCTCAAATTTATTCGATTGCAATTGGGCAATTGGAGTAAATATTGAGGCAAAGAATAGTAGTCCACCACTATGTGCAATATAGCACAATATAAACCTATATTATTTGGTGCTATAAGGTACACATCTAAGCCTAAATTATAGAGATGTTTTACTCACTGGCTTATGATGATGTATGTTGCCAGCACAAATTTGGATTTTCTTGGATTTTATTGTGTGACTAGATCTATACATGAAGTTGGACTATGATGTGCAAGTGCATGTTGCATCATCGAGTTCTTACTTGGTGTTATAGTTCTAGATGGTTAAGGGATTCATGTAAGGGAGAGACGAATTCTGAAGACAATCAAGCCAAAAGAAGGAAGCTTCATTGATACTTCGAAGGAAGATTAGAAGGATCTATAGTTAGTTTAGTAAAATAATAGAAAAGTTGGAATTTAGTAATACTCTAGTTCTTAAAACACTAGGGGTAACCTTAGTTTATTGGGTAAAACCACTAATTAGGTAACCGCAATTGAGTTTAAGGTATTTGAGCTCGTTGTTATGCAGCTTTGGTTATGCTTAGTACATCACGGGTTGATTGAGGTGTTGTAGTACTGATGATCCATTCCGGTATTGCCTGCTGCTTTATTCAGCCTGGGAGTGGTAACCCCAGTAACCCTCGTTGATAGCATGACTAAGACACATAACATCTCTGTATAACTTTGATCCCTAGTTCCAAAATCTTGAATTGTCGATTGGTGGTAAAGACGTTAGCAATATCTTTCCTTATCTTAGAATTGCAGTCTTTGTCTACGGACCAAGACTTGTGAGGTTTCATGTTAACAATGATCTGTTGAAGCCATTGGTTCGTTTATAGCTCTGTTAGTTCATATTTTATTCAACTTATACAATTGCCTGTCGTGGATGTCCTCTGGTACAAGAGAAACTCTGCCAGATTTATCCCGTGGCTTTGTATATAACCTACCATCTGGGTAGGATAGATAAACAATGGGAAAGCCCATGATGACCCACAAGTATAGGGGGTGTATCGTAGTACTTTCGATAAATAAGAGTGTCGAACCCAACGAGGAGCAGAAGGTGTTGATGAGCAGTTTTGATCAAGGAATCACTGTAAATACTAGCAAACAGGTTTTCAGGGGTATTTGGTAAAACGAGCAAATAAAGTGTGAGTAAATAAAAGACAGTAGTAACAATTGCAGCAAGTGGCCCAATCCTTTCTTCAGCAAAGGATAAGTCGGTTGTGTTCTTATAATAACCAAACGTCCTCGAGGACACACGGGAGTTTCTGTCAAGAGCTTTCGCTTCATAGAGCCAATAGTATTTATTGGTTTGGTAAGTGTTATGGGGGTGAACCTGTGCTAGCGCACTACCCTTACTAGGATAAATACACACTTGTGATTATACCCCTTGCAAGCATCCGCAAATACAAGAAAGTAATTAAGATAAATCTAACCACAGCCTTAAACTCTAAGATCCTACGCTCCCTGGTGCAATGGTTTCCCAACGGAGGTTTAGGTTTCTGTCACTCCAGCAACCCCACAATCGGTAGCCAAATACACAATGCATCTCACTAGGCCCATAAATGGTGAAGTATCATGTAGTCGACGTTCACATGACACCACTAGTGAAATAGCACCACAACAATATCAAACCATTAAATGTTTCTCAACAATAATTCACTACTAACATCTTGACTTCTCCCATGTCCTCAAGAACTAAACGAACTACTCACAAGACATCATGTGGATCATGATCAGAGGTGAAATAATGGTAAATAACAATCTGAACATAAACCTTAACTCAACGGTTCCACTCAATAGCATCAACTACAAGAGTAATCAACACCGGGAAAGTTTCCCCTATGAATATAACAAGATCCAACTCAAGATGTTACAGCGGGATGGCGTGGTGATGGTGGAGATGAAGGTGCTGGTGATGGAGATGATGATGATGATGATCCCAATGAAGTCCGGTGCGATGGTGATGACGATGGCGATGATCTCCCCTCTCCGGGAAGGAATTTCCCCGGCAGATTTCTCTCTGCCGGAGAGCTTTTCTCTCTCTGTGTTCTCCGCCCCGCAGAGGCGGCTGTGTCTAACTCTGAGCCCCCCCTGACTTAGGTTTTCGGGGATGATGATGTACGCGAAGGGGAGAGACCAGAGGTGGGCCAGGGTGGCCTCACGTGGGGCCCGCGTGGCCAGGGGGCTGGCCACGCCACCTGGCGTGTGGGGCCTCCCTGGCTCCTCTCGACTCCGCCTTCTGGCTTCGTAGGTCTTCTGGGAAAATATAATTTCTGGGTATTTTTCTGGAATTTTCCTGATCTTCAAAATATGGTCTCTTGATGGTCCTTTTTCCAGCAGAATCCTGACTCCGGTAGCAACTCCTCCGATGATCATCAAACATGTGAAAACAAAGGAAATAACATAAGTATCATGTCTAAATATGAAATATATCAATGAATAACAGTAAATTATGATATAAAATAGTGATGCAAATTGGACGTATCAACCCCCCAAGCTTAGACCTCGCTTGTCCCCAAGCGAAAACCAAACTTGGTAAACATGACCACAGGTTTATGGAGTGAAGTGTCGATAATCAAAATACGGACAAGAAGCGTCACATTCACTAAGGCACAAATTATAATAGACAACAACTTCCCTTTATAAAATATAGACTTGCAATAAGTAAAAGGGAATCACATGTAAAGATGCAAAAGGTAAATATAATTGGCAATAGCAAACCTTAGTTCTTGGTCAATGACCGATGAACAAGCTATTCTCTCTTTTAAACGGAGCCTTTTAAAATAGAGCTAATATAGCAAAAGACTATATGCTCAACAAAGTAAACTTTTGCATTCATAGAAAGCTTTCAAAGATATATTCCTTCAGACAAAAGCATTATATAAAACAAGGAAGATAATAAACATGATTAAACGGATCAACATATGGATGAGTGAAACATAACAACTCAAATGCTTGCTTGAGACAGAGGGAAATAGGTTGACTCAACATAAAAGTAAAAGATAGGCCCTTCGCAGAGGGAAGCAGGGATTAAACATGTGCTAGACCTTTTCATTTGTAAAATAGAGGTAAAAATTGCTTTGAGAGGTGGTTGCTTTTGTCAACGACTAGCAACGGAGTTCTTGATATCTTCCATACTAAACAAGTGAGAGCGGTTCCGAGATGTTTGATTAATTGGCACTTTAGTGCTCTTTTATAGCTTTGCACTCCTCCCCACCTTTTTCCTTTCTCAAACCATGGCTAACCGATTCCATTGGGTGCCGACCAACTTTCACATTCCATTGGAGGAGTGCCTTTTTTCTTTCTTTTTCTTTTTGAGATTATAATGGTCTGACCAGCTCCCTTGCAAAATTAATGATGAGCAGATGAAGCTGCCTAGTCGAGGGGTACTTAATTTAGTATGGAAGATAACAAACCCATCCACTACGTCCTCATGAGCTAAAAATAGTGGCACAAAATGAGAAGTGTTTGAAAGTTTTTTGAAAGGTAGCACATGAAAATTTACTTGGAATGGCTTAAAATACCATGCATAGGAATTTATAGTAGACTCTTTGGAAGTGACTTGGCTTTTGGGAGTTGGATGCACGAGAAGTATTTCCTCTCAGTACAGGTTTTTGGCTAGCAAGGCTGGGTAGCAAGCATAAGAGTTGCATGAAACAAACAAACATACATATAATAAGAACAATCATGCAAACTCCCTTGGAGGTACAACAATTTTAACTTTAAGAATAACAATGCTTATAAGCCAAACATAAGGGAAAACTGAAGTGATGTAACTGCAAGCACTTCTTTATTCTTTTCTACTCAAACCTCAAGGTAAAGTTGCTACTGACCAAGCTAGGTTTGCCAAAACCAACTAAATCTACTCATGCTCCCAATGTGATACCAACACTAATCAACAAGACTAGTCATACAAGAGAAATTGCAAACTAACATAAAGTGTGCGAAAAGTAAACGATAGAACTTCTCATTAATATTTCATTACCGCAACTCACACCAAGGGATACATAGATAACTGACTAAGGAGGATACTTCCAAGCTGCAAACTATTCTATATGATAACTTCTCTATTCATGATACGACACTACTTGAAAAGTAAATGAGCGAAAGGTAATGATGTGATACCGAGGCACTCCCCCAAGCTTGGAACAAGCCAAGGGGATGCCTAAACCGATGATGAATTACTCCTTTGGTGGCGGCGGTGGATAATCTCTAATAAGCTTCTCAATCAAGTCCTTCAGATCATCAATCTTGTACTCGAGGTTACGAATCATCTCAGAATTGTGCTCAACACGGTTCATGAACCTGTCAGCAAGAGAATCCCAGCTCTTGGAATTATTTCCCCATCCTTCTTCACTCCTGGAGCTTCATGTCCCTGCATTGTTAGAACGATCTATATCCCATCCAGAGGGTAATCGTGATTTGGGCACCTTTTGGAACTGATGTTCGTGAATTAGAGTATGGAAAGGATTTTGGCTTGGCGGAGATGTCCGTGGAGATAAGGTGTGACGTGGCACACCCCCTCCGGTCCTTATGCGAGCACTCTTCTTGAACTTGTCTTGATCTGTCACCACCCCTATGCTGGCAATCACGGTGTTCAGCCTTGGACTTTGATCTTCCTCTTCGTCTTTGTTTTCAACCTCTTCTTTCAGCCGGAAATCTTTGGTGTCATCTTCCGGAGGTGTCTTCTCCTTGTCACCGCTTGAAGAGGCCATGACTCCCCCAAGCTTAAGATCAACTCCTGACAGAAACAGCTCGAAACAAAACACGACGAGAAAACGATATACAGACCTCGGGGACTCCGGGGGGTTAAATAGGCAAAAATTATACATCGAAGCGAAACCACAGGAGGAAACCGGGATGGAAGCGAGTTCCGGGGTGTTCTCACACATAGGTGGCGCGGCCAGGGGTGGGCCCGCGCCACCCGTGTGTGAGGCACACACGGACTCTTTTTCGTGCCCTTTTTCGTCTCGTGATTTTTCATATTTAGTAAAAACAACAAAAATATTGAGGGAAGAACTTTTCGCGAAACTTTTCTGACTAGATCTGTTACCTATTCGAAAACGAACTCTGCAGGTTCCTGCAGTTTGTCTTGGATGTAATCTTCCGGAGAAACTGTTTCAATAACATCAACATCTTCATTATAGGAATCTCCAGAAATATAATGCTTGAGTCTTTGTCCATTCACCACTTGTGTAGAATCATCTTTCAATGAAGCAATCTTAATAGCACCTGAGCGGTACACTTCCACAATAACATATGGTCCTTCCCATTTAGAGAGTAATTTACCTGCAAAAAATTTGAGATGAGACCTATACAATAGAACTTTCTCACCAACATGAAACTCTCTCTTAAGAATTCTCTTATCATGCCATTGCTTGACTTTCTCTTTGAAAAGTCTGGCATTCTCATACGCTTCGTTTCTCCACTCATCTAGAGAACTCAAATCTAACAACCTTTTCTTACCGGCTAGTTTAAAATCTCTATTAAGCTCTCTCACTGCCCAAAAAGCTTTGTGTTCTAATTCTAAGGGCAAGTGACACGCTTTTCCATAAACCATCTTATAAGGAGACATACCCATGGGATTCTTATAAGCAGTTCTATAAGCCCATAAAGCATCGTTTAACTTACTAGCCCAGTTTTTCCTAGATCTACTAACAGTCTTCTGCAAGATAGACTTGATCTCCCTATTTGAAAGCTCTACCTGCCCACTAGTTTGGGGATGATAAGCAGAAGCAATTCTATGATTAACATCATATCTAGCAAGAGTTTTTCTAAAACTACCGTGAATAAAATGAGAACCTCCGTCAGTCATAAGATATCTAGGCACTCCGAACCTAGGAAAAATAACATCCTTAAGCATTTTTAACGAAGTCTCACCATCGGCACTCTTTGTAGGTATGGCTTCTACCCATTTAGTAACATAATCGACAGCAACAAGTATATGGGTGTAGCCTTTTGAAGGAGGAAAAGGGCCCATAAAGTCAAATCCCCAACAATCAAACGGTTCAATAACAAGAGTGTAATTCATAGGCATTTCATTGCGTCTAGAAATATTACCAACTCTTTGACATTCATCACAAGATAAAACATACCTTCTGGCATCCTTAAAGAGGGTTGGCCAATAAAAACCCTGATTGTAGAACCTTCTGTGCGGTTCTATCTCCAGCATGATGCCCTCCATAAGCACTACCATGACATTTTCTTAATATCTCTTGTTGCTCATATTCCGGTACGCATCTTCTCATAATACCATCAACTCCTTCTTTATATAAGTGTGGGTCATCCCAAAAATAATGCCTCAAATCATAGAAGAATTTCCTTCTTTGTTGAGCTGTAAAGGTTGGAGGCAAATACTTGGAAACAATAAAGTTAGCATAATCAGCATACCAAGGAAGGTCTCGCGAAGTTACATTTATTGCAGCCAACTGTTCATTTGGAAAACTATCATTAACAGGAATAGGATCAAAAGAAATGTTTTCCAATCTAGACAAATTGTCAGCCACAGGATTTTCAGCACCTTTCCTATCTACGATATGCAAATCAAACTCTTGTAAAAGCAACACCCATCTAATAAGCCTGGGCTTAGCATCCTTCTTAGTCATAAGATATCTAATAGCTGCGTGATCAGTATGAATAGTAACTTTAGAATCAACAATGTAAGATCTAAACTTATCACATGCAAAAACAACAGCAAGCAACTCTTTCTCAGTAGTAGCATAATTCTTCTGAGCAGCATCAAGAGTCTTACTAGCATAATGAATAACATTCAACTTATTATCTATGCGCTGTCCAAGAACAGCACCAATAGCAAAATCACTAGCATCACACATAATTTCAAAAGGTAAATTCCAATCAGGTGGTTGAACAATAGGAGCAGAAGTTAAAGCCTTCTTAAGAGTTTCAAAAGCTTCCTTACAATCATCATCAAAGACAAATGGTACATCCTTTTGAAGAAGATTGGTAAGAGGCTTTGAAATCTTAGAGAAATCTTTAATAAACCTCCTATAGAAACCAGCATGACCAAGAATACTACGAATACCTTTAACATCTCTTGGACAGGGCATTTTCTCAATTGCTTCCACTTTTGCTCTGTCAACTTCAATACCTCTTTCAGAAATTTTATGTCCAAGGACAATTCCTTCATTTACCATAAAATGGCATTTCTCCCAATTAAGAACAAGGTTAGTTTCTTCGCACCTCTGCAAAACTTTATCAAGGTTGTGCAAACAATTATCAAAAGAAGTTCCATAGACGGAGAAATCGTCCATGAAAACCTCCACAATTTCTTCACAAAAGCCATGAAAAATAGCAGACATACATCTTTGAAAAGTAGCAGGGGCATTGCATAAACCAAATGGCATACGTCTATAAGCATAAGTTCCATAAGGGCAAGTAAAAGTGGTTTTCTCTTGATCATCCTTCTTAACAGCAATTTGAGAAAAACCAGAATAACCATCAAGGAAACAAAAATGAGTCTTCTTAGACAACCTTTCTAGCATTTGATCTATAAACGGTAAAGGGTAATGATCTTTCTTAGTAACTTTGTTTACCTTCCTATAATCAATGCACATTCTATAACCAACTACTACCCTTTGAGGAATAAGCTCGTTATTCTCATTAGGCACAACAGTCATACCTCCTTTCTTAGGAACACAATGAACTGGACTAACCCATCTACTATCAGCAATAGGATAAATAATACCAGCATCAAGGAGTTTTAATACCTCATTTCTTACCACATCCTTCATCTTGGGAATTAGGCGGCGTTGATGCTCCACGACTGGCTTCGCGTCTTTCTCCATATTAATGGCATGCTGACATAAAGTGGGAGAAATCCCTTTTAAATCATCAAGGGTATATCCCATAGCTCCTCGGTGTTTCCTCAATATCTCCAATAATCTTTCTTCTTCCTTTCCTGAAAGTTTAGAGCTAATAATAACAGGATATATTTTCTTATCATCTATATAAGCATATTTAAGATTATCAGGCAAAGGCTTTAATTCAAAAACAGGATCTTCCTTAGGCGGCAAAGTGGTACCAAGATCCTCCACAGGTAGATTATGCTTGAGTAATGGTGGTTGACGAAGAAGAATGTCGTCAATCTCTTCTCTTTCCTTGCTAAAAACATCACTTTTGTGATCTTCCATGAATTGCTGCAAGGCATTATTAGGAGCAAGTGCAATAGAAGCAAGCTGCTCTACTCGAAAATTTTCATTAGGCGTTTCATTCTCATAAGAAGTCTTAGCAAACTTGGAAAAATTAAACTCATAAGACTCTCCATTAAACTTAGTAAAAAATTTCTCCTTCTTACAATCTATCACAGCGCCACAAGTGTTTAAAAATGGTCTACCAAAAATAATAGGACAAGTTTTACTAGCCTCCTTACCAAGTACTAGAAAATCAGTAGGGTATTTAGTCTTACCGCAAAGAACTTCCACATCTCGAACAATACCAAGAGGCCAAACAATCTCTCTGTTAGCTAGCTGGACAACCACATGAATATCTTCAAGTTCACAAGCGCCAATTTCATGCATAATTTCTTTGTAAAGCTCTAAGGGAATAGCACTTGCACTAGCACCAATATCACATAAACCATAATAGCAATGATCTCCAATCCTGACAGAAATAATAGGAACACTTGTTTTCCTATGCTTTTTAGGATGTGAGAGAATGTTAGAAGCATCTTCACAAAAAAGAATATATTCATCTCCTACATCTTTAGTAACAAGATCCTTCAATATAGCTACAGGAGACTTAATAGTAATTTGCTCATCAGGTTCCGCAGCTTTCTTAGTACTTTTATTAGACACACTTACCAAAGTAGAATACTTCTTTACCTTAGCAGGGAAAGGTGTCTTCTCAAAATAAGGTTCAGGCACAATGCTATCAACAGTACAAACTTCAGTAGCTGCAGCAGGTATATGACTAATAGAATCTTTATAAGGCGCATGATATTTGTTCCAATCTTTCTTTGGAACATCAATATAAGAGGCAAAAGCCTTAAGACAATTAGCAAGTATTTGTGAATCAAGACCATAAGCAGCGCTAACACTATGAAAGTCATCGGTTCCCATAAAAGATTTAATGCATTCATAATCATAGTTTATACCCGACTTCCTACCTTTGTTATCAATAACAATATTATTGGGGAGCTCATGAATAGGGCATTTGAGCATTAGTAACTTCAATCTCCCCCACGCTTGGGCAATACTCTCTCCATCATGAGGCCAAAAATTATATATCCGGTTACGGTCTTTATGAATTTCACTTGGAGGATAAAACTTGGAATAAAAGAGAGGCACAATATCCTCCCATGCCATAGATGGACCATCTTGGAGTAGTCGATACCACTCTTCAGCTCTGTCTTTCAATGATATAGAAAATAATTTCTTCTTAACCTGGCTTGGTGAAATACCTGCACATCTGAACAACTCGCATAATTCATGTATAAATAATAAGTGATCACCCGGACGGACAGTTCCATCTCCTGAGTATCAGTTATCCATAATACGCCTAACAATTTTCATAGGTATTTTAAAAGGATCAATTTCAGTAGGCGGCGGCGGTGGTGGTTCCTCCGCATGTGCAGCAGTAGTAGTAGAAGTGTTTCCAAATAGGAAACCAAATGGAGAGTTCTCCATAGCAGAGTAAAGCAAAAATAAAAGACAAAATAAAAACAATACTCACAGTGACGGTTACCTTTTCCAATTCCACTCTTCAATAGCGCTACACTCCCCGGCAACGGCGCCAGAAAATAGTCTTGATGACCCATAAGTATAGGGGGTGTATCATAGTACTTTCGATAAATAAGAGTGTCGAACCCAATGAGGAGCAGAAGGTGTTGATGAGCAGTTTTGATCAAGGAATCCATTGTAAATACTAGCAAACAGGTTTTCAGGGGTATTTGGTAAAACAAGCAAATAAAGTGCGAGTAAATAAAAGACAGTAGTAACAATTGCAGCAAGTGGCCCAATCCTTTCTTTAGCAAAGGACAAGCCGGTTGCGTTCTTATAATAACCAAACGTTCTCGAGGACACACGGGAGTTTCTGTCAAGAGCTTTCGCTTCATAGAGCCAATAGTATTTATTGGTTTGGTAAGTGTTATGGGGGTGAACCTGTGCTAGTGCACTACCCTTACTAGGATAAATACACACTTGTGATTATACCCCTTGCAAGCATCCGCAAATACAAGAAAGTAATTAAGATAAATCTAACCACAGCCTTAAACTCTAAGATCCTACGCTCCCTGGTGCAATGGTTTCCCAACGGAGGTTTAGGTTTCTGTCACTCCAGCAACCCCACAATCGGTAGCCAAATACACAATGCATCTCACTAGGCCCATAAATGGTGAAGTATCATGTAGTCGATGTTCACATGACACCACTAGTGAAATAGCACCACAACAATATCAAACCATTAAATGTTTCTCAACAATAATTCACTACTAACATCTTGACTTCTCCCATGTCCTCAAGAACTAAACGAACTACTCACAAGACATCATATGGATCATAATCAGAGGTGAAATAATGGTAAATAACAATCTGAACATAAACCTTAACTCAACGGTTCCACTCAATAGCATCAACTACAAGAGTAATCAACACCGGGAAAGTTTCCCCTATGAATATAACAAGATCCAACTCAATATGTTACAGCGGGATGGCGTGGTGATGGTGGAGATGAAGGTGCTGGTGATGGAGATGATGATGATGATCCCAATGAAGTCCGGTGTGATGGTGATGACGATGGCGACGATCTCCCCTCTCCGGGAAGGAATTTCCCCGGCAGATTTCTCTCTGCCGGAGAGCTTTTCTCTCTCTGTGTTCTCCGCCCCGCAGAGGCGGCTGTGTCTAACTCTGAGCCCCCCCTGACTTAGGTTTTTCGGGATGATGATGTACGCGAAGGGGAGAGACCAGAGGTGGGCCAGGGTGGCCTCACGTGGGGCCCGCGCGGCCAGGGGGCTGGCCGCGCCACCCTGGTGTGTGGGGCCCCCCTGGCTCCTCTCGACTCCGCCTTCTGGCTTCGTAGATCTTCTGGGAAAATATAATTTCTGGGTATTTTTCTGGAATTTTCCTGATCTTCAAAATATGGTCTCTTGATGGTCCTTTTTCCAGCAGAATCCTGACTCCGGCAGCAACTCCTCCGATGATCATCAAACATGTGAAAACAAAGGAAATAACATAAGTATCATGTCTAAATATGAAATATATCAATGAATAACAGTAAATTATGATATAAAATAGTGATGCAAATTGGACGTATCAGCCCACTACTCATAAACCTTTACAACTTTTGGGTAAGATCCTACATCCGAAAGTGGAATAGAATATCCTACCTAATTCATAATCAAAGAATTCGTACCGGATATCCACAGTTATGTGGGTACACCGCAAATTTCTTCGAGAAAGCATTAGAAAGACATAGTAGTAAGACCTACCAATATTTATAGTCTAACCATGGAGTCCAAATGGTTAGGGGACAATAAGTTCAAAGACCATTTGAAAATTCTAAGGGGGAGAGTTAAGCAATGAGTTGGAAGTAGTAGACAGTGAATTGGAATGACAGCTAGTATGAACCGCAACTGGAGAAGATTGATATTAGAGTTAACCCTAGTCTCAAACCTAGAAGAACTTGTAAGACCTATAGAGTTGGATCATAAACCTTGAGATGGACACACTAAATGTGTTTAGTCCATTCTTAGGGGAGGTAAAACCAAGAACCAATTAGGAAGATTCGTTGGAACAACTAGTAGGACCCTATAAGCCATAGAAGGTGTTGAAGTCATGGATTATCTAAGAGAATAACGAAGACGAAATAAGGTTGAATGGAATTCAAGTGATTGTTGTTCAGAGTTAGACAACAGAGGATTCAAGGAACACTCTGGACAAGGGATATAAACTATATCCTAAATGATTTGGATAAGGAGTTCAATATAGATGATATTGACAAAGAGTTCATCAACCAACGTATGAGAGCGAAAACTTCGGGATGAAGTTTAGTTTAAGGGGGAGAGGCTGTAACATCCTAGGATTAGAGACTAGAAATAGAGAGGAAACCGGTGTGTGCATTGCATTCATGCATAGAAAATCTAGAAAATTTTCGCGCTTTTAAATAAAACTTGTCAAAGTAATTGAAGTTTCACTTGAGTTGATGGAATTGAAGTAGCTCATCAACTAGAGTGCGATAAACTTCAACATGACCTTTGTTAAAACCCTTGTCTTGGGTTGAGATAACCATAATAACAAAAGAGAGTAAAGTGAGGTAGAACTAAAATGTTACCACACCATTTTAGGATCCAATATCTATTTTCACCATGATCATCATGGTATCCTTTAAACCTAACTATTAAAATTATGTTTAGTACAAATGGAGTTAAACCAAGTCTTATTTTCAAATCTTGATCCATTCAATTCTTCCATATCTATTAATATGAAGATGAGAAGAGAGAGGATCTATATTGCTACCATGCCTTAAATTCCTATGTAGATTAGAATATATACCACATTAACCACATCTTGTGATTTATCAAAATCTCCTTGGAGTATGAGGAGGAAACCTTCAATTCCTTTATGTCTATCTTGTTCCTCTACACCTTTGAAACCCAATCCATCATTTCATTTCCAACTTATGCATCACCTTGTGGTCATAAGCAACTATTGGAATCATGTCATATCTTGAAGCCAAGAATTGAGTTTCAGCAAACAAATCTTATAATTGAACTCAATTCATTACACTAGTAATTATCTTACAAAGGTGTATACAAATCTTTATCTCAAACAAACCTTTCTTGTGGCAGAATAAGAAAGATATACTTAAGTTATCTAGATAAGGAAATCATTAAAGCCCCCAATGTCTTTGGCATATACCTTAGGGTAATTCCCAAGTCAATGGGCAGATTTGCATGACATAAAGTCACATTCATTTGAGTCTACACCTGAATAGGAAGTCAAACATTAGTATTAATCTTAAATAGTACCATATCATGACAAAGAAATATCTCTACATGTTCCTAGGAATTGTCCAAGACTTGACATAATGTTTTGAACATTTAAATGTAAGTGGTTGAATTCACCTCTATTAGGATCCCTATATAAATTCCAATAAATCTAAAATAATTCCATGTGCAAATATACCCAAACATTATTTGAATAAAACATTGGACCAATAGTATTATAATTAGATTTTATCAGAAGTGCCTAAGTTAAAAACCTGCAAAAAGGAGTTAATTTCAAATGAGTATAGAAAACATAAAAATAGGAAAGAAATAGAAAAAAAAAGAGAAGGACTTACCTGGCCGACGCCCAGCTGGCACAGCCCAACACCAGCCCGGCTCAACTTACCTCTTCGCTGGGGGGTCGTCTTCAACCTCTGGATGGAGGAAGCTGCTCGCTGTCGACCTCCCCGTCGTTGACCGCGTTGAGATCAGTGCCGCCGCCCTCCGTGGTCTATAAAGAGCTGACCGCCGCCGTCGCAGGGAACCCTAGGGCCCCCGTTCTTCTCCTCCCTCGAGTTTCTCTCTCAGACCCCAAAACCCTAGCTCCGGTCAAGTCTCCTCGCCGTCCACTGAGACCATCCAAAGCCTCACCGCGTGTTCCCAGAGCTTCGCCTCGACGAGTGCTGCATCTCAGCCAAAGGAATTGTTCTAATTCGTCCTCAGTCTTCCCTAGCAAGCCGTTCCCTTTCTTCTCAGGCCGCAGCTCGTCGATGAGCTTGCCATCGATTTCGACCTCGCCTGGCCTCTCCGAGCTCTCCATCGCGTTCCAGGTGAGATTCCGGTTCTCCCGATCCCCTTAGTTGTCTCTGTCTCGCTTTGGTTAGGCCGCTCGTCGTACATCGCCATCGTCCGCCACTCGGCCGTGTCGCCGGAGACCACACCGGTGACCATTTGGTCGTTGCGCCACCACTAATAGGTTCGGATCATGGTACCGGTTTGGCCTAGGTCACTCACGTGTCCACAGGAGCCGTAGAACGCCGTCACCGGCGGCGACTGTCTCGCCGGCGATGAGCTCCTACTCAGTCAACAGTTTGACTGGTTAGCGCCCACGTGGCTGATGAGGTGTACGGTTGTCCCCGCACATCAGTGTCCCAGGCTAGGGTGTGTATCAGTACAGTTAGTTCCTGTTCGATTTAAAATAATTTCAGAAAATAGTATGAACTTTAACAAATTCAGATCAAATTCATTTCAACTCAGAAAAATATAAATGATATTGTAAAATTCTCATAAAAATAAACTCTATCCAATAAAAATATAATCTGAAATTTTTTATAAAAATGAAAATTTAATTATTTAAGCCTTTTCTTTTATTCTAAATTCCAAGAAAATTCAATAATTAGTAAAATTTCTAAAAAAAAGTAATAGTCATTTAGGAAGTAAATAAAACACAAAAGTAGTTTTATTTTATCATATTAACATTAACATAATCATTATTAGTATTTATACCTCTAAGTTTTATTTACCTTATGTATCATTTTCTTTAAATAATAAAAATAAGAAAAATGATAAACCTATTACCACCATAAACTTAAGAGTTGTGTCTTAATTTCAAATGTACTCAACAAGTTATTATTTTACAATGGCATACCAAATATGAAACCTTAGTGCCATCATGTCCAAAATCCTAAACTATAATTTCAAGGGATTTCTATTTTCGTGCCCCTGGTTCGTTAGTTGTACTCAGTTTTCCCCAGCTCGTTAGTTTTTCCTCAGTTTTCCCCTCGCTCTAGTTTGAAACCCCTCGCGGTCGCTCGGACGGGAGGGTTGCGGTCTGGTCAGAGGCCTTAGACCGTTACCGGTGACGGCTAGGGAGCCGCGGTGGTTGTGAGTGGACCGTTGCTTTTGAATTGTGTTGACTGTTGACCCAATGAGACACGTCGGACTGGCGGTCTGTCACTCACCCAAAGCTTTCCCCTCCGCCCGAGACTGGAAGAGCTCACACACCGCCCCTCCGCCGCCACGCCGTCCTGCCCTCCTACCTTATGGCGTCGTCCGCCACCGAGCCGGCCCCGCCCCCACCACCTCCCCCGGGAGGCGGAGAGGGCTCCGCCTCCACTAGATCTAGATCTACCCCTATGGAGGTAGAGTTTGTACATCCGTCTAATGTGCCGATTATGCCCCTCAACAGCGGAGAAGATTGGGAATCGGAGGGATCTAACGCATGGATTCCATCTGGGTAAGCATCGTCTGCCTATGTGAATTAAGAGTACGCAGTTTTTGAGCGCGAATCGTTGTTGCTCAACTAACTGCGTTGCTTTTCGAATAGGATTGATCCAGCGCTGGCTTTTCGGCTGGTGGTTAGGCTGGATACTAGCTTTTTGCGTGATTCTGAACGCAATGTGACCGGATTTTACATCCCAGCGGTGGTTGCAACTACCATCTCGTTGAGGGATTTAAAAGATAACATCTGCGCTCTGTACCCCTGGGGCGCTGGCGATTCAGTTGATTTGCAATGTTTCAACAGCACGGAGGGAAGATTTGTTCCACTAATTTCCTACGACGATCTGGGAATTCCTTTTGCTTTAAATGATTCTTGCCATGTCGGTAAAATTTGAATCCATGTGGACAGGTTCCAGGCATCATCTGGTGTTGGGGCATCATCAGGTGGTCAGGCATCATGTCTCTCTAGTGTTGCTGCCTCTGCTAATCGTGTGCGCCACCCCGCTCCTTGTAGGTCCACAGCAGCACCATCTGTCCCCAGTGCTAGTGGTAGCCAGATTGTTCCTGCGGTCGATGTGGAGGACGATACAGAGATTGAGGATCCGTCTCCTCAAGATGATGAGGATGAGTTGATGTTTCCTGAATTGGTAGATCGATGCAGTAAGCAGGCAATGGAGGATCAATACATGGAAGATATTGCACAAGGTGCCAGATTTGATGACACTGATGATGAAGAGAAGGATGAGAACAATGACAGCCTTGTTTTAGCCGATTACGAAGACGATGACTTGCCAACAATTGAGTGGAACAGGGAGGATCCTCAGCTTGCAGAAGGCACCGTATTTCAAACGATGATGGACTGCCGTAATGCAATTACTACATATTGCATTCTCACCAAGAATGATTATGAGGTTATTAAAAGTGAGCCAGGTAGGTTCACAGTTAAGTGCCCATACAAGAGGTGTAGGTGGAGGCTGCATGCATCCACAATGCTCAGAAGCACCGTGGTTCAGGTACTACGCCAACCAGTTGTGTATTTTAGATCACGGTGTAAAATTTGTTAATTGTTACTGACATCCCTTATAATTATGTTTCAGATAAAGAAGAACTCGATCGGCCATACTTGTCCACCTCGAGCGGGAGCGCCAAAGGAGAAATCAAAGCTAGCGAAGACTAGGTGGTTGGCAGATGCAATCATAGATTGGCTGAGAGAAACTCCAACACTTGGTCCAACAGCACTCATAAAATTGATATCTGATAAGTTTACTATAAACATACCTTACATGAGGATGTTCTATGCAAAGGAAATGGCTCTTGACAGGATAAATGGTCCATGGAATGAAAGCTTTCAGTTGCTTTACACTTTCAAAGCTGAAGTGGAGATGGCTAGTCCAGGCAGTGTTGTAGCGATAGACAAGCATACAGTTCCCTACAAATTGAAAAGCGGGAGGATGATGCAGAAGGAATGTTTTAGAAGGGCTTTTGTTTGTTTCAAAGCTTGCTGGAAAGGCTTTCTGGACGGTTGCAGGCCTTATTTGGCCGTGGATGCAACAGCTCTTCATGGCAGGTTTAAAGGACAGCTAGTTGCTGCTACTGCAATTGATGGACACAGTTGGATGTTCCCTGTGGCTTATGGAGTTTTGGAGGTTGAGTCAGAGGAAAGTTGGACTTGGTTTTTGCAGAATTTGCGCGACCTTATAGGTCATCCACCAGGACTTACTATCCACACAGACGCTTGCAAAGGTTTGGAGAGTGCAGTAGAAGCAGTATTCCCTGGAGTGGAGCATAGGGAATGTATGCGACACTTGGTACAGAATTTTACAAAGAAATTCAAGGGTAAAGTTTATACTGACAACCTATGGCCAGCTGCATACACATGCAGCATTAGGAAGCATCTGTTTCATTTGGAAGTGTTGTATAAACAAAAAACTGGGGTGAAGGAGTACTTGGATGAACATCATGGTAGGTTGTGGTCAAGAAGCCAATTCAATGAAATTTGCAAGGTAGACTATGTAACAAGTAACCTTGTGGAGAGTTTCAATGCAAAGGTCAAGTCATTGAAAGGGCTTATGCTGTGGCAAATATTTGATAAGATTAGGCAGATGATCATGATAAAAATCGATCTGCGTCAAAGAATTGCAGCCACAAAATATGTTGGCCATCTCATGCTCCCATCTTTGATTAAGTCTTTGCATGCCAGGGCAAAACAATTGAAGATGAAATGCATCAGAAAAGGAATGGAGGCTGAGGTAACCTACACTGACAGTAAAAACAGGCAGTGGAGGTATCCAGTGAGTTTGGTTGATAGGACATGCCATTGTAGGCGATGGCAGATCCGTGGGATACCCTGCATACACGCATTGTTTTTCATGAGTGTTATAGCGGGTGCAGAAGGTGAAGTTGATCAGTATGTGTCAGAGTATTTCTCTGTTGCCAAATTTAGGGCTGCATATGCTATGAATGTTCCTACCTTGTTGGGAAAAGACCAATGGATGAAAGTCGATCCAGGCTTCAAACTGTCCTCTCCAGTTTTGACTAGACCGGCAGGTAGGCCGAGGAAGAATAGGATCAGAGCTAGTGCAGAGGGTGGTCCACCGATTCGACGACGTAAGTGCAAACGTTGTGGAATCCCTGGACACATTGCTAGGCTTTGTAAAAATCCAGTTGACCCAGCTTTTGGAATGGAAGATCAGGCGGGAGCAGCAAATGCAGAGGAGAATGAAGAAGCAATTCAACATGAGGAGATTGAAGCAATGGATCATGAGGAGATTGAAGCAATGGATCATGAGCTGCTTGAACCGATGGATCCAGAGCAGATTGAACCGATGGATCGAGAGCTGCTTGAACCGATGGATCGAGAGCAGAGGGAACAGATGGATCGAGAGCTGCTTGAACCGATGGATCGAGAGCAGAGGGAACAGATGGATCGAGAGGCCATTGAAGCAATGGATCGACAGCTGCTTGAAGCATTTGAAGAAAATGCATTAGAAGAAAGAGCACAAGCTTCGTATGATATGGTTGTCTCGGTCTTGGCACAACCCGAAGAGAAGAAGAAGAAGAACAAGAAAGATGGCAAAAGGAAGGTAGACACCGGTAATATCCCTGGTAGGGTTACCCGGAGTAAGGTGGTGGACCCAGCGAGTCACACCAGGAGCAAGAGAAAGATTTTATTTTGAATAATTAATTTGAATTTGTATGAACAATTTGTATTGGGGATCCCTTTGTATTGAATTCGAACTAGTGTGACGTTCCCAAGTTTGTATGTTGAATAATCACAATAATGTAGGGAATATATGTGTTATTTGCTTGAATAAGTTTCTAGTCCATGAGCTACTAGCTATAGTTCATCGCTTGAGGTTTCCTCACTTTTCCCCCTCTTAGTGACTAAACTCAAAAAATATAGTTTTGGGTTTATTTTAATTCATAATAATTCAAAACATGGTGGAACCTTCCCATGGAGTCTTGTTATGTTACCTACAACCTAGAGAAATAATAATGGAAAAGGATATATAGAGATATGAAGTTTCCCTTTCCCAAAACCACTTCCTAGTACATGAGCTACTAGCTATGAAGATGCAGGGCTTTCTACTCAACACACCTCCCAAATGCCCACAATGCTTACAAACTTTGTCCAAATGAGTCCAAATTCGTCACACTTGTGTATCTTTGAATTGCAAACAATATCACGTCAGCCAAAATGTACTATATTGTTCAAATAACACAATCTAACAATTTTTATGCCAAAAGCTTCAATTTCCCTTACTCCCTTTATTATTTGGGTGCCCCTGTTTTACTTAGTTTTACTCAGTTTTCCCCCTCCGGGTCCACTTGTTTTATTCAGTCCTACTCAGTTTTGCCCTTCCGATAAACATTTCCTCACTTTTCCCCCTCTTAGTTCTACTCAGTTTTCCTCCCTTGTACTCACTGGCTGATCTCTGATTGGTCGAGATGTATTTCACACGAATCTTGGTTGGTTGATAGCTCAACGCACGCTTGCACCGTTGGATCATTTATGATCGGACGGCCTGGCAACCCTGGCGGTCGCGGCGGCGCGGATCTGCAGAGCACATACCTACCAACCCTGGCAATCGCATATTCCAGTCGCATCTTCCTCTCTTACTCTGGCGGTCGCGGCGGCGCGGATCTGCAGCGTGCGTGTGTGCGGCGGCGCGGATCTAACCGTGCGTGCGGCGGCGTAGATCTAACCGTGCGGCGGCGTGGATCTAAGAGTGCCGGTGAGGATCTAACCCTCAGAAATAGTTGAAATGTCTCTCTCTGTCTCACTTTCGTTTATCTTCTCAGATCTGTTGATGATGAAGAACACCAAGACGGTGGCCGTGTCGACAGTGCTCAGCGATCGTCTTGAAGCCATCGCCAACAACATCGCTGCGACCTACAACATCGCTGCGACGGCGCAGATCCAGCCTTCAATGTCGGAGCCTGCCGATGTCTCACTTCCGTTACCCTCGTCAGATCTGTTGCTGATGGACACCAAGACGGCGGCCGTGTCCACAGTGCTCAGCGATCGTCTTGAAGCCATCGCCAACAACATCGCTGCGACCTACAACATCGCTGCGACGGCGCAGATCCAGCCTTCAATGTCCGAGCCTGCCGATGTCTCACTTCCGTTGCCCTCCTCAGATCTGTTGCTGATGGACACCAAGACGGCGGCCGTATCGACAGTGGTCATAGATGACAAGACGATTGAAGCCATCATCCACAACATCGCTGCGACGGCGCAGATCCAGACCTCCTCCATCTCCGAGTTTGCGGATGGCGCAGATCCAGCTCCTCAGCCGCCCGTCGTCCTGGCCCTTCTAGCCCTTCGGTGCACGGCCGTGTTCGACGCCGCTAATTGGGATAAATTATGATAAATTTGTATTTTTCAATTTCAATTTGGGATAAAATTGTTCAAACTACTACCTCCGTGTCAAAAAAAGCTTCTCCACTTTCTCGATGTGTCCCTGTACATCCGAATGTATGATTTGAATTCTATCCCAACTTGATTGGGAAGATTGATATGTATTTGATCCGAGAGGCTGGTACATGCTTTCACTTTTGGGACCCCTTCACTTTTATAAGATGTTCATGCATGAAAATTATCGCGCGCATTACTTAGCACAACTAGGAAATTGTACAACAAAATACAGTGGTTAGAGCCACACCAAAATACAGTGGTTAGAGCCATCTACTGAATAACAATTGTATACTATCTAAATCATCTACCACAACCACATAACTGCTAGAACAGGGATGACACCTAATAAAACTGCCCAGATGAATCTACTTTTCGCCTCTCCCATCACTTGAAGTTCATGTTCTAGATTTTCTACCACTTGATCAAATAAGGCAAGATCTGTCTCAAGTATCAACTTCTCCTTGCGAATAAGCTCTGAATTCTTCTTTTCTTCCTCCACAGTACGCTTCAGCTCGAATATCATCAGGTTTTTACGGGCCAATTCATCACCTAAATTGGCCACCTTCTCCTCCAAATCCATCCTCTGGCTACACCACTGGGTTGATTCATCTTGGTATGCAATGTACCATGGATCATCGGCCTGCCTGGCGAACTGTAACAATAATGGAAAAAAGAACAACTGAAATCACTCCAACAGGCCATGGCGGCACTTCAAATTCAACGGTAGTACAGAGAGCACAAGCTAGATACCTGCACTTCCGACGAGGTAGGAGAAGTAGAACGTGGCCACGACATGATCGAATCCCCACCCTCGCCGGTGTACCCGCTACGACCAGACATTGAGGACTATTTCGCACCTGCAAACTCCAAATAAATTACGGGAAACGAATCGATTAGGGGGCGGGGGAGGCGGAAGCGGAGGTCGTCGTGGGCGGTGGATCTGCTTGCGGCGGAGCAAATCCCGGTCGTCGTGGGCGGCGGATCTGCTTGCAGCGGACTTTCCTGCGGTGGGTACAATGCGTGCGGACGAAACAAGTGCTGGAGCCGTGGTTGACGTGCAGCGCCGCAGTCCGTCCGACGCCACCGGGAAACAGAGCCGGCGGCGCGACGAGGCGCCGGCGATGGCTGCTCCGTCCGAGGGTGGGGAACGAGCTGCCAGCGGTTCTCCGATGACTAATGAGATGCACTTTAATTAGTGAACTTGTTTAGCACAAGATTCACTTTAGATTAAGCTGCGAAAATAGTTACCTGCTGGGTCTAGCTTAAGAAAAATTAATTAGCGAACTTGTTGCTTCTCTCTAACTAAAAGCACGGATATATGCCTTTTCACTAAGGGCGACCCCAGCGGTCATTGGCTGAGGCGGCCCCACAGAGCGGCTCTATATGATTTTCTCTAAATAAATAGACGACCCCAGCGGTCATTAGCCGCGGAGGCCCCACAGAGTGGCAATATATGATTTTCTCTAAATAAATAGACGACCCCACTGGTCATTGGCTGCGGCAGCCCCACAGAGCGGCAATATATGTCTTTTCCTGAAAAATACACGACCCCACTGGTCATTGGCTGAGGCGGCCCCACAGAGCAGCTCTATATAATTTTCTCTAAATAAATAGACGACCCCAGCGGTCATTAGCTACGGAGGCCCCACAGAGCGGCTCTATATGATTTTCTCTAAATAAATAGACGACCCCAGCGGTCATTAGCTGCGAAGGCCCCACAGAGCGGCAATATATGATTTTCTCTAAATAAATAGACGACCCCACTGGTCATTGGCTGCGGCAGCCCCACAGAGCGGCAATATATCTCTTTTCCTGAAAAATACACGACCCCACTGGTCATTGGCTGCGGCAGCCCTATAGAGCGGCCCCATTTGTCATTGGCAGCACCGCGTATACAATCAGGAAATAAAATAGCCCACACATCAGCAATAGATGGATGGCTACTCCGACGTTTCTCCTGACCCTACCCGTCAGCACCATTCAAAAGCATCGGTCAATCCACAACCACCGCGGCTCCCTAGCCGTCACCGGTAACGGTCAAGGCCTCTGACCAGACCGCAACCCTCCCGTCCGAGCGACCGCGAGGGGTTTCAAACTAGAGCGAGGGGAAAACTGAGGAAAAACTAACGAGCTGGGGAAAACTGAGTACAACTAACGACCTGAGGGCACGAAAATAGAAATTCCTAATTTCAAATGCAAACCTAGTTTGCTTTCAACTCTAAAACCATATGAGCTTATAAAGTTTAATCATATGGACTTAACCTCACTTATAGATTCATATTATGCAACAAATAAATGCCTGCTCATGTTCTACTAAAGTAGTACAAGTCCCAATCACAAATGGAGCTGTCGTTTCATGTCCTTCTAAACCCTAGGTGATCAAGTACTAATAAATAAAAGTAAACCCTAATGTTTACATCATGGCACCACCTTGATCACCATACTTCGATATGATACCTATGGTTAACCATAGTAGTAACCATGTGTAGTAATTTACTTTATTGTCCATGTTTAGTTACACCATGCCAATACTTGCTGAATAGCAACACATCCTACTTAGGAACCAACTAATCCCTACTTAGTAAATTAAATGAATCCAGTAGTAAATCCTAGAAACCAAAACCTTCTTTGAAAGTACTTCTTGTTCACTAAGAAACATGTTGTAGTAATTTACTTTATTGTCCATGTTTAGTTACACCATGCCAATACTTGCTTTATAGCAACACATCCTACTTAGGAACCAACTAATCCCTACTTAGTAAATTAAATGAATCCAGTAGTAAATCCTAGAAACCAAAACCTTCTTTGAAAGTACTTCTTGTTCACTAAGAAACATGTTCTTTAAAGGTTATTCTTTTGAAGTAAATAACAAGTAATCGTTAACCATGCCTTATAGGACTTAAAACTGACAACTGTTCTTAACATGCTAAGATTATATCGACTTCCATTTCGTTGTGTGATAGTATGACTATTATGATGTATTACAACACTTGTATATGGTATCAAGCTAACGAAACCTTAATAACAACCTTGTTTGTGAAACCACTATAAAAGTGCAAAACACCCTAAATAAATCATTACAACTCTCTAATCTTAAATCATCGGGGTTAGGATACGCTTAGAACAATGCATAGCATATGATTTGCATATCAAGCTGCAGTTCTTTTAACATCATCTTTAACAGATGATGGTGTTATTTTAGAAATTGGATTTCTTACGTATCGAAGACCTTGACTTGCATAATCTTGCAGTCAAAAAGGCAAGTTCACTCTTGCTCATGCCTCTTGATTTATTTTTATCAAATTACTTGCAAATACATACCTATGGTATTACTACTGCATCTAAAAGCAAAAAAGGTTCTCTTTTCATAACTAATATGACTAGCTGGTTATCGACCCGAGTGGTGGTAACCTAGGATGGCTGGCAAATGGAACCACGGTATGATTGTTGTGGTGGAGGTTCCATTTGCACGGGAAAGTGAACCCTAGGACTTAACAACAAATGTCGCCAGTGATTCTTGCGCCGTACAATACGCGTTAACCATGAGATCTGGAATGGGACGGGAAAGTCAGCTGGATCTTCTTCCTTTCGCATGTCAACGGACGTACCACACCGGAGCTATCATCCCGCTAGGATGTGGCAACATGGGTGGGACCCCTCAGTTTCCCCTAGTACCAGGTGTCTATGATGGATTGTATGAAGCTGGCTCGAAGCTTGAGAAGAGACTCAGCTGCAGGTAGCCAGTGGATTACAAAAGGGTGGGCATGCGGGTTCGCGGAGAAGGGCAGTGATTGGCTTGGATCTTAGACTGGGCCCCATACAAAGGAAGTGTGGACAAGCTCACGACTTGGTTGTGCAACAAGGCTAAGGTCTCTCATGGGTAAAGCAACGCACCTCTACAGAGTTATCAAATTGTGGCTTGTCACTCCTTGTTCCGGGAAGGAACTGCGAACGCGACAGGAAAGGAACTCCACGAAGTTCTAGTAAACCTGTGAAGGGTGACGGACATAGTTCTTCAGAATAAAAGCAACATCTTGAAGAAATGTTTATATAAACTTGCATTGCCAAATAACCCTTGGGTCTACGGCTGTAGATAGTGCATGAAAACACTTTATTCCCTATATGAGCTTGCTGGGTAACGCTCATTACTCACCCCACTCCCTCTTAACCCTTGCTTAGATTGGAGGCATCAGGAGGTGGCAAACCCAATGAACTAAAGCTGAAGAAGTCTTGATCAAAGGTGGGAGCTATTAGTGGAGTCAATAACCATATCAAGCTTAGTGGAAAACTAGAATAGGAATAGAAGGGAACCAAATCCCTAATCCTAGAACCTAAGCAGTTAGAGTAATTCTGTAGTGAGTAGTAAGACAACTGCATTAGTTGTAGCTTTAGTTCAGTCTTCAATGTATTCTTTCTCGATTGTAGTCGCCAGGACTAAACCTCTACTTGTTGAGGAGGTTCTGAAGATCTTCTGTATGATGAAAATTGTAACTCTATAGTCATGCCTTGGACCTGCGATATTTCTGTTGTACCACTATGAGGGATGTAATACTAGTGAGACGGTGTTTCATTGGTGTTATGTCAATGACTTGCATACTACACATGCAGTGGTATGCTGGGTCACCACAGGTGGTATCAGAGCAAACGCTTTGACCCTAGGATTCAAACCCTTTAAAGGAGACCTGTAGGTTGGGTAGTGACTATAGGAAGCCCTCTTATCTAAACAGTGCACATGATGTGGTGCATTGTGGAGGCTCTAGTATAGAAGAAGAAAGTTACTGTTGAGAAATTGCAGATAGAGATTGCTTTTCATGCATTGTCCAAAGAATATTGAGAATTACCTTAGAGGAATGTGCACTGTCCAAAGAATATTGAGAATTAACTTAGATGAATTATGCGCAGTTGAAGAATTATTATTGAGTTATTATCATTGATGAATTATTGTTAGTGTTGAATGTCCACGTCAAAAATTGAGAATTGATATTTGTGCACCGTCAAAGAAATACGGGCGAGCAATTACCACACGAGAACTACTATTTTAACCTAAGATCTATACCAAGAAATTACTGTTAAAAATCTCAGAAAAATATTGTTGTGCGCAATGTCCATGCTGTAACAAAAATATTAAAAAATTATTTTTCATGTTGTATAAAAAACTACTGTAAAATATCAACAATAAAAGTTCTAAAAAAATATTGTTCAAAATTATAGCCGGGGGAATTGCGCATTGTCATTACAGAATCAATAAGTAATTACCGCTGCAAAATTACTGACTGAGCTAAAGATTTGTATTTAGAATTTTTTGATATAAAAATACTAGTAAAAATATTGTAATGCTTACTATTTATGTTGTATCGAGAAACTACTGTTAAACATTAACTGCAAAAGTTATGCAGCGAGCGCTACAACAGACTAATAATTAATGCTATTTTGACCGTTAGTTAAAATCCAATGGTTCAAACACTGGTTGGTACTGTTTATAGCCGGGGGAATTGCGCATCATCATTATAGAATCAATAAGTAATTTCTGCCGCAAAATTACTGACTGAGCTAAAGATTTGTATTTAGAATTTTTTGATATAAAAATACCAGTAAAAATATTATAGCGCTTACTATTTATGTTATATCGAGAAACTACTATAAAAAAATTAACTACAAAAATTACTGCAGCAAACGCTACAACAGACTAATAATTGATGCTATTTTGACCGTTAGATCAAAATCTAATGGTTCAAATACTATTTGGTACTGTTCATGTGCGCCACGCTGTTCATATAAACAGTGCATATGCTTATTATTTATGTTGTATCGAGAAACTACTGTAAAAAATTAACTACAAAATTTACTGCAGCGAACGCTACAACAGACTAATAATCGATGCTATTTTGAGCGTTAGATCAAAATCTAATGGTTCAAACACTATTTAGTACTGTTCATGTGCGCCATGCTGTTCATATGCACAGTGCATATGACGTGGTGCATTGTGGAGGCTTTAAAACCTTCCGCCATTATAAATTACTGACTGAGCTAAAGATTTGTATTTAGAATTTTTTGATATAAAAATACCCGTAAAAATATTATAGCGCTTACTATTTATGTTATATCGAGAAACTACTATAAAAAAATTAACTACAAAAATTACTACAGCAAACGCTACAACAGACTAATAATTGATGCTATTTTGACCGTTAGATCAAAATCTAATGGTTCAAATACTATTTAGTACTGTTCATGTGCACCACGCTGTTCATATAAACAGTGCATATGCTTATTATTTATGTTGTATTGAGAAACTACTGTAAAAAATTAACTGCAGCGAACGCTACAACAGACTAATAATCGATGCTATTTTGACCGTTAGATCAAAATCTAATCGTTCAAACACTATCTAGTACTGTTCATGTGCGCCATGCTGTTCATATGCACAGTGCATATGACGTGGTGCATTGTGGAGGCTTTAAAACCTTCCGCCATTATATGTAGAATATTTTTATGCTAATTTCCATTGAACTTTGCACGATATGGGCTGGCGGGCCCATGGGGTAAAGCTAGCAACCTACTAGTCCGGACCCAAGACGATTCCCATATCGATAGTACTTAGTTTAGCTGTTAAGATCGACCGATCAAATCGCTAGTCGATCAGATTCAGAATCTGTTAGTTGCCGTAACAAGAACCCCTCCGTCAACGATGGAGAATCCCCTGGCGGTGGTGATAGTGGTGCACGACGACGCTGCGCCTCCGGAGCCCGCCCAGCAGGGCTTCTGGGCGTGGGAAGACCTGCTGGGGAAATTATTTCGCGGCGTTCCTAATTACATAGGCGTGGACGCCGATTCGGTGGCGGCGGAGCCACAGCAGCATGCCAGGTGGATCCTCTGGTGCCTTCTATCCTTCGGCTTCATCGCCTCTTTCTGTGCGATGTATTTTCCCATATTCTTGGCCGTGAGCTACATCGACTCCTTTCAACCGACGCCGATCATAGTGCTGGTAGTTCTCCTTGTGGCGGCCCTGGCGACTGTTCTGTGCGTTGCTGTTTCAAGTTTATTTTGTTTATTTTGCAGTGCTGGCATCTGTGAGTACTATGTTCCAGGAGGATACCGGCTCACGGATAACTTGCTCCAAATCTAGCTAGCTCGAACTATACCTCCTGCACCTGCAGATGATTTAACTAATTCATTCATTAGCTAGTTCACCATGGCCGATCGATATATGTAACAATCTACCCTTGGGTAGCTGCCTAAATGATTTGATATATTATCTTGTCTCTATCTTTTTAATTAAAGTAAACCCTGATAAGAGTTGTATATTATGTTGTGCTAGACATCGTATAGTCTACTTTTCTTGTATATCCCCATTGTATAATGGGCTCTTCACATACTATCTACGCATGTATATGTATTATTGTCCTTTGGCCCCCTTTGAAAGATAGTCGCTCATTTCTCAATATGGTATCAAATCCTATATTATGGTCATCTATTTGCACGAATGCAACAACTCCATGCTTTGCCACTATCGCCACAATTGCTAGTTCTGGCTGATGATCTTCTTCTCCTCCTTGTGCTGCTCTTCCCCCTCTCGAGCTTGCTTCTCTTGGCCAAGCTGGCCGTGTTGATGCTAAAGCTCGTTGGACCGAGTGGCCGCCCACCTCCTCCTCTAGCCACCCCTATCTTGCCCGCAATTGCCGGTTGTCGCTGCCAGGCTAGGCCCGTGCGATGCCAGCGGCTACATGCCCTTCCTTTACCCTCCTGTGGTGGGACACATGTGGGTTTCTCTGCCGGCAGGTGGTGCTGCTCGGGATTCTAGGGTTCAACATGGTTGAGGGGAAATAACACAGTTGCGCCGATGATCCGGTGGATCGGCAGAAAAAGCAACGGAGCAGCGCAAGCAGCGCCCGTATGCCCTAGATCTGTGACCTTTGGGCCCATCTTGGTTGTGGCCGGCCGACCTTCCCATGATGACGGTAGCACTTCCTGGGACGGTGGTGAAGGTTATCTTGATGCTGGGGATGGTGGCAACGGCGGTTGGCCTGTTACAACATGGCAATGGGCCTCATGGTCTCGATCTGGGCCCGACCAAACTCCTTTGGGACTGATGTGCCTCCGCGTGGGCTTTATGGTCCTGCTGGGCTCGACTGGGACTCGTATGCCCTACTGCCATATGGGGAGTGGAGGTTGTCCCCTCCCATGTGGTTTCGGTACTGCTATCCCTGACTCAAGCTGCCATTCACCTCTATCATGCAGGCCTCATAGTGGGAGCTTCGACGAGACGATGATGGCGGCTTTGTCACTGGAGTGGCGCAGGCTGGTGGGCGATGAGTTTGGTGGTGTTGAGGCTTCGATCTCTTGGGGATTTTGTGCGTTAGATTGCCAAGTGTTGTGGTTTTTTTGGGAGAAATCCTTGTTGGCTCGACCGACACCGATGCGGTGCCGCCTTTAGGTTGCACCATTCTTTCTTGAAGGGTGTCATGGCTACGCTATGTACACTGCCTTTTGTGTATTGGGGAAACCCTAGGACTAGGTGCTGGTCTAGGCATCGGCGTCTCGCTTTCCTTCTTGAAGGTGCTTCTTAGTACTTGACGATTTGGTTATAGGAGCCTGGTGGTACACCTTCGGTCGGTGCAAGGGTTGCGGGTTGCCTTCGCTTAGTCGATCCACCTTTATCTCCTTTTTGTTTCTTCTTTTGGGCATGTTTTTGCTGCTACCTAGCATTTCATTTTTTTAAGACTCTCATTGAATGTATCTTGTGGTTGCTATATTAATATAGCAGGCGAAATCTTGTATCGAGGAGCCTTGTGTTGGATTTTCCTCGATCTGGTCCGTAAGGCCTTTGGCTCAATCTGGTTTGTGAGTAAAAAAACGTATGATACAATGTCGTCCTATTTGGCAGGCTATGTTGCTACTCATCGCTGTCGCGTGACGTTTGATGGTACCAACTATGCTGTGTTTGCTTTCTTCATTTGCATTCACATGTATCCCATTCGACTTTGGCGTGTTCTCTCTTGCGAGGCCTCTTATCAGCTACGCTCTGTTGCTCCTCTGGCTCCTACCCTGCCCATGCCACCAATGATTGCTACTGATGTTGCCTAGGGTGTAAGGATGCACACCGACTTCTGATGATTTTGCAGATGATGCTTATGATCAACAGGTACTTTCCTACTCAGATGCTCTTGGTACCTATCATGATATATTTTCTTAGCGTGTATTTGGTTCATGAACAAATAAGGGATGTGATTGAACCATCCTCTTTTTTAATGCGTTTGGTTGTAACCTAGTGTGGATGGGTTGGTTCACGAAGGGAATATTCCCCTAAAATGGTGGATCATTTGGTCCCCCCGAATCGGCCGGGTCATCTGTTCCTCGTTTTCTTAATACTCTTTCTCATCCTCCCTCTACTCACATTCTTCCCCGTTGTTTCGCCACATACTTCACCATCCAGCCTAGCATTCATCTTCATCGACTCACCGCCAGATGCGCCGCCTCCCAATCGTTGCCTCCATTGTTCTCTCTCTTTTCTCTGCCCTGACAAGATGGATTCATAAGGATGGGCGGGTGCCTGGTCACGACTGGGTGGCGGCAGGAGGCTGGGCATAGTTGGGCAGTGACAGCATGCTGGGTATGGCCAGGCGGGGATCGGAGGCTAGGCATGGCATCATGCGGCGTCAGGAAGCTAAGAATGTCCGGGCGGTGGCGATGGGGGGTGGGCTTGAACAATGGCAGCAGCGTGTGTGCCGGGAGGCATGGATAGAGCAGTAGTGAGGAGATGAGGCATCATTTTCAATCACGTAGGCGGCTAAAACGCGTTTAATACATGTTATGGACTACTACTAGCAATCTTAAGATAACCACATTTCCTCCCATCCTAGAAAATCGTTTGAACCAAACACAAAAAGGATCCCTTCGACTGGGGCCATGCCATGCATCCTCCAAAATACAAACCATCACATCCCATCCTTATGAATCCATCATGCAAACACACGCTTACACTCAATTAATGGTGAGATGGGGATGCTAAGGCTGCGGCAGTTATCACTTTATATTGTTCATCCTCAGTTTGCCTCTGAGTTTATGGGACTCCATACTAGCTCTCAGACATGGTCTCACCTTTGTCAATTCTTTGAGCCTTCTGGTCATGATCTCTATTTATCTATGGTCCATCAGGAGCATTCCCTTAAGCAAGGCGAGTCCACTGTTGGTGAGGTCTACACATAGAGTTTTGCTATCTGGCACCAGCTCGACTCCCTCTGCAATGTTGTTTGTGGTACTTTCTTGTGTTTTCAGACTGTGAGGTCAGACTTGGAGTTTTAGCGCATCTACGACTCCTTATCTCGGCTTCATTTGGAGCATGATCCCCGGTGTGACTAGTTGTTTGATCGCATGACCGGAAAAGGCTTATAGCCGCACTATCACTAGTAACCAAAAAAAGATAGTCATTGTTAAACAATATAGATGGCAGGCGCAAAAATATCTGTCACCGGAAGCTCGCCAGTTGGTCTCCGCCACGCCTAATGCTGACGCTTGCAATAAAAAACACATCGTTGGAATCTCGTTCGGTGGTTGACCTAAGGGAAAAAAATCGGTGGTTGTGGTCGACCTAGGGAAAATCAGTGATGTGGAGTTATAAGCTTAGTGTTTACATCTTTCTCATTTTGTTCGTTGCTGGCTCTATGTATTAGTGGCAATCGCATTATAGAACATGTCGATGGTGTCGCTCAACAAATAGAGAACCTACTCGATCCTCTCTAGGCATAGATTTTTGCTATAGCTTTCGCAGGTTCTTATTTTCGAACACGTCGCTGGATCATGGAGGTAGGATGTGTGGGACAGGTGCGGTCGCCCATATGAAAGGTTTACCAAGATACAAGTGAGAATACGGTTGCCAACTTGCCTCGGCTGGGAACCAATGCATGGATGCATAGAAGAGACATATCATCTCGTCTTCTCTCATTTATTTTGGTTTAATTTTTAATTCTGATCGAGGCGCACTATGTGTCCTAGTGAAGGCGAGAGGGGATTTATATTGTGCGCCCATATATGCAGTATTCTCCATCCACGGACGAAAAGAGCTCGGTCCGCTATCGATGGCCAGCCATGGTGTGGCGGGCTGGGCCACTCTTCCCGACGACCTCATTTAGAAGATCGACAACATCTTCCTATCCATGGACGACCTCGATTACTATGCTGTCTATAGGCAGTCTGCAGCAGCTGGCGCCGTGCCATAGTAGTACACTTCATGCCTAGCAAGTGGATCAATCTGGATCACTCCATGTCGCGGGATGATCTAAACCGCCGTTACATTATTGAATGCAGGGAATGGCCGCTGCCTGGAGAAGAAGATCCCCAAATTGATTCCCAGGTGCTTGTCTTCCACATATTGTTGTCACTTGTACAAACTCGCTACTTAGACACGACTTCTCGAGGCGGTTTGTATCGGGTTCGAAACAAACCGCGTCCGTTTAATATCCTTAGACGAACTGTTATTCTGAACCATCTATAATACTATTAGAGCGACTTTTAACTATCCACCTTTTCCAGTGTTTTCTGCCCTGCAGTCGGTTTCAAATAAGAGCAGCCTCTATCATACACTTGAGACGGGCAAATATATTGCTAGGGCTAATATTTTTTGTGCAGTAGTAGTTTGCTAATAAGAACCACCTCTCGAATACTCCTGAGACCGTTTTAATTATGAACCGCCTAAGTTTGAAGACCTGCTAGTGATCGAGAACCATGGAGGTTCAGGCTATCCAATGTTGCTAGGGCTAGACTGTTTCCAGACGATAGCCGTCTCTAAGTGGCCGTTGGGTAGTGAGTGTCGGAGGTTTCTTTTATTTTGGTTATTTTCTATTCTCGAGTTAATAGGAACACCGCACTATTTAGAGGGGTAGTCTCAATGATTTTAATGGGATTGTTGCCACAACCAAATGTACACATCCTATCACCATATATATAGCCATCACACAAAGTGAGGGGAGTTTAGGGTGTGTTTGGTAGCCTGCGTCACTACAGAAAGACATTCTCACCTCAGCTATGTTGACCTCATACAAGCTTCTCTCAGATTTTCTTATATGTTTGGTAGGTTGGGTATGTTCAAACAAGCTAGACTGAGATGTTGTTTGGTCGACTATGTGAGTTGAGAATCAATTTTTTTGCACTGAGGACCTTGGACAGAAATAAGTAGTACAATCAAGTCCCTGAATAGAAAATTAAAAGCAATCGGGTCCTAAAAAGAAAAAGAAAAAGAAATCGATTCCCTAAATAGAAAATTAAAAGCAATCGGGTCCCTAGCGGTGGCTCCACGGCCGGCCGGCCAACGCCAGCGAGAGGTGCAGCAGCGGCGTGCCGTCCTCCGTCGAGCAGCAGGGCAGCATGTTGTCCTCCAGCAGCAGTGCGGCATGGCGCGGCGTCGGTCGGCAGTAGCATGGCATTGTCGGCAGCAGCACGGTGTGTCGTCGGCAACATCAGCACACCACTGCGTCGTCGGCAGGAGCGCAGCACGGTGCCATCTACAAGAGCGCGGCACGACGCCGTATGCAGGCATATCTCGGCACCGTGTCGAGGAGGCGAGATCTGCGGCGGTGGTTGGCCGCGACCTCTACGGCGGTGGGAGGTGCCTCTGCAACAGTGGGCGGCGCCTCTGCGGGGCCTCTGTGGTGGTGGCCGGTGCGGTCAGGGGCAGGGGTAGGGGCAAGGAGGAGCTCTAGGGAAGAGAGAGAATAAGAGGAAAGAAATTGGGAGGAGTGAGGGTGGGGGCGGGGGTCTGGGGGTTGCGGGACGGGGCGGTTGCGGGTCGAGTCCGGCCTGGTTGAGGAGCGAAGCTTGATTTGAGCTTCTTTCCTGAGCCTGGCTGAGAGGGCTTTTTATTGCGAATAGGACTCTGGCATTAAAAGAAACACCGAACAGTACAAAACATCTCAAGAAAAACAAAAATTACAACGAGATCCTTGAGAAGCCCTTCATCTTCAACCTCTAGACCGTGTTGACGGCGCGCCGCCGCTGCCGCTCCTCCCTGAGTCGGCTTGACATTGTTGGTTGCGGACGGGAAGTCGCCGAATGGGTCATGAAGACCGCATCCTCCCCAAAGACAAAGAAGAAGGAATAACTGCCGATGAAGCTCCTTGACGATCCAAAGATCCCCACAGCCAGACAAAATCCTCGAAGAAGACACCACTTCCACAAGCCTCTTGACGTTGCCGTCGAGATGGGGTTGAAGCCGGGAAGACCTTATTGTACGAGGCGTCGCCACCACCATCCGAACGCCGCCCCTACAAACCTTGACTCTAAAATCAAAGAACGAAGCCCTTAAAACAAGGGACGGAGCCCTCCCACAGACGAAGGCCAAGATCCACCGCGCCTCCATGGCCTAAAGGCCATAGAGGCGAAGCAGTCGATGGCAGCACTGGCGGGAGGCGAGATCCAATCGCCTCTGGTGTCAGAGGCTGAGAGGGCTTTTTTGGGTGAAGTGGGCACTGCTGAGGTCGACCGAGCCGGGCTACCAAACACCAAAAAGTGGGAAATGGTGGGATGAGGTGAGAATCTCTCAGTTGCCCCAGTCTACCAAACACACCATTAGTGTTACGAAAAAAGGTCATTTGAGGCTTAACTGAGTTGTCCGGTTGGGTACGGCTGAACCGGCCCACAACCGGGGTGCCCGATGGTAAACGGCCCATGAACCATTCCTGACAGGTAGTTAAAAATTGGCGCTCCGCGGTAAGGTGAGCAACCGGGCAATGAACCTGAGTGCTCTATATGCCCGATGCGACTGGGATGTGCACCAGACTTCCCCTTAAAACCGTGCATGCCCGAACGGAACAGCTTTGTACCAAATGGCTACTTTTCCCCTTAGACTACTAAAACTCTGTCTTCCTCCCCAAGGTGGTTAGGTCAATCATTCATATCATTCATTAGAGCTGTCTCTCTCACTCCATTGTCGAAACACCAAAGCTTGAGGATCTTCCCTTCTACCCAACCAAATACAAATCCATTTGGTAGAAAAGCAAGAGGAGGTCCCGATCTACTGATTCCACCAAGCCATATTTCATTCCCCCTTGATTTTATCGAGTTTGCATGTTACTCTCAGGTTCCTAGGAAACCCTAGGCGGCTAGGGTCTCCTGGAGGCTCTCGGATTGTGATTTGCCCAGTGGACAGTTTATGAGGGTTTGGATACCACCTTTAAGGTCTACCACTAGTGATTGAGCTCCTACTTCATGGAGGAGGCTCAAGAAGAAGAAGGTGAGCCTTCATGGTGGTTGGTTATCCCTCATGCTAGCCCATGATACGTCTCTAACGTATCCATAATTTTTGATGCTCCATGCTTGTTTTTACACCATTTGCTTAGTGTTTCGTTACACTTCATGGCATTTTTATGCATTTTCTGGAACTAACCTATTAACGAGATGCCACAGTGCCAATTCCCTGTTTTCTGCTGTTTTTGTGTTTCAGAAAAGTTACACAGGAAATATTTCAGAATTGGACGAAACAAAAGCCAGACGTCCACAAATTTACCGGAACTTCCAGAGAACCGAAGAGGAGATGGAGAGGGGCCACAGGGCGCCCACACCACAGGGCGGCGTGGCCTAGGGCTGGCCCATGACCCCTGGTGGTGAGGCCACCCTAGCCCACCTCTGACGCCGCCCCTTCACCTATAAAGACCCCTCGATGGGAAAAACCTAAAGACCCAATCACTTTTCCAGAATACATCGCGATCCGCCGCCGCCGTCGACCCAAGATCGGGAGGGTCCAGAAGCTCTTCCCGGCACCCTACTGGAGAGGGGAATCGCCACCGGAGGTCTTCTTCATCGCCATGCTAGCCTCCGGCGCGATGAGTGAGTATTCTACCTTGGACTATGGGTCCATAGCAGTAGCTAGTTGGTTGTCTTCTCCACCATGTGCTTCATGTTTAGATCTCGTGAGCTGCTTTATATGATCGAGACTACCTTTATGTAATTCTACATGTTGTGTTTGTTGGTATCCGATGAATATTGCTGTTATGATTGAGTTGATGTGCTGAATATTATCTTATGTTATCTCTATGTTGTTTATGATCTTGCATGCTCTCCGTTGTTAGTAGCTATCTTGGCCGAGTAGTTGCTAGTGACTCCAAGAGGGGGTATTTATGCTCGATAGTGGGTTCATGCCTCTATTTAATCTGGGGAAGTGGCAGAAACCTCTAAGGTTGTAGATGTGTTGTTGCTATTAGGGAGAAAACAACATTCATATGCTCAAGGGCATATGCTTTGTTTACATTACACACTTTGCTTAATGCAGTTATCTGTTGTTCGCAACTTAATACTTGTGGAGTTCTCGGATTGATTCGCCACAAGTAGATTATTAGTCATAGATGCAGTTGGATGGCAGTCTATGTATCTTGTTGTAATGCCCAGAGTAAATCTCATAATGATCCTCTCGACATATGCACGTTGTCTTTATTCTATCAATTGCCCAACTGTAATTTGTTTACCCAGCATGTGTTATTTTATCTTATGGAGAGACACCACTAGTGAACTATGGACCCCGGTCCTATTTCCTTTATATTGCTATCACCTGTTTACTTTACTCGCACTATTTACTTTACTTGCATACTATTATCACTTTCCACTCGATACGCTCATACCCTTTGTTTCAAGCAAACCGGTGAGATTGACAACCTCATCGTAAGTTGGGAACAAAGTATTTGGTTGTGTTGTGTGCAGGTTCCACGTTGCTACTGGTTGAAGAAGTGCTAACAAGAAATCGTTAACGGCGCCCTTGTTGGAGTGTCACGCAGCTAGTGGGCATCACCTTCTCGAGTATTATCTTTTTTCTACTGGATTGATAACCTTGGTTTCATAACTGAGGGAAAACTTGTTGCTATATTCATCAAACCTTCTCTTGGGGTTTCCAACTGGCCGGTCATTTACTTCATCAACTACACGCCAACAAGTTTTCTGGCACCATCTTCACCGCGCCATCAACAAGTTTTCTGGCGCCGTTGCCGAGGAAAAAGAAGACTTCTGCAAGGGGAGTTTCGCACGCACATCCTTTACTTTGTTTTAAGTTTTGCTTTTAATTTATTTTTACTTGCACCATTTTATCAAAAACACAAAAAAATAAGTTTCCTTTATAGTTGTTATTTCTTTACTCTAGTTCATTATGTTGTTTCCTAAGTACGTTTTGGAGGACCTCTCAGTAGGTACTGGTTCAATTATTGGAAAAATTAACACTGAGGAGTTCTTTAATCATATTAGTATGCATAAAGATGTTGAGAAAAAGTCTTTGGCCAAGCTTGCTCCTAGTTATGAAGTTGCTTCTGCTTATTTGATTCACATGTTAGAAGCTAGGTTTGCTAGCCTTAATCCTTTTATGCAATACATGTTCCTTAAGCTTCATGATATTGAGGACCCCGAAAAGGAACCTTTTATCTTGAAAACTTTGCGCATAGAATTTAGAGATGTTGCCATTGAGGCTAGGGAAGTTTTTAAGAAATTTAACAAGCTTGACTCGCCTGTAGAAGTTGTTGGTACACCCTAGTGAAGATTCTAGAATGCCAATACCTTGTAAACTTGTAGGAATTCATGATGCCTTGGAAAATAATTTTACTTGGATTTGTCCTGAAAATATTTTTGATGAAAGTAGTGTACCAAGGCGTGACTACAAGGGGTACTCAAAAACTCATTTGGACAGAATTCATTTCTTTGTTTCTACAGTTGATCTTAATGATTCACTTGATATTACTTGATTCGCACTTTCTGCGCCTAGCTCAAAGGCGTTAAAGAAAAGCACTTTTGGGAGATAACCCAATGTTTTTACTTTTAGTTCTTTTTCTTTTATTTGAGTCTTGGAAGTTATTACTACTGTAATAACCGCTCCTTATCCTTTTTATTTCATTTTTGTGTCAAGAGAAGCCTCTAATTTGAGTGAGGTAAGATTTGGGGATGTTGCTGTCCTGAAACAGTTTTCGGTGCTGCACCGTAAAAATTCGTGAAAATTCTCTGTATATCTTTTGGACCTGCGATTTCTTGTGCGTATGCCCCAGGTTATATCCAAACTTTCATTAGTTGAACACTTTTTGATTTGAGCAAGAGAAAACCCTCTAAAAATTCGACCATTGTCAGTTGTTCTGTTTTGACAGATTTCTGCCAATATTTGTGTTTGCCGCTTTATCGCTTTCTTTTTGAGTTTTTTTTATCACGGAACTTTTGGGGAAGTTGCTACAGTTGTATATGCTTTATATATGGTGGTTTTGAGTTGAAACCTGAAGCAAAAAGGGGTTGATTCAATGTTATGCTTACACTAATGTTGCTAATAAATTTGTGTTTAGTTTTATATGAAGTAAGTTTTCAAGTGTAGGGATTGGAGAATGATGAGATGAGTTGAAGAATGGATAAAAGATCAAGCTTGGGGATGCCCACGCACCCCAAGAAATATCCAAGAGGTACAAGCGTCAAAGCTTGGGGATGCCCCCGAGGCACCCCTTCTTCATCGGCAAAAATCAGGTCACCTTTCAACGCACTATATTTTTATTGCTTCATGCATTATGCATTTTTCTTGGAGTGTCAGTTGTTTTTAGTTTTCAGTTTTGTTTAGTTTTGTTTGCTGCAATAAATGGTTGGATCCCAACAAATTTCCTTTGGAGAAGTTGCCTTGCTTTCATTTGCCAAGAACACTCCGTTTTTCACTCTTATCGTTTCAACGAGTGTTCTTCTTTTTCTAGAACTGCGTTTAGCTTTCATTTTTCGCCTTGATTTGTGTTCAGATCTTGTTATATATTTTCATCAAGGTGTATTTTGACCTCTGGTCCATGTTGGTTTTCATCAAAAGAGTTGTTTAAAAAAAGTTCGAATGATGTTGGAAAAGAGAAAAAGCTTTATGCAAAAAAGTGGTACAAGAAGGAGCTTGTGTAGACTGCGGCCTAGGCTTTTGCATGTCGTGCTTGATGTCTTTTTGATAGTATGCTTAGTGGTTTTGCTGTAGCATGACTTGTCTCAAATGACTAAGATTGCTTAATGAGCCTTTGAAAAAAATCATGCGTTATTTTAATTATTTGGAAGCATTATTTTGGTTTTCTCCTTTGATGCTTTATTTGGGTTGACTTGGCGCATGCTCACACATGTTAGACTCATACAAAGTCGCCATTGCCTCTATGATCATTTAGTTTTTGACTTTTGATGCCATCTTATGCTTCTTTTAATGTCGCTTTGTCGCTTTGCATGATTATAGCCATTATTGCTCTCTTAGTTGGTCGCTCCTAGTCTTTTGATAGTCCTCATTTTGTACTGAGTATGAGCTCTACTCGTGTATCCAACTCCTAAAAACCAAGTTTGTCATTGTGTCCACCATACATACCTATTAGCAATTTGCTATTCCAAAGTACATTTGACTTGCTTTTATCTATCCTTCAAATTAAACTCTTTTTGGTGTTATGCGAAAATTGGTCAGTAAAGCTCTCACGAACCTGATGGCATACTTTACTTTTCTCATTTTAAAATTTTGATATTGTGGCTCTCTTATATTGAGTTGTTATACTTGCAAGTTGTAAGTTATAAATTAGCTCAGCCATGCCGTCATGGGGCAAGCTTTCAACATTGCACTTTCTTTCATTTGAGTTGATATCGTGATCTTTTGTTTATGGATACTTGCAATGTGAAATAAGTTGGGAATCTTGCGGGATCATGGAGTTTTTATATGTGTTAGGGAAACGCCTGGGCCGCTAATCTAAGCCATGCATAATTCATGGTGGAAATTTACAGCATGCCCATAGTGAACATTCGACGACGCATCTCACAATAAAAAGCTATACCAATGGTAAATAAAAGAGATGCCGAGGTGTTCATTGTCTGTTTGTCCTGTCATTTTGATGTGGGCTTGTTCCATGTCATCGGGCACGGAGGTACCCCGTTGGCGGTTCTCGATGATACACATATATTTACAATGACAAGAGCTTGCTTGGGACTCTAAGTCGAGTAGCATGAGGTTTGGGTATTCGTATTTCATGGGACACGAGGTTTTCAACTTATGATTTGTCAAGCATATGCAGCATAAGTGTATTCGCATTAACTTTAACCATTCAAGATACCTATGATGGGGGCAATGGGAGCTCAAATAATTTTTGAAGGTTTATAAAACTTGCAATCACTGATTCCCTCCGCGAAGGGCCTTTCTTTTACTTTTATGTTGAGTCACCACCTTCTACCTTTATGCACCGTCTAAGAGAGCATAGTTGTCATTCTGAGTATAATGTGCATTGTCCCAAAGTTTTCATTGATTGATTCATATTGTTGGTTTCACTTGTTCTTAAATTATTTGTATCTAGTCGCCCTCTTAAACTTGAAGGTGTCCTATGCATTTATGTTTTGCTCTCCATGAAGGACAAGCTGAAAACCATTTGTATATTTTTCCATATGATTTGAACACACGTTTGACTTTTATTGTTTCATTTTCATGATATTTTATTTGTGTTCTTTTTCATGTTTATAACATGGTTGCTAAGTTTCTTCTATCAAGATTATATCTTTTATGCCCATGTTTTAAGTTCTTTTGATCCCAGCGCACAACGCTTACATAGTTGGTCAAGATTATGTAGTTGCATGTCACCTCAAAAATTATTTCTTTTGTTATCACTTACCTACTCGAGGACGAGCAGGAGTTAAGCTTGGGGATGCTGATACGTCACTAACGAATCCATAATTTTTTATGCTTCATGCTTGTTTTTACACCACTTGCTTAGTATTTTGTTACACTTCGTGGCATTTTTATGCATTTTCTGAAACTAACCTATTAACGAGATGCCACAGTGCCAGTTCCTTGTTTTCTGCTATTTTTATGTTTCAGAAAAGTTACAAAGGAAATATTCTCGGAATTGGACGAAACAAAAGCCAAACGTCCAAAAATTTACCGGAGCTTCCAGAGAACCGAAGAGGAGAGGGAGAGGGGCCACAGGGCGCCCTCACCATAGGGCGGCGCGGCCAGCCCTTGGCCCACGCCCACTATGGGTGAGACCACCCTGGTCCACCTCTGACGCCGCCCCTTCGCCTATAAAGATCCCCCGACGGTAAAAACCTAAAGACCCGATCACTTTTCCAGAATACATCGCGATCCGCCGCCGCCGTCGACCCGAGATTGGGAGGGTCCAGAAGCTCTTCCCGGCACCCTGCCGGAGAGGTGAATCGTCACCGGAGGTCTTCTTCTTCGCCATGCTTGCCTCCGGCGCGATGAGTGAGTAGTCTATCTTGGACTATGGGTCCATAGCAGTAGCTAGTTGGTTTTCTTCTCCACCATGTGCTTCACGTTTAGATCTCGTGAGCTGCCTTACATGATCGAGACTACCTTTATGTAATTCTACATGTTATGATTGTTGGGATCCGATGAATATTGGTGTTATGATTGAGTTGATGTTCTGAATATTATCTTATGTTATCTCTATGTTGTTTGTGATCTTGCATGCTCTCCGTTGTTAGTAGCTATCTTGGCCAAGTAGTTGCTTGTGACTCCAAGTGGGGGTATTTATGCTCGATAGTGGGTTCATGCCTCTATTTAATCTGGGGGAGTGACAGAAATCTCTAAGGTTGTAGATGTGTTGTTGCCATTAGGGAGAAAACAACATTCATATGCTCAAGGGCATATGCTTTGTTTACATTATACACTTTGCTTAATGCAGTTATCTGTTGTTCGCAACTTAATACTTGTGGAGTTCTCGGATTGATTCGCGACAAGTGGATTATTAGTCATAGATGCAGTTGGATGGCGGTCTATGTATATTGTTGTAATGCCCAGAGTAAATCTCATAGTGATCCTCTCGACATATGCACATTGTCTTTATTCTATCAATTGCCTAACTGTAATTTGTTTACCCAGCATATGTTATTTTATCTTATGGAGAGACACCACTAGTGAACTGTGGACCCCGGTCCTATTTCCTTTATATTGCAATCACCTGTTTACTTTACTCGCACTGTTTACTTTACTTGCATACTATTATCACTTTCCACTCGATACGCTCATACCCTTTGTTTCAAGCAAACCGGTGAGATTGACAACCTCATCGTAAGTTGGGAACAAAGTATTTGGTTGTGTTGTGTGCAGGTTCCACGTTGCTACTGGTTGAAGACACGCTAACAAGAAATCGTTAATGGTGCCCTTGTTGGAGTGTCACGCAGCTAGTGGGCATCACCTTCTGGAGTATTGTCTTTTTCCTACTGGATTGATAACCTTGGTTTCATAACTGAGGGAAAACTTGCTGCTATATTTATCAAAACTTCTCTTGGGGTTTCCAACTGGCCGGTCATTTACTTCATCAACTACACGCCAACAAGTTTTCTGGCACCATCTTCACCGCGCCATCAGCCCACAGCTCTCCAACGGTGACTATCTTCGTCTCTGGCGTGCCTCGGTTATTTCTATCACAACTCCTTTACTAGTGCGTTTACATTTGTAATAGTCATCAAGCTTGAAGTGTCTGATCACATCCTATAGGTTGTTTCACCATAGTTGTTAGGATCACACTTTTTATCCGCATAGCCTAAAACTTGTAAAGAGAAAAATAAAGTCTGAAGAAACCTATTTTGCACGAAACACTAGTAGAAAAAATGGCTTCCGGCCATACACCCCCTTTTGTCCCCAAACAATTCGGTCCGCGACTAATGGTCACAATCCTTTAGTCCCGGTTGGTGGCTTAAACCGGGACTAAAGGGCACATTTGAACCGGGACTAATGCTTCCTGGCCCACATTTTCAATTGAACTGGGACTATTGTGACAATTAGTCGCGGACCGAATTGTTTGGGGACTAAAGAGGGTGTATGGAAGCCCTTTTTTCTACTAGTGCATGTAAACTAAATAAATGTTCACGATTGTAGTAAATATATGCCACGTAATTTCTTTCATATTTTTTTTTTCATGCATCTGGAAAAAATACTCATGAATAACTTAAAAAATATTCAGGTATTTTGGAAGAAATGTTTATGTGTAACAGATGATATTCTAAACATGACACGCGGTTCACAAACTTCAGGAAAATATTCATATAGCTGTTGCGAAAAGACTAGAAACACACACTAGAATGACAAAAACAGCCTAACAAGTACTGGACTTGTGCCCGAAGCATACATGCATGTTACAGAAACCTGCAGCAACGTATCCTAGACTTGACAAACTCAACTGATCAACTTAAGAAAGACATCTCTGAGAGATTACTCAAGCTAAACACAAACTTTGAACTGCTCACTGTATTAGAGAGGAGCATGTTCATAAAAAATCTAAATTAAACTAACAGCACACACACAGCACGACAAAAAAACAAAGATGATGAAGTAGCTAGACCTAATATTACAGTAGAGATTAGCTTCGTTAAGCTAGTTCGTGGAGGTGGAGCAAGAGGACGACTTGGAGCTGCTGCATTCATCCCTGAGGCCGCCGCCCGTGCTCTTCGTAGGAAAGAGCTCTAGGGTTCTGAGCGGCCGGCAGCATGGCCACGGTGGCGGGATCATGTTATTCATACCACCACCACCGGCGGCGGAGCTACCTCCAGCTGCTGTTGCTGCTACACTGTTGTTGACGTTGTTCTGCATCATCATGTGCTGCTGCGTTGTCCATTCTTGCTGCTGGCTAGTCTTGCCTGCAAACTCCAACCCTGAAACTGGCTGAGCGCCTGCTGCTGCTGTTGTGTCCTGCTGCAAGTAGGCGCCCTATTCCACGAGTTAATGGTTAGGGTCGACAGAAATAGCATTATTTCTCTTTCTTGAAAGAAAATCTCAGTAGAATGCATCATGCATGTATACAGTATACGTAGAAATTAAAGGACTCCTATTAGCTATAAGAGTTAAAGACCTGATTAGGCGCCGCGAAGCAAGGGGTGGCGTATGGGTGGTGGTGGTGATGGTGCAGCTGCATCACCGCAGGGTGCATCGAATTCAAGCCGGCGGCAGCACCAGTAGCATTGCCGCCGCCGGCGGCGCTACAGCTTGCATTAAAAGGAGGAGGATGAGGAGGTGGAGCCGCCGGCGAGGAGGGCTGCTGCTGGTGGCGGGCGCAGAGGCGGCGGCGGAGTCGCTGTCGCTCGCGGGCCTTGTGGTTCTGGAACCAGTAGAAGACGTTCTTGCCCTCGATGCGGCCGTAGTAGGCGAGGTGCGCCGTGATCTGCTGGATCTCCGCCGCGTTGGGCGTCCGCACGCCGCTCCGGTACATCTCCTCCAGGATCATCAGCTGCTCCGGCGTGGGGCACCAACGGGTCGACGGCGTCTGCGGCATCTTCTTCCTTCTTAACTACTACCACCGCTCTTGGATCCGATCTGTGTGTCTAGCTATAGTTAACTGAGCACTGGAGATAGCTAGCTGCTGCAGCTGCAAGTGTGCGTGCGTGCTATGGCTAGGATATGTTCCAAGGCTAGCTAGGTTCTGTTATATAGATCGAGGGCTGGGCTAGCGCGCTAGGGCACCTAGCTATACCTAGCTGAGTCAATTACTAGTAGTGAGTGAGCAGGCCGGCCGGGGATCGGATGAGAGGAGACGTGAGACAAATTGGTGCGGTGAACGGTCAGAGTCAAGGGTCAACAGACTTATTTAGGGTTAGCTCCTCGGCTCCTCCTTTTCTCATGGCCTGGACTTGCGTGCTATGAAACCGACGGCATTCCTCAACATATTTGGGCATATATGCAGTGAGGAATATATGGTCGGAAGTAGCACGAAGAAATAGATAATCTTAATTTTTGTGTGCATGAAGTCATGAACATAAAATGTTTCACGACGTGTTTTTTTCGATAAAGAGTACATATTAATATCGTGAAGGTACCAATTACACCCAGCATCTGCAACAACACAGTGCTAATAGCATTACGGATGCGCACAGCCAAAAAACACAAGAAGAATTACAAAAAAGAAAAAGTCCTGCTATTATCTATTCCTTGTAGCAGCAGTACAACCACCGCCAAGACAATACCAGAAGTTCAGCTTCTCCAAAATCGACACCTCCAAGAAGGAAACAGTGCACAAGCACCGTCGTCACGTGATCATAGATCATAGGTTTTTACCATGGAGAAGTCCCCGCTCACAAAACAATGCCTCCAGCAAGGCCATTGTCAGACACAACCAATTAAGGCCAGATCTTGGATTTTCACCATGCAAGGTAGGACAGTGAACTCCTCCTGCATAGTTGCCCCCACTTGCATACCGCTGCACCAAGTCACAGATCGCCAAGACAATTCCTCATCACCACCCACACTCGAACCACCTTTTGCTAGTCCTCAGATCTCGGTTCCCATGACATTCTTCGCCAGCACCATGGAACGAGAACATGCCCCATGATATTAACAGCCAGCAAAGCTTCAACGCGCTCCCTCTGAAACCGAACGGCTAGAGAAAAAACATGGGTGCGCACGACCGAATCGAACCCAATCCAGCGATCTCTAGGCATGAATTGCCTAGGGGGGTTCACCGACGGAGCCTTCCGGAAACACCACTGCAACCAGTTCAATGAAGACATGCATCAGACAAATCTTTGTCTTGGCGTGAGAGAAATCCTAGGACGGCCGCCATTATTCGATCCAAGCCAGCAGCCCCCACGCCACCATCAGGAAGTAGAGGAGAAGATGATCCCGCAGGTCGTTGAAACAACCCACAAGGATCAAGCATGCAGCCACCGCCGCAGCCGCAGATCCATCTGATCCAAGAGGATAGGTCATATGTGTCGTTGTAATTCTAAATTAATATGTAAGAACTCATCACGAGACACTTTTGTTGTTCTCAGGAGGAATAATTGATCGTAGGTTCTTCAATGTAATCACAAGTGGTGGAGAGCAACCACCACTTGACGTATATCTCCTAGCTACATCCCATTTTGTAAAGTGCCACACGTCACTAGATTCGACAATGACGTCAAATAACAACAAATGGTTGATGTCGTCAAGGAAGAATGCGTCGATCTCTAAATTCTTATGTGTCATCATCGATCATTTCAAAGTATAAAAATTTAGGAAAATATTATGTGTACTCCCCAAAAGAAACTCAACAATGTTTGTTATAACTAGTGAAACAAAAATGCATTAATTGTTATTGATTAACAATGTAACAAACTAAATTACTCAACATGTCAAGCAATCATTGATGCTGCACATATTGCGCCTTTGCTTCGTCTCACCGTGGGAATATTGTTGTTTGTACGGTGGGAGTACGTATTGATGGATTGAGTTTTTGAATTTGGTGATACAAACAAGATAAGTATAGCTATGGTTGTCTTACAAGTAACTTAATAAAAAAATCATCTACTAAGTTCGAAAAATATGAAAAATTAAATACATGATGAGTATACTTGTGAAATTTGGTTGGATAATATGGCAACATATTTGATTAATCTCATAGAGCTATAAAGTTACAATAAATGCAAAAAAGGTTGCTGATTTATGCTAAACACAGATCACAAATGATATCATTACTTTTCTTAAGTTCACATGTTCGCGCTTTCATTTGTGCTCTAAATATGCATGATTGTTTCACAATTTCTTTTAAGTATAATATTTCTGCTGAGTTATAGTCCTTGAGGTTTGAGCCTAACTTTGATCATAAAATTAACCAACCTAAAATAATTTGCTTGTCACAAAAATTATACCGATGTCACAAAAAATGAAGTATGTAACATTATTTTCTATGTTAAAGTCATGTTCAAAGTTTGGTTGATATTTTTTTTGCGAATAAGACACTGGCATTAAAAGAAACAATGAACAGTACAAAGCACCCAAGAAAAACGAAAATTACAACGAAATCCTTGAGAAGCCCTTCATCTTCAACCTCCAGACCGTGTCGACGGCGCGCCGCCGCTGCCGCTCCTCCCTGAGTCGGCCTAACGTTGTTGGTTGCGGACGGGAAGTCGCCGAACGGGTCAAGGAGACCACATCCGTCCCGGAGACGAAGAAGAAGGAAGAATTGCCGATGAAGCTCCTTGACGATCCAAAGATCCCCACAGCCAGACAAAAACCTCGAAGACCAGACCACTCCCACAAGCCTCTCGACATTATCGCCGAGATGGGGTTGAAGCTGGGGAGACCTTATTGCACGAGGCGCCGCCACCACCACCTGAGCGCCGCCTCTGCAAACCTTGACCCTAAAAACTGAGAACGAAGCCCTCAAAACAGGGGGCGGAGCCCTCCCACCGACGAGGACCGAGATCCACCGTGTCTCCATGGCCCGAAGGCCACAAAGACCGGCGACCTGCGGTGGCGCCGGCAGGAGGCAACGAGATCCAATCGCCTGGAGTCTCCTACGAACAGACGTAACGTATCGGTTAAAGTTTGGTTGATATTTATTTGTATACAGAGGTAGTACGAGAATTTAATAACTCTTCAATACTTGGACGGGATTCCTTTAGACACCCACATAAAATCATCTGCAAGTTCTAGCTTTTTCCAACTGAGTCATTAGTGTGTGTTTCAAAGCATGCACAGCTTTACTCTCGAAAAAAAAAGCATGCACAGCTTGCTATAGCTAACCAACTACACCAGGAAATATGTTTTTTCTTCCCTTAGCTAGCGCATGCATGAGATCCGGTCAGATATACATTGCGTCCGCAGGTTCCATTCCAGGCTGCTCGTTCTTCTGTTTGTACGTTGAAATTGATAGCTATGTTAAATGACTGGCCAGGGATCACAGTGGAATAGAAGAAGAAGAAGAAGAGAAGATCGATGGGACAAGATGGGAGGACGCGTAATTGCCTGCACACACACTGTGTTGTCCTTAGTGGCATTCAAGGGGAACTTGAATGCATGCCCTTCAATTTCTCTCTTCAATCTCTTCCACTTTTACTACTATCGACAGAAGAGGCTAGCTAGGATGTGCTTTTAAATGTTTGTCTGCCTGCCTGCTAGTACTCGTAGTACTGCACACATTGTGTGAGTGTGTGTATGAGAGAGAGAGGTTGGAATAAGGAAGAAGAGAGGAGAGAGACTGATGGGGAATGCCATGTAGGTGTCCTGTAACATTACACGACCCTTCTGCCTAGACTGCAGGAGTGCTGGTTGGGTGCTGCATCATAAGGTGATGATGAGAGAGACACCATGTACTAACATTCATGCATGCACCGTTCTTCACTCCTTTTTTTGTTATTTTCCTACGTGCCACTAGCTGCTAGCTAGATCCTCAAGCCCAGCCGCATATATGCTTAATTAAGTCATAGTAGTGAGCTACTCCCTCAGTCCAAAATTAAGTGGCTGACTTTCTTTAGATAGAGATGTATCGAGGCAAAGTTGTTAACTAGGTATATCCGAATCTAGAAAAAGTTGAGTCACTTAATTTGGGACATAGGGAGTATAATCTTTAGTGCCTATACCTCCAGGGTAATTAATCTAGGAGATCAGGGAAACTCATGGTGTTAATCACCATCTATATCGGCTCTATCAAATGGACATGCAACCAAATGGCTATGAACAACTGTCTTCATCAATTATCACTAGCAGATATGGTATTCTAAGAGTTTTATACAACTTCACTTAATCTTGTTTTGAGTCAATTTTTGTACCTTTTTAGTAAGTTTACAAAATAAAATATTGTTATCTATGCTATAAAAAAACTAACAAAGTGAATATATTAATATCAAGGTGATACTAATTACACTATCAAATAACTACATTATAAATAGCATTAAAACATTTTCATAATATATTTATCAGCCATTGTATAGATACCTTTTATATAGACTTTGGTCAAAATTAGAACAATTTCACTTATGAAAATAATAATTTATGACGTATAAAAAATGGTGGGCGCGGTTTGGTTTTGTCATCATGGCAATAAATTTAAATCGAGTGTATTATTTTGAATGTTATTTTTGAAGGTTTGTTCAGTTTGGTTTTGGTGTCGCGGTGCGATTGCTTGGACGGTGAGGATGACAATCTTGTCTCCAGTAAAAGTCACCCAGCTCTAATTCTGTCTCGCTTGTGCTTGGTCTAGCATTGCTAAGGAGCTTGTGAATTTTCATTCCTATAAGTCTTAATTAATGGATGATAGGCCCGTTCTTGTTGATGTGTGCTGGCGTGGCTGTGGACATCGCCGACGATTGCATCTTCTTCTTTCAGTCTTTGGGATCAAGTTCGCCAGCTTGGTCTGACAATAGTAGTGCGGCTGCCTACCAAGATCATGGTGTGGGTGCCCTTGCCAATATGCTCGGCCTGACTGCTAATCTTGGTCCTACACTTTCGGCTACTATTGTGGCAGTTCAATGACGGTTCGTCATGTATAGGTTTTGCATGTAATTCAGCATGTAAACTGTCTCGATGTTTTGCATCGTCAGTGAGAGCTATGTTGGCGTCACGATGACACGATGACGAGTTGGGCTGCAACTTCGTTAGTATGGATGTATCTAGACATATTATAGTGTCTAGGTACATCCATACTAACGAAGAGTAATGTGGGTCGGAGGGAGTAAATACATTCACGGTAATATTTTCTCTCTGTTTGACGTTTTTCTACACCTGTGGTTTTAGTTATCTAATTATATGGTTGTATCCGTTTATGTAGGTTCGATTTGAAAAAGTTCATGCATGAATGCATGCGTGTGAGGAGTACGTAAGTTTAGCCATTCACGCATGCATGTCAGTGATAGTCATGGCATGGGACACCTCGATCCAAGTAGAGGCTTGAAATTCACACAGTACTACTAGTAGTCACACACAAGACATTGATGTCGATCGATCGATCATGCTGCATACTCCCGGCCGGTTCCCAGCCGTCCACACCACTTTTTGTACTATCTTGTATCCTTTCCCTTCCATAAATAACATACATGGACGAGCAGCTAGCTAGAGCGTGGATACCGAGATGAAATCTTGCCATTCAAGCCGGCCGGCCGGATGCCGCAGATAGTGCAGTGCAGTGCAGGACATGCATGAGCTGCTAGAGCAATAACATCCTCAGCTTGCAGATGCCATCGTTTTGCTCTCTCTTCATTCTTACATTCTCAATTACTCCATTCAAAACACAACTTATGAACCTGTGATCTTGCTTTTCCTGCTGACATCGTATCTATTGCACCCTCAGTCCTCAGCCCACTTCCGATCATTCCATACTTGGCCGTCGCGGGTGGAGGCCACTCGTCCGTCGGTGGCGGCAATGGCCAGTGGGGCATCTCAGTTGCTTCCGCTCCCCCGAAAGATGACATGCATATGTACTTCGTTTCTTTCAGATCTAGAACCACCACCTTGGAGCTCGGATTTGAGAGGATAGACGTTCGCCGGCAAAATTACCATAGATGCCGGGATGGCCTAAGCATTGTCCACTGGTGCTCCAGACTCATACTAGCGGGTGTAGTAACGGTATAAGCCAGGGATCACTAGTAGAAAAATGGGCAACGGTCTACCCCTTTAGTACCGGTTCCCGTGTGAACCGGTACTAAAGGGTGTATTAGTACCGGTTCAATCGCCAGCCGGCCGAGAGCAAGGTTAGTACCGGTTCGATGTGGCCTTTTGTACCGGTTCATAATAGGAACCGGTACTAAAGGTTTTTAGTGGGCCAGAGCTGAACCTTTAGTACCGGTTCCTAGTATGAACCGGTACTAAAGGACCGCTGCCCTATTTCTACCACCCGATCATCCCTGCATCCATTTTCCCTTCTTCTCTCTCACATTTCCAAACATTTTGCACCTCTCACACTCCAATAAATCTTCATTTTTATCCACCATTTTATCAAGATTGACGGCACCCATCTATCTAAGGGTTAGCAATATCATCCTTTCTTCCGGCGTTCCTAATTTAGCTCATTTCTTTGCTAGTTTAACTCGTATTATTTTTCTAGTGCTAGCAAGGTGTTTGATGAAATGCCTAAGTTAGGGATTTCATTCTTTTTGTATGCAATTGAGCTCAAATTAAAGTATGATTTGTAGGTTTTAGTATCGTCCCCGTCCTCACCGCCGTCGATCGCCAGCGTCTTCCCCTAGCCGGAACTGTACCACCTCGGTGAGCCTCTTTTTTTTAATAAAAAAACTTAGTTTTATGTGATGAACTTGAATATTAATTAAGTTGGTCACTCATATATCCATGATGTTGTGTAATTAATGATTTTTGATATACTTATATAATGCAGATGAATCGACAATGGATGTACGGTGACCGATGCCATCCCGACTTCATTACTGGCATGCATTATTTTCTCAACGTGGCGGAGGCAAACAGGCGGTCGAATGGTTTCATTTATTGTCCATGTAGTTCCTGTAGGAATACGAAGGATTGCTCTACCTCAAAGACCCTTCACTTCCACCTGCTTGAGAATGGTTTCATGCCCGGCTATAATTGTTGGACCAAGCACGGAGAAAGAGGGGTTATAATGGAAGGCAATGAAGAAGAAGAGGATAGTGACAACTATCCTATATTCACTGAAGACGGTGATAGTAGTATGGGGGAAGACGAAGCTGAAGAAGAGCCCATTTTTTATGAGCCCATTTTTGATGACCCCGATGACGATTTGGGTTGGGCCATTCTTGATGCGAAGATAAACTGCGGAAGTGAAAAGGAGAGGCTGAAGTTGGAGAAAATGTTAGAGGATCACAACAAACTGTTGTACCCAAATTGCGAAGATGGCCAGAAAAAACTGGGTACCACACTGGAATTGCTGCAATGGAAGGCAGAGAATGGTACTTCTGACAAGGGATTTGAAAAGTTGCTGAAAATAATAAAGAAGATGCTTCCAGGGGAGAACGTATTGCCCTCTAGTACGTACGAAGCAAAGAAGGTTGTCTGCCCTCTAGGATTAGAGGTGCAGAAGATACATGCATGCATCAATGACTGCATCCTCTACCGCGGGGAGTACGAGAATTTGAATGCATGCCCGGTATGTGGTGCATTGATGACCCTGGCGATGTTGAGGGCGAGTCCACCCACAGGAAGAAGGTTCCTGCGAAGGTGATGTGGTATGCTCCTATAATACCACGGTTGAAACGTTTGTTCCAAAACAAAGAGCATGCCAAGTTATTGCGATGGCACAAAGAGGACCGTAAGAAAGATGTGATGCTGAGACACCCCGCTGACGGATCGCAGTGGAGAAAAATCGATAGAAAGTACAAGCCATTTTCAGATGACGCAAGGAACTTAAGATTTGGTCTAAGTACAGATGGCTTTAATCCTTTCGGGGAGCAGAGCTCCAGTCATAGCACCTGGCCAGTGACTCTATGTATCTATAACCTTCCTCCTTGGTTGTGCATGAAGCGGAAGTTTATTATGATGCCAGTGCTCATCCAAGGCCCGAGGCAACCCGGCAACGACATTGATGTGTACCTGAGGCCATTGGTTGAAGAACTTTTACAGTTGTGGCGTGAAGAAGGTGTACCTATTTGGGATGAGCATGAACAAAAGGAATTTAACCTACGAGCATTGTTGTTTGTAACCATCAATGATTGGCCTGCTCTTAGTAACATTTCAGGACAGTCAAACAAGGGATACAATGCATGCACACACTGTTTAGGTGAGACTGACAGTATATATTTGAGAAACAAGAATGTGTACATGGGGCATCGTCGATTTCTTCCAAAACAGCATCAAGTAAGAAAGAGAGGAAAGCATTTCAGAGGTGAGGCAGAAGACCAAATGAATCCTACCCGCCCTACTGGGGATGTTATATATGATATGGTCAAGGATTTAAAAGTGATCTTTGGAAAGGGTCCTGGCGGACAATCTGTTCCGCATGATGTTGACGGACATGTACCCATGTGGAAGAAGATGTCTATATTTTGGGAGCTACCCTACTGGAAAATCCTAGAGGTTCACTCTGCAATCGACGTGATGCACGTGACGAAAAATCTTTGCGTGAACCTGCTAAACTTCTTGGGCGTGTATGGGAAGACAAAAGATACACCGGATGCACGGCACGACCAGCAATGTATCCATGAAGGAAACAACCTGAATCCAGAGAAGTATCAAGGTACTGCCAGCTACGCTCTTACCAAAGAAGAGAAGGAGATCTTTTTTGAAGTCCTGAGTAGCATCAAGGTCCCGTCTGGCTTCTCATCGAATATAAAGGGAATAATAAACATGTCAGAGAAAAAGTTTCAAAACCTAAAGTCTCATGACTGCCACGTGATTATGACACAATTACTTCCGGTTGCATTGAGGGGGCTTCTATCAGAAAATGTTCGAGTACCCATTGTGAAGCTATGTGCGTTCCTCAATGCAATTTCTCAGAAGGTGATCAATCCACTAACTCTACAAAATTTACAGAAGGATGTGGTGCAATGTCTAGTCAGCTTCGAGTTGGTGTTCCCACCATCCTTCTTCAATATAATGACGCATCTCCTCGTTCACCTGGTCGAAGAGATTAGTGTTCTCGGTCCTGTATTTCTACACAACATGTTCCCCTTTGAGAGATTCATGGGAGTCTTAAAGAAATACGTTCATAACCGTGCTAGGCCAGAAGGAAGCATCTCCAAGGGCTATGGAACAGAGGAGGTCATTGAGTTTTGTGTTGACTTTATTCCTGACCTTAAGCCGATCGGTGTTCCTGAATCGCGCTATGAGGGGAGACTGCGTGGAAAAGGCACGCTAGGAAAGAAAGCAACAATGTGTATGGACGGACATTCTTTCACTCAAGCACACTACACAATTCTACATAATTCCAGCTTGGTGGCTCCATACAAAGTGGAACACAAGAATATTTTATGCTCTGAATACCCGGAGCAACGTGAAGATTGGATTGATGGAGAACACATGAAGACTTTCGGCGGTTGGTTGCAAACACGGCTCATGAATGTCACTGATGAAGAACAGCTATACTTGTTGGCCAAGCAACCATCTTCGACTATATCGACATTTCAAGGGTACGAGATAAATGGGAATACATTTTACACATTCGCCCAAGATAAAAAGAGCACCAACCAAAACAGTGGTGTCCGCTTTGATGCAGCAGAGGACAATGGGAAGAAGGTCACATACTATGGGTACATAGAGGAGATATGGGAACTTGACTATGGACCTAATTTCAAGGTCCCTTTGTTCCGGTGCAAATGGTTCAACCTGAAAAACGGGGTACAGGTAGACCCGCAGTACGGAATGACTACAGTGGATCTCAAGAATCTAGGGTACGACACCGAACCATTCGTCCTAGCCAGTGAAGTGGCTCAGGTTTTTTATGTGAAGGACATGTCTACCAAACCAAAAAAAAGAAAAGAAAGGCAAGAGGACACATCATACGATGAGCCAAAGCGCCACATAGTTCTTTCAGGAAAAAGAAACATCGTGGGAGTAGAGGACAAGACAGACATGTCAGAAGATTATAATAAGTTTGATGATATTCCACCCTTCAAGGTGAAAACTGACCCAAGCATCATTTTAAATAATGAAGATTGTCCATGGCTGCGTCGCAATCAGAAGAAAGGGAAACACAAGAAGAAAACTCAGAAGACTAGATAGGGATCATAACTTGTGTATCTCAATATGGATTTTTGTGTAATGATGTTATTGTATGAGGGAAACTTTTCCGAGGCGGAGCTTCCGAAGATGCCGTAGGGCGTGAGCACCAACGACATCTTCGAGAAACTCCGCCACGGGAGATTTCCCAACCCTGTCCTCCATCCATGGGAATGAAACTCTCCCTGCCTTCTAGGTTGGCTTGTTGAGCTGCTTGCCATGGCGTATCGATGCTCCTTTTATAGGCACGGCACCGCTTCTACTTTGTCTTGTTCCTCCGACAGGGGCATCGTGCGTCCACCCACGCGTCCTTATCTCATCGAGCAGTGCATCCACCCACGCGTCCTTATCCTGCCGACATCTTTAGTCTCGGTTGCACCCACCAACCGGGACTAAAGGTTACCCACACGTCCTTATCCCACCGACAGTTTTGTTAGATGACACAAAAACTACCTTTAGTCCCAGTTGTACCCACTAGCCGGGACTAAAGGTTAGATGGTTCCCCGCGCCACTACGTTCCCGCCTATTTTCTTCCCGCGCTTGGCACCACTTCTACTTTGTCTTGTTCCTCCGACAGGGGCATCGTGTGTCCACCCACGCGTCCTTATCTCATCGAACAGTGCATCCACCCACGCGTCCTTATCCTGCCGACATCTTTAGTCTCGGTTGCACCCACCAACCGGGAGTAAAGGTTACCCACACGTCCTTATCCCACCGACAGTTTTGATAGATGACACAAAAACCGGGACTAAAGGTTCCCGCCTATTTTCTTCCCGCGCTTTCCACCGCTTCCCGCCTCCGTCTTCCCGCCATTTTTCACTATATATATGTAGGCTTGGCCTCCATTTACATATCACATCTAGATTCATATCTGCAAACCTCATCACTCTCTTCCATGGCTTCCATCGTATCTCTAACCCCCCAGGAGGCGGAGGCACTTTGCGCCTCAAACTACCCCTGCCCGCCGGGCTACCGCGTCCCCACCGGCTGGATGCTGAGCGTCGGAGGTGTACCGGTCCCTCCTGTCCCTGTAGGTGTGGCACGCCAGATGGCCATCACGAACCACTACTACTTCGAGCTCACGCCAGAGCAGCGGAGGAATCCTCAGTGGCATCCCGACTACAGCCCGACTTGGGACGCCTTCTTCATCAATCGGCGTGAGAGTGCGCTTGCCAGGCACGAGGAGGACGGCTCGCCTCGTTCAAACTTCAACGAGGCCGGCCGTCGGCTATGGTGGCGCGGCCGGACTCTCCAGAGCGTCATGGCCTACCGTGGCCCCCGCCTGCGCTACCCTCAGTCTCAGCCCACGCGTGCTCACCAGTCAAGGTTTGACTATCGCGACCCCGATGCCAGCGACGATGACACCGGTGAGTACGACGACTACAGTGGCGACGTTTATAGGGCTAGGCACGACTATGACTAAATCACTCCTACATTCGAAAACAAGCTCGGCCGATTGTGACCTAATCCGGCCATGTATCTTAAATTTCAGTTGAGATATGTACTTCTTTTCCTGTTCAATCATCTTCCCGCCCTTTTCCTCTCACGGACGCAGCGTGCCGCCGCGCTAACCGACACTTAATTATGAAACGAACATATGATCAATAGAAAAAAGAAAATCAAATATAACTAATCAAATATAAGTAATCAAAAATAAAATCAAATATATCTAATCAAAAGAAAAAAGAAAATCAAATATAAGTAATCAAAAAGAAACTGCAAAATAAAAATCAAATAGAAACGGCAAAATAAAAATCAAATATAAGTAATCAAAATGAAACGAAAATCAAAAGAAACAGCAAAATAAAAATCAAATAGAAACGGCAAAATAAAAATGAAACCAAAATCAAAAGAAACAGCAAAAGAAAATCCAACGAAAAGCAACAGAAAAAGCAAAAGAAAAAGAAAAAAACCTTTGGTACCGGTTGTTTGAAAGAACCGGTACCAAAGGTTAAAATCGCGGAAAAGAAATCTGGTAAATACCTTTGGTACCGGTTTCTATTACGAACCGGTACTAAAGGGGACCTTTAGTACCGGTTCGTAATAGAAACCGGTACCAAAGGTCCTTAGGCCATTTTCTTCCACGCGCCGTCGCCAAACCCTAGTCTCAGTACCGTTCCCCTCTCTCCAAACACGCACGCGCAGCGCCGCCTTGATCCGCCGGAGCACGCAGCGCCTCGACGGTGAAGCTAGGTGGCGGACGCGGCCGGCGGGAGGGGCGCGGGCCGGTAGATTCTCACGGCGGCGCATAACTGGCGACGGCGGGGCGTGGAGCGCGAGCCGCTGGTTGCCTCCCCGAGCCTCTGCTGCCGGCGTCCATGGGGAGCTGCTCCCGGTGACCGCCTCCCCGAGCGCCTGCCGCCGGCCGACTTCACGACCTGGTGCTGCGAGGTCTACTCCTCTTCACGGCTTCATATACGCGTCGCTCGTTTCTCTAGGTGAGATGCCCTGCGTCCTGTGTCTTCCCTCTGCTTGTGTGTGTGCTCTGTGATGCCTTATCATTCGATTGCTAGATGAAAGACCGACAATTTCTCCATGTAATCTGTAGAGTGCGTTGCAGGCTACAGCTAGTATTCCTCAGCTAAAATAATTTGTACTTTAGTGATTATTCAAGATTTAATAATTGATATAGTATTCCTCAGCATAGATACAGATTTACGAAAACTGCAAAAGGGTCACATTGCATACACCATGTAACTGAATTTTGTTTCACGTTTCAAGAGCAAATTTTTTCTATAAGTTGATTGTTTTGATAAGAGTACAAAGTTCTCGAATCAGGTGAATACATGCCTGATGAGTAGTCCTTGTTTGATCTTCCGAAAAATGAAGTGTCTACATCTCTATGAACTATTGTTTATGCACATTTAATTACCTGGATGGTATTTGTTATGCCTGCTTATGGCAAAACTGAACTTGACACTTTCCCTGATGCTCCAACAATCTTGCAGACGCCATGCGTTACATATATGCACACACATGCATATATTAAATTAAATGTTGCTTTGGTTATTGTCTAGATTCATGGCTACTTTCTGTGGGCTGGAGCTTGTTCGTCTTTGATCCAGCCTCTCTGGTCGGCCAGAACAAAGAGCTGCACCCCGTCCTCTTGCCATGCAGCGAGGACCTCTTTTCCGTTGGTGCTTATTATCCAGGATTCATGCCGCTAGCTGTACTAGGGCACTTTTTTATGAAAACAAATCCCTCTATCAAATGCATAAGGAAGCTTTTCTTCAGTACTGAGTAAACTTCAGTAACATATTATCATGTATATTGGTGAAGAGCTGTTTAGTTAAATTGCATCTTAGGGCCTGCTGTTGTTCTAACTTCTAATTCTATCAAATGCATAAGGCATCTTAGGGCCTGCTGCATATATATAGAATGTGTTTATTGTTAGTTAGTAGCATGGTCAGTACCTATTGTGCACGTTGATAACTTCAATTTTCGAATTCAATATTTTTGGGTGTTTTCGGGGTTTAAGCTTGTGTTTACTGCTTCCATCTTATTTATTCTGGCAAACCAAGTCTCTCCTTAGTATGAGGGTAGGTTATATACTGCAATGAAATGTATGTGTTGTGCAATGAGCCAATTATGCCTGCATGTGAAATGTATGATCTCAAATTTGATTGTGGAATACAAGCTGGTGTGCTGTTGGGTAAGTATATGTTCAAGTTTAGTGCTCTCAGCAGCCTCCGGGTTGCGGTGACCATGTCAACTAGAAATCTTGTATATGAAAAGTTGTATATGAAAAGTTGTATATGAAAAGTTGTATATGAAAAGTTGTATATGAAAAGTTGTATATGAAAATATATTGTACAGCATTCTCAATATATTGACTCATGGCCGTGTGTTTAGTAAAGTGTTGTTGCGATCTGGAAAGCTTCTGATGCAAAAGAGTAGATTGCATGAGACATTCATGTCTTATTTTTTGGCAATGCAACTCCTCTGGTTTATAATTTTTGTTATATGTGATGGTTGTTACGTGTTAGTAATAACCAATTTTGAATGGTGAATATTGTAAAAGATGCCCCAAAAAATTCAGAATCCCAAAATAGAGAAATATTAGGTGTTCGTAATAACCAATTTTGAATGGTCATAAGATCTACATATTGATAATTGTGATAACTTAAAATGACATAGTCCCCTTCATCCGAGATGAGGACCGAGAACAATAATTGCACTTAATTTTGCAGTGACATTGAGCTATGGAGGACGACCCCTTCATCCGAGATGAGGAGCGAGAAGAAATGGTGCAGAAAATGATATTTGAGAGTGCCCGTGGACCGGAACCCAATGGAGAACCCGATGGAGATGACGATGATTTCGGGTCACAATTTTTGAACGATGTCGGTGAGGGACTTGAGTCTGAAGAAAGACGAGACAACGAAGTGTCCTTAATAAACTTCGGCGAGGTGTATATCAAGGCTATATGTTCATCACTTGATGCATTGATTTATTTGTATTACACTTATTAACGAATCATTTTTCTTTTAGCCTTCTGGATCATCGAGCAAATCTGTTAAAAAGCAACGAGGCCCGACGCAACGTCTAAAGGGCGAGGGTAGGTTAGCCCTCACCGCATTTAAGGCTAGTGGTCAACCGGTGGAGCCCAAAGAGCACTGCCGTAAATTCATAAACCAGGCTGGAGTTCTTGTTAGGGACCATGTACCGATCAGCATTGTAGAGTGGCATAAGCCGAAGAACGCGGGGCCTGAAGCTAGTTATGTCAATGATACTCTAAAGCTTTTTCTTTGGGACAGTCTACTGACACACTTTAGCCTACCGGAAGACATGACGGAAGGCCAGAAGAAGAAAGTCAAGGAATGGACTCTTAAGAGGATGGCCACACAATTCCAGACCTGGAAGAAAAATTTATGGGCCAGATATGCAGATAAAGATCCAGTATTCACTGGAAGTCTAGTGAAGATAAAAGATCACTGGCCGGCATTTAAGAGCTATAAGAAATCTTCTACTGCTGTGTCCCGATCAGTCACAAATACGAAAAATGCTTCAAAGAAGGAACATTTCCATCATTTGGGGTCAGGTGGCTACAAGACTGCCATTCCGAAGTGGAGAGCATTTGAAGCTAAACTGATGGAGGCAGGAATCACTCCACAGACATGGGACTGGCCCGACCGGTCCAAGTTCTGGTTGTTCGCGCATGGGGCAGGGTTGGACCCAAAGACAGGGCAGATCGTTGCAAAGGGAAAATGGAAGGATAAAGTTAATGCAATCACGACACAGCTTGTAGATGCAATTGAAAAGGTTAGAAAGGGAGAGTACATTCCCGATAGAGAGAATGACGAGCTGACACTCGCTCTTGGGAATGCGGAACACGTTGGACGGATACGAGCCCTCCCAGGTGTCACCATGAAGGAAGCATGGCCGGAGTGCGCTGACACTTATAGAAGCCGTTCGAGAAAGAAGAAGCAGGACTTAGACAGGTTAGCGGAATTGATAAATAGGGTGGAGGTGCTTGAGCAAAATCAGAGGGCACCTGATCAGCCGCTGTTTATACAAGATCCTCAACCCGATGCCGCCCCATCTCAGCGAAGAAGCAGTGTGGGTTCCTCGCATCTTGAATGTGCAGGAAGCTACCCCGTGGATTATATCACGGAGAAGACAGATTGCGAGCTACATGTGCAAATGAGGAACGTGTCCGTTAAGGTCGCGGTCGGCTATGTTTACCCAAACGAAGATGGAGCAACGCACCATCATATGCCCATTCCAACTGGCTGTGTTCGTGTCGGGGTGGATGACGTTGTTCCGGGTTTTGAAACTATGGACCTTGATTTTCCTGGAGGTGACGAAGAGAAGACATTGGCCGATGTCAAGCGCGGTTTCGCCATATGGTCCAAGAAATACATCGTCCTTTTTCCAAGGCCACCGACTCCTCCTCGTAGCACTCCACATGAGCAGCAAATTCCACATGAGCAGCAATGGCCATCGACTCCGCCTGGTAGCAGTCCACATGAGCAGCAAAGTCCACACCTACCGGAGAGGGACTCCAGCGCGAGTCCACCATCTCGAGATCCTCCGCGTAAGACTGCGTTTTTTAAGCGGAACGGTACGCCGCCTAGGAAGAGACCTAGAAAGGAGAAACCACTGCCGCCTATCGAGAAGTTACCTTGGGAAAGAACTATCGAGGAATCCAGCGAAATCTCTAAGTCTGAGATGGCAAAACATTTTGCTAAGAAAGTGCCAGAGATACCTTTTGAGAAGACTCTAGATCCGGTGAAAGTTATTCGTACCGTTGAGAATCTATATGACCCTCCACCATCGCCGCCATCTGACTATAGGCGTTCTATTGAAAAGTCGTATGACGCTATGGTGGAGGTGAAAAAACCCGATCAATCGGTGGTCTCGGCGAAAACTAGGAAACAAGTGTACCAGCTCGGAGAACAACCCGTTCAATCGGTCCCCCCGCTCAAGGTGTTTGACGAGAAGGCCGTTGAAAGTTCTCGACAAAACACAATTGATTACCCCATGGCTGAAGTAGTATATCAATTTGTTCAAGGGAAAGATCTGGTCGAGAATATTAGGTCGCTACCAACATGTATGCGTAATTTGAATGTGTGGTACACTAATGCCATAAAGACAGGGATTGATTGTATCATGGTGCGAGTTAAGGATGAGCACTACTTCCAAGAATACTCTGTCAGCGTTGACTTCCTCGAACTTTTCCAGTTATACAATCTCCGGGCCATCGACAAATCTATCATCAGTTGCTATTGTCTGTAAGTGATTTATTAATATAATTTGAGAAGTCTTTAGCTCAGCTCATTCTTTGTCTGCAAATTATCCTCAATTTTATCTTTTGTGCGCTATATTATGCAGATCGAAGAAGCTCGAATGCAAAAGGGATGAAATCACGGACATTGGGTTCATTGACCCAGATACAATGCATGAAATAACCATAGAAGATCCCATCTTCAACAAGGATACACCAGAGACTTTGCTAAGGTTTTTGAAGCGACAACGTGACAAAAAGATAATACTTTGGCCTTACAACTTCAAGTAAGTGTAACTGTCTTATAACACATTCTATTTTGCTCACCATACGTTAAAATTTTAACTGATGACTTATATCTATGACACTGCATATTTAAACGTGCGCAGGTTCCACTTTATTCTTATCGTCATTAAAATGTACGATGGAGAGGTTGAAGTCTATGACTCACTAAACAAAGAGCCTATACTATACAAGTCGGCTTTTGATATGCTCAAAAGGTAATTTTAATTCTTATCGGTTTTTTCGTTAATTTCCTGATATCAACAAATTAATAACTCTTTTATGCATTTTCTTTTGTCGGGCAGCGTATGGCAAACGTTCATCCAGGAAGATCCGGCCGGTGGATGGAAACCGAAGCTGATATGGCGTGCGAACAAAGTAAGTAGTACTACCTAGGTCCACACACCTTTATCATACTTGATTATTATTTGATTGAATTATATTCTTGTACAGAAATGCTCGAAACAACCTGAGGGGACTAATCTATGTGGATACTATGTTTGCGAGAACATCCATAAGATTGTCAGCGAGAGAACGAATAATCAAAGGAATAGAGAGGTACGAAAACAATATTCACAAATTTATTTTGTTACCATAACTTGTGCTAAGTTTCAGTCATAATTGTTTGATTGTGATTTGATATATATATATATACATAGCTCATGTATTCATTTGAATCTCATTCTTTTACAGTTGGCAAGAAAGCGTGACAGGCTCCCAATCGAGCACCGCTTCAAAGCAATTGGCGAGGAATTGGCGGGATTTTTCCTTCGGGACGTCATACCTAACTTCGGAGAGTACCACTATGAATGAAGATCTACATGTAATATATAGCTTGACTCGGAGAATACCACTATGCTACATGTAATAGATAGTATGCCTCGGAGAGTACCACTATGCATGAAGATCGATCTTCATGCATGTACTACTTAATTTGCGATCTTATGCAATTACATGTGTTATATTATATGCACCAAGTTGATATGCATTACCTTGATCTTCATGTACTCCTAAATCGAAACACGTTTCTGGTGCATCGACGCGATCCTCGTACGATGAAATGGTCCGATACCCCTAAAAAGCCCTCCTAATTAAAACCCTAAACCCTAAATTCCTTTGGTACCGGTTCGTGTTACAAACCGGTACCAAAGGTCCCTAGCCTGCACTCCCCTGGGAGCCAACGTGGAGGCCCCTTTAATACCGGTTTGTAATGAACCGGTACTAAAGAGGGGGGGCCTTTTGTCCCGAATCTTTAGTACCGGTTTGTTTTCCGGTACAAAAGGGCCTCTGGAACCGGTACTAAAGGCCTGTTTCCTACCAGCGATGCACATTGTATTGGATTGATGCTCTAGCCAACTATTCTAAAAGTCCAAACTGATGGAAAGAGCTATAGGCTGTATATTTATTTTAACACTCCCCCTCAGGTCTAGGCTGGACAAACGGGAAGACACTAGACGTGGGACAAACGGGAGGCTACAACTATTTTTAGATTAAATAGTGCGATGGCCAGGGCTTGAACTTGAGACCTCCTGGCTCTGATACCATATTGGATTGATGTTCTAGCCAACTATTCCAAAAGTCCGGACGGATGGAAAGAGCTAGGCTGTATATTTATTTTAACACATTGACAGGCTACACATGTGTAAAATAGTTTTTTTGTTCTACCATGTCGACAATGGCGAGTATCGCGGCGTGGCACAGTGGGGTCTCGGTGTGACGGGCGTGATTTGATGGACTTGCTCAGTGTGGGGGCATCGTCTAGCGATGTGGCAGCATCTATGGCAACCCTGATGAGGGTCTTTGGTATGGTCTACACCCGGGAGATGGGTTGGCGAATGTGGCTGAGGCGACTTCAGGAGCGTGCACATAATAGCTAGGGTTAGCAATGGCTGTGGCTAGGGCACAAATGCCTAGTTTGATCCTCTATCGTTGTGCTAGTTGGTGGTTCTTTGTCACCTTCTTTTGAAGAATTCAGTTTGTATGATCCATGTAAATTATGGCCCCATTTTGAAAAATATGGTAGCAGAGTCGGTGTAGCTATCATGTCAGTGGACGCATAGTCTTACCACCCTCTACTCCTCGTGGTTATCTACGCGACATACGAGCAATGATTACAAAGTATCCACACGTACCCATAAATTTTTCTAGACCCAAAGGAATGACAAGGACATGCGAGCGGTGACAAATTGACTTGGGCTTCCAAAATTTTGAATTTTCTTAAACATAAATTATAGACGTTCACAAAATGGACTTATACGTTGGTGGCTCATTAGTACTAGGTGCACGATAAGTTTGGATCGTAATAGTAATTGGATACTAAAGAACCCAGTAGGCGTGCAATTTGCACTTATACATGACGGGCGAGTACTCCTACTCAATTACTAATTGGTAGAAGCCACAAGCAAGGTGTCCCACGTCCTATGTCCCACAAAGATTAAACCACAAAATCCGTTTGCCTCAAGAAATGGCCATGATCAAGGAGAAGAGATCATTGCTTGAATACTCTTATCGATTATGTATCAACCTAGTTAACTCTGTAGGTTAAGTAGTATGTTCATGCATATCTAGGTAGTCCTTCGAGGCTAGAGGTATATCTCAAATAAAAAGGAGACACAAATAGTGATATGCTACGCCTCACATTAAGTCCGATTCAAGAAAAACAAAAAAACGAGTTAACTTTGAGGTATGGAACTCATTGATCTATACTGTAAGAACGTTGAGGCGTCCATGGTTCTGCAACCGATGGATGGTGAATAAGCCACCTGATGGTTTTGTGGAAGTAATTTATCTAGAGGTTTCATTATTAGTTCAACCCAACAAGAAGAACTTTGAGTGTTTGTTCTTAAGAGAGATAATACATGGTATTCATTTTATCAATCGCATCTTGCATCTTGTATAGATCTTATCTTTTGATATAGTACACGTATTCGTCAAACTTTGGTTGTTGGTCCTAATAAAATTGACGCCTAAGCTATGCCCCCCTCTTAAAAACAATTCCTTGCATTAGCGTGTAAGCAAAACTGTGATGTGTCTCTCAGTTAAGGATGAGAGATTTGATAGCAAGGGACTTCTATATGATCTCCACGCCTGTAGGACCAAATATAAAGGATGATCTATTTCTCAAGTAAGGATGAGAGAGTTGATAGTAGGGGAACTACTATATGATCTCCGCTTTAGGTGAGACTGTAGGATCAAATATAAAGGATGAGTCTCTCAATGAAGGATGAGAAAATTGATAGAAGGGGACATCTATATGATCTCCACTTTAGGTGTGACTTTAGGATCACCTATAAAACATTATATACTTAGAAGTTGAAATTTGAGATTTTTTTACAACATAGATTCAAACTATGTCTACAACTACCAAAAACATTATTTCAGAATTTGATCTACAGTTCGAGAATAAAATTGATAAATACAACTATGAATAGTGTCAACTTAAGGTAAGTAGTATTACATACTATTAATATTTTTTCTTTTGTTTGCTTCTCGGAGTGTAAGGGGTGATCTTACCCAAGGTACCAATGCAATAGCACTATCAGACTATGATATGGTCACATAGCGTATAGAACAACATACAGAAAGGGTCAAAATACAATGTGAAACAGGCCTTATGCAACTAGGCATTGAGAATATACAAATGAATAAATAAGATGTCATTATGGTTCTAGTCTATTATAATATCTATTTAACTTAGAAACTACTTCCTCTGTTCCACAAAACATGTCGCTAAAATGGATGTATTTAGACATGTTTTAGTATTAGATACATCTATATTACCGACGTGTTTTATGGAACGGTGGAAGTAGTAAAATAGTTTCATCGACACTAGCATGACTGTGAGGGGGAGTGTATTTTGATTACTCTTTGCTCCCTTTATTTTAGACAACTTATAGTAAAATTGAGTTAAAACTATTAAAGAAAAACATAAGAAATTGGGTATGTCGATGTCACAACGAGTCACGTGCTAAAATAAATCATTTGTGGTCTCGGTGAAAAAAAATAGAGGAACTAGTATTTTTAGGACTTGAAGTGGTTGGTTTTGTTATCTCTGCAGAACTTGCAAATGAACCGCAATATTCACCAAAAATTAAATCTGAAAATGAACTTGAGTCAATTGCATGATAGAATTCATTTGGATTAGTTGGAATGAATGCAAAATTATTTTGTGAAAAGGGAGCAGTCCCTTCTAAGCTCACTCGCACCTCGAAGCTTGTCGATGGGTTTCGTGTCGCAAGAACACGGGGTACCACGCGACGGACCCAAAAGATTCGAACGCAGGGGGCTGAACGTGTGAGATCTTGGATCGCAACGAAGCACGGTGACGGAAGCCTCGATTGTCGGACGCGCTACGCACTGCAGAGAGGGAGACCGAGATTTACCCAGGTTCAGGGCCCTCGTGGTGAGGTAAAACCCCTACTTCCTGCCTTCTTGTATTACGACGCCACACCTCGCGAGGAGTACAAGGCCTTGGTTACAAAGCTCTAGCTGGCCAGAGGTTGAAGAACCTGCGTGCCCAGCTAGCAGCTTGAAGAAGATGAAGATCCGATCCCCCCTAAGGGGTGACCTCTCCCCCCTTTTATAGCGCCAAGGTCCTCCTTCCCCTTATCTTCTTGGGGAAGGGGTTGCCACACACGGCCAAGGAGGGAGGACAGCTGTAGACTACGCTCTTCCGTGGACTTGGTCTTTGCAGGGTAGCGGCGCCGGTCCACAGGAGTGGGTGGAGAAGGCTGACGTCCTCCTCTGGCGCCCTGCACCGTCCATGCTATATTTAGGGGGGGTGGCCAACTGCCACTGTGCCGCTTTGGGTAGGCACAGAGAAAGTTGGTCTCCTCCCTGTCGGGGGTAGCGTGGGCGGTACGCGGCCTTCTGCCCGTTATCTTCTTGCTCCGCACGAAACCGTGCTGAGCTGACGTGGGCGTACCTTCTCTCCTCACCAGCAGGGCTCGTGAGGAGGTCTTCTGGTCCTTAGCGGTTTCCGTCGTCGTTCTCCTCATGAGGCGCCTCCTCGTGAGGGTCTTCTCCGAAGCGAAGATTGCTGGTTATCTCCTGGGCTGAAGATGGGCCGATGACGGGGCCCAGGAGCAGGTGGACCGGGATACCCCGGTATCCATTACAACGACAGTAGCCCCCGGGAGCCCGGCCCACAACGCGCCCTCTTGAGGAAGCGAAGGGTCGGGGGGCCCCGAAGCTGCTGGGCCCTCCAACGGCACGCGTCAACCGCGCGGTCAGAGGACCATGTGAAGATGCAGAGGCTGCGGGCACGTGTCGTGGCCGCAGCTGGTGAGACGAAACGGCGGCGACGCTACAGTCTCCGAGGCGTCATCCATCATAATGATGCGTCGCTTGACTGCAGAGCGCTGCGCCAACGCTTCGGTTCCCGCGCTGGGATTTGACGCATCGACGCTGGAAGATCCCCTTAAATAGGTCCTCCTCGAGACCGTCGGCACCTCACCTCCTTCCTCCAGTGCCACTTCTGCTTCTTCTTCCCTGAGAGCATGGACCCTTCCAACTCCGCCGCCGCCGCCGGTCCAAGCTCCGGAACGAAGTGTCGAGGGCGCCCTCCGGGCAGCGGGAACAAGGCGAAAGTCCCGGCCCAGTGGACGCCCGGCGCCAGCGGCCCCCTCCGCATTAGCGCGCCGCGGCAGGGCGAGGCGAGCCGCGCCGCCGCGGGGACCTCCGGCGCCCTGACCCTCAGGGGTCCTGCGCGTGGAGGCGCCCTGAACTCGCCGTCGCCGCTGGCGGCGGCGCCTGCTCCCCGCGCCTCGGGGAGCATCGATCGGGCCCTCCGGGAGGTGGAGGCCGCCCTGGGCCCCCCTCCCCCGGTCGCAGATCTTCCTGCCCCGCCGGTGAACGGAGTGATCGCCACTCCGCGCCACCTGGCGGCGGCGATGCTGGGACCCCTCGTCGCCCCGGGGTCCCGCTCACTAGTGGAAAAAGAGGCTTTAGTACCGGTTCCAGAGGCCCATTTGTACCAGAAAACAAACCGGTACAAAAGATTCGGGACAAAAGGCCCCCCCTCTTTGGTACCGGTTCATTACAAACCGGTATTAAAGGGGCCTCCACGTTGGCTCCCAGGGGAGTGCAGGCTAGGGACCTTTGGTATCGGTTTGTAACACGAACCGGTACCAAACGTCCGGACGAATTTCTGGTATAAATTTTGAAAAAAAATTGAAAAAATTTGAATTTATTTTTCAGAATTTCTCAATTTTTGGATATTTGAATTGTTTGACAGTTTCCACTCTAATCTCTAATCACCCCTATTCTCATGTCAAAGTATATACTAGTGGTCCCACTTCCCGATCGGTCACCCATCCTCACACTGCTCCACCCTTAGCACGCTTAACTTCTCCATTCTTTCTCTACTAGCTTCCAAGACTGCGCTCGCGACTTCTTGATAATACTATGCTTTGAATTCTATTAACCCATACACTTTGATAACATATGATTTTACTTTTTTGAATTCCAAATAATTTTAAAAATAAGCAACAATGATTAATTATTAATAAGCATCAATGGTTTCCAAATAATCTTTGTGTATAATTTAATTATTAATTTTAAAATTCAAAATATTCAAAAAATCAAAAAAACTTAAAAACTTAAAAAATTCCAAAATAATATAAAAACTTCAAAATAACTAAAAAGTAGAAGAAATAATAAAATAAATTTCAAAAAACAAATTTTTAATTTTTTTGACAAAATCGAAAATCTTCCTGCTTTCATATTTCCCGTTGAAATCGGATGTAACTTTTTGCGTAGATGGTTTTTCATATATTATATGTTTTTTTCAAGTCCGTACGCAATAGTTATTGCCAATTTAATTTAGAATAACCTTTTTGTTCAAAATATATCAAAATTCGAAATTTCAAATTTTCCATAAAAGTTGGTTGCGTGAGGTACATGCATGTCAAAGGATTTTGAAATTTGAAGTTTTTATCATTTTCGTTTAATTTTTAGACACTTTTTCTGCGCGGGGTAGGCATGAGTGGAAAAAATGGGTGTCAACCCTTTAGCACCGGTTCGTGGCTCGAACCGGTGCTAAAGGTACCCCTTTTGCACCGGTTCGTGCCACGAACCGGTGCTAAAGGTCACTACCTTTTAGCACCGGTTTGAGCCATAAACCGGTACTAAAGGTCCTTATCGAACCGGTACTGATCTTGCTCGGCCGGCTGGGCAAATCAACCGGTACTAATGTACCCTTTAGTACCGGTTCATACGGGAACCGGTACTAAAGGCTTAGACCGATGACCCTTTTTCTACTAGTGGCTTCCTTGAGCTCCTCGTCGTCGTCGACGCCCCGGGGTTCAACTCCCTCCGGTTGCCCGACGCCATCCGGAGGGTGCTTCACGCCCACGGCCCAGCCGCCGGGGAGATCGCCCTGGGGGAGCAGAGCAGGCCAGATCTCTTCTGGCCTGTGGACATCCTCTTCGGGCCGACCGGCAACGTCGTCCTCTCCGGCCGCTGGAGGCCCTTCGCCCTCGGCTGTCGCCTCCGCATCGACGACCGCCTCGTCTTCCGCTTCAAGCTGGGGACCCTGGAGGCGATGGTGCGGATCTTCACCGCCGACGGCGTCCGCCGCACCTACCCCCAGCTCCCGGCGCAGTGAAGAGGAGGTCTTGGGCGGTAGTCTTCTGGGGAGGGGAGCTAGTCTCCTCCCCCTTTTTGTTGCGTAGTCCTTGCCGGCGGGGTATGCCCCGCCGTGCTCCACTCCATCCCCCGCTGGGGGGCTTAATGAAATCCAGTGGCTTAATCTTGTTGTCCTTCACTGTCTTGGCTATTCGCTCGCTCGAGAGCCCTGGTGAGCTGTAGGTATCGACAGGAAGCCTCCCTCCACCTCGGAGCTCAGGACGGGTTCGGCGTCAGCGACACGGCAGATGACTCCTGAGACAAGAAGTTGAAGAAAAGGTTGGAAAACAAAAAACCCCAAATCCCCGAAAACGGAAAAACAAATCGATAAAACAAACGAAAAAAGAAGGCGAATAAGATGCCCCTGTGACCGGCACAGGGACCTTCTCCGTCGTGGAGGAGCGCGGCACTATCTGTGCCAGCAGCTAAGAGCAAATTGCCGCGCGTGGCGATTCACGGGGCCTTCCTCGTCGTTGAGGGAAGCTGGACCCTCACGGACGTGAAAACGTCGACGCTTAAGAGAGCCTAGAGACCGTCGACACCTCACAAGGATTGCTCATGAGGTGAAGGGCCTGGCGCGGACCTCCGGATCTGCGTCTCCTTCGCAAGATTTATCGGAGCGGCCTTGGTCTTCAATAATCCTGCCACGTTAGGCCTTCCTCGAGAGAGGGAATCCTCCTGCGGATGCTAGTGCATCGACGCGTCTTTGCACCCTCGTGAGGGTTGCTCACGAGGGGTAGGTCCTTAGCGGGTGCCATGGGCACACCTTGGACTTTTCCTCGAAGATTTTTTATTTTCTGGCGTACTTCGCGAGGAACTAAGCACCATGGGCATCCAGAGGTGATCGTTAATGGGGCCGTCGCCCCCGACCAGAGCTCGCTCCCTTCGGGTTTTTCGGGCTTGCTGTTTTCCGGGCGAAGGCCCCAGCATAGACACCGTGCCTAGCCCCCTTCCGCGAGGAGTACAATCAGAAAATAAATGGACTTCATGCCATTTTGATGTCATGCCGAAGCAGAGGCGCTGTATTGCGCTTTAACTTAATATCAGTGCTTAAGAGCAGATTGAGCTGATACAAGTGCCGTGCAAACGGTCTTTTTCTCCTCGTGAGGAACCTAAGGGTAGAACTTTCGCAGATGAGCTATGTTCCACGGGTTCCCCACTGGCACGCCTTCTGCGGTTTCCAGCCGCGCCGAGCCTGGCCTGGCGATATGCGTCACCTTGAAGGGTCCTTCCCACATTGGAGACAGCTTGTGCAGGCCCTCGCGAGAGAGTATTCTCCTCAACACCAGGTCGCCGACCTCCAGAGTTCTTGCTCGAACATGGCGGCTATGGTAGCGGCGTAGTCCTTGCTGGTACCTCGCGGTGCGGAGCGCGGCTTGGCACCGAGCTTCTTCGAGCAGAAGGAGGCGGTCCTTGATGAGGTCCTCTTGGCGAATTTCGTCGAAGGCGAGCACTCTTGGCGACCCGAACTTGACGTCGGTGGGAAGAACAGCCTCCGCCCCGTAGACCAGGAAGAAAGGGGTTTCTCCGGTGGGCTTGGTGGCGGTAGTCCTGATGGACCACAAGATGGATTGGAGGTTGTCTAACCATTTTTTGCCGCAGGCTTCGAGCTTGGCGTTGAAGCTTTTCGTCTTGAGCCCTTTGAGCACTTCAGCGTTGGCGCGCTCGGCTTGACCATTGCTCCTGGGGTAGGCGACGGAAGCGAAGCAGACCTTGATGCCGGTCGATGCGCAGTATTCCCGGAACAAGCCGCTGGTGAACTGGCTGCCGTTGTCGGTGATTATGCGGTTAGGCACACCAAAGCGACAAACCAGTCCACGGATGAACTTGACGGCGGACCTGGCCGGGATTGTGCACACTGGTTCCACCTCCACCCACTTGGTGAACTTGTCGATGGCGACGTAGAGGTAGCGATAGCCCCCTTGCGCTCTGGGGAACGGACCGAGGATGTCCAGCCCCCAAACTGCAAAGGGCCAAGTGAGTGGGATGGTGCGCAGCTCTTGCGCCGGCTGATGTATCTGCTTGGCGTGGAATTGGCACGCCTCACACCTCTTGACCATCTCCGACGCATCTCCGAGCGCCGAAGGCCAGTAGAAGCCGCTTCGATATGCCTTCGCAGCTAGAGTAGCGGCTGACGCGTGGTGCCCACATTCGCCGGCATGGATGTCCCTTAGAAGCTCTTGGCCTTGGTGAGTAGATATGCACTTCAGAGCGACGCCATTTGGGCGACGCCGGTACAAGTCACCATCCTTGACGCAGTAGCCCGAAGCTTGCCGCACAATCCTCTCGGCCTCCTCTTCATCCTCAGGAAGCCTGCTGCTGGTGAGGTAGGCCTTGAGCTCGATGATCCAATCCACTCCCTCCTGCCGGGCCAATGCCAGGAGGACGCGGTCACCCGAAGGAGGCCCGCAATCCGGAGCCCCCTGCTCCGGCGGTGGCGGCAAAGCGGAAGGAGGAGGTGGTTCGGATGTCGACGGAGAAGCGGATGGTTTGAAGAGACGCTCCTCGAAGACGCCGGCAGGCTGTGCCAGGCGATGAGAAGCGCGCTTGGCGATCTCGTCGGCCTCCACGTTTTCCCCTCTCGGGATGTGCTTCAGCTCCAAGCCTTGGAAGCGCTTTTCTATCTTTCGATGCTCCTCGAGATAAGCCGCCATGTGCTCATCCTTTGGAGTGTAGCTCTTGTTGGAGAAGTTCACAACCAGCTGTGAATCTCCTTTGACGATGAGGCGCTTGATGCCCAAAGCATTCGCAGCCCTTAAGCCTGCAAGAAGTCCTTCGTACTCCGCGATGTTGTTGGAGACCTTGTGCTCCGGCCCAAAGCAGAGCTGCACAGCGTAGAAAATCTTGTCTCCAGAGGGAGAGGTTAAGACAGCGCCTGCTCCCGCGCCCGGAAGGTTGAAGGCGCCGTCGAAGTGCATGACCCAGAGGCCTGGGGCCTCCTCTCCAGGGAGAGTCGACTCCACCTCTGGAGGCTCGTCTACGAATGGATCAGTCCATTCTGCAGTGAACTCGGCCAAAGCCTTGCTCTTGATTACCTTTGTAGTTTCGAAGGAGATCTCGAAAGGCTGAAGCTCCACAGCCCACTCAGCCACCCGCCCGGTGACGTTGGGGTTGCGCAGGACGGTTTCCAGGGGCCGATCGGTTACCACCTTAATCGGGTGACCCTGGAAGTAGTGGCGTAGCTTCCGCGAGGCGATGAGCAAGGTGTAGAGCAGCTTTTGCTGCATTGTGTAGCGTTCCCGCGCGTCGCGCAGTACCGTGCTGACGAAGTACACAGGCTTTTGCACCTTGACGACCCCCTCGGAAGGCTCCCTCTCAGGAGGCTTTTGAGCATTGCTCTGAGAGAGCGGCTCGGTCGGCGAAGATCCCTCGGGCGGCTCCTCCCGAGGGGCGGGAGGTGAAGCGGCCTCTTCCTCATGAGGAGCCCCCGAGCCTGGAGGAGTGACCTCCTTGGCGATTACCTTGACGTCCCGCTCCGCGACGAGAACGGCACTTGCAGTCCTTGGAGTTGCCGCGATGTAGAGTAGCAAGGGCTCGCGAGTCGTTGGGGCAACCATGATCGGTGGGCTCGTGAGGTACCTTTTTAACTCGGCGAAGGCCTTGTCGGCTTCCGGAGTCCACTCGAACTTGCCGGTGCGCTTCATGAGCTTGAAGAAGGGCAAAGCTTTTTCCCCACTCCTCGCGATGAAGCGCCCCAGGGCTGTCATGCACCCCGCGAGGCGTTGCATTTCCTTAAGATTGCGCGGAGGACGCATCTCTTCGATGGCCTTGACCTTGTCGGGGTTCGCCTCTATCCCGCGATTGGACACGAGGAACCCCAACAGCTTTCCCGACGGTACGCCAAAGGCGCACTTGGCGGGGTTGAGCTTGATGTTTACCTTCCTCAGGTTGACGAATGTTTCCTCCAGGTCCTCGATGAAGGTATGTCCCTCGCGAGTCTTGACGACGATGTCGTCGACGTAGGCTTCCGCGTTCCTTCCCATCTGAGCCCCCAGGGCCTTACGCATGAGCCTTTGGAAGGTGGCTCCTGCGTTCTTCAAGCCGAAGGGCATGCAGACGTAGCAGTACACGCCGCAGGGCGTAATGAAGGCGGTTTTCTCTTCGTCCTCCTTTGCCATCTTGATCTGATGATAGCCGGAGAAAGCATCCAAGAAGCAAAGGAGGTCGCAGCCGGCGGTGGAGTCGACGATTTGATCAATCCTCGGGAGGGGATATGGATCCTTGGGACAGGCCTTGTTGAGACTTGTGAAGTCCACGCAGAGGCGCCCACTGCCATTAGCCTTTGGGACGACCACCGGATTAGCAATCCAGGTGGGGTGGGCCACCTCGCGTATCAACTTGGCCTTCTTCAGCTTCTCTATCTCCTTGACGATGAAGTCTTGCTTCTCTTGCGCTTGCTTCCTAGTCTTCTGCTTCACGGGGTGTGCCTGAGGGCACACGGCTAGGTGGTGCTCAATCACCTCCCTGGGAACGCCGGGCATATCTGACGGAGTCCAAGCGAACATGTCAGAATTTGCCCGCAGGAAGGTGACGAGCGCGCTTTCCTATTTGGGGGAAAGCCCTGCCCCGATGGTGACGAAGTTTTCGCAGCCCCCAGCCTATAGCGGGACCTTCTTGGTTGCCGAGCGCTCTTGGGTAAACTGGGGCCTCCGGCCGGAGAGAACCGCAGCTTCCCCAATGCTCAAGTCCATCATGGGATGGTCCAGGTCCTCGCTCGGAGTAGGCGATGCAGAGGCGGCGAACTTCTTCCCTGTCGAACCCTGAGGGAGGGGCTCAAGAGAGGCCTTCTTTGCTGCAGCCCGCTCTTGAGATACGAGCTGCTTCTTCCTCGTGAGGTCGCCGGAGTGTTCCAGTAGATCCTCGTCGGCGGGGAACATGGCGGCGGCCTCACGGTAGACATGCTCGACTGATCGGAGAGCATCCTTCTCATTGCAGCGCACGGTGATCGTGCCGTTGGCGCCCGGAATCTTGAGGACGTTGAAGCCATGGTGCGTTGCTGCCATGAACCTAGCCAAGGCGGGGTAGCCGAGGATGGCGTTGTATGGCAGGGCGATGTAGGCAACGTCGAAGTCGAGGCTTTCCGTCATGTAGTTGTCCCGGGTGCCGAAGGTGACGGGCAGGCTTACCTGCCCAATTGGTGTTGTAGATCCCTCGGTTACCCCGAAGAACGGCCGAGTCGGCATGAGCCGATGGTACGGCACCTGCATTTTTTCGAAGATCTCGACGGAGATGATGTTGAGGCCCGCCCCCCCCATCGATGAGAGTGCGATTGACGGCGACGTTGTTGATGGTTGGCGTGCACAAGAGGGGGATTGTGCCCACGCCCCTTGTGGAAGCCGGATGATCCTCCTCGTCGAAGCCAATCTTGCACGTCGACCACTTCATCAGGCGACTGCCGAAGTTGGGCTGTGCCGCCGCGATCTCTCGCGACAGCTGCTTGAAGTGTCGATTTGACAGAGGAGCCTGAGCTCCACCCAGGAGGCAAGCGACGAAGTCTCGTGGCTCTTGATAGCCCCCCTAGTTCTCCTCCCGATGATCGTTTGCTGGTGGGGGAAGCGGCAGCGGCTCGGGATCGTCTCGAGACAGACCCCCACGGCGGCGACCTTCCTCGCGGTCGTCGTCGCGGCGATCGCCCCGGGATCCACTCTTGCCGTTGCTGCGGCCACCCCCACGACGCTTGGAGACACCGTTCTCCTCGTGAAACTTCCAGACAATCCAACAATCCTCGGTATTGTGGGTGTCCTTCTTGTGGATGAGGCAGTAGCGGCGACGGCGACCTTTATCGCAATCGGAGCGGTCCCCGCGGCGTTGCTTATGATCTGGCTCCGCCGCGAGGGCAGCAGCCTCCTTTCGCTTGGGGTCCTTGAACTTCGGCTTTGGGGGAGGCGCCTCCGGCATATTGTGCACGAAGAGCCTCCCCTCTTCAGCCTTGGCGCAGCGGTCGGCGATCTCGAAGAGCTTGACGACGGAAGTCAGCTCATCATTCACGGACAGCTTCTCCCGCATCTTGACGTCGGAGACGCCCGTGGAGAACGCGGAGATGACCTCCTCGTTGGAGATCCTGGGAATCTTGTTCCTCATCTGACTGAAGCGCTGGATGTACTGACGAAGCGTCTCGCCCTTGTACTGTCGCACTGCCTTAAGATCGTTCTTGGTGGCGGGGCGCTCGTACGTGGGCATGAAGTTGGCAACGAACTGACGACATAAATCCTTCCATGAAGTCACGGATTCGTGAGGAAGATTCACGAGCCAAGTCCGCGGAGCGTCCTTGAGGGCCATGGGGAACCAATTGGCCATGGCGCGCTGATCTCCACGCGCAGCCTGGACGGCGACGACGTAGAGCTGGAGGAATTCGACAGGATTTGTGGTCCCGTCGTAGCGCGTGGCGATGTCGGGCTTGAACTTGTCAGGCCAGACGACGTAGCGCTGCTGGCGAGTGAGGGCAAGACACCCGGGGTTGTAGATCGGAACGCCGGGGGTCCTGACGTTCTTGCCAGCCTCACCGATGTCATCGATGGCACGATCATGATTTTCGCGGCGGCGCTCGAGGGAGACGCGTGCGTCTTCCGGAGCGCGCTGGACGATTTGGCAGCTGGGCTCCCCGCGCGGCGAAGATGCGGCGCGGGAAACCACCTTTTTGGCCTTGTTGGCCACCCCATCTCCGGCGCCCGGGGCATGATGCCCCGTCGCCGGATCTGGACGCCCCGCGCCCTGGGCTCCTCCCAAGGCCGGGTCTTCGTTGGCGATGGCGACGAGCTCGGCGATTCGAGCGCGCCACCCCTCACGCCCGTCGTCGGTGGGTTGATAGCGCAGCAGCTCCTGCGCCATGGCGAGTGCCTGCGCAGGAGACGGCTGACTCCCAGAACGAGCGCGAGAAGTAGCGGTGGCGGTGAAGGAGAGCGAAGGCTCTGTCCGCTCAGACGGGAGGTAGGAGGACTCCAGATCTTCCTCCTCTTCCTCCTCTGCCGAAGCTTCACGACGACGGAAGATGGGCTCGGTTTGCCCCCGAGCAGCGTTGCGACGGCGAAGACGCTCGAGCCTTGCGTTGGCGTCGCCATGTCGAAGCAGATCTAGAAGAAAAAACACCACAGCCCCCTACCTGGCGCGCCAAATGTCGATGGGTTTCGTGTCGCAAGAACACGGGGTACCACGCGACGGACCCAAAAGATTCGAACGCAGGGGGCTGAACGTGTGAGATCTTGGATCGCAACGAAGCACGGTGACGGAAGCCTCGATTGTCGGACGCGCTACGCACTGCAGAGAGGGAGACCGAGATTTACCCAGGTTCAGGGCCCTCGTGGTGAGGTAAAACCCCTACTTCCTGCCTTCTTGTATTACGACGCCACACCTCGCGAGGAGTACAAGGCCTTGGTTACAAAGCTCTAGCTGGCCAGAGGTTGAAGAACCTGCGTGCCCAGCTAGCAGCTTGAAGAAGATGAAGATCCGATCCCCCCTAAGGGGTGACCTCTCCCCCCTTTTATAGCGCCAAGGTCCTCCTTCCCCTTATCTTCTTGGGGAAGGGGTTGCCACACACGGCCAAGGAGGGAGGACAGCTGTAGACTACGCTCTTCCGTGGACTTGGTCTTTGCAGGGTAGCGGCGCCGGTCCACAGGAGTGGGTGGAGAAGGCTGACGTCCTCCTCTGGCGCCCTGCACCGTCCATGCTATATTTAGGGGGGTGGCCAACTGCCACTGTGCCGCTTTGGGTAGGCACAGAGAAAGTTGGTCTCCTCCCTGTCGGGGGTAGCGTGGGCGGTACGCGGCCTTCTGCCCGTTATCTTCTTGCTCCGCACGAAACCGTGCTGAGCTGACGTGGGCGTACCTTCTCTCCTCACCAGCAGGGCTCGTGAGGAGGTCTTCTGGTCCTTAGCGGTTTCCGTCGTCGTTCTCCTCACGAGGCGCCTCCTCGTGAGGGTCTTCTCCGAAGCGAAGATTGCTGGTTATCTCCTGGGCTGAAGATGGGCCGATGACGGGGCCCAGGAGCAGGTGGACCGGGATACCCCGGTATCCATTACACCGACAAAGCTTTCTTGTTGCGAGGGGCTCTTAAGTTTGTGGATGCAGCTGCACATGCAAGCACTAACCGGAAACTAAAGGTTGTAACTAGTTGCATCCGCAACCCATTACGCATGCCACAGTTTTAAATTTCTAAAAAATATGAAATAAATTGTGCATATAGAACATGTTGAATCTTATGCATCTGCAATTTTTCATCTAAAAATATGTCACATTGTGGCCTGTAGAAAAAAGACAAATCATATGTCGGTAACACATGATACTATTCACATATCCTTTTCTTTTTTGCACATGCCACATATGGTTATATTTTGATCCGAAATTTCAAAAACGCACAAGATATAACATGAGAAACACCCATAATTTATCTCATATTTTTTGAAACTTAGAAATACTATCTATAATAATTAATGGGGTGCGGACGCAACTAATTGTGGAATATTCGCTATCCTAACTAACGAGGAACTCAGTCTTCGTTCCACTGGCGTCGTTTCAAACTTGTACCCTAGATATAACGCTCGAGGGATGCTTCCACACATGTCCAAAGTTATTTTGCAGGCCATCGATAGTGTTCGTTATATGTAATACTGGGCATATGCATGGATGTACGTCAGCTAGCTAGACCGCCCCCCTAGAGCTTTTCAAGCCTGCGGTACATTAAATCCCATTTATAATGCATGCATGTTTGCCTGGCCAATAGTTTTCTCTTGGGTTCTGCACCTGGAGTTGAGAGAATTCAGTCAATCCTCACTTTGCAGTTGAGAGACGCTAGCTTGATAGGGAGACAAACTGTTTATTGCACCGGTCAGGAGAGAGAGAGTGAGAGACAAGACTAGCAGAGACTGTAGCCTGTAGGAGTATATACGTGTCAGATAAAGGGTTGACGAAGGAGCTTGTACGTAGCATTTGCACACGTAGACAGATATATATACCTCAAAGAATGAGATGCTTCGCAACGCAATGATCGAACTTAAATATGCTCACATTTTGTGCGTTTTAAGTTAGAGCGTTAAAGTTTCATTCAAAAACAAATCCAGTGATATAACTTCCGTAACATATATATGGTTCATGTTTCCTATTAGTGAAATTGGTGATTAAACATAGAAGTGGAAAAAATGTGACATCCATATAGGAACAGAAGGAGTACATGCATCGAGAACAATTGTAACTTGTAAACAACATAGAGAAGAAAGTAACTTGTAAACAAGTAATGGGCATAGTGTGAGGTAAATGTTAGTGCAAACTGAAATTTAGTACAAACTGAGCTACCTACTGAAAACATAATACAAATGACTTCAAATATTCAGTTTAGTCCTACCCTGATCTTCATGATTGCATCCTCGATACCTGCAGTGCGAGTGAGAATGGGAGGAAACTGAGGGATCCTACAAAGTTGAGGTGAATAACAAGGAGTAATGGGATGTTGAAAATCTACGTGGAGTTCAACAGATTAGGCCAGCCTTGTGGTTTAAGAGGAGCCAACTTCTCTAACTATATCACCTACCTGGCAAAAAAAAGTGACATATCTGGAATGTTGTCACTCTGTAGACAGATGTATACCTCGGAGAATGAGATGCTTCACAACGCAATGATTGAACTGATCGAACTTAAATATGCTCACATTTTGTGCGTTTTAAGTTAGAGAGTTAAAGTTTCATTAAAAAACAAATTCAATGATATAACTTCCGTAACATATATATGGTTCATGTTACATTATTGAAATTGCTGATTAAACTTAGAAGTGGAAAAATGTATGTGACATCCATATGGGAACAGAGAAGGAGTACATGATACATCTTCCTTCGGAATCGACAAAAACAACATAGTGAAAAAATTGTAACTTGTAACCAAGTAATGGGCGTAGTGTGAGGTAAATGTTAGTGCAAACTGAAATTTAGTACAAACTGAGCTACATATTGAAAACATAATAAAAAGGGATTTCTATTTTCGTGCCCCTGGTTCGTTAGTTGTACTCAGTTTTCCCCAACCGCTTAACTTTTCCTCAGTTTTCTCCTCCCTCTAGTTTGAAACCCCTCGCAGACGCTCGGACGGGAGGGTTGCCGTCTGGTCAGAGGCCTTGACCGTTACCGGTGACGGCTAGGGAGCCGCGGTGGTTGTGAATTGACCGTTGCTTTTGAATGGTGTTGACTGTTGACCCAATGAGACACGTCGGACTGGCGGTCTCTCACTCACCCAAAGCTTTCCCCTCCGCCCGAGACTGGAAGAGCTCACACACCGCCCCTCCGCCGCCACGCCGTCCTGCCCTCCTACCTTATGGCGTCGTCCGCCCCCGAGCCGCCCCCGCCCCCACCACCACCTCCGGGAGGCGGAGAGGGCTCCGCCTCTAGTAGATCTACCCCTATCGCGGTAGAGTTTGTACAACCGTCTGGTGTGCCGATTATGCCCCTCAACCGCGGAGAAGATTGGGAATCGGAGGGATCTAACGCATGGATTCCATCTGGGTAAGCATCGTCTGCCTATGTGAATTAACAGTAGGCAGTTTTTGAGCGCGAATCGTTGTTGCTCAACTAACTGCGTTGCTTTTCAAATAGGATTGATCCATCGCTGGCTTTTCGGCTGGTGGTTAGGCTGGATACTAGCTTTTTGCGTGATTCTGAACGCAATGTGAGCGGATTTTACATCCCAGCGGTGGTTGCAACCACCATCTCGTTGAGGGATTTAAAAGATAACATCTGCGCTAAGTACCCCTAGGGCGCTGGCGATTCAGTTGATTTCCAATATTTCAATAGCACGGAGGGAAGATATGTTCCACTAATTTCCGACGAGGATCTGGGAATTCTTTTTGCTTTGAATGATTCTTGCCGTGTCGGTAAAATTCGTATCCATGTGGACAGGGACCATGCATCATCTGGTGTTGGGGCATCATCAGGTGGTCGGGCATCATGTCTCTCTACTGTTGCTGCCTCTGCTAATCATGTGCACCGTCCCGCTCCTTGTAGGTCCATAGCAGCACCATCTGTCCCTAGTGCTAGTGGTAGCCAGATCGTTCCTGCGGTCGATGTGGAGGACGATGCAGAGATTGAGGATCCATCTCCTCAAGATGATGAGGATGAGTTGATGTTTCCTGAATTGGTAGATCGATGCAGTAAGCAGGCAATGGAGGATCAATACATGGAAGATATTACACAAGGTGCCAGATTTGATGACACTGATGATGAAGAGAAGGATGAGAACAATGACAGCCTCGTTTTAGCCGATTACAAAGGTGATGACTTGCCAATAATTGAGTGGAACGGGGAGGATCCTCAGCTTGCAGAAGGCACCGTATTTCAAACGATGATGGACTGCCATAATGCAATTACTACATATTGTATTCTCACCAAGAATGATTATGAGGTTATTAAAAGTGAGCCAGGTAGGTTCACAGTTAAGTGCCCATACAAGAGGTGTAGGTGGAGGCTGCATGCATCCACAATGCTCAGAAGCACCGTGGTTCAGGTACTACGCCAACCAGTTGTGTATTTTAGATCACGGTGTAAAATTTATTAACTGTTACTGACATCCCTTATCATTATGTTTCAGATAAAGAAGAACTCGATCGACCATACTTGTCTACCTCGAGCGGGAGCGCCAGAGGAGAAATCAAAGCTAGCGAAGACTAGGTGGTTGGCAGATGCAATCATAGATTGGCTGAGAGAAACTCCATCACTTGATCCAACAACACTCATAACCAAGATATCTGAGAAGTTTAATATAAAAATACCTTACATGAGGATGTTCTATGCAAAGGAAATGGCTCTTGACAGGATCAACTGTCCATGGAATGGAAGCTTTCAGTTGCTTTACACTTTCAAAGCTGAAGTGGAGATGGCTAGTCCAGGCAGTGTTGTAGCGATAGACAAGCATACAGTTCCCTACAAATTGAAAAGCGGGAGGATAATGCAGAAGGAATGTTTTAGAAGGGCTTTTGTTTGTTTTAAAGCTTGCTATAAAGGCTTTCTGGACGGTTGCAGGCCTTATTTGGCCGTGGATGCAACAGCTCTTCATGACAGGTTTAAAGGACAGCTAGTTGCTGCTACTGCAGTTGATGGACACAATTGGATGTTCCCTGTTGCTTATGGAGTTTTGGAGGTTGAGTCAGAGGAAAGTTGGACTTGGTTTCTGCAGAATTTGCGCGACCTTATAGGTCATCCACCAGGACTTGCTATCCACACAGACGCTTGCAAAGGTTTGGAGAGTGCAGTAGAAGCAGTATTCCCTGGAGTGGAGCATAGGGAATGTATGTGACACTTGGTACATAATTTTACAAAGAAATTCAAGGGTAAAGTTTTTACTGACAACCTATGGCCAGCTGCATACACATGCAGCATTAGGAAGCATCTGTTTCATTTGGATGTGTTGTATAAACAAAAACCTGGGGTGAAGGAGTACTTGGATGAACATCATGGTAGGGTGTGGTCAAGAAGCCAATTCAATGAAATTTGCAAGGTAGACTATGTAACAAGTAACTTTGCAGAGAGTTTCAATGCAAAGGTCAAGTCATTGAAAGGGCTTATGCTGTGGCAAATATTTGATAAGATTAGGCAGATGATCATGATAAAGATCGATCTGCGTCAAAGAATTGCAGCGACAAAATATCTTGGCCATCTCATGCTCCCATCTTTGATTAAGTCTTTGCATGCCAGGGCAAAACAATTGAAGATGAAATGCATCAGAAAAGGAATGGAGGCTGAGGTAACCTACACTGACAGTAAAAACAAGCAGTGGAGGTATCCAGTGAGTTTGGTTGATAGGACATGCCATTGTAGGCGATGGCAGATCCGTGGGATACCCTACATACACGCATTGTTTTTCATGAGTGTTATAGGGGGTGCAGAAGGTGAAGTTGATCAGTATGTGTCAGAGTATTTCTCTGTTGCCAAATTTAGGGCTGCATATGCTATGAATATGCCTACCTTGTTGGGAAAAGACCAATGGATGAAAGTCGATCCAGGCTTCAAACTGTACTCTCCAGTTTTGACTAGACTGGCAGGTAGGCCGAGGAAGAATAGGATCAGAGCTAGTGCAGAGGGTGGTGTACCGATTCGACGACGTAAGTGCAAACGTTGTGGAACCCCTGGACACATTGCTAAGCTTTGTAAAAATCCAGTTGACCCAGCTTTTAGAATGGAAGATCAGGCGGGAGCAGCAAATGCAGAGGAGAATGAAGCAGCAATTCAACATGAGGAGATTGAAGCAATGAATCGAGAGCTGCTTGAACCGATGGATCAAGAGCAGATTGAACAGATGAATCGAGAGCTGCTTGAACCGATGGATCGAGAGCAGAGGGAATAGATGAATTGAGAGGCCGTTGAAGCAATGCATAGACAGCTGAGTGAAGCAATTGATCGAGAGCTGGGTAAACCGATGGATCAAGAGCAGATTGTAGAAGCAAGGGAAGAAAATGCATTAGAAGAAAGAGCACAAGCTTCGTATGATATGGTTGTCTCGGTCTTGGCACAACTCGAAGAGAAGAAGAAGAACAAGAAAGAGGGCAAAAGGAAGGTAGACACCGGTAATATCCCTGGTAGGGTTACCCGGAGTAAAATGGTGGACCCAGTGAGTCACACCATTAGCAAGAGAAAGATTTTATTTTGAACAATTAATTTGAATTTGTATGAACAATTTGTATTGGGGATCCCTTTGTATTGAATTCGAACTAGTGTGACGTTCCCAAGTTTGTATGTTGAATAATCACAATAATGTATGTGTTATTGCAAGTTTTCTATGGTCATGCACCTCGAATAAGTTCATCGCTTCAGCCACATTTATCATTTTCTAAGTGACTAAACTCAAGAAATATAGTTTTGGGTTTAGTTTAATTCAAAATAATTCAAAATAATTCAAAACATGGTGGAACCTTCCCATGGAGTCTTGTTATGTTACCTACAACCTAGAGAAATAACAATGGAAAAGGAAATATAGAGATATGAAGTTTTTCCCAAAACCACTTCCTAGTCCATGAGCTACTAGCTATGAAGATGCAGGGCTTTCTACTCAACACATCTCCCAAATATCCACTATGCTTACAAACTTTGTCCAAATGAGTCCAAATTCGTCACACTTGTGTATCTTTGAATTACAAACAATATCACGTCGGACAAAATATACTATATTGTTCAAATAACACAATCTGACAATTTTTATGCAAAAGCTTCAATTTCCCTTACTCCCTTTATTATTTGGGTGCCCCTATTTTACTTAGTTTTACTCAGTTTTCCCCCTCCGGGTCCACTTATTTTACTCAGTCCTACTCAGTTTTGCCCTTCCGATAAACATTTCCTCACTTTTCCCCCTCTTAGTTCTACTCAATTTTCCTCACTTGTACTCACTGGCTGATCTCTGATTGGTCGAGATGTATGTCACACGGATCTTGGTTGGTTGATAGCTCAACGTACGCTTGCACCATTGGATCATTTATGATCGGACGGCCTGTATATCTCTCTCTATCTCGATGGACGCATACGGAGAGAAGAGCAGAGCACATACCTACCAACCCTGGCAGTCGCATATTCCAGTCGCATCTTCCTCTCTCCTATTTCCTCTCTTACTCTGGCGGTCGCGGCGGCACGGAACTGCAGCGTGCGTGCGGCGGCGCGGATCTAACCGTGCATGCGGCGGCCGTGCCGACAGTGGTCATTGATGCCAAGATCATTGAAGCCATCACCTACAACATCGCTGCGACGGCGCAGATCCAGCCTTTAATGTCGAAGCCTGCTGATGTCTCACTTCCGTTGCCCTCCTCAGTTCCGTTGTCCTCCTCAGATCCGTTGCTGATGAAGAACACCAAGACGGCGGCGGTGCCGAGAGTGCGAATCAATGCCAAGACGATTGAAGCCATCATTTACAACCATGCTGCGAAGCCGCCGATCCAACCCTCCTCAGATTTGTCGCTGATGAAGTACACCAAGACAGCGGCGGTGCCAAGAGTGGTTGCGAAGCCGCAGATCCAGCCCTCCTCCATGTCCGAGTTTGCGGATGGCGCAGATGACCACCCCTCCGCCGCCCGTTGTCCCGGCCCTTCTATCCCATCGCTGCGCGGCCGTGTTCGACGCCGCAAATTGGGATAAATTATGATAAATTTGTATTTTTCAATTTCAAATTGGGATAAAATTGTTCGAACTACTACCTCCGTCTCAAAAAAATCTTCTCCACTTTCTCGATGTGTCCATGTACATCCGTATGTATGATTTGAATTCTATCCCAACTTGATTAGGAAGATTGATATGTATTTGATCCAAGAGGCTGGTACATGCTTTCACTTTTGGGATCCCTTCACTTTTATAAGATGTTCATGCATGCTAAAATTATCGCGCGCATTACTTAGCACAACTAGGAAATTGTACGCCAAAATACAGTGGTCAGAGCCACACCAAAATACAGTGGTTAGAGCCATCTACTAAATAACAATTCTATACTATCTAAATCATCTACCACAACCACATAACTGCTAGGACAGGAATGACACCTAATAAAACTGCCAAGATGAATCTACTTTTCTCCTCTCCCATCACTTGAAGTTCATGTTCTAGATTTTCTACCACTTGATCAAATACGGAAAGATCTGTCTCAAGTATCAACTTCTCCTTGCGAATAAGCTCTGAATTCTTCTTTTCTTCCTCCACAGTATGCTTCAGCTCGAATATCATCAGGTTTTTACGGGCCAATTCATCATCTAAATTGGCCACCTTCTCCTCTAAATCCATCCTCTGGCTACACCACTGGGTTGATTCATCTTGGTATGCAATGTACCATGGATCATCGGCTTGCCTGGCAAACTGTAACAATAATGGAAAAAAGAACAACTGAAATCACTCCAACAGGCCATGGCGGCACTTCAAATTCAATGGTAGTACAGAGAGCAGAAGCTAGATACCTGCACTTCCGACGAGGTAGGAGAAGTAGAACGTGGCCACGACATGATCAAATCCCCACCCTCGCCGGTGTACCCGCTACGACTAGATATTGAGGACTATTTCGCACCTGCAAACTCTAATAAATTACGGGAACCAAATTGATTAGGGGGCGGGGAAGGCAGAAGCGGAGGTCTTACCAAGCTATACTACCAATTGGTGCGCGGAACAAATCCCGGCCATCGTGGGCGGCGCATCTGCTTGCGGCGGACTTTCCTGTGGTGGGTACAATGCATGCGGACAAAACAAGTGCTGGAGCCGTGGTTGACATGCAACGCCGCAGTCCGTCCGATGCTGCCGGGTGATACGTCTCCAAAGTATCTATAATTTTTGATGCTCCATGCTTGTTTTTACACCATTTGCCTACTGTTTCATTACACTTCGTGCCACTTTTATGCATTTTCCAGAACTAACCTATTAACAAGTCGCCACAGTGCCAGTTCCCTATTTTCTGCTGTTTTTGTGTTTCAGAAGTGATACACAGGAAATATTCTCGGAATTGGACGAAACAAGTTCCTGAAGTCTTATTTTTCCCGGAAGCTTCCAGAGATCCGAAGAGGAGACAGAGTGGGGCCACAAGGGGACCACACACCAGGGCGGTGCAGCCTGGCCCCTGGCCGCGCCCCCTACGTGTGAGGCCACCTCGGTCCACTTCTGACGATGCCCCTTCGCCTATAAAGACCCCCCGACGGAAAAAACCTAAGTACCCGATCACTTTTCCAGAACACATCGCGATCCGCCGTCGCCGTCGACCCGAAGATCGGGAGGGTCCAGAAGCTCTTCCCGGCACCCTGCCGGAGAGGGGAATCGCCACCGGAGGTCTTCTTCATCGCCATGCTTGCCTCCGGAGCGATGAGTGAGTAGTCTACCTTGGACTATGGGTCCATAGCAGTAGCTAGATGGTTGTCTTCTCCACCATGTGCTTCATGTTTAGATCTCATGAGCTGCCCTACATGATTGAGATCACCGTTATGTAATTCTACATGTTTGGTTTGTTGGGATCCGATGAATATTGGTGTTATGATTGAGTTGCTATACTGAAATATATCTTATGTTATCTCTATGTTGTTTATGATCTTGCATGCTCTCCGTTGTTAGTAGCTATCTTTGCCGAGTAGTTGCTAGTGACTCCAAGAGGGGGTATTTATGCTCGATAGTGGGTTCATGCCTCTATTTAACCTGGGGAGTGACAGAAACCTCTAAGGTTGTAGATGTGTTGTTGCTACTAGGGAGAAAACAACATTCATATGCTCAAGGGCATATGCTTTGTTTACATTACACACTTTGCTTAATGCAATTATCTGTTGCTCGCAACTTAATACTTGTGGAGTTCTCGGATTGATTCGCCACAAGTGGATTATTAGTCATAGATGCAGTTGGATGGCGGTCTATGTATTTTGTTGTAATGCCCAGAGTAAATCGCATAGTGATCTTCTTGACATATCACGTTTATCTTTATTCTATCAATTGCCCAACTGTAATTTGTTTACCCAGCATGTGTTATTTATCTTATGGAGAGACACCACTACTGAACTGTGGACCCCGGTCCTATTTCCATCATATTGCTATCACCTGTTTACTTTACTCGCACACTTTTACTGTTTCCCACTCGATACGCTCATAACCTTTGTTTCAAGCAAACCGGTGAGATTGACAACCTCATCGCAAGTTGGGAGCAAAGTACTTGGTTGTGTTGTGTGCAGGTTCCGCATTGCAGCTAGCAAGCAAAGCTTGGATGAGGCGCCATATATAAATTGTCCGAAGCTGTCGCAAACTAGCAAGCATCACCTTCAGTCGTATTGTTTGCTCTTCTCCTGAACGATAAACCTTGGTTTCTTAACTGAGGGAAAATCTGCTGCTATACTCATCACACCTTCCTCTTGGGGTTCCCAACGGGCTGGTCATTCACCACGCAACAAGCAACAGCTTTTTCTGGCGCCACTGACGGGGAAGAGTGGAAGACCTCTACAAGGGGAGTTTTCGCACGCACATCCTTTACTTTGTTATTGTTTTGCTTTACTTTTACCTGCATCGTTTTATATCAAAAACCCAAAAAAATTAGAATCCTTGGTAGTTGTTATTTCTTTACTTTTAATTCATCATGCTGTTCCCTAAGTACGTTCTGGAGGACCTCTCAGTAGGTAGTGGTTCAATTATTGGAAAAAGTAACATTGAGGAGTTCTTTAATCACATTAGTATGCATAAGGAAGTTGAGGAAAAATCTTTGGTTGAGCTAGCTCCTAGTATTGAAGTTGCTTCTGCTTATTTGATTCACATGTTGGAAACTAGGTTCGCTAGTCTAAATCCTTTTATGCAATACATGTTCCTTAAGCTTCATGAAATTGAAGATCCTGAAAAGAAAGCTTTTATTTTGGAAGCTTTGCGCCTAGAATTTAAAGATGTCGTTATTGAAGCTAGAAAAGTTCCTAAACATTTTAATAAACTCAGTTCACCAATAACGGTCATTAGTACAAATGATGAAGGAGCCGAAATACCTATACCTAGCAAGCTCTTGGGATTGTGTGAAGCTTTCGAAAATAATTTTGACTGGATCTGTCCCCAAAATCTTTTTAGTGATTTGAGTGAACCAAAGCGTGATCACAAAGGGGCTTCTAAAACTTATGTGGATGAAATATAATGCCTTATTGACAAAACTTCTGCAGTTGATCTTAATGCCCCTTCTGATTTTACTTGATTCGCAATTTTCTGCGCCTAGCTCAAAGGAGTTAAAGAAAAGCACTCTTGGGAGATAACCCAATGTTTTATTTTCAGTACTTTTTCTTTTATTTGAGTCTTGGAAGTCATTACTACTGTAATGACTGCTCCTTATCTTGTTTATTTTATTGTTGTGCCAAGAGAAACCTCTAATTCGAGTGAGGTAAGATTTGGGGATGTTGCTGTCCTGAAACTGTTTTCGGTGCTGCACCGTAAAAATTCGTATAAATTCTCTGTATATCTTTTGGACCTGCGATTTCTTTTGCATATGCCCCAGGTTATATCCAAACTTTCGTTAGTTGAACACTTTTTGATTTGAGCAACAGAAAACCCCTCAAAAATTCGGCCTTTGTCAGCTGTTCTGTTTTGACAGATTTCTGCCAATATTTGTGTTTGCCACTTTATCGCTTTGTTTTTGAGTTCTTTTGATCACGGAACTTTTGGGGAAGTTGCTACAGTAGTATATGCTATATATGTGGTCGTTTTAGGTTGAAACCTTAAGCAAAAAGAGGTTGATTATATGTTATGCTTGCACTAATGTTGCTAATAGATTTGTGTTTAGTTTTGTATGAAGAAAGTTTTCAAGTGTAGGGATTGCAGAGTGATGAGATGAGTTGAAGAATGGACAAAAGCTCAAGCTTAGGGATGCCCATGCATCACCCCAAGAAATATCCAAGAAGTACAAGCGTCAAAGCTTGGGGATGCCCCCGAGGCACCCCTTCTTCATCGGCAAAAATCAGGTCACCTTTCAAGACACTATATTTTTATTGCTTCATGCACTATGTGTTTTTCTTGGAGCGTCAGTTGTTTTATTTTTCTTAGTTAGTTTAGTTTTGTTTGCTGTAATAAATGGTTGGACCCCAACAAATTTCCTTTGGAGGAGATGTACTCGTTTTCATTTGCCAAGAGCACTCCGTTTTTCATTCTTACAATTTCACCGGGTGTTCTTCTTTTTCCGCTACTGCTTTTGGTTTTCGTTTTCGCCTTGATTTGCGTTCAGACCTTGTCATATATTTTCATCAAGGTGTATTTTTGCCTCTGATCTTTATTGGTTTTCATCAAAAGAGGTGTCTCTAAAAATCAAATGGTGTTGGAAAAGAGAAAAAGCTTTATGCAAAATAGTGGTACAAGAAGGAGCTTGTGTAGACTGCGACTTAGGCTTTTTCATGTCATGCTTGATGTCTTTTTGATAGTATGCTTAGTGGTTTTGCTGTAGCATGACTTGTCTCAAATAACTGAGATTGTTTAATGAGCCTTTGAAAAAATCATGCGTTGTTTTTATCGTTTGGAAGCATTATTTTGGTTTTCTCCTTGATGCTTTATTTGGGTTGATTTGGCACATGCTCACACATGTTAGACTCTTACAAAGTCGCCAATAGCCTTCATGATCATTTATTTTTTGACTTTTGATGCCATCTTATGCTTCTTTTAATGTCGCTTTGTCGCTTTGCATGATTATGGCCATTATTGCTCTCTTAGTTGGTCGCTCCCAGTCTTTTGCTAGCCCTCGCCTTGTACTGAGTATGAGCTCTACTCGTGCATCCAACTCCTAAAAGCCAAATTTTTCCATTGTGTCCACCATACATACCTACTAGCAATTTGCTATTCCAAGTAAATTTGACTTGCTTTTATTTTCTCTTCAAATTAAACTCTTACCAGTGTTATTTGAAAATTGGTTAGTAAAGCTCTCACGAACCGGAAGGCACACTTTATTTTTCATGTTCTTAAAAATTTGACATTGTGGTCTCTTACGTTGAGTTGTTATGCTTGCAAGTTGTAAGTTGGATACTAGCCCAACCATGCTGTCATGGGGCAAGCTTTCAACATTGCACTTCTTATTTGAGTTGATATCGTGATCTTTTGTTTATGGATGCCCGCGGTGTGAAATGAGTTGAGAATGTTGTGGGGATCATGGAGTTTGTATATGTGTTAGGGAAACGCCTGGGCCGCCAATCTAAGCCATGCATAATTCATGGTGGAAATTTGCAGCATACCCATGGTGGACATTCAACGACGCATCTCAAAATAAAAAGCTATACAAATGGTAAATAAAAGAGATGTCGAGGTGTTCATTGTCTGCTTGTCCTGTCATTTTGATGTGGGCTTGTTCCATGTCATCGGGCATGGAGGTACCCCGTTGGCGGTTTTCGATGATACATATATACTTACAATGACAAGAGCCTTGCTTGGGACTCCAAGTTGAGTAGCATGAGGTTTGGGTACTCGTATTCACGGGACACGAGTTTTTCGACTTATGATTTGTCAAGCATATGCATCATAATTGTTCTCGCATTAACTCTAACTATTCAAGATGCTTATGATGGGGGCAATGAGAGCTCAAAGCCGGTAAGTACCATAATTTTTGAAGGTCTATAAAACTTGCAATCACTGCTTCCCTCTGCGAAGGGCCTTTATTTTATTTTTTTGTTGAGTCACCACCTTCTTTCTTTATGCACCATAAGAGAGAAAAGTTGTCATTCTTAGTATAATGTGCATTGTCCCAAAGTTTTCATTGATTGATTCATATTGTTGATTTCACTTGTTCTCAAATTATTTGTATCTAGTCGCCCTCTTAAACTAGAAGGTGTCCTATACATTTATGTTTTGCTCTCTTTGAAGGACAAGCTGAAAACCATTTGTATGTTTTTCCTTATGATTTGAACACACGTTTGACTTTCATTGTTTCATTTTCATGATCTTTTGTTTGTGTTGATTTTCATGTTTATAACATGGTTGCTAAGTTCTTTATTGTCAAGATTATATCTTCATGCCAATGTTTTAAGTTCTTATGGTCCCAGCTCACAAACGCTTACATATATGATTAAGATTGTGTAGGTGCATGTCACCTCAAAAATTATTCTTTTGTTATCACTTACATACTCGAGGACGAGCAGGAGTTAAGCTTGGGGATGCTTGATACGTCTCCAACGTATCTATAATTTTTGATGCTCCATGCTTGTTTTTACACCATTTGCCTACTGTTTCATTACACTTTGTGGCACTTTTATGCATTTTCCGGAACTAACCTATTAACAAGTCGCCACAGTGCCAGTTCCCTATTTTCTGCTGTTTTTGTGTTTCAGAAGTGATACACAGGAAATATTCTTGGAATTGGACGAAACAAGTTCCTGAAGTCTTATTTTTCCCGGAAGCTTCCAGAGATCCGAAGAGGAGACGGAGTGGGGCCATGAGGGGGCCACACAACAGGGTGGCGCGGCCTGGCCCCTGGCCGCGCCCCCTACGTGTAAGGCCACCTCGGTCCACTTCTGATGATGCCCCTTCGCCTATAAAGACCCCCCGACGGAAAAAACCTAAGTACCCGATCACTTTTCCAGAACACATCGTGATCCGCCGCCGCCGTCGACCCGAAGATCGGGAGGGTCCAGAAGCTCTTTCCGGCACCCTGCCAAAGAGGGGAATCGCCACCGGAGGTCTTCTTCATCGCCATGCTTGCCTCCGGAGTGATGAGTGAGTAGTCTACCTTGGACTATGGGTCCATAGCAGTAGCTAGATGGTTGTCTTCTCCACCATGTGCTTCATGTTTAGATCTCATGAGCTGCCCTACATGATTGAGATCACCGTTATGTAATTCTACATGTTTGGTTTGTTGGGATCCGATGAATATTGGTGTTATGATTGAGTTGCTATACTGAAATATATCTTATGTTATCTCTATGTTGTTTATGATCTTGCATGCTCTTCGTTGTTAGTAGCTATCTTGGCCGAGTAGTTGCTAGTGACTCCAAGAGGGGGTATTTATGCTCGATAGTGGGTTCATGCCTCTATTTAACCTGGGGGAGTGACAGAAACCTCTAAGGTTGTAGATGTGTTGTCGCTACTAGGGAGAAAACAACATTCATATGCTCAAGGGCATATGCTTTGTTTACATTACACACTTTGCTTAATGCAATTATCTATTGTTCGCAACTTAATACTTGTGGAGTTCTCGGATTGATTCGCCACAAGTGGATTATTAGTCATAGATGCAGTTGGATGGCGGTCTATGTATTTTGTTGTAATGCCCAGAGTAAATCGCATAGTGATCTTCTTGACATATCACGTTTATCTTTATTCTATCAATTGCCCAACTGTAATTTGTTTACCCAGCATGTGTTATTTATCTTATGGAGAGACACCACTAGTGAACTGTGGACCCCGGTCCTATTTCCATCATATTGCTATCACCTGTTTACTTTACTCGCACTGTTTACTTTACTCGCATACTTCTACTATTTTCCACTCGATACGCTCATAACCTTTGTTTTAAGCAAACCAGTGAGATTGACAACCTCATCGCAAGTTGGGAGCAAAGTACTTGGTTGTGTTGTGTGTAGGTTCCGCGTTGCAGCTAGCAAGCAAAGCTTGGACGAGGCGCCATATATAAATTGTCCGAAGCTGCCGCAAACTAGCAAGCATCACCTTCAGTCATATTGTTTGCTCTTCTCCTGAACGATAAACCTTGGTTTCTTAACTGAGGGAAAATCTGCTGCTATACTCATCACACCTTCCTCTTGGGGTTCCCAACGGGCTGGTCATTCACCACGCAACAAGCAACATCGGGGGACAGAGCCGGCGACGCGCCGAGGCGCCGGCGATGGCTGCTCCGTCCGAAGGTGGGGAACGAGCTGCCAGCGGTTCTCCGATGACTAATGAGATACACAACACTAGGTTCCAGCCATGTTTACCATAAGATTCACTTTAGATTAAGCTACGAAAATAGTCACCTGCTGGGTCTAGCTTAAGAAAAATTAATTAGCGAACTTGTTGCTTCTCTCTAACTAAAAGCAGGGATATATGTCTTTTCACTAAGGGCGACCCCAGCGGTCATTGGCTGAGGTGGCCCCACAGAGCAGCTCTATATGATTTTCTCTAAATAAATAGACGACCCCAGTGGTCATTGGCTGTGGAGGCCCCACAGAGCGGCAATATATGATTTTCTCTAAATAAATAGACGACCCCACTGGTCATTGGCTGCGGCAGCCCCACAGAGCGGCAATATATGTCTTTTCCTGAAAAATACACGACCCCACTGGTCATTGGCTGCGGCAGCCCTATAGAGCGGCCCCATTTGTTATTGGCAGCACCGCGTATACAATCAGGAAATAAAATGGCCCACACGTCAGCGATTGATGGAGGGCTGCTCCGACGTGTCTCCCGACCCTACCCGTCAGCACCATTCAAAAGGAATGGTCAATTCACAACCATCGCGGCTCCCTAGCCATCACCGGTAACGGTCAAGGCCTCTGACCAGACGGCAACCCTCCCGTCCGAGCATCTGCGAGGGGTTTCAAACTAGAGGGAGGGGAAAACTGAGAAAAAGTTAAGCGGCTGGGGAAAACTGAGCACAACTAAGGACCCGAGGGCACGAAAATAGAAATCCCTAATATAAATGACTTCAAATGTTTAGTTTAGTCCTACCCTAGTCTTCATGTCTGCATACTCGATACCTGCAGTGCGAGTGAAGAATGAGAGAAAAGTGAGTGACAAGGGTATAGTTACTAAAGCCCATTATCTTATTACCCCTCGGGCCTATTCGGGTAATAGTCCAGTATGAATTACGCCCAAGCATAGTTATAGTCAAAATACGAGATGATATCGTATACAAACATTGTAATTTGTATCAAATCCGACCGGTTCCTTGAGACCTAGCCACCTATATATAGGGGCCAGGAGAGGCCGACCAGGGACAGATTGAGATTGAGCCAATTATCTACCAGCTTATTCTCAACACACATCAACTTTCGCCTTGTTTATCTGAATCTTTACCTTCGAGTTAATCTGATGCCCTCTTTCCTCGATCCAAAATCCTTCATCTAGAATATTTGCCGACTTAACCCTCGTCAGTAAGGATACCAACAAACATGAGGTGAATAACAAGGAGTAAATGGGATATTTAAAATATACGTGAAGTTCAACATAGTAGGCCAGCCTTGTGGTTTAAGAGTAGCCAACTTCTCTTACTATATCACCTACCTTGCAAAAAAGGTGATATATCCTTTAGGTTTACTGATTGGCGGAAAACTGACCAGAATCAAAAGTTGTGGGATGTATTAAACGTAATTAAGCTTTCCTGGTAACCTTCTTTACGAAACAGGCTTTCGCCCCGCTATATATTATATAGCAACCAACGGCCGAACCGATACAAGGTGGAGAGGAGAACCTCTTAAAAAGCAGATCAAAGATAAAGAAAAGAAAACAAAGAAAACCAAAACTACGAAAACAAAGAAACGAAACCAAGCGAACTCGGGGCTCCACGACGACGCCTCCAAGAAGGTAACGACGCATAGCGCCACCGCCGTCGAGACCACAAGGTCAAGGGTTTTCACCCGGAGCCGTAGCGCGGGGAGGATAACCACAACGATGCCCTCAAGAGGGAAACGACACCCGCAGGCATCGCCGTCGTTGGCGCAAAAGCGCTGAGCTTTCGCCCGGAAAAATCCTTCCACCACTCCCGAGAACTCAGCCGCCCGCTGTCCCGAGTTAGGTCTCCTAACCGCGATCTGGGAGCTGCAAGGCCGAAGCATCGCCAACACCAGGATCCCTGTAACGACCCAGAAAAATCCCCTTTTAGATTTGTTTGTTCTTTTATTTTTGTGCATCATCATGCATTATCATCTTGCATGTTTTCTCAAAATAAATTGTTTTTCTTAAAAACCTATTTTTATTATTTCACTTGTGCTTTTATAATAACTTTCCCTTCCTTTCTTATTTTAATTCAAGATTAATACTTCAGTAATAAAAATGTTTTGGGGAATTTGAACTGTTTTTAAAATATGTTCTGAAATCTGCTTCAAACCATCTCTTAATCTTCCCTAAAAAGAATGCTGCAAGAAAGAGAAGCAGAAATTGCCGCGGCCCATTCAGCCACTTGGCCCGTTTCCCTTCCACACCGAAACAGTCAACAGAAGCCCACCGAAGCCTCGATCGTTCTTGTATTCTTCTTCGCCTGTACGGCACGGTGGATGCTTCTCCACGTAGCCATGGTGATCGATGGGACGGCTCCCATGCATCGCGCCCCCTCCATATAAACTTTCCCTGTAACCCTAGCTAGGGTCTAGCCCTCCATTCCCCAGCGCCGCCGCCTCCCTCTCTTCTCCCTTGCCGTTGCTCTCTTCAGCAAGTAAGCATCCGCGCGTCCCTGCAACTGCAAGCTCGCGTCTCCGAGCACCTTCGCCTCCGGCGCGTCCTCGCGGTCGTGTCTTCCTCCGGCCGCGCGTCACCAAAGGACACCGACGTCTCCCGCTGCACGCCAAGGACGCCCCTGACCAAGAAGACGGCCTCCACCACGGGCGCGCTCCGCGGCCGACGACCATGTTCTTCTCCGCCTCGTCCCCGACGCCAGCAAGCCGACGCGGCCGCCTCTGACATGTCAAGATCTTCCTGCGTATTTGTCACCTGTCCGCGCGTGCAAGCAGCAGGTTCTGCGGGTGCGCTTCCTCATCTCGGCCAAGCACGGTGTCTGTCCGGCCGTGTCGACCACGTCTAGTTCGCCCTCATCCCGCGGCGAAGCAACGGCGGCGGGTTCTGCTGCATCATCTCCTCTCCGCCTGCGCGCGTCCGCGTCCGCTCGCCGCCAAGTTCTTCACTGCCTCCGCCCGACGGCCCGAGCTCGAGCTCGTGATTCTGCTGCTTCAAGCCGTGCGTCCAAGCTCGGCCTCGTCTTCAAGCTCACCTCCAAGCCGCGGCTCGGCCAAGGCCAAGCGCAGCCGCAGCTCCGCCTCCCGAGTCCCGACACTGCAGCACATCACGGACCCAAGCGTCGTTCCGCCTCCAAGCACGCCGACGTCCACCGCGTCAAGCCCAGCCACGAAGACCCGTCCCCGTTCGTCAACCTTCAGTACCACGCCGACGTTGGCCGCTCTCCGCTGCGACCCTCTTCCAGCATCCTCGTCCCTGTCTGCATCAGTTCACAAATGCGGGCTTGGCCTCCTTATACTTTCCAGCAACCTATCATGTGCACGATCCGATGCCTGGCTCAGCTGGTGTGGTACGTTGACCTCTGTTCTTGAGATCCTGTGTTCAAATCCCTGCGGAGGCAATAATCCAACTTTTTTTTGCTTGTTTGCCATGTGGTCCGTGAGTCCCACTGTCATCTAATGCGGCTGGATCTCCTTTGGTGAGAAGAGTCTGCAGGAGCGCCTCCCCGTCAGCATGTTCTATCAGCTTCGAGGCCCCGATGGTCAGCAACTCAGACTAGCTGCAACAGTGGTGGGAAAAAAGCCCGATCTTGTTTGCTATTTTCGAAAATTTCAGAAAAACATTTGAATCTTGCTAAATTCATATCTTCCAAACCATATTTCGAAATAAAAAGTGTTTTATATGAAAGTTTATCAGAAAAATGTGTAGAATCTGAATATGTCATCCATATGCTTGTTGCATCTTGCATCATGTAGTGGCGTGGTATTTTGTATCTCACTTAATACATAACATATGGAGTAATTGGGATATGCCAAATATGGTATCACCACTTCATGTAATTTTGTGTAGATCATCTATACCTTGTTTTTCCATGCTAATCAACATTTAAAATGTTGTGTAGTAAAATAACTTGAACCATATATTTGTGTGTCGGAATTTTAATTCCGCTTAAATTGGATAAGTTGCATTGCATCATAATTGCCATGTCATGCATACTTTCACATAAGCATGCCGATTCTTTTACCGTAGTAGTAAGTGTTGCATCGGTTGTTTATTGTAGCGATTTGCTTCTTCTCGGATAGGACGCTTTCGTGGTGATGTGAGCAACGACAAGTTCTCCGAAAGTTCTTCGACAATCTTTTCAGGCGAGCCCTTTTCTCTCTACCCATTTAATACTTTTGCTCTCGCTAGCTCTATATTCTAGCCTTGTGTCACGATGCTTTTGTTCCAGTCACGTGTCCTATCCACTTGTTTATACAAAGCAAAGCCATAGCACCTTCCATACATCCTATTACCCGTGTGCTTGTTGTTCGAGTTGGCCTTGCGAGTCGTAGGCATATTCAGGTTGTTGGAGTGGTTTTATCTTATTCGGTTGGGAAAGTTATCACATGCTCTACTTTATGGATATATGTTGTTGGAGATAATCATGGCTTACTTTAATGTTAATGATTAAAATTGAATTAAGCAGAGGCATCGGTGAGTCATTTTGCCAGTTTTCCGACGGCTCACTTGTGTCCCCTAGGACCCCGAGATCGCATGAACTGTTCTGAGACTGAGCGCTCTAACCACACGTGGGTACGCTTCTGGGCCTCCCCTTGACACTGCCGGAATCTACATACTTGTCCAGTGGCCACAACTAGTTCGAGGTTTTCCATTTGTTTCTTGTCGGGCGTGCAGCTTGTATCTTATGGTCCTATTTTATTTGGGGGAAGCCCCAGAGTGCCGTGTAACCCCTTTGTTTCTGCACGCTCGTGTAGGTGCGGGACGACTGCAGGTGGGCACCCTCCCCAGAGCGAGGTTCCAGCCCATTATGCAGCGCCGGCGCAAACAGCTAAGTCCGTTCGGAGATTCGGCCGGACTCTCGATACGGGTTAAACTTAGTTAGGTGGCTTCCTGGACTTGTTTGTAGTGAAGGAGAGTGCGAGTCGTGACTATCCTAATGGCGCACCTATTTTTATTAAGGGTGCGAGACTTGCCGGAAGGATTGATCGTACGTGTGGGTACATTTGGGCACCCCTGCAGGGTTAAATCTTTTCGAAAAGCCGTGTCCGCGGTTATGGACGACTTGGAGCTTTACTACTCGATCATAGAACAACTTGCACCTGCTATTTCAATACTAATAAACTTGTGTAGTAAGCTAGCAGAACTACAACAATAAACCTGCAATAAAACTTGGTAACCATGTGAGTGCCTTTGATACTTGCTTCTTCGTTTGGTCACGAGGAGGTGATTCATCGGCTGGGTTATGTTTGGTGTTAGTATCTAGTTGGTTCTTTTATGCGCTCTCTTATCTTATTCTATTTAGACGAAAGTTGTAGTGTGTCTCTGTAGTATATTTCTTTTGTTGCCGCTAAGTCCACCATATAGCCTGTAGGCAAGCACAGCTGAATTCCAGTCTCGCGAGTACGTGCCTCGGTACTCACCCTCGTTTTTCTTCTTTTTCCTTTCTTTTTCTCCCTCCTTTTTCGGCAACCGCTGGCCCGATCTTCACAGGTATGGGAGCGATGACGTTAGCAAGGTTACCCTTCCGGCTTGGCCTGGGCAGGGTGATGGACGCCATCATTTATCTTCAGGCCTCTGAGGCCCATTTGTATTCTTGTCCGTACTCGGATGCTATTTGCTTTATGTATGATTTGGATCTTTGTATGTATATTTGGATTCTTGACTCGTGGAGTCTTCTTGGTTATATTATATTCTTTTGTGGATTTCATCGTGAACTTGTGTAACTGTTGCTACTCGATTCCACCCGCATCACGTGCGTGCTCCAACGTGCACGAGGCGCTTGGTGGTGCGTTTCTAAAGCGACATCATGTAGATTGTGGCGTGTTCGCTATCATCTGTAAGGTGCCGGTTTTGGGGCATCACAAGTGGTATCAGAGCCAGGTTTTGTCGATACCCACGGGTCCAGTCTGCCTGTAGGATAACCTTGCCAACGGACGTTGTGAGTCTAGTGTCAAAACTATTTTGCTAAAAATACGTTGGATAGTTCTGAGTAGCTCTATGTTTTACTCCTTACCTTTATGCTGCTCTCCTCTTAACTTTGCGATTTTTGAGTCTTCTCTCTTACCTTCTTCAAGTTTAGGTTCCTGCGTGGGTGGACGATCTCTGGCCTTTAACCTAATAGGTTCGCTCTTCGGAAGTTCATCATCGTCAACATGAGCAAGAATACTTTGTTGGTGGTGTCGAGAAGGAACCTTTTGTTGGTGGTGTCGACGACATCTACACGGTGCAAGAATATTCGATAGTCTAACCCACTCTTCCCCTACACGAGCGTGGATCTCGGGGCGAGATCCCTTGTTGGCGGTGTCGATTGTAACGACCCAGAAAAATCCCCTTTTAGATTTGTTTGTTCTTTTATTTTTGTGCATCATCATGCATTATCATCTTGCATGTTTTCTCAAACTAAATTGTTTTTCTTAAAAACCTATTTTTATTATTTCACTTGTGCTTTTATAATAACTTTCCCTTCCTTTCTTATTTTAATTCAAGATTAATACTTCAGTAATAAAAATGTTTTGGGGAATTTGAACTGTTTTTAAAATATGTTCTGAAATCTGCTTCAAACCATCTCTTAATCTTCCCTAAAAAGAATGCTGCAAGAAAGAGAAGCAGAAATTGCCGCGGCCCATTCAGCCACTTGACCCGTTTCCCTTCCACACCGAAATAGTCAACAGAAGCCCACCGAAGCCTCGATCGTTCTTGTATTCTTCTTCGCCTGTATGGCACGGTGGATGCTTCTCCACGTAGCCATGGTGATCGATGGGACGGCTCCCATGCATCGCGCCCCCTCCATATAAACTTTCCCTGTAACCCTAGCTAGGGTCTAGCCCTCCATTCCCCAGCGCCGCCGCCTCCCTCTCTTCTCCCTTGCCGTTGCTCTCTTCAGCAAGTAAGCATCCGCGCGTCCCTGCAACTACAAGCTCGCGTCTCCGAGCACCTTCGCCTCCGGCGCGTCCTCGCGGTCGTGTCTTCCTCCGGCCGCGCATCACCAAAGGACACCGACGTCTCCCGCTGCACGCCAAGGACGCCCCTGACCAAGAAGACGGCCTCCACCACGGGCGCGCTCCGCGGCCGACGACCATGTTCTTCTCCGCCTCGTCCCCGACGCCAGCAAGCCGACGCGGCCGCCTCTGACATGTCAAGATCTTCCTGCGTATTTGTCACCTGTCCGCGCGTGCAAGCAGCAGGTTCTGCGGGTGCGCTTCCTCATCTCGGCCAAGCACGGTGTCTGTCCGGCCGTGTCGACCACGTCTAGTTCGCCCTCATCCCGCGGCGAAGCAACGGCGGCGGGTTCTGCTGCATCATCTCCTCTCCGCCTGCGCGCGTCCGCGTCCGCTCGCCGCCAAGTTCTTCACTGCCTCCGCCCGACGGCCCGAGCTCGAGCTCGTGATTCTGCTGCTTCAAGTCGTGCGTCCAAGCTCGGCCTCGTCTTCAAGCTCACCTCCAAGCCGCGGCTCGGCCAAGGCCAAGCGCAGCCGCAGCTCCGCCTCCCGAGTCCCGACACTGCAGCACATCACGGACCCAAGCGTCGTTCCGCCTCCAAGCACGCCGACGTCCACCGCGTCAAGCCCAGCCACGAAGACCCGTCCCCGTTCGTCAACCTTCAGTACCACGCCGACGTTGGCCGCTCTCCGCTGCGACCCTCTTCCAGCATCCTCGTCCCTGTCTGCATCAGTTCACAAATGCGGGCTTGGCCTCCTTATACTTTCCAGCAACCTATCATGTGCACGATCCGATGCCTGGCTCAGCTGGTGTGGTACGTTGACCTCCGTTCTTGAGATCCTGTGTTCAAATCCCTGCGGAGGCAATAATCCAACTTTTTTTTGCTTGTTTGCCATGTGGTCCGTGAGTCCCACTGTCATCTAATGCGGCTGGATCTCCTTTGGTGAGAAGAGTCTGCAGGAGCGCCTCCCCGTCAGCATGTTCTATCAGCTTCGAGGCCCCGATGGTCAGCAACTCAGACTAGCTGCAACAGTGGTGGGAAAAAAGCCTGATCTTGTTTGCTATTTTCGAAAATTTCAGAAAAACATTTGAATCTTGTTAAATTCATATATTCCAAACCATATTTCGAAATAAAAAGTGTTTTATATGAAAGTTTATTAGAAAAATGTGTAGAATCTGAATATGTCATCCATATGCTTGTTGCATCTTGCATCATGTAGTGGCGTGGTATTTTGTATCTCACTTAATACATAACATATGGAGTAATTGGGATATGCCAAATATGGTATCACCACTTCATGTAATTTTGTGTAGATCATCTATACCTTGTTTTTCCATGCTAATCAACATTTAAAATGTTGTGTAGTAAAATAACTTGAACCATATATTTGTGTGTCGGAATTTTAATTCCGCTTAAATTGGATAAGTTGCATTGCATCATAATTGCCATGTCATGCATACTTTCACATAAGCATGCCGATTCTTTTACCGTAGTAGTAAGTGTTGCATCGGTTGTTTATTGTAGCGATTTGCTTCTTCTCGGATAGGACGCTTTCGTGGTGATGTGAGCAACGACAAGTTCTCCGAAAGTTCTTCGACAATCTTTTCAGGCGAGCCCTTTTCTCTCTACCCATTTAATACTTTTGCTCTCGCTAGCTCTATATTCTAGCCTTGTGTCACGATGCTTTTGTTCCAGTCACGTGTCCTATCCACTTGTTTATACAAAGCAAAGCCATAGCACCTTCCATACATCCTATTACCCGTGTGCTTGTTGTTCGAGTTGGCCTTGCGAGTCGTAGGCATATTCAGGTTGTTGGAGTGGTTTTATCTTATTCGGTTGGGAAAGTTATCACATGCTCTACTTTATGGATATATGTTGTTGGAGATAATCATGGCTTACTTTAATGTTAATGATTAAAATTGAATTAAGCAGAGGCATCGGTGAGTCATTTTGCCAGTTTTCCGACGGCTCACTTGTGTCCCCTAGGACCCCGAGATCGCATGAACTGTTCTGAGACTGAGCGCTCTAACCACACGTGGGTACGCTTCTGGGCCTCCCCTTGACACTGCCGGAATCTACATACTTGTCCAGTGGCCACAACTAGTTCGAGGTTTTCCATTTGTTTCTTGTCGGGCGTGCAGCTTGTATCTTATGGTCCTATTTTATTTGGGGGAAGCCCCAGAGTGCCTTGTAACCCCTTTGTTTCTGCACGCTCGTGTAGGTGCGGGACGACTGCAGGTGGGCACCCTCCCCAGAGCGAGGTTCCAGCCCATTATGCAGCGCTGGCGCAAACAGCTAAGTCCGTTCGGAGATTCGGCCGGACTCTCGATACGGGTTAAACTTAGTTAGGTGGCTTCCTGGACTTGTTTGTAGTGAAGGAGAGTGCGAGTCGTGACTATCCTAATGGCGCACCTATTTTTATTAAGGGTGCGAGACTTGCCGGAAGGATTGATCGTACGTGTGGGTACATTTGGGCACCCCTGCAGGGTTAAATCTTTTCGAAAAGCCGTGTCCGCGGTTATGGACGACTTGGAGCTTTACTACTCGATCATAGAACAACTTGCACCTGCTATTTCAATACTAATAAACTTGTGTAGTAAGCTAGCAGAACTACAACAATAAACCTGCAATAAAACTTGGTAACCGTGTGAGTGCCTTTGATACTTGCTTCTTCGTTTGGTCACGAGGAGGTGATTCATCGGCTGGGTTATGTTTGGTGTTAGTATCTAGTTGGTTCTTTTATGCGCTCTCTTATCTTATTCTATTTAGACGAAAGTTGTAGTGTGTCTCTGTAGTATATTTCTTTTGTTGCCGCTAAGTCCACCATATAGCCTGTAGGCGAGCACAGCTGAATTCCAGTCTCGCGAGTACGTGCCTCGGTACTCACCCTCGTTTTTCTTCTTTTTCCTTTCTCTTTCTCCCTCCTTTTTCGGCAACCGCTGGCCCGATCTTCACAGGTATGGGAGCGATGACGTTAGCAAGGTTACCCTTCCGGCTTGGCCTGGGCAGGGTGATGGACGCCATCATTTATCTTCAGGCCTCTGAGGCCCATTTGTATTCTTGTCCGTACTCGGATGCTATTTGCTTTATGTATGATTTGGATCTTTGTATGTATATTTGGATTCTTGACTCGTGGAGTCTTCTTGGTTATATTATATTCTTTTGTGGATTTCATCGTGAACTTGTGTAACTGTTGCTACTCGATTCCACCCGCATCACGTGCGTGCTCCAACGTGCACGAGGCGCTTGGTGGTGCGTTTCCAAAGCGACATCATGTAGATTGTGGCGTGTTCGCTATCATCTGTAAGGTGCCGGTTTTGGGGCGTCACAATCCCCCACCGCCTGCTCCTCGCCATCCACATGACCGAAGAGGAAGACCACCACCACCGCCACGTCGTTCGCTGCAGAGCCGTCCGCGCAGTCCACCTTCCGAGGCCGCCGCCCTGGCATCCTTGAACTCGAACTTGAGCCCATGAGCTAACCAACATCACACCGCAAAGCCGACGGATCAGACTAGGTAGGTCAACACAAGGGACTACAACCATCAGGCCACACGATAGCCCAGGGAAGGGGAACTGCCCTCCACCACCCGCTGTGGTCGCCGTCCGGATGCAACCGCTGGGCCGATTAGGACCAGATCAAGCCCGGCCACCTGCCAGGCCCAGATCTAGTCAATTAGCCCCGCTGTCGCGCTGCTACGCCCCGGCCGTTGCTGCCGTCCACTTGCAACCCCGTGTCGACCGTCCCTCGTCACCACCGATCGGACCCACCGCCATGCTTTGCTGGCCGCCATGAGCTGCATCGCCGCCACCTCACTCCATGCAAGCCAGCCTCGGCCGGAACCGCTCGCCGCCGCAAACGAGCACCCCAGCCACGACGCCCGGGGACGGGTCACGCCATTGCAAACGCCACACCGCCGCCGGTCAAGCCCGCCACTTCGGCCTTCATCTCACACTTGGAGCGACCCCCCTAGCAACGGCGTTCCGACAAACCCCAGGCAGACTGGTGATGATGTCACCAGATCTGGGCCCACCTAGCCCAGATCTGGCCTGCACGCCCACGGTGGCACGCCGGCCGCCGCTCCGCACAGCCACCGCCGCGCCGCTGGCGCCTCCCGAGGTTGCCGGGCCGGCCATGCCAGAGCCAGGTCGCTGCAGGCCCACCTGGCCTGCTGCAAGCCCAGGCTGGCCCTACCTGCATAGCTCGACCAGGAGCCCGCCGCCGGCCGCCGTGCACCACGCCACCACCCCTGCTGTCCCGAGGTCCGACCGCGCCGCCCCATGAAGCCCCGCGCCGGAGATGAAGGCCGACCCGAGCCGCACCGCCGGCGGCGAGATCCGCCCGCGCAGACCCCCCAAACGCGCGGGGAAGAGAAGGCCCGCCGCCGCCGGCACCACGCGGGCTTTGCCCGGCGGCTCACGCCGGCGGCGGCGGCGGAGGGGAGGGAGGATGGGAGCTAGGGTTGGGCTGGGAGGAGGGGTCGCCCCGGTCGCCCGCGGGGACGACGCGGAGCGAGGGCCTTTTTCGGTTTCGGTCCAACTATCTCATCACCGTACCACCTCCCTCCTGGTAACCTTCTTGCTATGTTACATTTTTCTTATTTATCCAAACCCATGTTCCTAAAATTGCGGAAATATTTCAATATTGATTTTTTTGTATATTGGGTGATGAGGTCAGCTGGAAAAAATGGTGTGATTTCAAGAGCACAGTGAAGAAGGATCATTTCAAACCGAAGTTTTTTATTTAGGAGAACAATCCCAATGGCTGTAAGGAAAGAATCCTCAACGGTGATTGGGCTGCACTGTCGCAGTATTGGAGTTTGGACTCCACCAGGGAAAATAACTCACCCAAACGTCCCCATCTGGATGCCACGGCGTTCCTCGACGCCGGATCTGGTAGCAGCACCATCATCCTCCCTGGATCTCCGTTGTTTGATTTGTACTGACCGGATATTGGAAGTTGGAAGCAAACTCCATGATCTGTATCCACCTTATGATAAGCGGGGAAGAAATCATCTATAAAGAAACATATTTGTATGTTTCTCGATTGACCAATGATGCAAATCTAAGTTTCGTAAAATAAAAAGAGTTAGCGTTAGCCCAAAATAGCTCATTCATGGCCAGTTTCAAGGTCCGTAGCTGGAAAGGTGGACTCCAATGAATCCTCAAATACTCCTTTAAGTGATTGATTGAGGTGGGATCAAAAACTTTAATCAGGCCGTTGGCACATAATCCAATGGCTAAGAACGGAAATTTACAGATTTGCAGAAGTTTGCCGTTTGCACCTGATACGCTCCCGCAAAAAGTGCCCTCCATACTTCTCGATCAAGGAGTTTTGCTAGGGCATGCAATGTACATACGGATGAGTATCATCTATTTTTCTAAATATGATTGGTCAACGCGCAATCAGGGCTTTGCCTGGATCATGATTTTAATTGATATGCTCTTTTTATATGTTTACATCATTGATCAGGAGATAGCTCATGGTCGTCCAATTACCACATCTAAGCTGTACAGATCCACACACCAAAAAAAAAAATGTGACTGAGGCAAATATAGTAAGTTCTTCACTATCTTCGTACATATGATGCATATATTAAAGTTTGAATGCTTTTTTTAACAATACCATGATATATTATAGCAATGAACAGTATATGGTAGAGATAAATAAGCTGTCTCCAGCAATTACAAAATAAAGTCTAAGAAAAAACGAGCTAATCTTTGAGGCCTTTAAACTCTTCTTCTTCCATGACACAATCTTGTATTTTTTTGAAGGCAGCCAAAAGATAATGACACAGATATCAAACCATAAACCTGTAAATACCAACAATGGTTATCCTTTTTTTAATTAGAGCCGCAATATCAAGGCTATATGCACGCACGCAACCATTAAAGCAATCATACAACATCGCAAGAGTACCAACACCAATATTTCAAGGAAGAGAAACCGAATAGCCTTGTCAACATCGCTGGAAAGCCGAGAGTACGAATCACCATTGTCGAAGACGTAGTAGTCGGGACAAATATTGCGAGGATAACCCTCCTCGCGGCAACCAGGAGAAACAATCCAAAACCAATCTAGCGAAGCAAGATCTTGAAGACCGTACCTAAAAAACTGTAATCATACAGCACCACCATTGATGCCGGGAAGAAGATCTCGTCGCCGAATGAAGAGCTGAAGGTCACTTATTATGAACGATGACATCTCCATTGACGTAGAAGAAACGAAGATGACTACCAAAACACTAACCTAATCTTTGGAAAATACTACTTTTATTGAAATTTCCGCCCATAGATTGGGTACCCCACCCCTCCTGACACCGGCGAGGCCGGCCGGAAGAGGGGGTACCGATCTATGGAGGAGGCGGAGCTTGGAGGCGGCGGCTAGGTCAAACAGGCGGACGTAGAAGAAAAACAAGTCCTTAGCTAAGTTCTTATTGAAGTCTGAATGCTAGTACTAAGTCATCTTCGTACATATGTGGCGGAGCATGCAACAGAGGTAAGGTTGTGCCAGTTTAGACAGAATAGGCCAATCAGCACAAAATGGAGACTATTTTCTCTGTGTGGGTCGAAATTAACTAAATTTATATGTGAAAGTTAGTAGAAAGGATGGGCCACGGCCCAGTATGATCAATCAGAGGCTCCGCCTATGTATATGATGCATATATTAAAATCTGAATGCTAATATTAAGTCATACCAAAATTATAGACCAGAATGCAAGAACTGAAACTTGATCTAGGTCTTGAATTTAGGTATATTGAAGCATGTGCCTTTATTCTTGTGTCTTCCCAGAAGATGCCAGGGGCAGAGTTCGTGGATTGGGGTTGTTACCTCATGCCTGCAAGTCGGTTGATATTGCCAGGCAATCACTAAGGTGTATCATAGAGGAGAACGTAGAGCTTAGGGCGTGCAATGCCAAACTAATTTCCAGGATGGGTGACAGGGTTCACAAATGTAAGTAATGCAGAGGAGGTGGGATAGTCAATCTAGTTCCATTCACTACAAGAAATTTGGTGGTCTATGACGTTTTTTTTTTTCTGTGACAGCCTAAAAAACATCGCGGATGGTGTGATGTTTTGGTTTTTTTCGTCACGCGTTGCCTAGAGTCTGGTCCTATTAAAAATGAACGTTTTCAATTTTCGTCGTAGATTTTCATCCGGATTTCGTCACAGGCTCTGCAGCCAGCTTGGCCATATCGTCCCACGTAGAAACGTCATGGATTTTGTCACGGCAGTATCGTCCTAAGCGGGAACGTCATGGAATTCATCGCCACAAGATTCGTCCAACATAAAATCGTTGTTAATTTCGTCAAGGCCCAACTATGACTGTTGTTCCAACGACCTCGCGTGGACCCACCCTGTCAGGTCCGTCTAACGAGTGTGCTCTGTTTGGCGGCCCATTTCGTCTCACGGTGAATCATCGCAAAGTTTGTCACATCCATTTTGTCCCACAAAAAATTGACACCAAGTTTCTAACGGTCCATTTAGACCCACTTGTCAGCTTGGGTCGCAAGACTGGCCTCCGATGCACTGCTTGTGCACGGAGTCAAACATAAGACATGCACTTTGCTTTGCACAGCGCAAACCGTTGGACTAGCTAACAACTTATGTCACATTATGGTATTTTGAAAGTTTTATATGGGTGTACCATAATAAAAGCAAACAAAAGAAAAAAAAAGTAAAATCAGGCGGTAATCTACACATATGATTCCCATGCAACATTTTGAGATTATCCCAAAAAACGTAGCGGATGGCTGTCCGTGACGTTCATGCTCTGGCCCGTAACATTTTGAGATTGTCATGTACCACCAGATTTCTTGTAGTATGATTAACTTCTATCAATCGTAGCTATAGGCATGCGACAGATACACACATTCTCAAATTGAAGCTAGTGTGCAATCCGCTCTTTGAAGGATAGCTGATGGTCGGTAGCCGATCCTAGATGCACTTTCTGACAGACTTCCTGATGTCAGCTCGTTCTGTGCTACCTTCACAAAGTGCTGCAACTCCTAATCCCCCAAGAAGTCTTTCAAGGATTTATGCCTTTAGAGGACTAACTAGAACCTGTACAGATGACCGTAGAAAAACAGCAATGTAGGGAAGATTACACGAGAAAGGTCAGGCGAGCCATGCTTGCCGCGAGTCCCAAAGACCAGTGTCAACTTTAAGTTGATCAGCGACTTGCTGAAGCGGTATGAAAGCATTGTGCATGGTTTTTTTTTGGAATAGAGGACGGGGGCCCCATCTATACATCGAAAATATGCATACGACAATTTTTTATTAGCTTCTTCAACAAAGGTCACACAAATTTCATACTTCAAAAAACCTCAAGCCACCACACAATACCCCTACACACCCGACAATGAGTGATATCATGCCAACAAGGCCTTATACCCTGAAAACGTGAATCCCCACCCCCACCATCAACTAGGAGTTGGGATCATCACATAACTTGAGACACCCTCTGGGCGCAAAACAGGAGCGATCATCCGGTCTAGCAGATACCTAGCAAGCACCTCATGCACAACCCAGATTCCATCTTAACCATCGAACCGCTGATCAATCGTCAGGATAAATATCCGCATAATCTTCATCATTCCTGCCATCGACGCCACCACAACAACAGACAACGCCACCACCTTGGGGGAGTCCATTATGCCACGCCTGCCACCAAAACACCGCTGCACTAGCCGCTGAGTCTTGTCATTATAGGTGCGGTAAGACGTACACTGCTCTACCTATTGCATCTAGTCCTCCACCATCCAGTAGCTGCTCCAGAAATGATACCGCAAGAGAGGGAAAGTCACTGGAAGTTTCACCAACGTCTGATGCGGGAGACCATGATATAGGTTTTCGCGCAAAGCACATGAGCGATGGAAAAGGAAGCTGCAAAAATGATTCCTTCGACAACGAAAATGACACCAAGCGGAACCGGCACTGTTGTAACAGCCCATGTTTGTAATTAAATGCATTTGCACCATGAGCATCATTTTAAATTCAATAAGAAAATTTGCATTTAAAAATAAAGTGGAAACCCTAAAAAATTTCAAATACCTTCCTCTATTTTGATTTTTTTTTTCAAAATGTCCAAAACTCAAAACCCAAAAGTATGTGGACCTTCAGATATATGTCAAAAAGGACACTAAATATTTTCACAGCTTGTCGAACAAGTTTAAATCACAAAATCTGCAAAACATGTGTTGCTTTCAAGTTTCTAGAAAACCCCCAAAACATAGGGGGTTATCTACAAAATGTTGCTTGTCTTCTTTCTCCAGGAGGCAAGCACCTGCGTGGAGGCTCCCTGGGCGCCGCGCGCCACCTCTTGCTTTGAAGGCTCGGCTGGATGATCACGCCATGAGGATGCCCTCAACACCCTCTCTCGCCCCAGCACATCCCCTTGCTCTTACTCGGCCTCTCTCCTCTTTCCCCGGAGCTCGCCAAAACCCTAGCCATGGCCGCCGCCTAGCCTCACCGTTCCCGGCCTCCCCGAGCGAGGCCAAGATGTCCAGGAGGTCCATGTGCCTCTATCTTAACTCCCATCCGAGGAATCGACCTGAGTCACTGTGAATCGACGCCATCGTTGTCATCTTCCTCCGCTCTGGCCCGAGCTCCGCTGCCCCTCATTCGCCGCCATCTGACCTCCCCCGCCGTTTCTGAGCCCAGCATCGTGTTCAGGGTGAGCACCCGCCTCTTCGCCCAGGTCCTGCCTCACTCCGGAGGCCCTGCTCCGGCGCCGGTGCTGGCCGGCCGGCGACCAGTGCGTGGTCGGGCGCAAGGCCTGCCCAGCATGAGGCCAACGTGGCCTGGGCCTGCTTGGCCGATGTGGCCGCTGAGGTGGCTTTGGGCCCCTTTGTCAGCCACTTTGGCTAGGCTTGCCTTTGTGAAAAACATTTTCCATCTATGTCTTATAATTTTAGAAAGTGTATAAATGTTGTAAAATGTATAACTAATTCCATGTTTATCATAAAAATATGTATGACCTATCAAATTGATCAGGAAAATTATATCTACCAGTTTATATTAGAAACATGCATATCTAAATAACTTACAACCATTTTTATATTAGGATAACAAAATGAACCCTTTCATTAATTATGGAGTTTCCACAAATGTTATTTTTAGTGCATTTGAAATCCATTTAAATTGATGGTCATGTAATAGGGTCAATTTTAATACCTTTAATATTGTCATATCGTCATTCTTGTTTGTGTTGTGCATCGATGCCATGCTTGAATGTTGTTTCCCCTTTCTGGTGTGTTTCTTCATCTTCCCGGTAGGATCCAGAGTTGAGGTGATCAACGAGTTCGAGATCAAGATCTTCAACACCAAACATCATTATTTGGTTACCAACGAACAAGGCAAGCAACCCCCTTTTTCTGAACCTTTGTTTCAAAATATTTTAAAACTTACTATTTTATAACAAACGGTTCAACTGTCTTTTATCGATAGATAGAGTTATCCTATATGATGCATGTTTCATTCTTGTCACCTAAATACCCTAATCCATTTCTCCTAGCATGACTAGGTTTTTGCTTGTGTGCGTCGCTAGAGCATTCATATATCTGTAATGCTTAGCCATGCTTAGATGCTTACTCTGATCTATCCAGTTGTTGAATCAGAGCTCCAAATGAATCTAGTATGACAGGAAGACGTGTATGATAAGAATTATGTTATTAAACATGCTAAGAGGCTTGGATGGGCCGCCACATTGGGATGTGGTTATTTGACTCGTTGTTGCCGCCTTAGGACCTGAATTCTTGTCTCTTGATCCAAGATGAGCGTACAACCGCACGTGGAGGTATGGGACTCCCGTCGACTGACTAACTTGCTTAGACTTATCCATGAGCTACGTAGTTCGGGTTTTCCATTTGGCATACACATCAAAAATGTTCTGAAACGAGATGTAAGAGGAGGTGCATCATACAGGTACATGGCCAAGGTTGCTTGAGGTGAATTCTTCTGACAAACCAATCTCGACTCACAACAAACGGTTCTATGTCAGAGAACGATCGTGTTTTAATGGCAGACTTAGAATTTTTTGCATGGCTCATTGAATAGGTCGACGTAAGGTAAAGGTTGTAGGCGATCATCACACCGCTAAGACTCTATGCAAGGGTCCAGTAGACGATTGTCATATGTGGGTAAAGTTGTGCACCCCTGCAGGGTTTAAATCTTTTCGAAAATCTGTGCCCATGGTTATGACGACTTGGAGACGGATACCTAATTATAGAGAACTTTAACCTAATCGTAAAACTTGAAACAAAATGTGAATAGGATTGCTTCCTCTGGGGTTTCGAGGAGGTGATCCGAGTGGATAGGTTCAGCTCATATTGATTGGTGGATATGAACGATCAAGTCATTTGTTGGATTTGAAAGATGATATACTTGCTCGGTGGATCTACAAAGTAGTAGTTGCTCGATGGATATAAGAGGATGATTTGGTGGTTGCCTTAATAATTAAATATATCGCTCTCTTACCCCTTTTAAATGTTCTGAATAGACGAGGTTCTTCTCTTACTTGTTTTAAGCAAATAAATCTTGATTTGCGCAAAATAACTCCACAGAAATCCTTTCATAACCAAGCGTAGCTAATAGGTTATGTAAGTATTGTTGAGTACATTATGTACTCAATTAAATGTACTCAATTTTGCTTTGTTGATATTTTTGCAGCAAGGTAAGTTCCACAATTAAGGTGAGTTCCATACGAAGATCGATACCGACGAGTAGCTTGGGGTTCCCAGACATCAGCTTGGGGCTGCGGAATGGATTGTTGATGTTATGCTTCTGGCCCTTAGGGCATTTGTTAACCTTTCTATGTCTAATAGCATAACTTCCTTCAGTTGTCTGATGTAATGTTGGGATAGTGACGTCTGCATGTAATACTTTGGTCTTTGCTCTGGTTAGAGCTTTGAAGTATTACCTTTTGAGTTGTAGAGTCACTGTTGTGTTACCAGTTGTGGTTACCCATCTCGTGCATGATGCGTGTATGTTTATAAAGTGAACGAGACGGGTTTAAGGCTCTCAAGCTCTTAGTTATGCAGTATTGGTTATGATTAGTTTCACGGCGCTTCGAGATGTGTAGAGCTGATGGTGTTTCGGCCTGCCTGTCGATGTTTTTCCGGCCTTGGATTGGTAACCCCAGTATCACTCGTTACTAGCGTGACTAATGCACACATATCATCTCTGTATAGCTCAGATCCCGGGTCACGACAACTGTCTACCTCGATTTTCATCGCCAACCATACAACTCCATACCTGACACTAATTGGATCTTGATGCAACCGTCAAACACCACCACCGCCAAAGCGGCCCTCTGTTCCGCAGCCCGTTCCCTCCAACCCCTTGCCACCCACCGAATGGGGGCCGGGCCACGGACGCGGGGGTGCGAACCCCCGCTATGCAGCCCACCTCACTGTCGTTTCTCCAGACGCGCCATCGCTCGTGTCAACACATTCCGGAGAGCCAGCAAGTCGTGGTGCCCTATGGCCGCACCATGGCCATGCCATGGAGGCGACAACCCAAGCCATTTCTGCATGCAAGGGGACGAGCAGACCCCGTCATCACCCGCAACGGCCAAGCTTTTGCCCGGCCGCACCCTCTAGCGGCGGCAGGAGAAGGTAGGAGATCTGGGGGAGGGATGGTGGCGGTGGGATTTAACATTTCGCCCTTTCGCCTCGCGAGGGCAAGAGGGAGGCGGGAGAAGCATTGTACCGGTGTACCTTGATTTCGGAATTCCTCTAGATAAAAATACTATACAATTAATTCGTATATCTATAGAACATTGCTATTTTTTATGGAAAGATATACAGGTGTGAATTGATCACGAGCTGTGCATGCTTCCGGCTTCCAATTGAATGGAAATAGGAACTTATCATCTGAAATGTGCGGACGCATCAGCTTGTAACTACCTCCCTTTCCATCCTTTATTACATCCTTCATTCTGCACCGAAAACTTCAAATGAGCTCGAGATCCATTGTAGCCTGTTTTCTAAATAATTCGAAAATCACACTTTTAAGTTTTAAAAATTTGGGACAAAAAATCTTGATGTAGCAAATTATGAGATCTACTAGTGTGCAAAAAATCTATCCAAAATTTGTTATTTTTTAGGCTCGGCAAAAAAGACAAATGCATAGATCTAGACAGTGCATAGTTTGAAAGCTTAAAATTTTGGCTGAGCCCAAAATACAATGAATTTAGAATTGATTTTTGCACACTAGTAGATCTTATAATTGTACATCTCAAGATTTTTTGTCCTGAATTTTATAAAAAAATTAAATATTATTTTTAATTTTTTCAAAAATTACAGGCTACATGGAGCTCGAGCTCCATATGTCCACTCTCCATTCTACACCCTTTACTCTGTACGTGCTTCCATAATTCACCCGGCCACATCCTTAAATAGTATAGTACATACTCTCTCTTCCTCTCACTCTCCCCCTTATGTTTTCCATTTTCTTCTTCTGAGCAACGTTCACACACTGGCATGCACACGATATTTACTAGTGGAAGGAACAGTACAGGACAGGGCACTGTAGTAAGGTTCTTCTCTACAGTATGTTTTAGTTATCTGGAAGCGTGCAGTGTATGCCTTGAAACTCGTACGTTCCTCGATCGCTACTCCAGTTAATTAGAAACGTGTATTTTAGCATGTTTTTTTTTTCTGGGAAATTCCGATAGATAAACTTACATAAATATATTATACCAAAATTCAGAAGGACGAATAGGTTAACTCTAGAGCTGCGAAGCACCGAACAAACTCCACAGGTGCTAGCAGAGTGCTGAGTAAAAGTACAAGTCAACAACTGCTCGTTGTTTTTGGGGTTCTCCTATATATCAACCTGGTCGATCGGAACGAAGCGCCGCACATATCAGAGGAAATGTGGGCCGCGGCCCACCACGGACGCCTTCTTTCCTCATTCGTCTTCTTCATCGGAACGATCGATCCTGTCACCGATGGCAGCTCCACTCGCCCTCACCACCGGAACCGCCGACCGGACTTCCTCTAAGCCCACCTTCGGCCGCCAGTACCCTAAGACCACCGCACCCACAACCTAAGACCACAACACCCATAACCCTAAGGGTTCTTTCCTCGCCTCCGTCGGCGACGTCGCGGCCAGCCGCGCCATCCCATCTCCGGCGAGGTCCTGGCCTCACCTCCACCGGTGACGCTGCAGCCAGCCGCGTCATCGCCGTCTACGGTGAGGTGGGCGGCGGTCATCTTCTTCCTCTGGTCGATCGATCCTTCCGTTGCTCTGATCGCTTTGTTGGTTCTAAAAGTCTGGCTAACGGGCCGGCCCATACATCGCTCAGGGTGTGCGGCGCCTCGTAGGCTCCGGCCTGGTCGGAGTATAGGGTTTGCCTTGTTTTTGAAGCTAGGTGCTAACTTTCCATTCTACTGGCTCTTGGGTCTCTGCCTGGCTCTTGGGCTCCTCTGGCTCATACAGTGGTCCCTCACTTTCTGCTGGTGGGCTCTAGACAGCGGTGCATGTATCTTGTCTAGGATTTCTCTCGGCTAACCCTATGCTCCGCCCATTAGCGGGACGGAACCCAGTTCCGCCCGCGTGCTGCGTGATGTTGGGCCGGCCTGTTAGCGCGGCTATAGCTGGTTTTTCATTTTTTTTAATCCGGGTTTCTTCTGATTTGTGCATGTTTTTTCTTTTAGGTTTCTTCTCAGGATTTTTGGTTTAGCGGTTTTTTCTTCTGATTTTTTGTTTTATATTTTATATTTTTATTTTTTTTCTTGAAAATTATGAACATTTTTTATTTCATGAACAATTTTTACTTTTGGTTATTTTTATGTTTGAACAATTTTTACGTTTGAACCTTTTTATATTTTAATAAATTTTGGATTTGAACAAATTTCATATTTGAACAAATTTCATATTTGAATAAATTTCAAATTTGAATAAATATTAAAATTGAACAAATTTTGGATTTAAATAAATTTCATGTTTGAACAAATTTTGTATTTGAACAAATTTTGGACTTGAATACATTTTGGATTTGAACAAATTCGAAATTTCAACAATTTCTAAACTTGAACAAATATTTAAATAATTTTTTCTAAGATTCGTGGTAAAATAATAGAAAAAGGAAAGAAAAACAAAAAAGACACTATGCCTATACCTGGGCAGGCCCAATAGGAACGGTTTGTGGGTGTCGCTCCGCTAACAAGCGGATCGTAGAAGCCCCCTTTCTCTCCTTGGGCTGCCTGCTCGCCCCAAGCAGTAGAACTGTTTTGCCTGCACTATACTGTTTCCTTTTATCTACCTCGGTGTCGTTCTATGTGACCTATCTCTTTTTATTTGGGGCCCTAGCGCATGCCTTTATTTTGTAGCCTTTAAGTTGATCTGGAATATCTTTAAGGGGTTATTTATTTGTTTGCCACTAAAGGCCGTCATATGCTCAGTTTTGTCACTAGCGCGAAATGGTGCTCAGTTTTGCCACTACATCGAGCGTAGCTGCTAGTGCGAGGCCAAACGGCAAGGTTTGGCCCGATTCAGTCCCGTGGCGTTAGTGATAGGGCGGGTCTTACAGGTGGGACCGCGCAAGTTGCCAGATTAGACAAAGCTGGGTGGGTCTTACAGGTGGGACCACACAACATTGCCAGATCGGACAAAGCTCCTCGCACACACAACCCCTGCTACCACCTGCACCGCGAGCACCTGTGCAGCCACCACCTGCGCCACCGCGGCCGTCCCGCGTCTCCACCTGCTCCACCGCCCCCTCCTCGGATGCCCCCTCCTCGGACGCCACGTGCTCCGCCGCCACCGTCTTGCGACACAACCGTTCGGGCGCTCTTTCCGGTAGTGCACCCTCACCCGCTTGACGAAATGGCGAGCGGCTGATGTCTACGCACTTCTATTGTTGTAGACACTTGTTGGGCCTCCAAGTGCAGAGGTTTGTAGAACAGCAGCAAGTTTCCCTTAAGTGGATCACCCAAGGTTTATCGAACTCAGGGAGGAAGAGGTCAAAGTTATCCCTCTCAAGCAACCCTGCAATTACGATACAGAAAGTCTCTTGTGTCCCCAACACAACCAATACACTTGTCAGATGTATAGGTGCACTAGTTCGGCGAAGAGATAGTAAAATACAAGCGGTAGTGATGATTATAAGTAGCAAACGTGATGTGAAATAAATATCGCTGCGAGCAAACATGTAACAAAATAGCAAGTAAACGGTGTGCAATGCTTGGAAACAAGGCCTAGGGATCATACTTTCACTAGTGGACACACTCCCAACAATATAACATGAATGAACAAGTAACTTCTCTTTGCTAAGGTACTCTGAATTACTCTCCTATTGAATAACACTAATCATTGTGTAGTGGCTACAAAAGCACCCCTTAAAGTTCATCAAGTAATTGACAAACACCACTCATAGAGATATCCAAATCAAATCACAATTCAAGATAGAAATCATTGCAACTTAAACCAAGTACTAACACGGTGCACACACTGTCAACATTACACCATGAAAGGAGGAATAGATCACTCAAACTATCATAGCAATAATTATTCTCATAATCCATAAGAGATCACAATCATAGCCTAAACCAAGTACCACCATGATGCACGCACTGTCACCGTTACACCATAGCAGGAGGAATAGATTACTTTGATAACATTGCTAGAGTACACAAAATATCTGAATAATAACATGTACTTGTTCAACATGATACAAAGCTCACGATCACATAAAGATCACATCATGGGAGAGAGAGGTGAACCACATAGCTACCGGTAGAGCCCTTAGCCCCGGGGATGAACTACTCCCTCCTCATCATAGGAGACAGCAAGGTTGATGGAGATGGCGGTGAGGTCGATGGAGACGGCGGAGACGGTGATGGAGACCGATGGAGATGGCTCCGGGGGCACTTCCCCATCCTGGCAGGGTGCCGGAACAGAGACTTCTGTCCCCCGAAATTCGTCGATGGCGGCGGCGGAGCTACGGAACTCTTTCTGGAAAATTGCCGAATCCCCTAGGGTTTTCCGTCCCGAGGCTTCTTATAGGCGAAGGGGCGATGTCAGAGGAGGGCCAGGGCCTCCTCACACATGGCTGGCGCGGCCAGGGCCCTGGCCGCGCCACCTGTGTGTGTGGGGCCCCTGTGGCCCACCTCCTACTCCTCTTCGGATCTCTGGAAGCTTCCGGGTAAAATAAGACTTCAGGAACTTGTTTCGTCCAATTCCGAGAATATTTCCTGTGTATCACTTCTGAAACACAAAAACAGCAGAAAACATGAAACTGGCACTGTGGCGCTTGTTAATAGGTTAGTTCCGGAAAATGCATAAAAGTGCCACTAAGTGTAACGAAACAATAGGCAAATGGTGTAAAAACAAGCATGGAGCATCAAAAATTATAGATACGTTTGAGACGTATCAAGCATCCCCAAGCTTAACTCCTGCTCGTCCTCGAGTAGGTAAGTGATAACAAAAGAATAATTTTTGAGGTGACATGCACCTACACAATCTTGATCATATATGTAAGCATTTGTGAGCTGGGATCATAAGAACTTAAAACATGGGCATGAAAGATATAATCTTGACAATAAGAACTTAGCAACCATGTTGTAAACATGCAAATGAACACAAACAAAAGATCATGATAATGAAACAATGAAACAATGAAAGTCAAACGTGTGTTCAAATCATAAGGAAAAACATACAAATGGTTTTCAGCTTGTCCTTTAAAGAGAGCAAAACATAAATGCATAGGACACCTCAAAGTTTAAGAGGGCGACTAGATACAAATAATTTAAGAACAAGTGAAACCAACAATATGAGTCAATCAATGAACTTTGGGACAATGCATATCACACTAAGAATGACAACTATGCTCTCTTAATGGTGCATAAAGAAAGAAGGTGGTGACTCAACATAAAAGTAAAAGAAAGGCCCTTCGTAGAGGGAAGCAGTGATTGCAAGTTTTATAACCTTCAAAAATTATGGTACTTACCGGCTTTGAGCTCTCATTGCCCCCATCATAAGCATCTTGAATGGTTAAAGTTAATGCGAGAACAATTATGATGCATATGCTTGACAAATCATAAGTTGAAAACCTCGTGTCCCGTGAATACGAGTACCCAAACCATGCTAATTTACTTAGAGTCCCAAGCAAGGCTCTTGTCATTGTAAGTATATGCATATCATTGAGAACCGCCAATGGGGTACCTCCGTGCCCGATGACATGGAACAAGCCCACACCAAAATGACAGGACAAGCAGACAATGAACACCTCGACATCTCTTTTATTTGCTATATTGTTTAGCTTTTTATTGTGAGATGCGTCGTCGAATGTTCACCATGGGTATGCTGCAAATTTCCACCATGAATTATGCATGGCTTAGATTGGCGGCCCGGCGTTTCCCTAACACATATAAAAACTCCATGATCCTCACAAGATTCCCAATTCATTTCACACAGCGGGCATCCATAAACAAAAGATCACGATATCAACTCAAAAAGAAGTGCAATGTTGAAAGCTTGCCCCATGACAGCATGGCTGGGCTAGAATCCAACTTACAACTTGCAAGCATAACAACTCAGCATAAAAGACCACAATGTCAAATTTTTAAGAACAGGAAAAAGTAAAGTGTGCCTTCCGGTTCGTGAGAGCTTTACTGACCGAATTTCGCATAACACTGGTAAGAGTTTAATTTGAAGAGAATATAAAAGCAAGTCAAATTTACTTGGAATAGCAAATTGCTAGTAGGTATGTATGGTGGACACTTTGGAAAACTTTGGCTTTAGAAGTTGGATGCACGAGTAGAGCTCATACTCAGTACAAGGCGAGGGCTAGCAAAAGACTGGGAGCGACCAACTAAGAGAGCAATAATGGCCATAATCATGCAAAGCGACAAAGCGACATTAAAAGAAGCATAAGATGGCATCAAAAGTCAAAAACTAAATGATCATGAAGGCTATTGGCGACTTTGTAAGAGTCTAACATGTGTGAGCATGCGCCAAGTCAACCCAAATAAAGCATCAAGGAGAAAACCAAAATAATGCTTCCATACAATAAAAACAACGCATGATTTTTTTCAAAGGCTCATTAAGCAATCTCAGTTATTTGAGACAAGTCATGCTACAGCAAAACCACTAAGCATACTATCAAAAAGACATCAAGCATGACATGAAAAAGCCTAAGCCGCAGTCTACACAAGCTCCTTCTTGTACCACTTTTTTGCATAAAGCTTTTTCTCTTTTCCAACACCATTTGAACTTTTTATAGACACCTCTTTTGATAAAAACCAATAAAGACCAGAGGCAAAAATACACCTTGATGAAAAGATATAACAAGATCTGAATGCAAATCAAGGCGAAAATCGAAAGCTAAACGCAGTAGCAGAAAAAGAGAACACTCGTTGAACGATAAGAGTGAAAACTAGAGTGTTCTTGGCAAATGAAAAGCGAGTTCATCTCCTCCAAAAGAAACATGATGTGATCTAACCATTTATTGCAGCAAACAAACAAACCTAACCAACTAAGAAAACTAAAACAACTGACGCTCCAAGAAAAACACATAGTGCATGAAGCAATAAAAATATAGTGTTTTGAAAGGTGACCTAATTTTTGCCGATGAAGAAGGGGTGCCTCGGGGGCATCCCCAAGCTTTGACGCTTGTACTTCTTGGATATTTCTTGGGGTGATGCATGGGCATCCCCAAGCTTGAGCTTTTGTCCATTCTTCAACTCATCTCATCATTCTCCAATCCCTACACTTGAAAACTTCCTTCATACAAAACTAAACACAATTCTATTAGCAACATTAGTGTAAGCATAAAATATATTCAACCTCTTTTAGCTTCAGGTTTCAACTCAAAACCACCACATATATAGCATATACTACTGTAGCAACTCCCCAAAAAGTTCCATAATCAAAAGAACTCAAAAGAAAGCGATAAAGTGGCAAGCACAAATATTGGCAGAAATCTGTCAAAACTGAACAGCTGACAAAGGTCGAATTTTTGAGGGATTTTCTGTTGCTCAAATCAAAAAGTGTTCAACTAAGAAAAGTTTGGATATAACCTGGGGCATATGCACAAGAAATCGCAGGTCCAAAAGATGTACAGAGAATTTATACGAATTTTTACGGTGCAGCACCGAAAACAGTTTCAGGACAGCAACATCCCCAAATCTTTACCTCACTCAAATTAGAGGCTTCTCTTAGCACAAAAACGAAATAAAAAGGATAAGGAGCGGTTATTACAGTAGTAATAACTTCCAAGACTCAAATAAAAGAAAAAGTACTGAAAATAAACAATGGGTTATCTCCCAAGAGTGCTTTTCTTTAACGCCTTTGAGCTAGGCACAGTAATTTGCAAAGATGCTCATGTGGGCGCCATATAAGAGCTTGAGGCAAAGGCGCCATATAAGAACTTAAAGCAATAGAGAGCATCAAAAAGCAAGTGTGAAAGACATTTATATCTGAACCACTTCCTATGCATAGGAATCTTGTAAGAAAATAAATCAACGAGGCACATAGTAGCAAGCATGGATAGATAAAACAAGTGCCACTTCAAGATTTGCAACATAAAGAGGGGAAACTTAATATTGTTGAGATCCATCAAACCATGTTTCCCTCTCTCATAATAACTTTCAGTAGCATCATGAATAGAATTAACAATATAACTATCACATAAAGCATCTCTATCATGAGCCACATGCATAAAAGAACTAATACTCACTACAGGAACAATAGTAGTAGGAGCAGATTCAACAGAATAATTATTCCCATCACCATAATTATCATAAATAGGAGGCATATTGTAATCATAACTAATTTTATCCTCAATAGTAGGTGAACTGAAAATATTATACTCATCATCATAAACTGGAGAACTACTATGTCGCAAAGCATATTCTTCAAACATATCATCATAAGAAGGAACATCATATAGGGGAGATAAAATATCATCAGAGCAAACTTTCTCCACTAAAGCTGGGGAACTAAAAATATCATGCTTAACAAAACCAGCTTCCCCAAGCTTAGACTTTTCTATAGCATTAGCAACAACAGTGTTCAAAGCAATCATACTAACATCACTATTAGCATGCAAATTAAGCTCCAAAGATTTTTCAACTTTCTCTTCAAACACTTCATATCTAAACTCAGGAAAAAGACTAGAGAACTCATTGTTTTCCATTTAAGCCTAACTAGTGAAAATAAAAACAAGAAACAAAAAGATGTAATTGCAGAATCTAAAGGAAATAACTCCGAGCACTCACCAGCAACTAAAAGACTTAGTAGCCAAAGAATGTGAGTACCGATTACCTTACCTCCCCGGCAACGGCGCCAGAAAAGAGCTTGATGTCTACGCACTTCTATTCTTGTAGACACTTGTTGGGCCTCCAAGTGCAGAGGTTTGTAGAACAGCAGCAAGTTTCCCTTAAGTGGATCACCCAAGGTTTATCGAACTCAGGGAGGAAGAGGTCAAAGCTATCCCTCTCAAGCAACCCTGCAATTACGATACAGAAAGTCTCTTGTGTCCCCAACACACGCAATACACTTGTCAGATGTATAGGTGCACTAGTTCGGCGAAGAGATAGTAAAATACAAGCGGTAGTGATGATTATAAGTAGCAAACGTGATGTGAAATAAATATCGCTGCGAGCAAACATGTAACAAAATAGCAAGTAAACGGTGTGCAATGCTTGGAAACAAGGCCTAGGGATCATACTTTCACTAGTGGACACACTCCCAACAATATAACATGAATGAACAAGTAACTTCTCTTTGCTAAGGTACTCTGAATTACTCTCCTATTGAATAACACTAATCATTGTGTAGTGGCTACAAAAGCACCCCTTAAAGTTCATCAAGTACTTGACAAACACCACTCATAGAGATATCCAAATCAAATCACAATTCAAGATAGAAATCATTGCAACTTAAACCAAGTACTAACACGGTGCACACACTGTCAACATTACACCATGAAAGGAGGAATAGATCACTCAAACTATCATAGCAATAATTATTCTCATAATCCACAAGAGATCACAATCATAGCCTAAACCAAGTACCACCATGATGCACGCACTGTCACCGTTACACCATAGCAGGAGGAATAGATTACTTTAATAACATTGCTAGAGTACACAAAATATCTGAATAATAACATGTACTTGTTCAACATGATACAAAGCTCACAATCACATAAAGATCACATCATGGGAGAGAGAGGTGAACCACATAGCTACCGGTAGAGCCCTTAGCCCCGGGGATGAACTACTCCCTCCTCATCATAGGAGACAGCAAGGTTGATGGAGATGGCGGTGAGGTCGATGGAGACGGCGGAGACGGCGATGGAGACCGATGGAGATGGCTCCGGGGGCACTTCCCCGTCCCGGCAGGGTGCCGGAACAGAGACTTATGTCCCCCGAAATTCGTCGACGGCGGCGGCGGAGCTACGGAACTCTTTCTGGAAAATTGCCGAATCCCCTAGGGTTTTCCGTCCCGAGGCTTCTTATAGGCGAAGGGGCGATGTCAGAGGAGGGCCAGGGCCTCCTCACACATGGCTGGCGCGGCCAGGGCCCTGGCCGCGCCACCTGTGTGTGTGGGGCCCCTGTGGCCCACCTCCTACTCCTCTTCGGATCTCTGGAAGCTTCCGGGTAAAATAAGACTTCAGGAACTTGTTTCGTCCAATTCCGAGAATATTTCATGTGTATCACTTCTGAAACACAAAAATAGCAGAAAACAGGAAACTGGCACTGTGGCGCTTGTTAATAGGTTAGTTCCGGAAAATGCATAAAAGTGCCACTAAGTGTAACGAAACAATAGGCAAATGGTGTAAAAACAAGCATGGAGCATCAAAAATTATAGATACGTTTGAGACGTATCAGCGGCAGCGACAACCTTGGCGAGGCAGACCTTGGGCTGGAGACCCTCTACGTCCACGACTGGGTTCCCGAGGGGTAAGTATTCTTACCGCTGAGCTTTTTTGTGCATTGATTTTTATTGATTTTGCAGTTGATTTTGGTTTTGGTGTGCTAATTGCGGTTGATTTTCGTGGTTTAGGATGGAGTTGCAGTTCACTTTCTTGGTGAACATTAGAAGGTACCGGTACATCGTGGTTGCAAAGAAAATGAAGAAATTTTAAGGAGGGTTCGATTATCCGTTGGCAATGGACTGTAATTGGAGTTTTAGACAATTTGGCGAGGTAATTTGCAGTCACTATCCTTGGGTTTTGCATGATGAAGTGGAATTCAGATACTACGATGGAGGAAGTGAATGGGTGAAAGTTAGTAATGATGCAGAGCTCGCTACCATGTTTGCTAATCATAAGGAGAAATGGCAGTTTCATGTGAGGCTGCAAAATGATGTGGTTGTGCCGGCACTTGGACCTTCTCGGGCAGAATGTTGTTGTAATAGCAGCTCTAGCCAGAACAGTTCAGGACGTTCAATTAGTGCACGTCGACATGGTGGATCGACAAGCGTGGGCACAGGCAGTAGGGTCCCCCAACAAGTGGAGCCTAACTATGTAGATGATAAAGAGAGGTTGTATTCTGATATTGTTCAGAATTTACAACATGCATGTCGTGGTGAAAACCAAGATGAGGCTGACAATGAGGCTTCTGTCATTGATGATGAGGAGGGTGAGGACGAAGACCTTCCACCTGTGCAATGGGACCCTGGGAACCCTCAGATGGAAGAAGGTTCCATCTTTGCATCCATGAATGAGTGTAGAAATGCACTTGCGACATACTGCATTAAGGAAGAACGTACATTCGAAGTTGACAGGAGCGACACTGTTTGTTACAGAGTGCACTGTCCGACTGATGATTGTACATGGAGGATGCACGCATCTAAAATGCAAAATAGCACAAATATTCAGGTCAAAGTAAACCCTTTTAGGCACACATGCATGCAATCAACCCTTAGAAAGGAGACAATTAATAGAGCCAAGTCAAGATGGGTGGCTGAAGAAGTAAAGCGATGGGTGACAGAAAACCATCAAGTGGGTACAAAGGAGTTGCAGAAGAAGCTAAAAGAAAAGTTTATGATAGATTTACCATACATGAGGGTGTTCAATGGTAAACAACATGCTATGGAATCTATTTATGGTAATTGGCATGAAAGTTTCAAATTGTTCTATTCATTCAAGGGTGAAGTGGAGTGGACCATCCCAGGTAGTATTGTAGATATTGACCACCACTCCGTGGAGTACACATTAAGGGGAGTGACAATGACCAAGAAATGCTTTAGGAGGGTTTTTGTATGTTTTGAGGCTTGTCGTCGGGGTTTTTTGGAAGGCCGTGATACGTCTCCAACGTATCTATAATTTTTGATGCTCCATGCTTATTTTTACACCATTTGCCTACTGTTTCGTTACACTTCGTGACACTTTTATGTATTTTCCAGAACTAACCTACTAACAAGTCGCCACAGTGCCAGTTCCTTGTTTTCTGCTGTTTTTGTGTTTCAGAAAAGCTACACAGGAAATATTCTCGGAATGGGACGAAACAAGTTCCTGAAGTCTTATTTTTCCCGGAAGCTTCCAGAGATCCAAAGAGGAGTCGGAGGGGGGCCACGAGGGCCCCACACACCAGGGCGGCGTGGCCCAGGCCCTGGCCGCGCGGCTATGTGTGAGGGTGCCTCGGGCCACCTCTGACGATGCCCCTTCGCCTATAAAGACCCCCCCGACAGAAAAAAACCTATGTACCCGATCAATTTTCCAGAACACATCGCGATCCGCCGGCGCCGTCGACCCGAAGATCGGGAGGGTCCAGAAGCTCTTCCCGGCACCCTGCCGGAGAGGGGAATCGCCACCGGGGGTCTTCTTCATCGCCATGCTTGCCTCCGGAGCGATGAGTGAGTAGTCTACCTTGGACTATGGGTCCATAGCAGTAGCTAGATGGTTGTCTCCTCCTCCATGTGCTTCATGTTTAGATCTCATGAGCTGCCCTACATGATTGAGATCACCGTTATGTAATTCTACATGTTTGGTTTGTTGGGATCCGATGAATATTGGTGTTATGATTGAGTTGCTATACTGAAATATATCTTATGTTATCTCTATGATATTTATGATCTTGCATGCTGTGACAACCCCGAATTTATCACAAACTCGAAGTGCCCGTTATGTATTCCACCACAATCCCAGAATCATTGTTGTGATACACATAACGTAGTTGGTAACCAGTTCCATAGACATTACAATACGATGGTTCAAATACAATGGTCATAGTGACCAAGTTCATATTACAACACAATATAGCAGCGGAAATAACGTCTTCGGGTCCATGCCTTTACCCTACAGGCAATGGCGACTCAGTAGAAGATCTTAGTTCTGATACTCTTCTTCATAACCTTCCTCCGGATACTCTTCCCCATAGTCTGGCCAAGTTGATAGCCAGGGACACAGCCATGAGTACATTGGATGCACTCGCAAACCATCTTATAAATGTAATGATGAAGTAATATGCAAGGTTGATATGGTGGACTAAGCACTAAGTTTAGTTGCAAAAGCTAGTTTTGTTTCCCAAGAAGGTTCATTGGTAGAAAAGAGGTTTAGTTCTCTAAGTTAAATCTAAAGAGGAACTTCAAGTGTGTCAAGATCAAGATCAAGTCAAGTCATGTCATTCACCAATTTCACCATAAGTTATTATCATTCTTGACAAAAGTCAAATACAGCTTGCCAACTATCCATAACCGAGGACGCGGCTATTCGAATAGTTTTGAAACCTCTGCAGAGGGGTACACTTTACCCACAAGATTTGATACATCTGCCGGGAGAAATCCACGGATCGTCATACACAAAGTATGCGAGGTTCAGATAATCAAACAAACTCTTTCACTTGCTTACTCTAGTATAGGATCCTTCCCTAGAGCCCGAGACACGGATATCCCCGTTTCGGCGTCTCTAGTTTTGCCCGCTCCAGGATGCTGGATGAATGGAAATTCCACCCGGTTCGGAAGTACCCGCACACGGTGCACTTATATAAAGGATGATACAAGACCTCCCATACTAGGGTGAACAAGCTACGGACTAAGCCCCTTCCCATTTAGGGGTAGTGTGGTCGTACGGTAATGGTTGGCTCACATGGTACATCACTTATTATCATTTAGCAAATACATTCCATAGTCCTTAGTCAATATTATTTTCCTTCATAAAAACCATCATGTAGGAGGGATCTCCAATTCAAGCTTTCAAGTTCAAGTCACCAAGTCGGATAGGGTTCCCCTTAGAGATGGCCTCAATTTTATTAGCGACTAAGCGACTATATTGAGTAATGATACCACTAAAATAGGGTTGGATAAACTCATCTTGATGCTCTTGATAAGCAAGATATCACTACACATCTATCATTCTACTCTAGCAATTCAATCATGCAATTTACTTAAAACAAGTAGAATGCAAAAAATAAAACTAGGCATGTGGAGTATGATTCAAAAGATGGCTTGCCTTGGTTGGCAAAGTGTCCGGGGTATTCTTCTTCTTCTTGATAATATTCCCCTTCAATATCCTCCTCAGCAACACTAGCGTCTAATAACGAATAAATACAAAGCACACAATCACCACACCATACTAACATCACTTCAAGCACACATCATTGTTTCCAAACAATAGAGTTTAGGTTGGATTTTATTGAGTTGGATTGCAAGTTTTTCTTCCAAGTTTTCATTAAGTGTGCAAGTTAGATTTTCTACTATGGGTCATGTGTTGTTTACTTTTTGAGTATGGGTAAGTAACTAGGGTTATTAGGGATAGTTCAAGTGGAGTTTGACTAATTAAGTAAATTGGTATTTGAGGGCAAAACTAATTCTAGGTATATAATAGGGTTCTATCATTTTATGCTACCAACTAGGATTAGATTAGGGTCTAATTGGTACCACTAACAAGGTTTGAGTTGACTGAGGTGGAACTAACAGTAGAGGAGTTAATTAGGGATTTCACAAACCAAGTTTCATAATTTTTGGAGGCTTAAACAAATTTCTAGAATTTTCCTATGATGAATAAAGCTATGGTCAAAGTATTCTTATTTATTTAAATCCCTAACTCAATTTGGGTTCTAACCAGTTTCACAGGTTAGATAATTTCCTAAGCTTTCCAACGCATATTTATTTGCTAGAAATGGATTTCTAAATCTCTTGGAATTTAAGTTTGAAAAACAGATCTGAAACATATTTGAATTAATTCAAACGGGCGGGAAATAAAATAAAAACGAAACGGACCGAAACCAACTGAACCGGGCCGATTTCAAACGAAACCCGAACGGGCCGGCCCGATAACGCTTCGCTCCGGGCGGGAAAAGTTTTAAAACGAAACTGACAGGTGGGGCCTGCTTGTCAGGTGACTTAAGTCACCGAATCGGTACGCTGCCGTTGGATTCTAATCCAACGGCGCATCTGCATCGTGCTCGACGGCGAGGGGCGGAGCTCACCTGCGCGCAGAGAGGAAGACGACGGCGATGGCGACGCGCGTAGAGGAAGCAGGGCTCGACGGCGACGGGCGAAAAAGGCTTCGGCAGCACTCCTCCTCCAGCTCCCGGCGTCCGTTCGTCCAGCGGCGGCCCAACGCGGCGGCGCTGCCTGCGCCCAATGGCTCGCCGGCGTTGCAGGCTACTTCGAACGAGAGCGAGAGGGAGGGAGAGAAGGTGTCTGAGAGGTAGCTGGGAGTGGGGTGCGTCCATTCGTTTGATCGGCGGGGGCTTTTATAGGCCAGAGAGTCGGGGTGAGGGCGTCCAGTAGCTCGCCGGTGCGGGGGGCCTGGCGACGTGCGTCGAGCAACACCGAGCACGGCGGCCTTGCGAGCGTGCTGGCGGGGTTCTGTCTCTGCGATGGGGTGCTGTGGGTCGGTGCTGGCGAGGTCGCGATGGTCGGTGACGTGCAGCGAGCAGAGGGAGAAGAGAGGGGTCCTGGGCGCGTTCTTCTTCTTCTCCTCCACTTCTCATGGCTCGGGTCGGGGCAGAGGGGGCTGGGCTCGACCGCGGACATCTCCACGAGCATGGCTACAGGGTCGAGACGAACGGCGACAGTGATGCTCACAGTAACTTGATTTTCCCCGATTTTTGTCTGCCAGGTGTTCGACAAAATGCCCGCAAGAAATTCAAATTCGAATTTTTGAAAATTTTCACTTTGGGTGGTCAACATATTGGACAAGGTTTCCAGAACTATTTTTGTTCTGAAGAAATGGGATGTTTTGCAGAAATCTTATTTCAAATTTGAAGTTTGGTCACTGATTCAGATTCAAAGTTTGGCAGAAGTTTGAGTCAAGTTCTGATTTGAATTTTGGTTGGAAGCTTCTTGGTTAAGTTAGTATGTGATCTGGTCAAGCTCAACTAACTGGCCAAACCTTTGCTTGATTTACAGATTTCTTATTCTAAGTGTCCAAAGTAGGGTAGTCAATAACAATTTCTAGATCAACTTATTCTTCTCTTTTTCTTTCTTTCTTTAGTTTCTTGTTTCTTTAACTCTGATAATCTATCTCTAATGCTTCTGTTGGTTAAGCTAGAATTAACTAACTATTGCACAACAAATAATAACACACATGAAATCATAAAAGACATATAATAGAAAATACATGCATACATGCAATAATAGATAAAATTTTTATCTTGGTCCAAAATTTGGCACTTTGATTAATAGGAAGTGGATTACAAATTTCTGAATTGTTACAATCTTCCCCCCTTAAAAAGAATCTCGTCCCCGAGATTCACTAATTAAGACTGAAAAGATTGGGAAACTCTTTCTGAAGGTAATCTTCTCGTTCCCAAGTAGCTTCATCTTCGGTGTGATTACTCCACTGAACTTTCAGAAACTTGATACTTCGGGTTCGAGTGGTTCGATATGCTTCTTCGAGGATACGAATAGGCACTTCACGATAGGTCAAATCCTTGTTGATGTCCACAGAACGGTGATCAATATTCTTGAAGATTTCTGGCTTCTCCGGCAATTCAAGACATTTCCGAAGTAGAGACACGTGAAAAACATCGTGCACTTCTCCTCTACGGCTTAGTATCTTGAAGGGACCAATATACCTTGGTGCAAGCTTTCCATTTACTTGGAATCTCTGCATTCCCTTGAGAGGTGATACTCTAAGATACACAAAATCTCCAATTTTGAAGGTCAGTTCTCTACGTCTCTTGTCGGCATAACTCTTCTGTCTAGACTGGGCTGCCTTGAGGTTGTCACGAATCATGCGAACCTTCTCTTCAGCTTCTTGCAGAATGTCCGGTCCAAATATCTTACCGTCTCCCGTTTCAGACCAGTTCAAAGGGGTACGACACTTTCTTCCATATAAAGCTTCAAATGGGGCCATTTGCAAACTGGCTTGATAACTGTTGTTGTAGGAAAATTCTGCGAAAGGCAGACAATCTTCCCACTTAGCTCCATAGGCTAGAACACAGGCTCTCAACATATCTTCAAGTATTTGGTTTACTCTTTCAGTCTGTCCATCAGTCTGAGGGTGGTAAGCTGTGCTAAAGGCTAATTTGGTTCCCAAGGCTTGATGCAAACTTCTCCAAAATCTTGAGGTGAATTGGGTTCCTCGATCGGAAACAATGGTTTTAGGGACTCCATGCAAACTAACAATTCTGGATATGTAAAGATCTGCCAGCTGGCCTGAGGTATAAGTGGTCTTGACAGGAATAAAGTGGGCAACTTTGGTCAGTCTATCCACAATGACCCAGATAGAGTCATTTCCACGGCTAGACTTTGGAAATCCAGTGATGAAATCCATTCCAACAGATTCCCACTTCCATTCCGGAACTTGCAAAGGTTGCAGCAATCCCGCAGGACGTTGATGTTCAGCCTTGACTCTTTGACAAATATCACACTTAGATATGAACGATGCAATCTCACGCTTCATTCCATGCCACCAAAATTGTTCCTTTAAATCTTGGTACATCTTGGTTCCACCGGGGTGGATGGAGAAAGGTGTCTCATGAGCTTCCTTCATAATGACTTCCTTCAAGTCTGAGTCGGCAGGCACACAAATACGTCCTTTATACCAAAGAACTCCTTGATCATGTTCTTCAAATCCTGGCACCTTGCCGGAACTAATTCTACGCTTAATTCCGTCAATACTCTCATTTCCCTTCTGGGCTTCTTTGATTTGGCTCATCAAGGTGGGTTGAAACTCAAGGTTGGCTAAGAATCCTTGACTGACTAGCTCCAATCCAAATTTTTCAAACTCTTGATGCAACCTGGGTTGCTCCTCTTTGATCCTCATATTCAACGAGCATGGCTTCCTACTCAATGCATCGGCCACTACATTGGCCTTACCAGGGTGATAATGAATTTCCAGATCATAGTCCTTGATCAACTCTATCCATCTTCTTTGCCTCATGTTTAACTCCTTCTGGGTGAAAATATATTTCAAACTCTTGTGGTCAGTGTAGATCTCGCAACGGTTGCCCATAAGATAATGCCTCCAAGTCTTCAAAGCTAGAACTACGGCTGCTAACTCCAGATCATGGGTTGGATAGTTTTCTTCATGAGGTCGAAGCTGCCGGGAGAGGTATGCTATGACCTTGCCTTCTTGCATTAACACACAACCAAGTCCAAGTTTGGAGGCGTCGCAATAGACATCAAAGTTCTTGGTGATATCGGGCATGGTTAGGACGGGGGCGGTTACTAATCGCTTCTTGAGCTCTTGAAAACTCTCTTCACACTTAGGGGTCCATTCAAACTTCTTGTCCTTCTTCAACAATTGGGTCATGGGTCTGGCAATGCTTGAAAACCCTTCAACAAATTTGCGGTAATATCCCGCTAATCCGAGAAAACCTCTAACTTTAGTTTGGGTGGTAGGGGCTTCCCATTCCAGGACTGATTTGATCTTCTTTGGGTCTACTGATATTCCTCCAGCTGATAAGACATGGCCTAGGAATCCAACTTCCTTCAACCAGAACTCACATTTACTGAACTTGGCATACAGCTGATGCTCTCTAAGAGTCTCTAAGATTAATCTCAAATGGGTTGCATGCTCTTCTTCAGACTTGGAGTAGATAAGAATGTCATCAATGAAGACAACAACAAACTTATCCAAAAACTCCATGAAAACCTTATTCATGAGGTTCATGAAATAAGCAGGGGCATTGGTTAATCCAAAGGACATTACGGTGTACTCATACAATCCGTATCGGGTAGTGAAGGCTGTTTTGGGTATATCCGTTGCACGGATCTTCAGTTGGTGGTATCCAGTTCTAAGGTCTATCTTCGAGAAGACTCGAGCTCCAGTCAATTGGTCAAACAGATCATCAATCTTTGGGAGAGGATACTTATTCTTGATGGTAACATCATTTAACTTGCGGTAATCAGTGCACAGTCGGCTGGAACCGTTACTTTTATCCACAAACAAGACGGGTGATCTCCAAGCAGATGAACTTGGTTGAATCAATCCCTTACTCAAAAGGTCATCCAATTGCTTCTTTAACTCCACTAGTTCAGCTGGGTTCATACGATAGGGTCGTTGGGCTATGGATCCAGTTCCGGGGATAAGCTCAATGATAAACTCAATATCCCGATCCGGTGGCATTCCGGGTAGCTCATCGGGGAAAACATCCGGGTATTCACAGACGATGGGGACTTGCTCCAGAGTTGGCCCTGAGATACTCTTATGACATCTGGGGATTTGGGTGGGTTTAACTGACACATGCTTTACTACGATTCCAGTGCTCTCTTCATGGTGATGGTCTTTTTGGCACAATCTATCACTCCTTGATGTTGAGACATCCAATCCATACCTAGAACTACTTCCAATCCCTTGGTTCCTAACACAATCAAACTGGCTAGGAATGATATCCCATGGATTTCTATGGGCACTGCCAAGCAGGTCCAACTAGCCTTGGTTATTGACCCAGGTATTTGCACAGACATGGCATTTTTCAGGGGTGTTTGTTGAAGTCCACTTTTATCAACGAATAACTGGGTAACAAATGAATGTGAAGCTCCAGAATCAAACAGAACTCTTGCAGGAACTGAGTTAACAGGGAACATACCAAGCACAACGTCGGTTGCTTCCTGAGCTTCTTCAATATTCATGTGATTCAGACGGCCTCGAGGGTGAGGCTGGTTCCTTGGGGGGTAATTCTTGCCATTTCCAACACGGCGCTGTTGCTGAGCAGGAGCGGTAGTCTTGGATGCATCATTCAGCTTCTTAGGGCATTCATTGGAGTAGTGCCCCTTAATTCCGCACTCATAACAGGTAACACCAGACTTGTCACCAAATTTGGGCGGCACAGTTGCTCCATTCGGCCTTGGAGCATTGGGGTTGAAGTTGTTGCCATTAGGTCTTGGAGGCGCACGGTTGAAGTTGTTGCCGGTCGGACGGTTGGGATAGTTGGGACGCGGAGCTGGTGCAGATGGCCTCATAGGTCTAGGGGCGAAACCCATAGGTGGATTTCCCCTTGGCTTCTGCGAGTTGCTTGAGTTGCCTTGATACATCATACGGCGCTTACGGATCTCTGCAGCTTGCTTGAGTTTGCCTTCCATCTGAATGGCAGAGTCCACCAATGACTCCAGGTCTGCAAAGGGAATGCTAGACAAGACACATTGCATCTCATCATGAAGTCCATTCAGAAACCTTTCTTGCTTCTTCTCATTGGTGTTGGTGTCATCTGGGGCATACCTAGACAAGGTAAGGAACTTGTCACGGTAGTCCACCACAGATAGGGAACCCTGCTTCAGATTCCGGAACTCATCTCTCATCCTTTTAACCAATCCCAAAGGAACATGGGCTTTGCTAAACTTGCTTTTGAACTCCTCCCAAGGCATCACATACCCTTGGGCTTGCATTGCACGAGTGCTATCCCACCAAGCTCTTGCGGCTCCCGCAAGATAGTGGGTGGTGTACAAAACCTTCTCACCTTCACCAACTTCGGCGACTGCCAAATTATTCTCCATAGTGCGAAGCCAGTCATCAGCATCTAAGGGTTCTTCAGACTTAGTGAACATAGGAGGGTTGGTGTTTTGGAAACTCCTTAACTTGGATCGATGATCACCATAGCCATTGTTCTCTCCTTCACCATGGCCATTTCCATTGCCATTGTTGTGGTTCATTGCCATCTGGGTTAGTTGCTGAAGAGTGGCCAAGTTAGCTTGGCGCTCAGCTCGGGCTGCTTCTTGGTTTTCCATGATCAACCTTAGCAGTTCGGCCATTTCCGGATTCGGAGGTGGGGGTGCTCGCGGCATCTGAAGATAAGGTGTGTAAGACAAGAGGGAAAAACTAATTGCTAAGATTTAATGTAACATAGATGATGCAATTTTTTTTCTTGCTAAGGCCTTAAGGGCCAAATTCATATTTCATTCAACAAGCATCAAACACACCATACATACGAGTTCACACATTACAAATGGTTTACATCAAACCATTGCAACTCATCTACTAGAGAGGGGGATACAACTCACACCTACACGAAGTGACTTAAAGTAAACTCATAACTAGATAACACGGGGCTCTCCAACTCTAAACACCGGGCTCCTCGGGGTCTTCCTCCTCATCATCCACAATGAATCCAGCATCCTCATCATGCTCCGAATCATCAAGGTCCTCCATGAAGTCATCCTCGTCACTAATGAGGGCATTATCCTCCTTGCGGAGATCAATGCCTTCCTCCTCACCAAGGTGGCTCTCGAGACTCTCAATGTACTCAGTCAGCTCAGCCACATTGGCCTTCAACTCCTCAATG